>VDFB02000363.1:101695573-102343996 GCA_007258455.2 Sequoia sempervirens | reverse complement strand
TTTAGAATCTTGGTGATTGATATTGATATATTTCATTGGCGGTATGATACTTAAAAACCCTTGATGGGTATCATGATTAAAAAAAAAACAATATTGTTCATAAAAAAACCCTGGTTATTGGATATGGGTTTTGAAACAAATAACTGTTTGTAAATCATTGTATAAATTGTTGGCAAAATCATGTGACATTGTGATGAGAAGAAAAATTCTGAATAGTATATTGATTAACATTGTGATTCCATTCTGAAAAGAAGAGAAGAGGGGTTTATATTGATTTGTATCTCTGACTTGATCACAAAGATTTAATGAAATTATTTTGTACTGTTTCATTCAGTACACATTGAGTGGGCATTGTTGAAAATCATACATTATTATCTAAAACTCTAAAGCAGAGGATTTGATGCTCCTATGAAGTTGGTGCTTCAAAAATCATTATTGGAGTTGGTGCTCCACATTGTAACAAAGTTGGTGTTCTTTTCATTGAATAAAAGGATCAGTTGGCGAGTGGTTTTTTATACCCCAAGAGGGTTTTTCCACTCAGGAAATCTTTGTGTTATGTGATGTTATTTTTTTCTCTCATTCTGCTTCAAGTTGATGTGTTCAATTAGTCAATGCTCTGATACTTTTAGTTTGTTTAAAAGATAAAGTTTAATTTATTCAAAAATCTTGCATAAAGCAAGTTAAACTTGTATTGTGTTAAGTTAAAGTCCTGTTTCAAAAAGCATAAATAAGATTGTTCACAATTTGATGGAACAATGCTACACGATGCTTTTAGTATAAGTTGATTTTCTTGCATATCTTTCTACAAAGGTTGTGTTCATTTGTTTGGTTAAATCTACCACGTTATTTCAAGGTCAAAACTTCTAAGTTGTGCATTCAAATCAAAGAGTTCAAAATTTATATCACTTTGATTCACCCCCCCTCTTAGAGTGAATCCACTTCCAACAAGTGGTATCGGTGATTCTGGTATTGGAAGTATGTTTGTTTAAAGAGTCTTTGGTGTTGTAGTATTGTGTCTGTTATGGAAAAAGGTAGAAGAAATAAGGCAAGGTCACAACAAAACACTTATAACCAAGCTTTGTCTGAACCTAGTGTAAGAAGTAATGAAGAAATGATCATTAACAACAACTCTGAAATGATACAACATACTATGCATAGAATACCTCAGTTTGAAGGTACCAAATTTAATTTGTGGAAGCGTCGGATGGAAATTTATTTTTCCTCCTTAGGGTTTGATGTGTGGGCTGCAGTAGAGAGAGGTTGCACTATATCTGAAACATCTCCCTCCACCCTTGAGGAAAAGATAGTTCTTGAATCCAATGCTAAGGCTCTAGATGTTATTTTCAATAGTCTGACAAATGACATTGTTGCTAAAGTTATGCAGTGCAAAGATGCAAAGGAATTTTGGGACAGATTGATTGAAATATATCAGGATGGTGAGTTGCAAGAAGAGATATCTTTGAAAACTCAAGCAAGTTGTGATTCATATGTAAGTGGTGATTGTGAAAATCATCATAGTTCTAAAGAAAATCTATTTGAGTCTAAATCTCTAGAGATTACAGATGAACATTCAAGTGTCCAAGAAACTAATGAAGTAGATCAATTTTTGGATGAAGTAAATTCTGGACAAGAATTAGATTAGCAAGAAAGTGAGCTTGATTTGGAAGGTGAACTTCTGTGTGTTTAGACACAATTAAACAACTTAGAAGAGAGAACCTGATTTCAAAGAGGCAACTTCAACAAGAAAAGGATATCAAAGATAAGGTATGTTTAGATCTTATAGAAGCAAAAATCCAAGTTGAAGAAGTTAGAAAGATTGAGGAAGTGTTCAGAGAATAACTTAAAGAAAAAGAACAATGCATAGAAAATCTTGAGTTGCAAGTGGTTTTACTAAGGAACATTGGTAAAGAATCAAAGTAATTAAGTGATGAAAAAATCAGTGAGAGTGGCTCCATGTCTTTGGATAAACTTATTGGAACATAGAAGGCTCCAAGTGACAAAACTGGTCTAGGCTTAGAGGAAGGACAATGTTTTAAAACACTTAGTACAAAGAAAGATTTAAACTTTCATGTTGTTGATTATGAAACTACAGGAAACAAAAGAGGAAGGAATAGAACGCACAAGTTGTAAAGATCTCACTCTTCCTGGCAAGGTAAGTTGATGAAGTATAATTATTCTTTTTTAGGTTATTGTTACTCATGTTTTGAGTATGGCCACAGAGCATCTAAATGTTTTCCTAAAGTAAAGAAAAGTGATAAGCAAAGGAACCATGATAATATCACATGCTTTGAATGTAATCAATCAATTCATATTGCAAGAAATTGTGATAAGGGTGACACAAGATATTATAAGTCTTTGGTTGTATGTTATAGATGTAATGGTTTTGGGCATAAAGAAAATTTTTGCAGGAGTCAATGGGAGAAAGCATCTAGAAGCAACAAAGAGTTTGTAAGAGTCTAGAGAAAGAAGTAAAAACAAGACAATAGGCTTGTGCTTGATGCACAAGAGACACTATTGAATGCATAATTAGACCAAGAGGTCAAAGGGGAACAATGAATGTATCATCTTACGAACCCCTAGAAAAGACAATACCTTTGAGATTCAAGGTATAGAGTATCTGCAAAATGTCACAGGACAGTGGCATTATCTAATGCATAAGCTTGATATGTGAGTTAGGTGTCTAGGTAGAGTAAATACTTGTTTGCGTTTTGTCATAACAAGTAACATGGCAGTATAGAGACTGAATAATACTATGTAAAGGTTAAACAATGTTGATAGTAGAAATGGCAATCTAGTTGATACACTCATATGTCTATAACAAACATTGACAATGTAGACAAGACAGAGCTAAAATGTGTGACTGTGATCATCTATTGTGTTAAAATCAATGGCATCCACCAAAGTATAAAGGAAGGAGGATTATTGTCAAAATGTTGTAAGTTGCAAGTACCCTAGTAGACATGAAGCAAAGATACAATTCAATGGTCTATTAAACTCTTTTGCACAATGGATATGTACATTGGTGTATAGTGACAAGATATTCAAATAGACTCAAGATAGTGAGCGTGCAAGAAAACAACTATGTAGTGTTTAGAGATGATAGAACAGTGTATTATGTACACATTAAAACAAGGAAAAATGAAATAGTCTTTAGAGCAGCTTTTAACAGTTCATGATTGTCTTGAATGTTGAACAGTTGATAGGTCATTCAAGATGTTTGTTAAGTGATGGTTGACACATTGATATTGGTGTCATCTCTAATGACATTTCATTCTTGTTAACTGTTGCATGGTGCAGACCTTTATAATGTTGCAGTGACAGAGCAGAATTGGCATCTCTATCACACAGGTTTGAAAAAGTTTTGATAGTCTTAATGGTGTTCTTTCAAGGTGTTTTCATGGTCGAAGGATAGTATCTTATCAGTACAAGACAATGTTTTTCAAGCTACTATTGGTTTGGGCCGATTTCACTACTTTATTGACTTTGTTGTCATAGGAGGAGAAGGGTTTCTCACATAGTTGGGTTGAAAATGTTTATGGTTAGAAAATATGTAATGATGTTTGACAGTTTGAAATAGTGTACTACTGTGATATATCATTTATTTGTCACTTGTTTGGACTGTGCAATGAGCAGGGTATTGATGTCATTCTTATCTTATTGGGAGAGTCAGTAGATGACAGTGAAACTTTGATGTTGGAGACAATTTTTTTTGTAAGATGCTTGATATCAGTTCCAGGTGTGAGACTAGCAGTAACATCAGTTGATACTATCTATAGAAGTTTTTCTTTTGACCAGTTTAAGTTCAATAGAGAATTGCACAAGTTTTCTTTGTTGTCATGAATCATAAGGTGAAGATTATTGTTGCAGTATCATGGTAACATAGTTCTATAGTGTTGCATTCTTACTTTGGAAAGTTTCTCTTTTGGCATTTCATTTGTAAAGAATTAGGGGGGCTTCATGTTGTAATTGATAGGGTGCATGCAATGATATTCTATTTATCCATATAATTAATACAAGTAGATACATACAACAACGTTTCTTATGTATAAAGAGGGGAGGCAAGATGAAACAGTGCTTTGTTTTTCTAGTATTGGTACATAGGGATAGTTGACTTTGATTTGAGTTTTTAGATATGGCTCTTTGACAGATTGCTTGGTTAGTGGAAGTAGAGTGGAAGAGCTTTTCATGCTTATATTTGTGTTGCAGTTTGGTTTTGTTGGCATTAATAATTGTTTCATTGTATTATCTTGATTGACAAATTGATAGTAGACTTGGTTGTGTTGGACAATATGTTTGGATCATGACCACAGTATGATGTCAAATATTCTTTCAAGATTTTTTTTATGTTACAATGAACAATGCCTATTCATATTCTTGGACAATGTGAAGTAAATTCAACTGCTTAGAAAGTCTTATTTGCTTATGTGCTCAGTGTTATTTCAGTATGGAGTGAGTTGTTTGGTGATCAACGAATTCCCATACCATGCCATTATTTATCTTGCACTCTAAATATGAGTGACAATGAGTATGTCAATATAAGAGGCAGCAAAACCCTTAAAGGCTAGAACAATTTTTAGCAAGCCTCTTCATACATTCGAGATCTTGTAGAACAACAGGTTACTAATCAGTTAGTTATATTTATCATGTGTTGTTTTAATCTTGTTAGGACTGATTATTTTGATAGAAGACAAGATCTATTCCAATTGGCCCATATACATCTTTGAATCCTAAAAAAAAAAAAAGTCTTTGAAAAGCTTAGATCTAGGTTGGGAGTTGTCTCTCAATCATTACTTGCTTAAACAGATCATTGGTTTAGGTGGATCTTTTCAGCTCTTTGAGTAGCTTCTTGTTGCTTCACATGGTTCTATTTTTTGCTTCTTGCATATATTTGTAGTTGTTTCACCCTTTGTCCTTGTGAAAAAAAGGGGGAGAAGATGGATTTTGGATTCAATGTGCCTCAATTCATATGGTTTCAGGTGTTTTTTTCCATCAAGGACAAAGGGGGAGTTTTTTGACGTTCTCTTTGTGGTATAATGTCCTTAATGTCAAAACTGTTTGGTGAATGGAATTATGATACTTGGTGCTCTTTGTATTCAGTTTGGCATATTCAGTATTTTGTGGACCATGCTTGGTGCTCTTTGTATTCAGTTTGGAATATTCAGTATTTTGTGGACCACGCTTTGAATTAATGCATTTGGGTACATTTGATTATCATATCATTGTGGACATTGATTTACTTTCAATTTTGGTATCCATTACTGATCATGGTGAATTTATGTGTAGAGGAATTCATGTGCAAAGGTCTTTGGTATCTCAGATAATCTTTTCAGATTTGTGAATGGATTCTGTTTTTCAGTTGATTATGATTTTTTTCTTGTGATAAAGTACATGTTGGATTTCTTTAACATATTCTATAGGGCATTCATGAATTTCAAAATTATGGCATTGTCACCTTAACATGTTCAAGTATATTGGTTGAACAGTTATTTTATTTCAGGTTGATCTTGGCATATGATATTAAATTATCAGTGAGCTTCCACATGATATTAGCCACACATGGATTTGACTAGGTATTGTTAGTATTCAGGTTCTTCAAAGTAACATTTTATGATTTAAAAGTGGACACTTACATTTTACATGGAATGATCTTGGTTTCACTTCAGTGTTAAAATATACACAAGGGGATGTACTTTATTTTCCCTTGATAATTATCATGCCTCTATTGTTTGTAATGGCAAGTGTTTATTTTAAAAGGGAAATCCAATGATAGTGGGCTTACCATATGATATATAGTTCATATTAATCTTATTATGTATCGACCTTTGTATCATTTTAAAGTCATGTAACACATGACTATCAGCCTTATCACCAAAATTATTTGACTATTGGCCTTATCATGTTTTATTTGCATTGAAAATGTTGTAGACACATCATCATTGTGGTTGATTTGGGAGCGACATCATCATTATGGGTTGACTTGGCAGTGTCTGTGGTGTTTATTGGTGGACTTCAAAATTCTATGATGTTTTTTTTGGACTTCAAATGATAATATCATTGCATTCGGATTTGACATCATTATACACTAGAGTTTTGTATTCGATGGAGTGAAGGAATAGGGAAAAATGAGTTTTGTAACTATCATTTTGTTGAAGGTGAAACCCTAGCTGCTTGGAGCTGACATGGAAAAGAGAGTTGATCGAAATTTTTGAAAAGCTCAAAGTTAGGTATTCTATTTCTAGTTCTTTGCATTGGTTAATAGGTATTATTGATCCTTTATTCTTTATTTCAAGTAATATTAGTTTGTTATCAGGCTCAAATATGAATAGCTTCAGTTAGTTTTTGTTTATAAACTACTCAGATTTAAAATGCATTATTCTATAATTAAGATTTGAGAGTTAATCTCTTTTGAAGGGTTATTTTGAGATTTAAATGGCATGGAACCCTAACTACATTTTCATAGCTTGGAGAACCAGTTTGAGAAAGTTGGTTGATTAATGAATAAAGACTCATTATTTAGAAATGGTTATGAAAAGATTCTTTCGTTATTGGAATCCATTTTTAACTGTATTACATTGTATAAATATGGTTGAAAGCCATTTCTCAGGTGTGATTGATTTGGGTTGAGAACAACGGTTTTGTTGTTATTAATGTGATATTTTTGAAAGAAAAAGAAAGTGAAAAGAGGGTTTGAGAGTTCTGTATCTCTGATATGATCACAGAGATTTCATGAAATTATTTTATATTGTTTCATTCAGTACACATTTAGTGGGCATTGTTGAACATAATATATTATTATCTAAAATTCTAAACTTGAAGATTTTTTGCTCCTATGAAGTTGGTGCTCCACATTGTAATAGAGTTGGCTCTCTTTTGAATGAATAAAAGGATCAGTTTACGAGTGGTTTTTTATACCCCAAGAGGGTTTTTCCACTCAGGAAATCTTTGTGTTATGTGATGTTATTTTTGTCTCTCATTCTTTTTCATGTTAGTGTGATCATTTAGTTGGCCAATGCTCTAAAACTTTAACTTTGTTCAAAAGATTAATGTCAATTTGTTTAAGTCTATATACAAAGTAATTTATGCAAATCTGGTCATTAAAAGCTTTCTTTAAAGAAAGTTAAAGTCTGGATTGAGTAAAGTTGATGTTTTGTTTCAAAAAGCATTAATAAGGTTTTTAACATGAATTGATTCTCTTACTTATCTTTTTGCATAGTTCAATTGTTCATGTGTTTGGTTAAATCTTCCACATTGTTTCAAGGTCAAATTCAAAATTGTGCTTTCTAAGTCAAAAGTGAAAAATTATATCACTCTGATTCACCCCCCCTCTTAGAGTGAATCCACTTCCAACACAAAGCATATACTCCTCCATCTAGCCATGGGATTCTTTTGTTGGATGGACGTGCATAGATGATCTTCATTCAAAATAGGATTCCTTGACTCCTGACATTATCACACAAAAAGAGCAGCTTATTGATTCCTACAGTCAAAATGAATTGTCAACATGCGGATCAGGATATATCCCAAATTCAAACTAAGGACATTAGGTGTAAAGATATCCAAGATTATCCACTCAAGGAAACAGTCAAATAGAATGGATATTCCAAAGTTAGTAGAGCAACAAATTGAAATAACATCATCAGTGGTTATTTATTAGAGAATGCCATAAACAAGACATATCAAAATAGGCGAATCAAAGAACAAAGGTGCTACCTACCATCGCTACAAGGGAAAAATCATCTCAAGAAAACATCAACATAGGGAACTGATGACGTGCCAATACTACAACATACAAAGAAAGATTATCCCTATCAAGCTCCATTAGTCAAAGAAACTATGGGGAAAAATAAAAAATGGAAAAGAAGTATCCGTAAAGATGTCCACAAAGGAAAAACAAGCTTCTCCAAGAAGCGAACAAAGTATATAAAAGCGGTTGGTCAAATTCCATGCATTTACTTCCATATCACCCATCATTGCTCATCTTCCCAAGTTTGGAGAGTCAAGGTTCCAAATTATCAGCAATCCATCTTCCTAAATACACTCCATCCATGCCTCCATGCATGATATCCAATTCTCACATTAACCATTTGTTGGCAACGAACCTTCATGATAAGGATTCAAAAGGCACTCTATCACGATGTGCACACAAAGAAAAAGTTAACTCTGGTACCAACAAAGAAAATCCAAGAATCTCAAAATTTGTGTATTTAAGTTCATGTATATTGGCCGATGAAAACTGCTCCAAGTAGGATCGATGGGAATATTATGAAAAAATCATCTACATCAACACCATTGTTGGTTCAACATGGCAAATCTTTCAACAAAATCAAAAAAATATAAAAAATCCAAAAAAAAAATTAGAAAAATGATTGAAAAACAATCAAGAGAAAAATCGTCCTCTAGTGAAAACCAATGCTACAGTGGCGTTTTGGACAGGTACCATGATGAAAACCTAGAAAATATACGTCATGTGTAGAATTGAGCATCTACATGCACCAGTTTAGGTGGAAGTATCTCATCCCATCCATAATAACGCCAATATTCCATCCATATTATCTATAACAACTCCATTCATCCATGAACCATTTATCCAGTCCATTTTCATTCAAACTACATCCATAGTCCAAATTATTTTGATCCTAATGAAGTTTGGTGTACACTTTACAATTGCTTATGTTAAACACCTTGACATGGGTCACTTTCATTGTTCCTATACTACCCAACATTATCTGAGCCATGAAGTATTAGCCAAATGAGAATTCCTCTATTTGAAAACCTTACCTTATCACAAGATAATCCTTGGTATCCTTTGCATTCTTACCATAGCCATCCATCCATACATCTATCCAAGCATCCACCCATGGCATTTCATACATTGCTAGACACTAGGACAGGTATTCACATCTTGCTTTGGGAATAAATCTTGATCTATATCTTCTAACTTATGTGGTGATCTGAACATTGGAAAATGTAAAATCAAATTAGTCAAAACGCTTGTGAGCCAAAATTCCAAATCACTAGCCCATGGCACATTTTGACGAGAAGGAATTCCTTATCAAGCTTCATCTTTCATCAAACATCAATCTAAAAAAATCAATATCAGTCACATCTAATTAGCACTTCAACATCACATCAAATCATTCAAACAGATCTTATTCCAAATCAAGCTTCATCAATCTTGATCAATCAAATCCAATCAATCCCTCATCATCTTGGGATATCCATCCTAATCCTCGTGTTGCTTAAACACTATCCTTGCATTGTTGTGTATCCTTAACAATGTTATCATCATCAATCCATCGATTCGATCAATCAATCTTAGCGTGGTTTTCAACAAAATCCCAAAATAGAGCACTGATATCATTAGACATACCCATATCCAAATTGTCAAAATCATGCGAAAATCCAAAAAAAAAAAAAACCAAGAAAATCCAAAAAAATCCAAAACATATTAAAATCCCAAAATAGGTCACAAAATCAGAAAAAGTCAAAAATGTTGAACTACATCATCTCTAAGCTTAAACGTAGGCAAGGGTTGATCTTTGATCAGCCCCTAAGACACAAAATCCAAAAACATTAATAAAATCACATAAAACCCAAAAACATTAGAAAATTTGAAAATCAAAACACTTGTAAAACATCTCAAAAATACCAAAAATAACCTCAAAACATTTCAAAAACATAAAAAAAATCCAAATATTTGAAAAAATCCATTTGTCCCATTTCACTTTCACCCACAATAATCTCATCCATAATAAAAAAATCGTCACCTTCATCCTTTGGAAACTCAAACATAAACAACCACAACAATCAGCAAAAACAAACTTCAAATGCAAAATCAAAATTGAAACAAAAAAAAATTAAATGCAAAATCAAACTCTTGATCATTTGCAAACATGTTAGTCAACCTTATATCAACAACCTTTCAAACAACCTATCAACTTGCCACCATCCACTAACATGTCATAGGATGCATCCTTCCTACAATGGGCATTATCTTTGGCAAATCACTTTGGATACTTATCCTAAGAAAAACACATCCCTTTGGCTTGATGTATGAAGAACATTGGCTTGTTTGAGGACTTGATCTTTTCTTTGATTTATCTTATTGCACTCATTCCAATGACCTCTTGATGACGTCTATCAAAATCATTTAGAGAGAAAGGAATGGGGAAACAATCATTATATTTTGTTTTTTGTGCTTGTTGGATGCTCTTGTAATATAACCTTGGTGAATACTTGCTTTATTAGGTATGGATGGAAGGTGTTTTGGACAGCTTGTTGACTATTACATTGTTAGGATTTTCCTTTCTGTGTTTTGGTACGATATGTTTGAAATATTTGAAGTACATCCTAGTAAGGTTTCTGTATGTCAGGTGTGAACAAGAATACTCCTATCTGTTTGTCAAGTCAAAGTCCATCACACTAGGTGAAACACCATCTTAGTTCTTTATACATTGATGCATTGCGCCTATGTGTGTTATCAAACATAAGGTAAGTAGCTCTTTTAAAATCCCAATTCCTAATAAGCACATCATAATTATTATCCATCATCATATCTAATAAAGTATCGATGACTCATGGACTTGTTGGATCCTCATTTATCCATCTTTTTCTTCTTATTCTTCTCTATTTACTAACATTTCTATCCAAGAATTAGATCTGTATGTTATATCAAAATATACATGAGGCTACCCATGGCTGATGACTATCTACATCATCAAATCTATCTACATCAAACATTCGAGCTAAGCCAATCTTGAACCTCTTTGTTGTGAGATAGACCCTCAAATTGAACTTTTTGCTCGATCTCTCAAGGGGGTAGTGTACCAGCATAATTATGTCATTGAAGCAGTAGTGGGGCATTTAAAAAAATTAGAAAATTTTTTAACTTTGATCGTGACAGGTTAATCTTTGAACCAATGTAGTGGGTACATTGCTTCAAAGAGGGGGAAAATGTAGACACATAAAATTTACATGCATCTAATCCCGATTTACTAACATCAATTCATCCAGAATCATCTCCTTTGCTAACCATTTAATCGAATAATATTTATTTGATTAAATTCATCACATTTCATCTCTTAGTTAAATAAATGAATTTTATTTAATTACCCTCTAAAGTCATCTCCTTTAAATTGAATAAATTAATCTTTATTTGATTTAAGTCTAACACCATCCTCTTTAATTAAATAAATCAAACATTATTTAATTAAGTCTAATATTCATTATTCCTCTCAACTTTGATTTATTTAAATCCTAAAATCTAAATCAAAATTTCAAATCAGCTAATATTCATTTAAATTAATCAAATCCTAATTAATCCTAATCTTAATCCATCAAATCCTCTAGCTTTTGCAACTTGCTCAAGTAAATCAATTTAATTGATATATAAATTCATCCATTTTTGTTCAAAAAGGCATCAAGTTGGAATATTCCTCAAATTTGAAATCTCCCCCCAAAAGGACTTGTCCTCTCCAACAAGGCATTTAAGTTTCTTACATGTCCTTTGCCTTGAGCCAAGTGGCATTTAACTCTTCTTACACATGTCACTTCTTCAAATTTAAATTTCAAATGTATGCACATTGATCAAAATGTGCTCCACCTCCTTCCATTAGCATCTTGACAAGTGGCACAATGCCATTGGCCATCTTTAATCCCACATTCATCCTATTCTTCAATCCTCCATCCTTCTTTGTTATAAATAGAGACCTCCTCTATTGCATTTGATCATCGACAATCCATTTAAGATCACTATGCTCATTTGGATCCACAATCTTAGGCATTTTCATCCACAACTTCATGCAAAGACATTATCTTGAGATTTTGAATTTGCTCATCCATTATTCTTCCATTTTCACATTTTCATAGCTAGGTTATGCAGGAATTTCACCAAGGAGCATCAAATATTCATCAAATCATCATTCAAGCTTATAAGGGATTGGGAAAGGGCCATTTTCCACATCAAAATGGCACCAACTCCCCCACGGGATTGAGAGTTTATTTATTTTGAGCAAGATTAGCTAGTTTTTATTCATGTTCTTCATTTATTTCTTGTTCTTGATATCTCAAATGAATTTCATGGGGAATGTTTTTTCTAACTTGCATATTGGACTAATTATGTGTTTTTTCTTTGTGTTTGTGTAGGTCTAGGATCACCATTCATAGTTTGTAAATAAATTAGGGTTTTCATCTTTTTGCATAATTTTAGCTTAGATTAGCTTAGCAATTACATAATTAGATCATTTATAGCATAAAATAATGGTAACTTAGCTTGCATCATGTTCATTTTAGCATAAATTAGGTCTTCATACACCAAACACCATGGTTTCATTGATTCTATTCCATATAATCGACTAAAACAAGCTCACTAATCACGAGATTGGGAAAGGGTCATTTTCCCACATCAACACAACACTAATTCCACAATAAGATAAGTTTTAGATGGATTAGAATAAATGTTTTGAAAGCTTTCATAGTTTAGAATGTTAGGTTTTTACGAAATGTTTAATTTCAATTCTGTTTGATTGATCTTGTTGAGCTTCGAGTATTGGTGGCTTTGTTATGTTTAATTATTCATGTATCAAGTGTAACTCAGCCCATACCGGTATTTTTGCATCACAAGTAGGCTTCTTTAGTTCCTCTCAAGGAGTTAGACAGTGAGATCCCTTATCTCCTTTACTGTTTATTTTGATGGCGGAAGCTCTAAGTAGGTCAATTCAAAGGGCACATTCACAGGGCTTATGGCAGGGAGTATCAATTCCAAACACATGTATTTTCATAACACACTCTCTTTTTATAGATGATACATTGTTATTTGGTAAATCTTCGTTGGTAGAAGCAGTACAAGTCAAATATTTGCTTGAAAAGTACTCTTTTGCATCAAGTTAGAAAATTAATGTAGCCAAGTCTAAAATATATATTTTTAATACAAAAGTAGCTATAGCAAGAAAATTGGTAGCATTGCTAGGTTTTCAAAAATCATATCTCCCATGTACATATTTGGGCATAGCTTTCTTTATGGGTGCAAAAAAATATTTGTTTTGGAATAAAGTGCTAGAAAGAATAAAAGCTAGAATACTAGCTTTGAAAGCTAGATGGTTGACATTGTCTGGAAGAATTTTGTTGGTCAAATCTATCCTTCCGTCCATTCCAAACTATTAATTGGTTGTATTGCATTCCCCAAAGTGTGTTATTCTTCAAATTGAAAGGCTCATAAAAGAGTTTCTATGGAAAGGTAATTTAGATGACAAGAAGAAAAATCCTTTAGTATCTTTGGAAAATATGTGTTCAGACAAGTCTAGTGGTGGAGTGGGGATGCATAATTTCTCTGCAAGGAACATGGATTTAGGGGCTAAGTTGGAATGGAAAATGTATGCTAAACTAGAATTGAAATGGTGTAAGTTGATACAAATTAAATATTTGGATAATGATATCCCAACCATAATTTTTAAAATATTTAATCCTACAAGTGGTTTAGTTATGTGGAATTTCATCTTGGATTGTAGAGATGTTATTATCCCATACTTCTCGTGGGAAGTAAATAATGGTGAAAAGGTCTTGTTTTGGAAGGACTCATGGAATTGTTTACTTCCTCTTAGTTCCAATCAAGACTTGCAACCGACGAAGTAGAGTTTATCAACAAGTTGGGGGATGACCTTAAAGGATTATGTTCTCTCCTCATATTTGCTAACAAGTTTGGTTAAATGGAAGGATTTTTCAATGAAAAATCTTTCAACTTACTAGAAAAATACCTTGTCAAGCATTTTAAATAGTAGAACTATTTATTCTTCTAATAACCCAGATAAGTTGATTTGGGTTCCTTATAAGAATTGTGGCTACACTATTTTTGATTATAGGAAAAACAGGTTGTGAAGGGGCCCCAAAACCCTTTACAAGATAAACTATTTCTTTATCATATAATAAAAAGAAAAACAAGTAACTAAAAAGCAACCAAAAACCAACACATAGATAGCTAGAAAAAGGAACAAAAGACAAACAAACTAGATATTTTTAAGAATATATGTCGCTTCAAGATCACTATCAATTATTTTCTAATGGAAATTCATTACTTCCACCACTTCATCAATAGGAATACCAACCTTTTCCTTAAGTTTGATCTTGTTATGGTTTCTAGCAAAAAGCCCCATATCACTAGTCATCTTTTACTACACACCACCATCAACCACCATGTCTTTCATTCCAGAACTATCCCCCAACCACTTCCTAGCCTTCTTATTCAACAAATATAGACCCTGGGCCTCATTGCACATAACATGTTTACTAACCTCCAAAACCGTCTCCAATTTTTGATTGACACACTCCAAACCTCCTTCAAGGGTAGAAATATTTTGTTCGTAGGTATTCTTCATATTGATCATCTCATCAACCACCATTTTGAGAGTGTCAAATAATTGATTGACCTCAAGTTGAACCTTGTTGACTTGAGCTTGCACATTAGGCCCCTTAGAAGAAGAGGGCTCTTCAATGTTACTACTCATATCTCTAACCAAAACATTAGTGGAGTTCATCTCATGGAAAACCCACTTGAAAGGCTTGAACAAGGAAAGAGAGCTCTCTTTCACTAGACCAAGATAATCAGGCATAATCTCCATCTTAAAATTAAAACCATCCTTGTCCATAGAATAATATTATTGGGAGTCACTACTAGTAGAATCATTCTCCATGGTCTCCTTCCCTTTTTGAGTAGAGACCACAACACCTTTTTCCAAGTTCTACTCCAACAACTATTCAACATTCAAAAAAATTCCAACATGAACCTACGACTCATCCCTCCCCAAATTCATAGGGGACTTTCTCCTCTTTGACCCCTCTTTATTATGCACATTGGAAATAGGGGAGACCCCCAACTGAACTGTGTTAACCAAATCCTCCTTGCTCAAATTATCCAAAGAAATCCCCTTCATCTTTTTGCCACCTGACCCCTTCATAGGTTTTGACTTCTAGAAGGACTAAACCACCTTAGCCTCAGCTCCCGTTTCATATTCATCAGCCCTAGAAGAGATCATAGTTTGATTATTATTTATTTTCTTACCTTCAACCTTCATCTTTTTACCACTCGACCCCTTCATAGGTTTAGACTTCTGGCAGGACCACACAATCTCTTCACCGATTATATACTTATCATCCCTAGAGGAAACAAGGGATTGAATCTTTTTTCTTTTCTTTCCTTCAAAGATGAAAAGAGATTCTAAATCACCCTCCAAGGAAGCATCAGACCTAGGGGAATAATCGTCATCCTTAGAATCATCCTCTGACCCCGTCACATACTCAAGATTCTTCTTTTTTTCTCAAAATTGGAAATATTGGGTTGAGTAGGGATAGTAAATGCCTTAACATACTTAGAAATCAGAAAAATTAAACCTTCATGGAGGATAGGGTTTTTTAGATTGCATCTATGATCCCTTATACCATTTTCCAAAGAGAACAGTAAATAGTAAGGGAACGACACCTTCTTCTTATGCCTAAAATGGTTCAACAAATCAAAATGATGCCCAAAATAACAAAAAAGTGGCTATCAAGGATAAAATATCTCATGATCTCCTCAACAACATCTCTCCAAATTTCCTTGAGTGAAGAACAATAGTAGCCATCACATTTTTCCGTTTCTAGCTTCCTCCTCTCATCATATTTGAAGAAAGCATCCATTTCTGAACCAAACTTATTCTAATCTCTATAGAATTTTTTCCCATCAGTCAATAAGCCTATAATTTTAGCAACAAGATCCTCAATGATATTAAACTCCTTTCCTCCAATTTCCATCACACGATTATTCCAACCATCAAGAAATTCCTGTGAAGTCTTCACATTGTACCCATGCAATTTTTCCATATACAGTTCCCAAACCTTCTTCTTAGCTTTCATAGTGTCATAAGATTTGGTCTTAGTTCTATTCTGGATACCCCCCATAGTAGTAGAAAGTAAGCATCCCAACAGAAAGAAGAACTTGCAAAGGAGCCAAAGATACTTTGAGAACTTGTAAAGAAAAAGAGGAAACCTCAAGAAAACAAAGGCTCTTCGATTACCCACAATCCATGTGGATTGCACAAGATGGAAGAGAGGAATAATGAGAAAATAATGCCTAGTCATTTGAGCCACCACACCATTAGAATATCACCTGGCTTTCCCTCTAACCGAATTACACCTCAAAAATAGCTGCCACGTTAGGAGCAGGTGACAACACACCATCATTAAAAGACCACTCCTCTCAACACCTTTTGGATTCATAATGAATTATTCAGTGAGCCTCTAGGGGGAGAAGGTTGTGTTCTCCCCATTCCAAAGAATTATTCACCCCATAATTAATGAATAAATCAGCTAGGCTATTACCCTCTTTATAAACCTGTGAAATGTAACATTGATCAAAGGAGTCCAAAATATTCAAGGCATCATTAATGAGAGCCTCCACTATCCATGAAGGATGAGACAACTTCCTAAGGTTATTAATGATATTGAGATAATTACCCTCAACCAACACCTTATCATACCCTCTTGTTTGAGCTAACTTCAAACCATGATAGGTTGTGGCTACACTGTTGTTATCACTTGAATGTGCACACTTTGTTGAACCCTATTCAACCATTCAATGAAACATTTGAAGACCTATCAAAGTGTGGAATTTGAAAAATAGAGGTTTGTAAGGAAATTTAGGGCATCTTAGAGAAACCTCCAAGAATAGTAGTGCCTTCGGTAACTTTAATTTTGATTAGATTGCCTCAAAGACACGTACAACTATGTCCTAAAGTAGAAATAGACACAGTTCATTTCCCACATTATTCCTTCTGAGAGAAGCACATGTAAATTCAACAGTGAGCAGTAACAAATTCTAGAAATAGAACCAATATAGATGAAAGATAAGACAAAAAACTAGAACACACAGATTTACGTGGGGAAAACCCTTTTGGGTAAGAAACCCCACCCTCCAAAGTTTGAGCCATTGTATTATTCAGCAACAAAAGGTTACAATACAATTTCAGACTCATACCCTTTTTAGAGATTACATCTTGTTCATTATGGATACAACCTAGTAGCAAACTCTCCCCTTTACATTTCCTGATCAATCCATCAGACCATACAATATTCACAGTGTTGCAATATCCTCACACAATATATAGTGCAGATCAACATGAGAGAGATCAACTATGATCCATGATCAGGAGAGATATCAGCAGTATAACCCTACCTCTGGTTTTCTCTATTTTGGCCTCATGGCCTTGGCCTTTCAACCAGCCTCTCGACCCTCTCTCTATCACTCTCGTCTCATTCGACGAGAATCCAACTCAAAATGATATATCTGAAACTTACCACACTCTGATTTTATCCTCTATCTATCCTTATTTGCAATTACCCATCGTAGAAAGTTTCCATTCTAGTGTAGATTTTTCCTTGTAGACAGTTTAGCTCTAGCATCACAACTGTTGCAAAAATCCAACCGCCAATTATTTAAATTTCGCTTCCTCTGATTGGTCCACGAGACACCACATAGGATATTCATCACTCGGTCAAGGGTGTTGAATATGTATTTTCATGTCAATGAGACACTAACCGTGTCTCCACAATGCCACAAAGCCCAACCGTCGGTGTTGCCAAAAGTCATCACTATCGGCAAGAGGTTACACCGAGTTCACAAGCTGTCACTCAGACTTCCCCTTGTCGCCAAGACATCATACTAAAGTCCTCAAGTCATACCGATATGAACACTATCGGAAATACTTAGGCTATCGCTGAGAGGTAATATCGAGCCCTTCATGTTACACCGAAATGTCCTACCGTCGGCGAGACTTACCGCTATCACCAAGAGCTCACACCGATGTTCATACCTATCGGCAAGAGAACCAACCATCGGAAAGAGTTCTTACCAAGGCTTCCAAGTTACCTCGAGACCACCTTTCACCAGGAGTCATACCAACAACAGCCAAAGCATCGGCGAGACAAACACCTGTCGCCAAGAGTTCTTACCAAACCCTTATGTTACCCCGATGACTTCAAGTGTATAAATATCGGTGAGACTTTCCATATCGATAAGACTTCATACCGAAGCATTTGAGTTACTCTAATAACTATAGTCGCCAAGAGTCTCTCTGACCAAACACCATCGGCCAGAGTCACAATGACTATCAACAGGACAGTTATATCGGCAAGACTTCTCTTGGCACTAAGACTCATTCTGATAGAGGCAAGTCACACTGATTACTACATCGGCCAGACAGACCAAAGGTCACACTGATATCGGCCAGAGCTTCTACCATCACCAAAACATCATTTTTACTGTCCAAGTTACACCGAAGGTTAAGGTCATACCAATTTCCAAGACATTCAAGAGGTCACAGTGATAGTTCAAGATCAACTAGCAGATTGGCCAGACATCTCAACAGTCTCAGTGACCATGCTTACTCAGAGGTTTTAGCCTATGAGATTGAGGCACACTATTCCAACAATCTCCCACCTGACGAAGATCACACAGGCACCTCTAAAGCACTCAAAAACTAAGATCACATTAGCTCCACCAGTTTAGACCCCACAATACTCAAGACACCCAATCAACAAGTTTCCACAGATAACAATCCACCGGACAATCTGCAACAAAGACCAAGCATCCAACTGCAACTCACTGTCCAACAAAGCAACCAAAATGCAATCGATTACAGCCTTCCAGGAAACCACATAGATCTAAAAAACATGGTCTCATGCTCCATCAAGACTTCTGCACCAACATCCAAGATGTCCACCATCCAGGCAACAATCCCTGTCATCTTCCAACATGCCACCTATGGAAGAGAGAACGTGCCAAGGTGACTAAGCACCAGTCCAACAAACACAAGCAAAAGATCCTAGTGATATCATCAACAAGATACTGCTACCACTTCACTGTGCTCAAATGCTATACATAAGAAATATCAACTTCAAAGCTTCAAACAAAACACAACAGTGAAGTCATTCTCTAGAAACAAGACAAAAACACTAGCTAGAACAACAATCAGACTGGCTGCTTCCATCCAACTGATAAACCCACACAACTGAAAATAGCACCCACAGCTCGTGCTATTCCATCCAATCTCACATACCTCAAAGGTATCAGCATTAGTAAACTCATGCCGCTCCAAAACCAACCCAACAGTGAATGTAAGCTCCAAGTGCCAACTAGTCGAAGAAGACAAAACACATACAGGAACTCCCACTATCCGAGTAATTCCAAATCTGAAAGATCAAAGGCATCGCAAGTCTACCAATGACAGCACATAGAATGTCTAACCATGTAGTACCAAAAATATCCACAATGATATGCACAACCTGCAACCAACCGCTACAAGAAACATTTCTCTCACCACAAGTCTTAAACCAAGACCAAAGAGAGAAACTCTGCACATCATATTCCTATAGAACATCCTCCTACATACACTTCTAATAGCTAGCTATGTCAAGAATGATCTCCTTCTCATCCCAAAAGAAAAGCCTTAACAACATCCAATCATTCAATCACCAAGATCAAACAAACTTTAAAAACATGTAACCAACATGGATGTAAGCCTCTTAAAGAAGATCAAGCTACTTCATTCCCCATTTCAGTAAATCAGCCCATACATCATCTCCTACCAATTCTCATCAGTAAATAACATAACACAAAATCTCAAGGAGATAAAACAAGCTTTACATATTCCACTATGAATCCTCCAGAACCATTAAACAACAATTCAAGATCCATATCATGAACGTGAACATAAAACACATCTGAAAAATATAATGGGCCAAATACCTCTCAGATCAACTACCGAGCAGACCAAGAGTGGGAATGAGAATACTCCTTCAAGATATAAAATTCATCAAGACTAATCAAGAGCAATCTCCTCATAGGTCTCTTATTGAACTCACGTTCAACCAAGGTGTAGGCTTCTCGAACTTTCTGCTAAAAACTTCATCAAGAGTAACAATCAACAACACTTCTTTCATAAGAGAAAAATAGCCTCACCTTATTCTTCATGTATCCATGAGTACTAGCAACCGATCATCTCATGCTAAGTTTCAACTGCATTACTGCACTATCACGAAGTATCAAGCAAATAATCAAAGCACCCAATACACAAAGAATTACCAGACCACTATCAAAGCTCCAATCATCTGAATCAAGAACTTATCATGACACCATGATCTACATATCCACTTAGGAGATACCATGCTTCAAGTGACTTCACCATGGTCTCAAGTACAATGCACAATTCCAAAAATCCAGTGTACAAACAAGAGTATACCATGACATAAAGCAAACAAACTCAAAACCAACATCACCTGTCAAGCACCACCAACACCTCAGCCAAAGACTCCAAGCATCCTCCATGGATCCAAGATGTTGTACATCTTCAAATAATGTCCATGCAAAAGAAAAAGAACCCTTCTACAACATTAGGATCTAAAATCTCCCCCTTGAAACATCTGCAACACTGAAGAATACCATTCACCACTATGTGATGAACCCACAGTTACTGCTAAAGCTCCCACTAAAACATGACATCCAAGCTCTCTAAGCATCATGACCACCTACTTTAGGTTCCCATAACCAACTATTTAGGTACTCAACAATATCCATCCTCTCATCTCAAAGAAATCACACCAATGCACAAGTGACCACAGACAAGGCCAACTAACAAATCTGCACCAACAATGAATCAACCTCATGGATAAAGACAGTCCACATCCAATTTATCTCACTGCAGCCAATGGGTAGCTAATCCACCAACTGCATAACTCGTAGATCACAAACATCGAACATGCAAACTCATCATCGCATTGGAAACTACAACACTAAGATCTCAAAGAGAATAACCACATAGACAACATGACTCAAACACTAGAACACACCAAATCTGATTTTCCAATCATGTCCACAACGAGCACCATAATCAAGGAACCCACATACACCACCACAAGAATGCTGAGTGACAAATCACATACCAACACTCCCATGCAGAGAAGAAATCACACCTCCTCAAACCATCCACAAAGCATGCATGCAAAACTACAACTATCTCATCCAGCAACACCCCAAAAGCCAGGGTCTAGAAAATAGTTTAACAACAGCTCCACATAATCACAATTTTTGCTTAACCATGTCTGCAAAACCATAGAGCCATGCAAGTACAAAACATCCTTAAAAAAGAAAACAGCAGTTCAGGAAATCCAGGCCACTTTCAGGCCAAATATAAACCACCAACATGTACATGCATCCGAGAAAGAGAGAAAGGCTATTCCAAAAGCTTGCAAATCAACTAATGATTAACTCCATAGCCTTTATGTATTTGAGGTTAACAAGAAACAATGCCTTCCAACACCAAGATTCCATCTAGCATAAGCACTCTCTTCCATGGCTGAGAAACAACCTAGGCTTCTCCATATCATCAAGGAGCCTCTCACACAGACACCCAATATGAAAGCTTTACTGCTACATAGCCACAGAGCAAAAAATCACCTCATGCACCAAGGTTATACCGCTATCAACAAAGAGATATAGATCACAACAAAACAACATGATCAAGTCCCTTTTCCATCTTCACCATCCTTCAAACTACATGTTGTCTCTGAATACCACAAGTCTTCCACTAACCAAAGGATCAATAAATCAGTCCATTCCTTTAGATTTCCTCCAGCCTAAAAAATTGAGAAATCTTCACAAGAGAAATACCTAGAACCAAGAACCAAAAGATGGCTCTGATACCACTTGTAAGGAAATTTAGGGCATCTTAGAGAAACCTCCAAGAACATTAATGCCTTCGGTAACTTTAATTCCTATTAGATTGCCTCAAAGACACGTACAACTATGTCCTAAAGCAGAAATAGACATAGTTCATTTCCCACATTAATCCTTCTAAGAGAAGCACATGTAAATTCAACAACAAGCAGTAACAGATTCTAGAAACATAACCAATACAGATGAAAGATAAGATAGAAAACTAGAACACATAGATTTACGTGGGGAAAACCCTTTCGGGTAAAAAACGCCACCCTCGAAAGTTTGAGCCATTATATTATTCAACAAGAAAAGGTTACAATACAATTTTAGGCTCATAGCCTTTTCAGAGATTACATCTTGTTCATTCTGGATACAACCTGGTAGCAAACTCTCCCCTTTACATTTCCTAATCAATCCATCAGACCATACAATCTTTAGAGGTCAACTTCCTTTCGGTACTCACATAAAACTAATCTACTGAACTTTTAGAGGAAAAGGGTAAAAGGGTAAAAGGAGATAACATAAACTAAAAAACTACTCTTGTGGTGATGCATCTAAACATTACTTGGACATAACCCACAAATTTGAAACACTTTCCTTCAATGACATAAATTAAAACTTGCACAACTCATTACTATATTTCTTTGCATTAGTGTTTTACAAAGAGGTCCTAATGCTCAAACTCCTAGGAGGAAGGTAACCTCACAACTAACATCCATTTTCATTTTTGACACAGATTGTAACCTGCATTAACATGCCTTTTGCATAAAGGTGCTAAACATGAGACAAAGCTATAAGGAAATGAATAATACTTCACAAATAACTTGATCAAATTAATTAAGTGCACACAATAAATCAATGAACAAGAAGGAAAAAAATACTCCAATCACTAATATCCAAGGCTTCCACTATTATTCATGTCCAAAAATGAGTTACAAAAGTATGCCAAAATCTGACAAAGGACTGAAGTCGCTAATTCCAAAGAATGCATAATCAAAACTTTTTTACAAATGAGTCAAATGAATGACTATATCCTCATCCCTCAAGCAGATGCACTAAAAAATGAAATAGAAGCTTTCTTGGGTCAAATTCCCCCCAAAATCTAGCAACTAGATTTTCCCAAAATGGGCTCACAAAGGTGGAAAAAGTCAAATTTGACTTAATAAAACCATAAGGTATAAATAAAAGGTGCCTAAATCCACTCCATCACTCCAAAAAGAAATATAAAGACTCCTATATTCTCTCCCTATATCAATTAACTACCTCAAACCAACTCCACTATTTTTGCAACCATGATGAATCCTCCAAGTTACAATGCATAAGTAAGGTATGTGCTCAACTTTGCACCTATAATAACATTTTTGACTTAATGATTTATAATTTCATCATTCAATTCAAATATGCTTTACAACTTTGAAATTCAATGCAAAGTTACATGTCCTCTTAATTCAACCTTACATAGGTCAAGGAAAAATATACAAATCATAAGACTTATAGTCTTAGCCCAAGATGCATTTATTAGTCTCCATGTATTGCTTATAACCACTTCAAAAACTATGACTTATTCAACAAATAAATCATAATATTGCATCAAATGTATTATCTAAAGTGATTAATGATAATCACTTAGAAAAATATTTAATATTTCTCACACCTAATGCAAAGAGCAATGTGGGTATTAGTTTGAAGTCAAAGTTTAAAATATAGGAAAAAATGCCTAAAAGTGATTAACCATTTCTAGGGTAAACAAACCCTAAAGCATATCATTTCATTTGGCATTTCATACTTCTTCCTCTTTGTTGTGAGAGCACCACCATGAGGGTTTCTTGTTGTGAAGCCCTGCATTTCTAGAGTTCTAGAATGTAGGTTCAACTAAAGCTTTTGATGATGGAATCTTGTACGTTCAAATAGTCAAGCATGGTAAACTATCTTCTATAGAAAAAATTGCACCATTTTCTTTTATTATTTGTTAATAGAATGCTCATCTCGAGCTTTTGTAAGTGCAAGAGTCTTGTATTTCCATGCATTTTATACATTTTTTTCTCATTTTTTGTCATTTTTTTATGGTTGTGGTTTGATCCTTAGGTTTTCTCTTTTTTTCTGTTGATTTAAAAACATGAAAATTTTGTTCTCTTCATGATACCACGTGGTAGTGGTCAGCAATGTCACAATCACCTTTGTTGTGATATGATTGAGCAAGATCATAATATGAATGAGATTTTATGGGAGAGTGAATAGTCGAAACAAGAACTATCTCACTCAACTATTCTATAATAAAACATTTCCCCACAAAGGAAAGATGACTTGCAAAAGGACTCAATTCCATTACACAAAATAGATATAACTCGAAGGTTCCCAATTTTCCATTCCTACATCAGCAACAAAACTCGCGCACTAGCTATTCATACTTGGTGATTCTCATGAATTCAAAACACTCGAGGGATTTTTACCCCTGTATAAACACTTAAGGGTTTGAAAACCTAGCTTTTTTCATTGTTTCTCTATACATTCTGCTCTTCCTCATTTTCATATGGCCATAGTTTGTCATTATCTCTTTTAACTTCCTTGTATAGTGCTACTGTCCATTCTACACAAGACTATCCTTTCTAATTCATCATTCAAAATTTCACGTTCCACTAAAATGATACTATTGCTATCATGTTTTAATTCTTAAGTTCTAAAGACCTGAATTTTATCATCATGAGTGTCTTCTATTGATCAACAAGAAACTAATATATTTTCTTAATATATTTTTTCCACTATGTATGCTTGACTATCCACTATCCTTTCACATGCCATATGTTGGCCTCCAACAATGATTTAACAACTAAGCCCTTATAGCTATGATTCAGAGATTGGACATCTAAACTGAATAGCCATTTCAATCATCATGAAGGTGCATTTAACTTGTCAACCCAGGGATGTGAACTTGAAATGAGTCAACATAGTATTTGCACTAAGGATCCAAAGTAGCCATATTCATTCTACAACTAAGAAAAACATAATGTTGAAGGTAAATTGCTTAGAAAGGAATAAAATAAATACTGAACATCAAACAACAACTATACTAAGCTAAAATGCATGACAGAAATGAAAATCTGAGCAAAAAAATAGGAAACTACTTTGTATGCTTTGGCTGCAGGAACAATCATAGAATGGAATTCTAGTGGCTATAGGAATAGTCAGTGCCAAATTCTTAACTAATTCCTGAATCGAAAGTAATAACTAAACTAAACTAAAATAAAGGATGGAATGCTCACTAAGTGGCCCCCCTTGGATGAGTATCCTCTAAGACTAATGTAAAATTAGATGCATGGACTTATAACTTCATTTTATTCATTAGAAAACATGAGTACAATAGAGTAGTGTAACTATATTACTAAAAACTAAGAATGCAAGTACATCATCAGATCGTGCAACCTCCTAAGAAGGAGAATCTGGGTCTTATTTATAATAGAAGAATCTACTAACTAATTAGCTAGCAAGGCAGTCAAATCCAATAGATTGGGAGGACGCTACTTTAGGGAAAGCATGAAAAGTGGAGAAGCAGCTATGCATGCACAAAAATTGGTCAAGCATTCTACCCTAATGCAGATTTAGCACAAGAGTAATGCCTATATTCGCTCAACAACAATAAAGACCATTTACAAGGTGGTTACAACTTTAATTTAAATGAGGAATCTCCCATCATTAAGAGTCTTCCCTCCATTGACCTTTGAATGACCACCTTGTTGACCATTACGGCGAATGACCAACTATCAGAGTCTTCCTCCATTTTGCAGGCCTCTAATCATATCTATATGGCAATATTAGTACACACAATAATTGCATATCTATAACTATCTTAAAGAACATTCATTAATCCACATGTAGAATTAACACAAATAGTCCATATAACATGTCAATGTCATTAAAGATTTGTAGAAATAAAATTAGTTCCAATGTCTATGGTTTTGAGGAAATATAAACATTCAAACATCAAGGTGCATGACAACTTCAGCAAATAGATCATAAATTCAACCAAAATTAAACCATAAACTAGACTCATCGCTCCCCCAACCTAAGGTTTTGTTGGTCCTCTGGCAAGGGAAGAGTTGTTCTTTTGCTTAGTCAATGCCCTAAAATTTGCAACCGCTAACTATCCTACATCAGTGCTTGTTGTATGTGAATTAGGATCCCAATAGAACCCTTGTTGTCTATCCAATTTGTTCCATCTATGTCTCTCTATAGTAGTATTATAGTAGTAATACCTAAAATTTGGAATGGGCCACATCAAGATGGATGGCTGAAAAGTTAGTGGAAGCCAAAATCATCCCTTTTTCCTTCCAATCTATATATATCTATCAATTCTTTTAAGTGTTGCAACATAGTTCTGTATAGAGTGGGGCTCAGTTTGTTTTAGCTCATCAGTTAGGTTGTTTCGTCTTTGTGACAGGTATCTCTTCACAGTTTCTTCTTTTGCTTTCGCCACCACCTCATATTCAATGTAAACTGCTTCTATCCAAGGCATGATCCTATTACCATAGCTAGGTCTAAAAATAATTTTGTGCCAATCCTTGTAAAGGTCCCTTGGGTTTCTTGATTCAACCCTGATGGGCAGAGGGATGTTGGATTCCATTTTCCTATAAGCCCCATATTGTTGTCCCCAACTGATCTCATTCTGTACCTAGGACATAAATGCCCTTAATTAGACATCCCCAACATAGAACAATGGATTCTAATCATGGTCTTGAGTCACAACAAAATTATGCAAATATAATTCACACAACAAATTCTTCATCTTAGGGGAAGGAATCTAATAGCATTGAAAAATTCAATAGGAGCCTAAATGGAAGGGTTCAAACCTGAGACAATCCTTTCCAACTTAAAAGAAATATATTTCTCCTTCAAATGCAAAGCATAAAACCTTGGAGGGGTCTTACATTCTAATATCTGAGGTACCAAGGATGTCATATCGTCCACCTTCTTCTTTAATGTAGTAATTTTTTGCATCCTTGTCTTCAATCTCCTCACCTCTCTTTTGAACTTCCTTCTTCAGCCTATGTTTCTCCTCTTTCCATTCTTCTTCCCTTCTTTGCATCTCTTTCCATAAATTTAGAATTGTTGTGTGTACTATAAAATCATGGGGTTTTGTATTCCTACCAACATTTTTCCTCGAACTGATGATTTCTCTTCATATAGTACCAACTGCAAGGATTTGAGTTGTTCAGTCAATTTTGGCTGCAGGGGTACTAATTTTTCTCCCAATTCTAGTTGTATGGCCTCTTATTCCTATTCTTGCTCATGCTGCAGGAACTCTTGTTGTAGGAACTCCTTATTTTCCTCATACCCTTGATTCTCAACTTGTGTTGCAATATCAGCAAGATCTTCTAGTGTTATGTTTTATGCTTTCTCAAATATGTCCTCTTCCTCAACATTCACCTACCCCATTGGAGCTTATGTTTCCCCTTGTGATGTTTATCTATGCTTAGGGATTTCCTGTGGAGGCATATCGAAGGTTGGCCTGGATGGTCTTGATTTTCTAGGAGGGATTTCACATTTTTCTTTGGTTGTAGGATGAACAGTGTTAGCCTTCCACTTCTTAGAGCTTGGTACTTCTTTTTCTGTTAGATGCTTTTTAGATTTTCCTTTTCTTATTGATTATTCTCTCTTTTGTGCCCTAGTTCTCATTAGGATGCCAAGAGGAACAACATCATTAGAATCTAGAGAGGAACTTTCTTTGTTTGAGTGCTTTGTCTCAGAAGAACTAATCTCTATGGTTTGTTTTGTTGTAGGAGGGTTTACACTAGGGCCTACGCCAAAGGTTGAAGCACTAAGAGTGACTTCAATCATGCTCAATCTCCTGCTAGACCTATGAGGTTGAGGTAAAACCCTAGGTTGCAAATCCTCTGGTCTAATTTGATCAATATTTAAGAATTCTTCCCAAGTCATCTCAAAGACATCATGTAGAGACTTCTCAACTAACAATTTGATCAAACAATGGTGGGAAACAGAATTGTCCCTACCTTTTTGAGTCTTGGCTGCCATGATTGAAAGGTGGTATAGCACATTCAACACATTCTTCCTCCTCCCATGCCTCATGTGATTCAATATTTTGAAGTGCAAAGAATATAGATTTGACTAATGACCTTCACAGGTGATATATTTTATAACATAAACAACTATTTGCTTCCATGGCTTGGGTAGAGAGGTTCTCTTCACACCTTGTTTTTCCATGCTCAATGAAGGGTCACCAAGTTCTGTAAATTCAGCCCTCGCTGACCTAGCATCTTTGGAAGTAGGGTAATTTTCACCATCGACGGGAAATCTTGTAACTTTTGTAATCCTTTCTTTAGTTGCCATGATCTCTGGCTTTTTACCGTGGCCTTTCCCTCATAAAATGTCTCAGAAAATTCTAATGCAATGTCTTCATTAAAACCATTTAGCTTCATGAGATAGTCTAACCAGCCGCAATTTCTAAATTCGGCCTATGAAATTGCATCCTACAATAATACATCATGAACTGTGGGTTCATTTTGAATTAACTCACCTCCCATTCTCTGCAATCAAAATCACTCTACAAAGTTTCCCTTCCTACAACATTGCCAAATTTCCAATGCCAATGTCGTTTGAATTTTTCCTTTCTGTTTTACCTTTTTTTTTTGTTTTACCTTTTGGCGACTTAAGATTATGACAAGATCAACAGTGGTAGTAAAGGAGTAATAAAGGAAGGTTATGATGGAGAAAAATGGTGGTGATGGCTAGTGCCACCTCACACATACAAGCCGTCATCTCACTCAAAATTCAAATTGGATTGACGTAGACTAGCATGGATTGACATGTGGGAAAAGTATTCACATCTTCCCCTCAGCCCCACTGTCCAACCTAAATTTGAGCATCTGTCCTCACAAGCAAGGAGGTAAGGATGATTTGACAGGGATAGGGAATAATGAAAAGCTATGGTGAACATCCATATTAATTCACAATAATTAAATGAATGCATTGAAGATAATTAAGATATAACAATTAATGTGCACATACCTAGATTCGTGGAAGATTCATTGCAAAGATTGTGGAGAAAGTACCAATTGCCTTTTAAGAAATAAGTTGAGAAATTAATAAAAATGGGGTGGTATGAGGTGAAGTGAAATGAATTGAAGTGGTGAAAGAGAGAGAAAGGTGGAGATGGATTGGCAGATGGGTGAAGAAGTGGACTCCCAAAAAAGTGGAAGTCTTTATTATGACAAGGCACATACCTTAGTTAGCTAGAAGGAGGGACACTAGGTTCACTTCCCTTGGCTACAAGAAGCTCAGGTGTTTCATGTTGAGTGAATTACTGTAGGAACTCCTCTTTGGAAGTTGGCTTATGATACAATTTGAGGTGATGACTATTGACAAACAACTTGAATCTGATAGGGTCAATGTACTGAGTTGAATAGCACCATTGGGAAAGACTTTAGCAACCTCATATGGTCCTAGCCACCTTGTCTACAATTTTTCTACATTATCTTGATACCTTGAATCATAGAGCGGGTCCCAACCTCCTAGTTGGAATTTCTTATCCTTGATGAATTTTTCATGCCACTTGATTCTCTAATTCTGCACTACCTCTATGTGATGCAAGGCTACTCTTCTCATCCCATCCAAATCATTCAGCTGCATGATTCTTTCTCTTTGTGCCTTGGAGATAGCCATCTCCAAGTCTACTGCAGTCCTAAGAGTCATATGTTCAAATTCAATGGGCATCATAGATGTATACAACAACTCAAAAGGAGTGAAGCATGTAGTTGTTTTCCAGGTTGTCCTATAGGCCCAGACAGCTTTTGGCAGCCTATTTTCCCAATCCTTTTTATGAACAGACACTCTTTTGGTTAGAATTGCTTCAATCTCCTAGTTGGTCACCTCAACTTGGCCATTGGTCTGAGGGTGATAAGGAGTGGACTTCCTATGTCTTATGTTGTACTCATTGACCAATGTTGCAACAAGGGTTGATGTGAATTGAGCCCCTTGATCACCACTATCTCTCTTGGAACTCCATACCCTATGAAAATATCCTCATAAAGAAATTCAGCAACCTTATTATCTATTGCATGCTTCATGGCCTTAACTTCTACCCACTTGGTTACATAATCAGTGCACACCAAGATATAAGACTTACCATTGGATGGAGGGTCAATGGGTCCTACAAAATATAATCCCCACTTGTTAAAGGGAGTGATTACTACCTGAGGGAAAAGTGGCATCTCATTAGATTTGGTTGGTCTACCCATCCTCTGGCATCTATCATACTTTCTTGTATATCTCCCTGAATCCTTGTGGAGTGTTGGCCAGTAGTATCCTATATTGACAATCTTCATCATTATCCTCTTGGATACAAAATTTCCTCCACATGGTTCATTATGGCATGCATGCAAAATATCATATGTATCATCTTCTCTCACACATCTCCTCATGACACAGTCTAGCCTAGTGTAAAAAAACATCGTGTAATCCATGAAAAAGGAAATGATTTTTCAATGAGCACCCTTCTCTCTTTTGGAGAGAAGTGGGGAGGAACTCTCCCTATGACCAAATAGTTAGCTATGTCAACATACCAAGGTGTTTGCACACTAATGGAAAATAAGTGCTCATTAGGGAAAGAGTCATCTATGACCTAATTGTCTTCTAATGTAATTGGCCTTGAAAGAAAATCTGCAACAACATTGGCCTTCCTTGGTTTATCTACAATGATTATGTCAAATTATTGCATCAACAATAACCATCTTGTTAGCCTACCTGATATCAAAGGTTTATTCATGAGATACTAAATGGCTACATGATTCTATGCACAAAGATTTGATAGCCTATTATATAGTGCCTAAATTTGTTGAGGGCATAGATTACTGCCAACATTTCTTATTTTGTCAATGTATAATTGAATTTAGCTCCTTGCAATTTTTTGCTAACAAAATAGATAGCATTTTCAATAGCTCATTCTTTTTGTCCTAAGACGACTCCTATAGAATAGTATAATGCATCTGTATGGATGTGAAAAGGAAGCTACCAATTAGGTCCTTTGAGTATAGGAGCATGAGTCAAAGCTATCTTCAAATCAAAAAATGCTTTGCCATAGTCTTTTGTCCATTGAAATTCAACATCGTTGGTGAAAAGAGTATACAATGGTGCTACTATTTTGCTAAAATCATTGATGAACTTCCTATAGTAGCTTGCATGTCCCAAGAAACTCCTAACATCTTTTTTTTTTGCAGGGATAGGAAGATTGGTGATCACCTCAATCTTTGCAAGGTCTACCTAAATTCCTTTGTGAGAGATATAGTGGCCAAGGACTACACCTTCCTGCATCATCATGAAACACTTTTCACTGTTTAGAGATAGATTGTGATCTTTACATCTCTATAGGACTTTCCTAAGATTCTCCAATGCTTCATTGAAATCAACACCATAGGTGGTGAAATCATCCATATAAATTTCCATGCAATCATGAGAAATATCTAAAAATATGCTAATGACTACCCTCTGAAAAGTTGTGGGTGCATTGCATAAGCCAAGTGGAAGTACCAAGTAGGCATAGGTTCCCCATGGATAGGTAAAGGTGGTCTTCTCTTGGTCCTCTGGTGCAATTTGGATCTAGTTATAGCCAATGAAGCCATCTAGAAAAGAAAAGTATTATTTTCCTACAAGTGAGTCCAAAACTTGACCTATGAAGGGTAAGGGAAAATGGTTATTTTTGGTGGTAGCATTGAGTTCCTTGTAATAAAAGAAAACTCACCACTTTCCTCCCTTCTTGGGCAGAATCACCAATGGATACACCCACTGGCTATCTGAAATGGGGTAGATAAATCCTACATTTAGCAATTTTTGTAGTTCTCCTTTAAAAATTTCTCTTAGTGCAGGGTTAATTCTTCTTTGTGGTTGTCTAGTTGGGGTTCAATCATCTCTGATGTAAATTCTATGAGTGAAAAGATTAGGGTCCAATCCCTTCATATCATGATAGTCCCACACAAATGCATGTTGGTGGATCTTCAGTAAAGCTATCAATGGAAATTGTCATTCTTCACTCAATTTTCTATTGATGTGCAGATGTTTTCCTTCTACCACATGCACCTGTGTAGTTATCTCTATCATAGTTTCTTCACTAATGCTTGTTAGTTTGAGTTCATGCGGCAGAAATGTATAAAACATACCTATTGTTATAGGAATTTCAGTTGCAGGAAGAATGTCTACAGGAAGAGCGGTTGTAGGAAGGGTAGGCAAAAGTGTCTTGACTAGAACAAAAGAATGAGAAGATGATACTTCATCCACTTCACAATGATTCTAAATGATGTTAGCCATTACTTCATCTTCATCTTGAAGTTGCATGAAAGAGCTTATGACTAACATCATAAGCTATGCCATAGAATTAACTTCCACACCCTCTTCACCAACATGTGGCCATATAGAATTATCCAGATCATGGGATGGATGAGTAGGAGGCTAGAGAACAAGATTTTTGGTGCTCTTTCCATTAGAAATGTTCATGTCTCTTGTCCTACATCCAATATATGCATCTTCTATTGCTAACCATGGTCTTCCTAGAATGATAGGGTACCCACCGAGTGTGGCTTTAGGAGAAAATATCATGAAATATGTTGGGTACTCCCATGAGTCCAAAGTTACCACAAGGTCCTTTACTACACCATCAAGTTTAATTGTTGAACTATCAACAAGATACAAGACAATAGGAGTAGGTCTCATGCTTGCAACATTTAGTTGTTGCAGGATATCCTTCGTCATTACATTTATTGTTGCTCCCAGGTCAATCAGATCATTCTTTATATGGATCCCATTTATAGCAACTCCTACCATAGGACTCCTTGGGTCATTATATTTGGGAACAGTCACTTTCCCAAGCATGATGTCAGCTAGCTATCCCACCACATGAACCGTAGTGGGGTCTTTCTTCTTCCTGCCTAGCTTCTTAAGGAATGCTTCCTTAATTGCCTTGCTATAGATTGGAATGTCTTTTATGGCTCGAAATAGAGGTATTTGGACACATATATGCTTCAACTAATCCAAGATGTCAAAAGTTATGTCCTCCTTTTCTTCCTTTTTCTCGGCAACTTCCAATCTTCAAGGAAATGGTGGTTCTTGTTTAGTCTACTTGACTGGAACTGGTTCATGATTTTTAGGTGCACTTGGCTGAATGAGATCATTCAGAGATTCCTCTTCTTCCATAGGAAGCTCAGTAATAATGGGCATGGAAGGGGCTGGTAAAGTAGTTTTTGAATGCAAGTGGATGTCACTGACACTCACAAAATATGAAGGGAATTGATTTGAATCAGTAGAGTATACTGGTTGTTGTTGTGGTTTTTATTTGGGTTAGGTGTGGGTTGAGCTAGAAGCTAAGTAGGTTTAGGTGCATTTAAACTTGAACTAGCAGGAGGAGGCATTATAGCAAGTTGTTGGGGCTAAGAAGGTGGTTGCATGTAGCTATTTGTCTTTTTGGCTATTATTGTCCTCCCCTCCATTGATTTGTTTGTTGCCAATTTCCTAGGGGTGGCTACCAATTTCCTTGAAACTGTTGCAAATTCCACTGAGGTTGTTGCCACTGGGATGGAGAGTTTTGGTGATTAGGCTAGGTATTTGGGGGGTTATTCCAAGGTTGTGGTGGATATCCTCCATAGTTGGATGGATATGGGAGTTTCCATTGGTTACCAGATGAATAGAAATTGAAATATGGTGCAGTAAAAGATAGTGGACCTGGTGGCATACCTTGTCTTGGAGCCCATGGCCTCCTTTGTGTAACATAGTAGACTTGATCTTCTTCAACTTGGATTGACTTGAACTCGGGTGCAATTTTCTTGCCAATAATATTAGCTATCATCTTGCATTTGTAGTCCTTCTTTTGTCTGCAATAAGGGCAATATTCTGCCAACATTACCTCTTCCTCCTCTTGTTTCTTCTTGGCCTGAAGTGTATCCATCTAAGTAGCTAGATTGTTTATAATGTCTTGCTTGAAGTCTACCAGCAAATGAGTGATCTCCATGCTTGAAACTCCACTGGTAGATGACTTACCCATAGAAGATTGGTAAGCTCTCCCTTTCTTTGAAGCTACCCTAGAGTAGTTCTAGCATATCTTCCTTATATCCTCCCAAGGAACTTGGGAGATATCTCCTCCTCCCATCAAGTCCAAGGCATTAGTACAGTTATCATTAATTCATCTCAGGAAAAGCAACTTTTGTGAGTCTTCATTGAGTGTATGGTGTGGAGATTTCTATAGGAAAAAATAAAACCTTGCAATGTAATCCTCTAGGCTCTCATCTTCCTTCTACTGCATCCTAAAAATATCATCTCCTCTCATGTCACTGCCCCTACAATAATCCTTGTATTTTTCAAGGAATTTTGTCTTCATGTCATCCCATGTCTCCACTGTATTTCTAACTAGGCTCATGAACCATCTTAATGTAGCTTCTTTCAGAGTGATAGGAAATAGCTTGGGTCTATGGGCATTGGTGGTATAGTCATAACTCCTACAAAGTATGTCAAACTCGAACAAGAAGGTATCAAGATCTTCTGTGACAAGCCCATAGAACTTAGAAAGGATTGAAGTAGGGATATTTTTAAGGTTGTCTACTTCATTCTGATGAGAAATGGGGAAAGGAAAATCTAGTTGATTAGGTCTATTTCTATTTGCATCACCTATACCTGCCTGATGTAGTTCCAAAGAAAAGGGGTTCTCAATCAAATTTTGATCTTCAAAGGAAACTTCAAAGCTAGTTAGATTAGGAAATGCATCAGCAAATGGGTGTGATTCTTCTTCTTCTTCTTCTCTTGGGAGGTTTTGATAATCAAATAATTGAAATGGATTAGGATTGTTAGGAAGGAATCTCCCATGAGAATCTCTCCTCCTTCCTCTATGCATGCAATATCAACTCACTATTAGCCAACTCACACAAAGAATTGGAAAAAGAATAGTGGATCATTACTTTCCTAAATGAGGGGTATACTAAGAACAACTTTCAAAAATACTACAACAAGAAAAAATATCAATGACTCTAAAGAACTCCCTAGTTTGACACCATCCCCGAAAATAGTGCCAAAAATGTTGGCCTCCAACAATGCTTTAACAACTAAGACCTTACAGCTGTGATTCAGATATTGGACATCTAAATTGAATAGCCATTTCAATCATCATGATGGTGCATTTAACTTTTCAACCCAAGGACATGAGCTTGAAATGGGTCAGCACAATATGTGCACTAAGGATCCAAAGTAGCCATATCCATTCTACAACTAAGAAAAACATAATGTTGAAGGTAAATTGCTTAGAAAGGAATAACATAAATACTAAACATCAACCAACAACTATACTAAGTTGAAATGCATTACAAAAATGAAAATCTGAGCAAACAAACAAGAAACTACTCTATCTGATTTGGTTGTAGGAACAATAACATAATGGAATTCTAGTGGCTGTAGGAGCAGTTAGTGTCAGATTCTTAATTAATTATTGAACAAAAATTAATAACTAAACTAAACTAAACTTAAGGATGGAATGCTCACTAAGTGGCCCCCCCTTGGATGAGTATCCTCTAAGACTAATGTAAACTCAGATGCACAAACTTATAATTTCATTTTATTCATTGGAAAACATGAGTACAATAGAGAAGTGTAACTATATTACTAAAAACTAAGAATGCAAGTACATCATCAAATCGCGCAACCTCTTGAGAAGGAGCATCTAGGTCTTATTTATAGGAAAAGAAGCTACTAACTAATCACCTAGCAAGGTGGTCAACTCCAATCAATTAGGAGGATGCCACTTTAGGGAAAGCATGAAAAGTGGAGAGGTGGTTACACATGCATGGAATCTAGTCAAGCATGTTGCCTTAACACAGATTTAGCACAATAGTAACACCTATATTCACTCAATAGCAATAAATACCATTTACAAGGTAGTTACAACTTTGATTTAAATGAGTAATCTCCCTCCATTGAGAGTCTTCCCTCCATTGACCTTCAAATGACCACCTTGTTGACCATTACAATGAATGACCAACTATCAGAGTCTTCCTCCATTTCATAGGCCTCTAATCATATATACATGGAAATATTAGTAAGCACAATAATTGCATATATGTAACTTTCTTAAAGAACATTCATTAATCCACATGTAGAATTGACATAGATAGTCCATATAACATGTCAATGTCATTAAAGATTTGTAAAAAGAAAAATTAAGCCCAATGTCTATGGGTTTGAGGAAATATTAACATTCAAACATCAAGGTCCATTACAACTTCAACAAATAGATCATAAATTCTACCAAAATTAAACCATAAACTAGACTCATCACCATCTTAGAATAGTTGTCTAGCTCAATAATGACAATATCTACCACTATCACCCTCAAGCTCTCCTTCAGTGTTTTTCCTATGCTCAGTTCTATGACTTCATATGACTATACTTGTGAATGCTACTATCTTCTATGAATTAATTCTTTCAACTATTGAAGTTTAACTATTCACAGTCATGCAATTAAACCTCAAAGCAAATCAAACATAGGGTCGTCATCACATTCTCATCAATATAAATCACAACATGTGCATGGTATGACTTCCCATGGAATAGACTTCACCTATCTATGTTGAAATGCATGTTCATCCTAACGGGGTGTGGAAGGTGCATAATTCAATTTCCACCTATCATTTTGATCAACACTATGCATTTCAGCATTCTGATATGAAATGTTGCTACCATCAATAGGATACCTTCTAGGATGATTGGTTTGGCTTAAGAGGTCTAAAATTCATGAAGATTGGATGGATATCTTTGGATATCTCTAAGTTGCAACAACCTATCTCCTTTCATTAGTTATGGTGCCAAAACAAATCTGATTTTAAAAAATTACCTTCAACATCTTCATAGTTTGCATTTTCTTGTTCATATTCATTATATTCATATTGAGATTGCCCTTTTTTAAGTACTATGCATTCACACTCTTCTTTCCTCAAAATATTTGCAGCAAACTCAACCACACCCATTTTGGATGCTTCCATATTTGTATTCTCACTGTGCCTTCTTTATTTTTTACTGCACCTTACCATGGATTGCTATCTTTTGTTTGTCTCATTGAATTCATGACTCTCTTTCACATCTATGACCCTGACTCTGAATGCCTTTTTGTTCCAACACTACTAAGAGGCTATCAAAATTTCCATGCCACTTCATTTTGGAATCATTATTACTACACCTACATCCTTAAGCTAATATCACTATGTATAGCCTTCATTGGCATGGCTCTTTGACTATATTTTCCATGAAGATGTGATAGCCCCTAAAATCATCGTCATACCATTGATACCTTCCTAAAGATTGTCCTCTTTCATACCTGTATCATTGATGCTTTTGAGATCTTGTGATGTCTCTCAAACATGATGGCTATCACATATACATATTTTATACCATGCTTTCATGGATTAGCACATCAATGCATTTCTATAATTTGTTTCAATACATGATATTGTATACATCCTTTATGATTTTACTTGAGCATGTATATGTCATCTATGAAAGTGACTAAAACTCACTATCATAAATGATGTGTGCTTACTTGAGTGAACCATAAGGAAATGAATTACCTTTATATGCCTCTTTAAAACAAAATAAGGCAACATGTTGGGCTCAACCCTTATGGGAGCCACATTTTACCCCACATGTTGTAACAAAATAAAACAAAACAACAACAAGGTTTTCATCTATACCTCACAATGAGAAAACATGTTAGATAAAATAGAGCATATGATAGATGTGTTTGATAACTCTCTTGTTTTCTTGGATATGTATGGTATGCTTTTCCATTTGAATGCATATGAGGATAAAATTATATGTTTATGGATGTATGCACACATTTTGACTAGTGATCCTTCATTTCTCTAACAACACTTTCATTTCAGATGCAGGGAACCTAGGAGCAATGAGGAGAGCAAGTAGGACAAGCGAGAGGGAATGAAGATGGTGTAGAACAAAGCAACCGAGATTCATCATTCAGGAAATGACGGGTCTCCTTTAACTTTATGTGCATTCTTTCCTTTTTGTATCTATAAATGTATGATTTTTCCCATTATATGTATTTTGATAGTCAGTCTCACGACTTGTGTGGGGCATCTTACTTTTATATTATCAATAAAGACTACAATTTTGAAAATATTGTGCATTCTCTTCTATGTCATATGCATTTGCATAATGAAATGTAGTATTTTAGTCTTCTAACTTTGTTTATGCACATGAATGTGACATAGCAGATTTAAAATATACCCTCTTTTCACTTGTAAAATATAAACAACACTACCTGTTTGCAATAGTAGCAAAAATAGGTAACAACTGTTAAGCAAGGATATAAATCAATTATCTTAGATCCAATCTCATAGAGCATGTATTTTTTGTTGGAGTTCAATGATATTTCCAAATTCTAGAAGTTTTTCTTGGTTGGCTCTAAGAAAGCGAATTTTTACAAGTGATAGGTTGGAGAAATTAGGAATAGCACAAGCCCTCAAATGTGTGTTGTGTAAAGAGGCATATGAATCTGTGGATCATTTGTTTGTTACTTGTTTAGTAGCACATGAAATATTAGCTTTCATAATGGGAAAATTGAATGTATCTTTTCCATTTCCTAAGTCATTATGAGAATTGTTCACCAATTGGAAATTTTTTTATAAATCATCCCTCTTTGCATGCATTTGGTTAGTGACACTAGCAATAGTAATTTGGTCACTTTGGTGTTAAAGAAACATACACATTTTTAGATATTAGTATCCACCAATTCAAAAGATTAAGGAGAAGATTGAGCAAGTAATTTTTGAAGTCTCAAACTCTTATGTTCAGAGTTTCAAAATAGTTTCCTCTTTGTTTACCAGTTGGGATAATTTTGTTCTGCATCATTGGAAGCACATTTCTTTACCTTTTGCAGGATCTTACTTTATGCCAAATTCTTCCAAGGTATATAGAAGTAAGATTAAGTGGCTGCCCCCCATCCCAACTTTTTGTATGCACAACTTTGATGGAGCTTCAAGAGGAAACCCCGGTGTGTTAAGAGTTGGGTTTTGTATTCATGAATGGAATGGATCATTACTTGCAACTAAAGCAGTTCATTTTTCTATTCGCACAAATAACATGGTGAAAGCTCAAGCACTCTTGTATGGGCTAACAATGGAAAAGGCTCTTGATATTAACAAGCTTCATGTAGAAGGAAATTCTTTATTGATTGTTAATGTTTGCAAGGAGAAGAGATTTTGTAACTAGAAATTGAGATATATCCTCGAGAAGGCCTGAGAACTTTTATCCTCCTTTGAAGATATTCAAATCTCTCACACATATCATGAGTTAAATAAATTGGCTAATGATCTTGCTAATTTGTTTTGTGATAAAAAAGAATTGGAATTCTTTGGAGATGGTGAGGTCCTTAATAATTTCATGTACCTTCAAGAAAGAATATTAGCAGATCAATCTCTCATACCCTAGCTAGATAGATTTGGATGTTACCAGTTTGATGGATGTCAATCCTAAAGTAATATATGTTATCCAAAAATAATAATTATGAGGAAAGTAGTAAGCATCCTCATTTGATGGATATACTAGGTGAGGAGGGAAATTTTAAAGCTAGCCCATCAATTTGAAATGTGCTCAACTACAAAGTTGGAGAAATGCTAAAGTGTGCCACTATTGGTCGAGCAAGTGTTAACAAGGGATTTTGTTAAAAAAAAGTTGGTGACAGGAGGATGTGACTCATTCATAAACAAGATCACTCACAATGACATGTGTCAAGCAATTGGCAGTAGTGGGTAGCTAGTTTTTAACACTAATCATGTTTGTTTCTTTTGTAGGTACAATATTTTATTCATGGCATAGATTAAATGTGTACGAAAGCATAAAATCTCCAATGATATAAGAAAGATTAACCTATTATCATTTCATCAGTACGGGGAATAGAGAAGAATTTTTTTAGCTATAATATGATTAGCATTCAAGTCATCACTAACTTTGGTAGAGGCTAATTTATTTTAAGGAAGTGTAATTCTCTATCTTATCATCTGGCATATTCATTATGAAAATGAATGGAAATATCTCCTATCGTGTGCCAAAGACAATTTCATATGGTTGGGAAGGAGCAAAGTGGTTAGTGTAATAATTTCAAGGCATGGTTTTCAAAGATTATGTAATAACCCATCCATACCCAAAAATTTACCACTACATTTTATTTTTTGTTTCTTCATTATTATCTCATTATGTGTTTATTCAATTATATACTCAGGTACTTCTATCCATATGAGATAGGCATCCATCCATCCAGGACAGGCATCCAACCATATGGGTTAGGTATTTGTCCATATGGGACAAGGGTTCATCTATCCATTTGGGATAGGCATCTACCCAAACGGGGTAGGCATCTACCCATAAAAGATAGGATTGTGCTCTGGCCAGAGACTTAGACTCATCGACACCATCCAGGTCCTGAGTCACTCACTAAAGACTACACCTCCCCTTGGATGTGCACTGAGGTCGTCGTCCTTAGGAGTATGTAAGATTAACTATATAGCTTGAGTCCCACCTCAGAATTTGGCCTAAGGCCTCGGGGAGTCAAGCAAATCCATTTGAGATTCCTTCTGAGTATATAAAGAATGTGTTTTAATATTACTTTTATGTTACACATTATTAAACCCCCCTTAACAATCAAGCAATTCTCTTGAATTATTAATTATTAATTTATTTTTAATCTAACTTTTCCTAACCCCATCCCCGAACGCCTGAGGTACTGGGAGCATTCTTCGTTTCCTAGACTGCCTACATACCCTACTTCCAAACAGGATCAAGGTGTAAAATATGTAGTTCTATTTTCTAAACTATGTTTGATGTGAACTGTTTTGTGGGTACGCAACCCTTTCTAGGGCCTCATTTCCCCAGACAGTTCCTCTTCGACTGCTACCCACGAAGGGGAGCAATGAAAAAAAAAAGTATAAGTAGATATTCTCCAAGACTATTACTTGTTTCCTATATATCTAAATCCTAATTCCTAATGACGTCTCCCTTGAACCCATTTGAGATTCAATTAACATATCTTCAAAATAAATTCTATCAATCCTACAATGGGATTTTCTAGGTTTGAACTAGTGAAGTTTTCGTTCATTTACAATTATCTTATTAAATTATCGATCCAAGAGAGATTACCCATCTCTTGGATTTTAATACAACAGATGCTCCTTATTACTCCCCAGTGATTTAAAGGGATGGTTCCATAGACGCCGTTGTTGCAGCTATATTAGGCTATGGATGCAGTAGCTCAAGCACGACGACATTACCCGTAAACGTGAGCCAGAGGCACTGCTGATACCGAACATTGCTAGGTTTTAGTTTCAACTCTTGATTAATGTTTACCTAGCTAAGAAAGAAAATAACAACTATCTAATTTCTTCTTGCAAGATAACATATTTTTGAAAATGAAATGAACATTATTATGTACTAACTACACCATGGCCAATAAATTTTGAGATACTAATCTACCTTTTCAAAATAAATAATAAATTGGGATTGAACATTTCATACATAAGGAAAGTAAATAATTACTAAGGATTAATGCAATGCCATTATTTATTAATTATCCTCTTAAAGAAATTTAGCTATCGTTTAATTCATCAATCATTAACCATTTGACAAACTATAATTAATTTAATTTTATTGACATTTCTATTCTATTTTGTAAATAAATTAGTTACATAATAACATTAATTTATCACAAATTCACTAAGTGAAAAGAAAAATTAAATAAGTTGAAGTAAGTCATTAAAATTTATTGTGTCAAAGTCAATTAAGTTAACTTAATATTAATTATATGAAAAAAATGAGAATAATAATAATAGTAATAATTTTACTCATTACTTTACTAACTAAAGAAAAGCATACATTTAAAGAAAGTATCCATTTTCATGAAAAAAAATTAAATTAATATTTCTAAAAGAATTATAAAATAATTTATACGTAAATAATCCATTTTTAAAAATAAACAAATCTGATTTTGTGATTCATAAAATAATTTAGAAGTAGATAATCCATTTAAAAAAAAAACAAATCTGATTTTTGTGAATTATAAAATAATTTAGAAGTAAATAATCCATTTTAAAAATAAATAAATCTGATTTTGTGAATTATAAAATAATTTAGAAGTAAATAATCCATTTAAAAAAAAACAAATCTGATTTTGTGCTTTATAGTTTTAAATTTCTATTTTGTACAACTTAAATTATTTCCTTTTGCCATAGTTTTATAATTTTTGTTTAAGAAACATTTCTAAAAGAAAAACATGAAAAAAAAAAATTCTTTAAGTTTCCAATTTTAAAATTACCAATATTCCCATTAAGTTTCTGATTTTAGAATTACTGGTATAAAAATACCTCATAACAGAATTGAGATCAAAATTTTTCACTTATTATTAAACAATTTAATTATTTCCCTCTTTCATGTATAAGCTTGATAAACGATCTCTTTAATCAACTAACTATAATCTTAGTTTTAATATTTAAAATAGAATTTAATTAATTTAATACAATTTTACAAATAAAAGTATTAACAAAAAATAAATTTTCAAATCACTAAAATTTATTATACAATTAGTAACAATTTATATTGTAAGGAAAAGACCCAAGAAAGTTAATAAAAATTACACTCTAATATTTGAAGAAATTTGATAAGGTTTTCTAAGAAGCCTTATAAACTTAAGATGTTTTATGCATGTTTTGTATATACATTTGAATTAAAACTTTTTAGCAAAATAATTTATTTATTTTAATGAGAAAGTTACATTATAACATCAATGAATCCTTTGAAAAAAAACAAATAAATTTTCAATAAATGTTTAGAAAATTCTCAATTATGTTTTCAATAATTTGTTTTTTTTATTAATAAGAAGTCAAGCACAAATTGAGTAAATTTTAATCTAATTAGGCAATATTCAAATGAAAATAAAAGATAAATTTCCAAAGAGAAGTAAGATAAATTTTATTTTAGAAAGTAATTTTTATTTTTTTTACTTTTCTTTAGATAAGATTTAAGTTATGTTTTAAAAGAATTTTCTTTTTACTTATTCTTCAATAGAATTTTAAGAAAAATAAAAATAAGAACAAAATGTTTTATCAATCTTAAATCTTAGCATAAGTAAATATTTTAAACCTTAGCATAGAACTTAATCTTTCCTATAAAATTATTATCAAATTTAAATCTAACTCATTTGAAAGCAAGGTTGTCATGGAGTAAAAGAAATTACTCTAAATCAATTAAGGAAGAAGGGAGCATCATTGATGCCTACCTGTAACGCAAATTTTCCAACTCCTTTCTCTGTTGAATCCACGCTCTTTGATCCTTCCAATTCTTTTCTCTTCTACAACCAAGCACGGAAAAAATGTCCTTCTCCTACTTCCTATCTTTCCTAAGAACTTACTATGCAAAGAAAGGTATGGAATCAAGAATGAAAATCAATGTTTTGAAAAAGAAAAAAAATTCTTCCTCCCTAAAAAGAGGTTAGAGAGCCATATTTATAGCAAATTGCATACTATTTCAGTCATCGAGCTTTGTTGGTAAAATCAGCGGTCAAGATTTAATATTGAAAATAAACGATTAACATCGGAAAAGTGAAGGGAAAGTTTCTATTTTAACTCATGAGGGGATAATGATAACTTTTAAATTTAAAAATATGGATAAAGATGCAATAGTTAAGATTGGGAAAGTGAAGGGAAAGTTTCTATTTTAACTCATGAGGGGATAATGATAACTTTTAAATTTAAAAATATGGATAAAGATGTACTTGAATTTTCTTATTTTACATATAGTTATAAAATGTTGTTTCTGAAAAAAAGAATAGTTGATTGATAAGGGAAGATTTAATTCTAAAATGAGTGGGAAAAAAAAATAGAATGATGAAGCAGGAAAATATGTAAACATTTTAAATAAAATAGAATTTAAAAAAAAATACTCTTATTTCAAAAATTAATTTTTTTCATTGCAAGTTTATTTATTTGTTTTATTTTTTTATAAGTAACTATTTTATTTTCTCAATAATTAGATTTATAACTTTAACTTTATTATTATCATTATTATTAATTTGGTTAAGTTTTGATAAAATAAAATAATAATTACCATCAAACCAACTTAATTGAATAATCAAAGAGTCTTATTTCAAATGTTCTAGAAGGAGGGTTGTGACATCCTCACCCCCTTATATTGTGCATCGTCCCGATGCACTTATTCAACAACTTCAAAAGTATCAAGTCTAAAACAAGAAAGGAAACAATTGTTGCATTTCATTTTCATCTTTCCATGTGGCATTGTCTTCATCATACTAATCCCATTGCACCTTACACTACTTAACCTCTCTGTTACGCAATCGGTACTGGTGCCTCTCCAAGATTCTATAAGGCTCTACTATTATTCCCCTTGGCTCCTGGACCTGTAATGCATTCCAATTTAGAATATGTTCTTCATCATGTACATATTTCTTAAGAAGTGATATATGGAATACATCATGGATACGGCTTAGTTGGGGAGGTAAGGCCAATCGGTAAGCAACTGGATTTATCTTTTCTAAAATTTCAAAAGGGCCAACATATCGAGGTGCTAGTTTAGCTTTCTTCCCAAAATTTATGGAACTCTTGTGAGGCTTGACCCTCAAGAATACTGTTTCACCTACCTCAAACTCCCTTTGAGTCCTGTTTTTATCTGCATAACTCTTTTGTCTATCTAAGGCTTCCTTTAATCTTTTCCTTATTTCTTTAGTTTTTTCTTCCATTTCCTTCAACATATTAGGACCAATTATTATTCTATCTTCAAGGATATCCCAACTTAAGGGTGTTCGACAAGGCCTTCCATATAAAGCCTCAAAAGGAGCCATTCCCAGACAAGATTGGAAAGTGTTGTTATAAGAAAACTCCACTAATGGAAGGTACTCTTCCCACTTTGTTTGTTGGTCCATGCAGTACATCTGAAGTAGGTCTTCTACAATTTGATTTGTTCTCTCTGTTTGTCCATCAGTTTCAGGATGGTATGCTGAACTAAAATTCAGTTGTGTTCCTAATGTTGACTGAAGAGTTGACCAAAACCTTGAAGTAAATCTAGCATCTCTATCTGATATGATTTTCTCAGGAATGCCATGAAGCCTGAATATTTCCCTTACAAAACATTTTGCCAAGGTAGGGGCATCATTAGTTAAGTTCCCTAGTATAAAGTGAGCCACTTTGGTGATCTTATCAATCACCACCATTATTGCATTATGCCTAAAAGGTGTCATAGGTAGCCCTTGTACAAAATCTATGCTAATGACCTGCCATTTGTGAAGTGGTATATCATGGGGATACAACAACCCTGCTAGATGGTTATGTTCTGCTTTTACCCTTTGAAATTCCAAGCACTTGGCCACATAATGCACTATGTCCTTTTTCATCCCATGCCAAAAGTATAATTTCTTTAGGTCTGCATAAAGTTTATTTACCCCAGGATGCCCTGAATAAGGAGTATTATGAGCTTCTGTTAAAACTATCTTCCTTAATTCACCCAAGCTAGGGACATAGATTCTATTATTGAATCTTAATAATTTATCTTCATCAAGAGAGTACCCTTCAACCTTTGGGTTAGTTGGATCATTTTCCAAGATTAACTTAACTTGTTCATACCATGGATCCTGCTTTTGTTCTTCCATCACTTGTTCCTTGAAAGATGTTTTGAAGATTGCTATGGTCATCAAGTGCCTTCTTCTACTTAAAGCATCTGCCACCATATTTTCCTTACCCTTGATGTACTCAATTTCAAAATCATATTCGCTTAAGAACTCTAACCATCTTCTTTGTCTAGCATTCAAGTGGGGCTGAGTGAAGATATATTTGAGTCCTTGATGATCTATTTTTAATTCAAAGGGCTTTCCCAATAAAAAGTGCCTCCATTTTTGTAGGGCGTGAACGATGGTTGCTAACTCTAAATCATGGGGGGCATAGTTTATTTCATGGGTCTTCAATTTCCTAGATTCGTAGGCCACCACACCTTCATCTTGAATCAAGACTCCCCCTAATCCTTCAATAGAAGAATCTGTTACCACTGTGAAGTGCCCATTTGGATTTGGGACCTTTAAAATAGGTGCAATAGTTAGCTTTTCTTTTAGAATTTTAAATGCCTTGTCACTTTGTTCATTCCACAAAAATTTCTTACCCTTCCTTTGCAATGAAGTAATGGGGTTTGCAATTTTAGAGAATCCTTCAACAAACCTTCTATAATATCCTGCTAATCCCATAAAACTTCTCACCTCTGAAACATTCTTAGGAATTGGCCATTCCACTATTGCCTTTATCTTTTCAGGGTCAACTGCAATTCCTTCCTTGGATATGATATGCCCAAGATAGTGAATTTTCTTTTCAAAGAAAGCACATTTTGACAATTTTCCATATAATTTATGTTCCCTTAATCTTTGCAAAACTAGTTGAAGGTGTGTCAAATGCTCTTCTTCATTTTTTGAGTAAATTAGAATGTCATCCAAAAACACCAAGACAAATTTTTCTAAGAAATCATGAAAGACACTATTCATTAGGTTCATAAAAAGTCCTGGAGCATTAGATACACTGAAGGGTACAACTCTAAACTCATAATTCCCATACCTTGTCCTAAATGATGTCTTGGGGATGTCTTCTTCTTTTATTCTAAGTTGATGGTACCCTGATCGAAGGTCAATTTTGGAAAACACTGCTGCTCCCTTCATTTGATCAAAAAGATCCTCAATGTGTGGTAAAGGGTACCTATTCTTTATTGTGACCTTATTTAACATTCTATAATCAATACACAACCTTAAAGTCCCATCTTTCTTTTTAACGAACAAGACTGGTGCTCCCCAAGGAGATACACTTGGCCTTATCAATCCCTTTTTTAGGTTCTTCTAATTGCATCTTGAGTTATGCTAGTTCTGTTGTGTTCATATAGTAGGGTGCCCTTGAAACTGATTCAGCTCCAGGTATAATATCAATAGGAAAATCAAATTTTCTTCTAGGAGGCAAACTGGGTAGTTCTTCTAGAAATACATCCTTAAAATCCTAGAGGAAAGGAGAATTTTCAAAGGTTGGATTATTTTCATCTTCCTTTTCATCTAGATAAACCATATAAATTTGGGCCCCTTTCTTTCTTTCCTTCTTTAATTGCATGGCTGATATAGTCTCCACACTTATGGGCCTAAGGTTACCTCGAATTTTAACCCTTTTACCTTCATCATCCAAACACTCCACCAACTTGTTGTAACAATCTACATTAGCCTTATGATCTGTTAGCCAACTCATCCCAATAATTACATCATATGACCCTAGGGGTGCCATATAGAGATCCACCCTAGTCTCAAATTCAAGGAATTGTAGCTTTGCTTTTGATAAACACTTGGTCACTTCCCTAGTTGCCTTATCCCCATACTGAACTGTCCATGATGATTCCATATGACTAACTCTTAATGACATTTTCCTTACTAATTCTGGAGAAATAAAGCATTTAGAGGATCCTATGTCAATGAGTATTGAAATTGGTTACTTGAAAAGTGTACCTGTGGTTTCTATGGGTACATTCTGGTATCTGGTTTGTCGGTTCCTCGCTGTTGTATGAATCCATTTTTGGGGACCTCGTTGTGGTTGGTTGGCTCTAATTTGACCTTGCATTCTTGGAAATTCTCTGGCATAATGATTTTCCCCACACATGAAGCATCCACCTAGTGGTCCTCGTTGCACTTGATTCCTTGGGTAATTGTTTCTTGTTTCATTGAACCTTGGTGGGTTAGTTGACTTGTTGAAGTTCCTTTGATCATTTCTATTAAAGTTTCCCCTATTATTTCCATTGTACCCATTCCTTTGATTCTGAATTGGTGGTGGTCTTCTTTCAAATGAGTTATTCCTTTGATTCTTGTTAAAGTTATGGTTCCCCTTGAATTCTTGTTTCCTTTTAAAAGATGGGTTCCTATTATTATTGAAGTTCTGCCTTGTTGCTGCTAGAGCTTGTAGTTTCTTTTCCTACTTAAGGGATTTTTCCAACACATCATTCATGTTTTCAGGTCCAAGCAAGTCAACCTCTGCCCCTATATTGGTGTTCAAACCTAAAATAAACTTCCTTGTTTGACTTTTCTCATCCTTTTGGTACATGGGCACATACTTCAATAACTTAGCAAACTTATCCCAATATTGTTGTACTGTTAATGACCCTTGTTGAAGGTTATGGAATTCAACCATTTTCTCATCAAAAAATAGTTGTGGCAATTGCCTCTTGCGAAAGTGTTGAACAAATTGATCCCATGTAATTGTTTCCTTGTCAAACCCATTTTGTTCCTTAGTGTTAGTCCACCAACTAGCTGCTTCCCCAATGAGCTGATAGGAACCCCATAAGGCTTTATTTGTTTCACTAAAATCTCTTAACTCAAAGTATTTTTCCATCTCATTTAACCAATTTTCTGCTCCTTCACCTATTTTCCTCCCATCAAACTTGGGTGGGGTGATTTTCTTCAAGTCCTTAGATAACTCCATGATATTATTTTCTCTCCTAGGTGCAATTATGCTCACCTCATTTTCTTGTTGGTTATTAGGAGGGTTCTCATTCTTAGGTTCAATTATGTTTTCAATAGTGTTTTTCCTTGCCCTAAGTTCTTGCACAGATTGTTGCAAGGAGCTAATCTTATCCCTCTGTTCCATTAATAGATTTATTATGACATCAATTCCTGTGTTGTTACCCCCTTGTGCTTGTTGTTCATTATTGTTATTCTCTTCTTGATTTTGAGTAGCTCTAGCATGATTTTCTCTTGTCCTTGCCATTTAAAATTCCTAAAATTACAATTTTCCCAATTAATAATTTGAAAAGTCTCAAAATTAAATTTTAAATTTTAAATTTTAAATTTTAAATTACTAATTGTGCAAGTTGTAGTGAGCTCAAGGCCTATATTTTGAACATAGCTCTGATACCACATGTAATAACCCATCTATACCCAAAAATTTACCACTACTTTTTTTTTTTGTTTCTTGATTATTATCTCATTATGTGTTTATTCAATTATATACTCAGGTATTTCTATCCATACGGGATAGGCAACCATCCATCCAGGACAGGCATCCAACCATACGAGTTAGGTATTTGTCCATATGGGACAAGGGTTCATCTATCCATTCAGGACAGGCATCTACCCAAACGGGGTAGGCATCTACCCATAAAAGATAGGAATGTGCTCTGGCCAGAGACTTAGACTCATCGAGACCATCCAGGTCCTGAGTCACTCACTAAAGACTACACCTCCCCTTGGAGGTGCACCGAGGTCGTCGTCCTTAAGAGTATGTAAGATTAACTATATAGCTTGAGTCCTACCTCAGAATTCGGCCTAAGGCCTCGGGGAGTCAAGCGAATCCATTTGGGATTCCTTCCGAGTATATAAAGAACGTGTTTTAATCTTACTTTTATGTTACACATTATTAAACCCCCCCTTAATAATCAAGCAATTCTCTTGAATTATTAATTATTAATTTATTTTTAATCTAACTTTTCCTAACCCCATCCTCGAACGCCTGAGGTACTGGGAGCATTCTTCGTTTCCCAGACTGCCTACATACCCTACTTCCAAACAGGATCAAGGCGTAAAATATGTAGTTCTATTTTCTAAACTATGTTTGATGTGAACTGTTTTGTGGGTATGCAGCCCTTTCTAGGGCCTCATTTCCCCAGACAGTTCCTCTTCGACTGCTACCCACGAAGGGGAGTAATGAAAAAAAAGAAGTATAAGTAGATAGTCTCTGAGACTATTACTTGTTTCCTAGATATCTAAATCCTAATTCCTAATGACGTCTCCCTTGAACCCATTTGAGATTCAATTAACATATCTTCAAAATAAATTCTATCAATCCTACAATGGGGTTTTCTAGGTTTGAACTAGCGAAGTTTTTGTTCATTTACAATTATCTTATTAAATTATCGATCCAAGAGAGATTACCCATCTCTTGGATTTTAATACAACAGATGTTCCTTATTACTCCCCAGCGATTTAAAGGGACGGTGCCACAGACGCCGTTGTTGCAGCTATATTAGGCTATGGATGCAGTAGCTCAAGCACGACGACATTACTCGTAAACGTGAGCCAGAGGCACCGCTGATACCGAACGCTGCTAGGTTTTAGTTTCAACTCTTGATTAATGTTTACCTAGCTAAGAAAGAAAATAACAACTATCTAATTTCTTCTTGCAAGATAACATACTTTTGAAAATGAAATGAACATTATTATGTACTAACTACACCATGGCCAATAAATTTTGAGATACTAATCTACCTTTTCAAAATAAATAATAAATTGGGATTAAACATTTCATACATAAGGAAAGTAAATAATTACTAAGGATTAATGCAATGCCATTATTTATTAATTATCCTCTTAGGGTAAAAGCAAAAAGCTATGTCACACTTTATAAAGGAAAGCGACCAGCGTGATCCAATTTTTAAACTTGAATCACTAAAAAGTGGCATATATGTTTTGAATTTTGAAATGATGTAAACTAGTAAAATATGTATTTTTTAGTATATTTTATGTTTGTATTTAAAAAAAATATAAAATTATTTTAAACTAGTTTTTAATAAATTAAAACTATAATTTAGTTGCTGATAAAATGCTAAAAATGAAGTTGCATGGGACGTCAAACTTTTTATAGTAAATTTTTTTTTTTTCTTTCAAATTTTTTGTGTGTATTTATAACTTGAAATTTTTGTGCATGGATATATTTTTTTCCAATTTTGATAAATATATATTTTTAAATAAATATTAAAATGTGCGTGAATAAAAAAACAACTGTTTTCATCGGACGTCAACTTTCATATTAAATATTTATCTAAAATGGAAACAAAATTATACCATCTTAAAATAGATTCTTTTATCTAGTGCATCATATTTTTTCATATTTTTTTAATAAGTTTTAGTATTTTTCCTTGGCATAGTAATCAACCTCATATTTTGTGCTAAAAACCTACTTTTAGTAAAAATAAAAAATAAAATATAAAAAATAATTAAACTATTAAAATAAATATATTTTTGAAAACTAAACTTATGGATCTACAAAAGGGTATTTTTATATTTTTAAAAAATGTTGTTCACACTAGCAAGAGTTATTGAAACTTCAAGTTTTTCAAATAATTTAATTTTTTTGGTAAATTGGACTCAAAGTGATGCTCCATACATTTTTAGCCAACAATTTTAGTTGAAAAATTTGTGGAAGCATATAACTTAGCTAGAATGAATCTTACTAGATCATATGTTTGACACAGCTTTGTGCTTTTACCCCTTAAAGAAATTTACCTATCATTTAATTCATCAATCATTAACCACTTGACAAACTATAATTAATTTAATTTTATTGACATTTCTATTCTATTTTGTAAATAAATTAGTTACATAACATTAATTTATCACAAATTCACTAAGTGAAAAGAAAAATTAAATAAGTTGAAGTAAGTCATTAAAATTTATTGTGTCAAAGTCAATTAAGTTAACTTAATATTAATTATATGAAAAAAAGAGAATAATAATAATAGTAATAATTTTACTCATTACTTTTCTAACTAAAGAAAATCATACATTTAAAGAAAGTATCCATTTTCATGAAAAAAATTAAATTAATATTTCTAAAAGAATTATAAAATAATTTATAAGTAAATAATCCATTTTTAAAAATAAACAAATCTGATTTTGTGATTCATAAAATAATTTAGAAGTAGATAATCCATTTAAAAAAAAACAAATCTGATTTTTGTGAATTATAAAATAATTTAGAAGTAAATAATCCATTTTAAAAAAAACAAATCTGATTTTGTGAATTATAAAATAATTTAGAAGTAAATAATCCATTTAAAAAAAAAAATCTGATTTTGTGCTTTATAGTTTTAAATTTCTATTTTGTACAACTTACTTAAATTATTTCCTTTATAAAAGAAATCTTTTATTTATTTATTTTTCTTTTTCTTAATTTATTGTTATAGTTTCCCCTTCTAATTGATTTGTTGAAAAATCAAAGAATATTTCCTTTTGCCATAGTTTTATAATTTTTGTTTAAGAAACATTTCTAAAAGAAAAACATGAAAAAAAATATTTCTTTAAGTTTCCAATTTTAAAATTACCAATATTCCCTTTAAGTTTCCGATTTTAGAATTACTGGTATAAAAATACCTCATAACAGAATTGAGATCAAATTTATTCACTTATTATTAAACAATTTAATTATTTCCCTCTTTCATGTATAAGCTTGATAAACAATCTCTTTAATCAACTAACTATAATCTTAGTTTTAATATTTAAAATAGAATTTAATTAATTTAATACAATTTTACAAATAAAAGTATTAACAAAAATTAAATTTTCAAATCACTAAAATTTATTATATAATTAGTAACAATTTATATTGTAAGGAAAAGACCCAAGAAAGTTAATAAAAATTACACTCTAATATTTGAAGAAATTTGATAAGGTTTTCTAAGAAGCCTTATAAACTTAAGATGTTTTATACATGTTTTGTATATACATTTGGATTAAAACTTTTTAGCAAAATAATTTATTTATTTTAATGAGAAAGTTACATTATAACATCAATGAATCCTTTTAAAAAAAACAAATAAATTTTCAATAAATTTTTAGAAAATTCTCAATTATGTTTTCAATAATTTGTTTTTTTTATTAATAAGAATTCAAGCACGACTTGAGTAAATTTTAATCTAATTAGGCAATATTCAAATGAAAATAAAAGATAAATTTCCAAAGAGAAGTAAGATAAATTTTATTTTAGAAAGTAATTTTTTATTTTTTTTACTTTTCTTTAGATAAGATTTAAGTTATGTTTTAAAAGAATTTTCTTTTTACTTATTCTTCAATAGAATTTTAAGAAAATAAAAATAAGAACAAAATGTTTTATCAATCTTAAATCTTAGCATAAGTAAATATTTTAAACCTTAGCATAAAACTTAATCTTTCCTATAAAATTATTATCAAATTTAAATCTAACTCATTTGAAAGCAAGGTTGTCATGGAGTAAAAGAAATTACTCTAAATCATTGATGCCTACCTGTAACGCAAATTTTCCAACTCCTTTCTCTGTTGAATCCACGCTCTTTGATCCTTCCAATTCTTTTCTCTTCTACAACCAAGCACGGAAAAATGCCCTCCTCCTACTTCCTATCTTTCCTAAGAACTTACTATGCAAAGAAAGGTATGGAATCAAGAATGAAAATCAATGTTTTGAAAAAAAAAAAAATATTCCTCCCTAAAAAGAGGTTAGAGAGCCATATTTATAGCAAATTGCATACTATTTCAATCATCGAGCTTTGTTGGTAAAATAGCGGTCAAGATTTAATATTGAAAATCAATGATTAACATCGGAAAACTGAAGGGAAAGTTTCTATTTTAACTCATGAGGGGATAATGATAACTTTTAAATTTAAAAATACGGATAAAGATGCAATAGTTAACATTGGGAAAGTGAAGGGAAAGTTTCTATTTTAACTCATGAGGGGATAATGATAACTTTTAAATTTAAAAATATGGATAAAGATGTACTTGAAGTTTCTTATTTTACATATAGTTATAAAATGATGTTTCTGAAAAAAAGAATAGTTGATTGATAAGGGAAGATTTAATTCCAAAATTAGTGGGAAAAAAAAATAGAATGATGAAGTAGGAAAATATGTAAACATTTTAAATAAAATAGAATTTAAAAAAAAATACTCTTATTTCAAAAATTAAATTTTTTCATTGCAAGTTTATTTATTTGTTTTATTTTTTTATAAGTAACTATTTTATTTTCTCAATAATTAGATTTATAACTTTAACTTTATTATTATCATTATTATTAATTTGGTTAAGTTTTGATAAAATAAAATAATAATTACCATCAAACCAACTTAATTGAATAATCAAAGAGTCTTATTTCAAATGTTCTAGAAGGAGGGTTGTGACAGATTAATCCGTGTGAAAATGCATTTATTCAATTTCAATGAGGCTTTTGGCTACATTGCTTTTTCTTTGGAAAGAATATATATTTAAGAAGCTTTGAGGATTGTTTGTATGTCATAGTAAATTTCATCCACCTATGGCTATTTAAACCAATGAAGGTGCAAGGCTTGTTACAAGATGCAGATGGAGTATGTGTCAAGGAATTATAGAGCATTAATCTCAGTTAATGATTGGGATTTCCGTTTTCAAAAGAAATTGACAAGATGGAGTTCCAGCTAGTGTTTAAAGGGAATTTTCAGTAGTTCAAGAAGGTTGTGAAGAGGGTAGTTGGGCAAGAAATCTTGGAACCAAAAACCATCAGATTAATTTTTCCTTCCTAGCTTCTTTCTATCTTCATCTCTAATTTGCTAGACTTGTTGCAAAGCTTTAGGGCTATTGAATGCATTACAAACGAAGTAGTAAAAGAGGCATATATCCCAAATGACACCATGTTGAGAGCATGCTAGAGCTATGACTTGTGGAAGGGGAAGGGTTATGTAGGGGGGATCTTTCCCAAGCATTTAATTTTGTGCATGCCCTCTTTCATGGTAGTATACATAGCAATTAAGAAGACCCTAGCAACAAATAAATTAGATTTTTTGTTGTCAGTATTGAACAAATTTGTAGGGGAGATTGAATTTGAGTCTGTTGAGAGGATTTAGGTCTAAGTCAATGCAATTCTTTTTTTTTCTCACCCACGACCATGATCCTCTAGAAGTTGTTATTCCAGTGGTGAACATGCAAGAGGTTGGACCAAAAGAAGTTGCTCCAGAGGGTCTTAGTACACAAGTTGTGCCACAAAGGGATGTCCTACAAGTTGGTGCTTGACAATACTTTGGTCAAGGTGATGGTAATAATATGGACCCAAACTTGAACAAAATTCCTCCTATGCAACCTATTGTTGGTGATCTTGAAGAACACCAGGCTGAGAATGAGATAGTAGTTGACCAGATGGAAAAGTAGTAAATTGTAGCAATATTTTTTGTATTGAACATGGACTTTAAAGTTGAAATTTTTTAGTTTTAGTTATTAAGGTGATATGATGAATATTATTCTAGCTATGTAATGACTTTGAAAAAGAAACATGGTGATGTAATGTATTTTTTGGGGATCATGGGATAAAAACAAAAAAAATTATGCTATTGTATAGGCCGAATAGGAGGGTTATAAGCTAAATCTGGCTGATGAGAGCCAAATTATCTAATTATATACTTTTGTACATATTTTATTAATATATAAATATACATAGTCACCCTACCTTTTATTTTAAAAAAATGTTTACTCAATAGTTTTCACCTAAGTTTTTAACTCAAAAAGTGAATAACTCAAGTTTCCAAAAAAAAAGAGAAATAAAATTTTCTTTTACCAATATCATAATTGTACATTGCATAAATAATTCCACATTTAATTGTATAAATGAAATAACATAACATAATACCAAGTACATGAAATTCATCTATTCAAATATAGATTACAATAGATTCATGATCATATACATATACAAATTTACAACTTATAAGAGTTCAAGGTCAAGGTGTCCTCATCTAGATCACACTTCTTCTTTTTCACATGCCTCAACTATTGATTGCAAGAGGGAAATCATCACCCAAGAACTTTACCTCCAACCATGAACCTATGGTCCCCCGCTCATCTTCCTAACCAGAAGTGGGCCTACCCTTCAACAAAGAGTTTGGTATGGGAACCTTTAATATTGCTATCTAAGTCTCTAGTGTTGTGTCCTACATAACACATATGACCATACAACCATGGATACCCTCCAACTATGCATGACACTACTAACAAGTTATAATGCAAACCCGAAGCACAATGAACCGACAAAGTATAAGCAACAATTTTTACACCTACTTTGGGAAAAATTGTGATATATATAATCAATCCACTTTCTAATAAGTGGTATCATAATTTCACCCACCTCTAACTTGACTTGGAAACCCTACTGACCCATGGGTAACTCTTCTCTTAGTTTTCCCTCAAGGTTAATTATCATAAATAGGATTTATTTTGAAGTAATGACACACTAATGTCTAATTAATTGACCAAATAGGTTTGACTCAAATCTCTTGAATACCCTATTACATACTTATAACAATTTGGGTCTGGCAACTACTTCTTATTCATGCTCTTTCTTACTAATTTGATAAATGAATTGACTTGTTACCTTATTTTGACTAGAATACCCAAGTTACACCTTTGTAATAATCAGGGTCTAGGAAACTGCCTCTTATTCTAGTCCCTATTTTTAACTATGGGAGTAATTGCTTTCTTATTTATACACAATTAGTTAGTACTAATGACACCATGTCACCACTAGACATGCCTAGTCTCAATCTAAAGCACTAGAAATATGTCTATATATATAATAATTGAGAATTAAACATAAATTGAAGATTGCTTCTTTGTATTAAAGTTTTAGATATCCATCATTTACTCTTATGGATATGTTCCTTAAGAACTCCATACCAAATATAGTTAATCTTGTAGTGAACATAAAAAGATATCCATCTTCCTCATAACTAATGGTCTAGACAATTTGTTGACATACCTAGTATAACACTATCGTTCTAAGACGCCATAAATGATTTGGTTATTCATGAAATTAAATATCATTTAATTTGATTTGATATAAAATCTTATATACATAACAATGTCCAATAATAAGTCATTATATTGTTTTGTTTGACTTTTGATAACCCAACTAAGAACCATTTTACTAATCCCCAAATTCCTCATGGTTCCTTCTAAGTTATCCTTTGCATAATTTATATAAGGTACCTATGATTGTATGTACATAAACATTCATATATCTTTTCCTTCAATATGACACATATATTCACATGTTTAAATGTATGATAAGTTCATATCCAATCTGGAGAAAATTTTCTGATTGAGAGAAATTTGCGCTCCTATACCTTAAATCCCCTTGCATTATGGCTTTGGTTTTGTCAAGAATGTAAAGTCCTCTTCATAAGATTAAATTACTATGAATAGGTAATAGTCAAAATATAAGATAATATCTTTCAAAAGATAATGAGGACGTATTTACTTCTAATATGTGTTCAAACCCTCTTGTTGAAAATAATATAAACTCATTCTTGAATATTATAAATACAATTTTTTTTTAATTGAATAATATCATATTACCCTACTTAGCTTCTCTTGCTATGTTATTCTAATGAGTTGGTGGTTTTGGTTTCACAGAGCTGTAGAGAGAATTAACCTTCCAATGGGTTTGTTTTCTCTCAAATATATTCATAAATAATACTTAAAATATCATGTATTGCATTATAATCTAACTATGTTATTCAAGATAAATTCTTTGTATGCTCACCTGATTCCCTAATCCAACTTATCTCTTTGTATTTCTAAATTCGCTCCATGTGTAAATAGTCTAGCTATTTGTACATGCACCCATATTCTTTCTTATAGCAATAATTTTCACACAATGAAAGCATACACAACTTCAAACAATAGTAAAGCTTAGATTTAGAATTAAAATGAGAAGGAGAAAGAGATATTTTAACATGTCTAGATTAAAATAGCTTGAATCAAATTCTTGCTTCTCCTTACTTTAAATTCGCTCAATGGCTTAGTCTTAAACTGTTGCCTCCTTAATTTTTAGCTCTCCACTTTGCCTTTGCTACTCTCCCTTGCCTCTAATATGATAGCTACAGCTTCCCAGCTATGCACAACCAAAGATAACAACCTTTCCTCACACTTGTGATAAATTGGAATACAAATTTCCAAATGTACTTTCTCTTCAAAAACTACTAACTCTCAAATATTATATGCTTTCCTTACTAACTCTCAAATACGTTGCTGCTCAGAATAAAAAAAATGATTGAATGAAAAGAACAACCAAATAGTGAGTTGTTGCTCTTCTTTTATCTACAATTGGAGAGAGGTCGATTGCTAAAAGAAAGCTAATTTTTTGCCACCTCTATATTTTTTTGCCAACCATGGAGTCAACTCAGCTCTTTTGTTTGGCACCTTTCGTATTTAGACTTAGTCCAAACTATTATTAAACCACATTGGGATTGAAAAACTGACACAATGCAACTTTCAATTATGAAGACTTCAAAAACAAAACAACTTCATTCTTCCTTTGCCACGGTTTGGTTGGGCACAACACCTCTAATGGATGGCAGTTTAAAATATGGCAAAACAAGTCTTATAATTAGCACATTGACAACCAATACAAATGCAACTCTATCTCTTATTCCTTCACCTAGTCATGGCTACAATAAACCTTTTTACTCAGTGAAACGTCTTAATCTTAGCGTAGCAGTATACTCTTTCCACATTGCATGATATGGTGCACAACCCTCATAGCTTGCAATAGCTAGCGAAGAAAAAAAGTTATGAGTATTTCCTTGGCATGGCACGGTTGCACTTTAACATCTCATGGTTGCATTTCTTTCCTTACAATATGGAAACCATTGAATATTTTCTATAGCCCTTCACTTTTTTCACTATTACCACCCATGTGTGACAATTTTTCCATTGGTTATGGCTGCTCTTATTAACTTTAATAATATATATTATATTATATACTTAAAATATATTCATAATAATATATACTAATAAATATATATTCGCCATTCTATATATATATAAACATATATAGATACAAAAAACATATATATATATAGATACAAAAAACTATTAAATATAATAGTATATATATATATATATATATACACACATACATATATATGATAATCAGTTAAATATAATATATATGTGTATGATAATATATATTATATATGCCTCATTTAATTACCTGCACCTATATTACATATATACGTACATATATATGCCCCTTATATACATACATATATGCATTCCCTATATATATATATATATATATATATATATGTTCAAATACATATTTCATGCAATGTATGAAATTTTCAAGAGTTTCATCATTTTAGTTTAAATTGATTAAACGATCAAGGAGGATCAAAGATTACCAAACCTAACTTTCCCTATAAACCAAAAATCCTATTAATGTAGGTTAAGCACTTACCAAAATGTTACTCATATTGACCCAAAAAGGTTCCTCTAACCTATACACATCAGTGTGTGCATCTACTCAAATAAGTATACCAAGGGTTCCCATACCAACCTCCTCTACTGGGTGATACTCTCCCTCCCCCTCTAGATGGTTTGAACCTTTCCTACATCCAACTTAGAGCAACATATTCATAGTTAGTTGATAACATATAAATCACATTCATCATATATAATAAGCATCATTAAAGCATTTAAAAAGTAATTTCAACATAATACATATTCATACATTTCATTCATCCATTGAATATCTTCAATAAATAATCTTGCATTAAAATCATATTTACTCATAAAGGTAAAAGTAATTTGGTAATTTTAAAATGAGTGTAATAGAAAATGGTAGAGATTAAGGGGTTCAAAAAGGGGGGCCACACAAATTGGTCCTCTTTTTCCAAAAAAATAACATAGCGTTTGTTGTGGTCCGCCTAAAATGTTAAATTTTTTTAGTATTTTTAAAATCGCTTTAGTGATAAGTTAGCTAACAATATGTAGTTTATCCCAAATATTTCTTGATAATTTTTTAATGAATATATGATTTTTTACTAATTTTTGAACTAGACACATCTTGAAAAATAGAAATTTGACTGTGCCCCCCCCCCCTAATTTTTTTGAAAACTAATCAAAAATCTTTTTTTTTTAATATGTGTAGAATGGAGTATAGTATATAAAAATGTAATTTATTTGAAAATTCAATGAATGGTTAAAAAATAAAGTAAAAAATACCAAACATTGGTTTTGACAAAAAATAGATACACCAACAAAAGAGATTAAAGATGAAAGCCTTAGCATATTCAAAAGGTGAAAAAAAACATTGTTAGATAGCTAAGAGAGATCTTAACATTACCCAGGTGTTTGTTTTACTCCACCTTGAAACATGTGCAAACCAGATGGGGAGCACGAACAAGATTATGTGATTTTTGTAAAATATGCAAAAACACATTTTTGGGCATTGGAAAGGCAGTCCAAGCCTTTGGGTTGGAAATATAAAGAAAATCCAAGCCAAATGCTTGGGAATTCCCAAAGTGGGCCAAAAACACAAGCACGTTATAACACACTCATGTTATGTCAAAGATTTGACATAACACAAGCACGTTATAACATGCTTGTGCTATGCCTCACTTTAATTTGTTTGTATGTGTGTTTGTATAAATGTATGTTTTTATGTATGTATGTTTTTATATATGTTTGTATGTATGTATGTATGTATGTATATTTGTACATATGTATATATGTATGTGTACTTGAATGTATGTATGTTTGTATGTATGAATGTATTGTTGAACACACCTAGATATCGAGAGGGGGGTGAATCAATATCTACAAAAATTTAAACCCTTTGAGACCTTAAACCCTTCAACAATATACAAAATCAAATTATTAACTAGATCAAAAAACCTTAACTAGATTTGCAACACTTATTCAAATCAATGAAATGAAGGATAATACAATGAGCACACATGCACAAGATAGAACCATATTTACATGGAAAAACTAATAAGGGAAAAACTACAATGAGAGTTAACTCACAATAAATGAAGCTTTCTGCTTACAAAGATTACAATGATGTTTAAGGCTCACTGCCTATGGACTTGTAGACTAAGGCACACAACCTTAGGGAAAGATACAAGGGAATTGCAATACTGAGGTGCAAAACGTTAAGGAAAGAAAAAATTGCAAGGACCTTATGAGATTCACTATCTCAGAGAAAGATACATGAATATTTAGGAATTACAACTAATATCAAAAATACACTTTGTTGACTGAGGCATTAAAGCTCATGTCTCTTCTCTTTTTTCACAAATCATTGCATCAATTCATCTTCACAGATCACCAATCCCTCACTCTCATCTTGCAACTAAAATGTTCTTGCATTTATATCCTCTACAAGATCTTAAAACATTAATTAGGTCGGGCAGAAGGAACACAAACAATGATTTCAACAAGCCGGCCACAAAAACATAATGTGGTCATATCCAGAAGATGGAGAGGACCAAAAAAAATATTTTTGCATCTTCCAATGTGATCCTAAACAACTCACACATTGGTGCACATAAAACCAAGTCGGCAATAAGGAAACATGTAGCACAATACTAGTCAACCCAAAAAAACATTTACAACTGAATTTACTCAATGTGGTTCTCAACAAGATAGGTCAAGACCCAAACGAAGCTTAACACAACTACATATGCTAGTGCAAACCCCCAAGCACATAGAACAAGATAGAAATCCCTATTGGCCAGATATCAACAAGTTTCCCAGAAAACTAAATCAACACTATTGCACAAATGATAATTGTTCAACCAAAATATTGACCTATTAATTCCTTATACAACTGCTAGAGTTAATGAATCCATGGGAGGTGGTTAAACCATGTCATGAACTTGACTGATGTGTTGTGCAACACAAGGATACCAAGGGTGCACACCTTGCAACAATCCCCTAGTGCAAGTGAGGGGTTTAAACCTATGACCTAGGATCTAATACCAATTGTTGTATAGACGGTTGTCATTGCACCAAAAGATCAACCTATTAATGCTTGATACAACCACCAGAGTTAATGAATCCATAGGAGGAAGTTAAGCCATGTCACGAACCTAAGTGTTGCATTGCACAACACAAGGAGACCAAGGGCACACACTTTATAACAAACACAATATGTGGAACCAAAGAGATCAAAAAATAATGTAGATACTACAAAAGAGATGTTCCATGAACATCCACAAACACTTCCAAAAACTTATTTCACACTTTCATGCCACAAACATCTACCACAAACAAAACAAAAGCATAACACTTCACCCTATAAGTACATAACACACAACCATTATATAGAACATTAACAGATCAACTTGTGGTATATGCCATCACATGAAAACTAAACTGAGACACTACATAGACACTAAGAGCATTTCCACCAAGCCATAGGAGTAGCAACATCAATGCAAAGAAATGTGGAGCATTTTCTAGACTAGTCCAAACAACTAGTAAAACTACCAATACACCATAAATAGTAAAAACCTCCTTAGCAACACTAGTGACATGAAAAGATAGGAGTACAACACCCATAGAAAAAAACCATTGAATCTCAAACCACAAGACCATATCTTCATCAGTGAAGAAATGCGAAGCATTCTCCCAAATAGTCTTCAAGGAAATTTCTTGATGTAGAAACTGTCACCAACTTGCAAAGACTAGAACTTCCTTTTAGCAACACATGCTTCTTTAAGAACAATAGGGGAGAGTACAAAAAATATTGGAGACCATTAGCAACATCTCTCCACCAACATCATTACTTTTAATCCTCATCTCAATGCTTCTAATCCTCATCTTAATATATCATAATGATATTGTCTTTTCTAACAACAACCATACTCAATGACAACGAATCATGAACATCAACAACATCAAAGGAATGACATACAACCAATTCCAACCAATCATCATCAAAATAAAACTAAAATCACTTCAGCATAAAGCACCAATGACAACCCAAACTAAATGTAGACATAGGTATCAATGCCAACTGATGTCAATAAACAATCTCACAAACATGTGCAATAATCTCCCTAAGTGATGACAACCAATTCCAAAAAAATCACCATGTGTACAACAATCTCCTCAAGTATTGAAATCAATGATAACCAATCCCAACAATTTCCCCCTTTGGCATTAATGGTAACACACACTTTCTCATTCTTCCCCTTTAACATTGACAATAGAGGGAAAAATGATCATCGTTTGAATTAAAAACACATTCTCCCCCTTTGACCAACAACACTTCTTCAAGAAATTATATCAGCTCAACAATTGCACATTTTCTTCAAGCTCCCCCTAATGAGCACATTATTTCCCTCTTTAAGATTCTCCCCCTTTGATGTACATACATTTCTTCTTGAAGCAACTAATAGGTTCCCCTTGTTAGCAACAAGCATTAATAGCCCCCCCTGAGAGGAAGCCACCATTAGTCTAGTCATAAGGATATATCTTGAATTTCTACCCCTAGAAAGATGCACCAATTATGCATCTAGCAAGAAGAATGAGGGGAAATTACCCCTAACTTATGCCAAAGATACTCAAAATTATCCTTTGAAAGTTCCTTAGTGAAGATATTTGTAATATGATCCTTATTAGGCACATACTCCATTCTAACTTCTTTCTTTGCAGTCTTCTCCCTTAGAAAGTGGTACCCATTAGACTTTATGATTCTTTCTTCTAAAGCTACACTAGGCGGCTATCCCATTATTCTTGGAAGAACCTGGTTAGCAACTGCAAATGCATACATTGGATGTCATTCATGTGACATGACCATTTCAAATGGGAGGATCACTAAGAAGTTTGTTCTTTATCCTCCTACTTAGCCATCTCATGATGAAGATAATCCTATATGGCCACATGTTGGTGAAGAGGTTGAGGAAGTTAATTACGTGGTGTAGCTTATGATGCTAGGAAAAAGTTATTTCATGTAGCTCCAAGATGGGGATGAAGTATTGGCTAACATCATTCACAACCATTGTGAAGTGGAGGAAGCATCATCTTCTCATTCTGCTACTCCAATCAAGACACTTTTGTCTGCTCTTCCTTCAACCATTGTTCCTATAGACGTTCTTCCTATAGCCACTCTTCCTACAGCCATTGTTCTTGTAGATAGACTTCCTACAGCAACAGGTATGTCCCATTTTTTGTTGTCATATGAACTAAAGGTACCATGTGTTAATGAAGTAGTCATGATAGAGTTAACTACACAAGTACAGGTGTTAGAAGGAAAATATATGAATGTTAACAGTAAATTAAGTGAAGAACAACAATTGTTATTGGAAAACTTATTAAGGACCCATCAACATGCATTTGCATGGGATTATCATTATATGAAGGGATTGGAACCTAAACTTTGTACACACAAAATTTGCATCAGAGATGATAACACCCCAATAAGACAGCCACACAGAAGAATTAACCCTGCACTAAGAGAAATTGTAAAAGGGGAACTATAAAAATTACTTGATGCAGGATTTATCTACCCCATTTCAAATAGTCAGTGGGTGTCTCCATTAGTGATTGTTCCTAAGAAAGGATGGAAATGGTGAGTTTTTGTTGATTACAGGGAACTTAATGTTGCCACCAAGAAGGAACACTTTCCCTTACCCTTCATTGATTAAGTTTTGGACACACTTGCAGGAAAGTGCTACTTTTCTTTTCTATATGGATTTAGCAGCTACAACTAGATCCAAATTGCACCAGAGGAATAGGAGAAGACCACATTTACCTATCCATGGGTGACCTATGCCTGTTCGGTACTCCCATTTGGCTTATGCAATGCACCTGCAACTTTTTAGAAAGGAGTCATTAGCATATTCTCAGAAATTTCTCATGATTGCATGGAAATTTATATGGATGACTTTACCACTTATGGTGTTGATTTTAATCAATCCTTGGAAAATATTGGGACAGTCCTACAAAGATGTGAAGACCAAAACCTATCCTTAAACAATGAAAAGTACTTCATGATGATGTAGGAAGGTGTAGTTCTTGGCCACTACATCTCCCACAAGGGAATTCAAGTAGATCCTACAAAGATTGAGGTAATCACAAATTTTCCCACACCTACAAAACATAAGGATGTTAGGATTTTCTTAGGTCATGTAGGATATTATAAGAATTTCATCAAGTATTTCAACAAGGTATAAGCACCATTGTATACTCTTCTCACTAAAGATGTTGAATTCTAGTGGACCAAAGCTTGTGACAAGGCATTTTCTGACTTGAAGGCAGCTTTGACTCATGCTCCTATACTCAAAGGGCCTAACTGGGAACTTCCTTTCCACATCCATAATGGTGCATCAAATTATGCCATAGGAGCAGTCTTAGGATAGAAAGAAGGAACTATTGAAAATTCCATTTACTTTGTCAGCAAAAATTTACAAGGAGCTGAATTCAATTATATAGTGATAGAGAAAGAAATGTTGGCAATAATTTATGCACTAAACAAATTCAAACATTACATAATGGATTATCAAATATTTGTTCACACTGATCATGCAACCATTAGATATCTCATGAATAAAACTTTGATCACAGGTAGGTTGGCAATATGGTCATTGTTGATGCAGGAGTTTGATATAACCATTATGGATAAGCCAGGGAAGGCCAATATTGTTGCAGATTTTATTTCAAGGCTGACTACATCAGAAGATAATCAACCCATAGATGACTCTTTTCCTTATGAGCATCTAGTCTCCCTCAGTATACAAACACCCTGGTATGCTGGCATAGCTAATTATTTGGTCACAGGTAGAGTTGCTTCTCACTTCTCTCCAAAAGAGAAAAGGGAAATCATAGAAAAATATTTTCCTTTCTTGTGGATTGTTGGATGTTTGTTTTATACTAGACTAGACCATGTCATGAGGAGATGTGTGAGAGAAGATAAGACATAGGACATTTTGCATGCATGCCACAAAAAACCATGTGGAGGACATTTTTCAGCCAAGAGGACAACAATGAAGATTTTGAACACATGATATTACTGGCCAACACTCCACAAGGATGCAAGAAGGTATACAAAAAAATGTGATAGATGTCAAATAATGGGAAGACCAACCAAATATTATGAGATGCCACCTTTCCCTCAAGTAGTAATCAATCCCTTTGACCAGTGGGGATTGGATTTTGTGGAACCCATTGACCCTCCATCAAATGGTAAGTCTTATATATTGGTATGCACTTATTATGTGACAAAGTGGGTAGAAGTTAAGGCCATGAAGCATGCATGAGATAACAAGGTTGCTTTCTTTATGAGGAGATTTTCACAAGATATGGAGTTCCAAGAGAAATAGTGACTAATCAAGGGGCTCAATTCACATCAACCCTTGTTGTAGCACTAGTTAATGAGTACAACATAAGGTACAAGAAGTCTACTCCTTATCACCCCCAGGCTAATGGCCAAGTTAAGGTGACCAATAGAGAAATTGAAGCCATTTTGACGAAAACGGTAGCTATTCATAGAAAGGATTGGGAAAATAGATTACCAGAAGCTATTTGGGCCTATAGGACAACCTAGAAAACAACTACAAGCTTCACTCCTTTTGATTTGTTGTATAGAAAGACAACCATGATGCCCATTGAATTTGAATATAAGACTCTTCGAACTGCAGTATATTTTGGGGTGGATATTTTTAAGGCACAAAGAGAAAAAATCATGTAGCTAAATGCTTTGGATGAGATAAGGAGAGCAGCCCTGCATCATACAATGGTAGTGTAGAATCATAGAATCAAGTGGTGTGACAAATTTATCAAGGAGAAGAAATTGCAACCAGGAGATTGGTCCCTGCTCTATGACTCAAGATATCAGGACAATGCAAGAAAATTGTAGACAAGTTGGCTAGGACCATATGAAGTCATTCAGGTATTTCCTAATGGAGTTGTTCAACTTACTACTATTGAACCTATCAGATTTAAGTTACTTGGCAATGGTCATCACCTCAGATTATATCACAAGCCAGCTTCCAGAGAAGAGTTCCTACAACAATTCACCCAACATTCAACACCCAAGCTTCTTGCAGTCGAAGGAAGTGGACCTAGTGTCCCTACTTCTAGCTAATTAAGGTATGTACTTGTCATAATAAATACTTCCACTCTTGTGGAAATCCATTTCTTTACCCATCCATCACCACCTTTCTCTCTCTTTCATCACTTCATTCCACCTCACCTCATTCCACTTTATTTTCATTAATTGCTCAATTTATTCCCTAAAAAGGTGAATGGTACTTTCTCCATATCTTTGCAACAAATCCTCCACACATTCAGGTATGTGCACATTAATTGCTATCCTTTAATCATCTTTTAAGTGCATTCATTTAATCACTGTACATTAGTATAGACATTCACATAACATGTCATTATTCCCTGTCAAATTGCCACTCACATCTCACATGTGCGAACATATGTCCAAATTTAGGTTGGGGGGGGAAGAAAAAGATGTAAATATATTTCCCATGTGTCAATTTATGCTAGGCTACATCAGAAAATTTAAAATGAGCTGATTTGAAATCTAAATGAAAGGACAACTTGCATGTGTGAAGTGGCACTAACTGCATCTACCTCCTTTATCACTCCTTTTCTTGCCATTATTGACCCTGTCGTAATCCTAAGTTGCAAGCAAAAGGGTAAAACAAAATAAAGGTAAATTTAGTCGATATTGGCACTCTAGATTTAGAAAGTATTACAGGAAGGTGTTTGGCTTTTAGACAAGAATTGTAGGAAAGAAATTTTGTAGAGTGATAGTTGATTGTAGATAAGGGGAGGAGGGCTAATCCGAAATGAGCCCTCAATTCATGATGTTTTATTACAAAATGCACAATGCCTGGACGAATTTAGAAATTGTGGATGGTTAGATTACTTCCTGAAGCTAGATGGCTTTGATGAAAGCATTGCACTAGAATTTTCCCAAACATTTTATGAAGGAAAAGCTTCAATAAAAGGGTTGGAGGTTGTGGCAATTGAGGAAAGAATTGCAAAGATTACAAGGTTACCTGTCAATGGCGAACAATACCCCTACAACTAGAGACAACCCTCTTAATATTAATCTTAGTGTAGCAGTATAATCTTTCCACATTACATGATATGGTGCACAACCCTCATAGCTTGCAATAGCTAGCAAAGGAAAACAGTTATGAGTATTTCCTTGGCATGGCATAGTTGCACTTTAACATCTCTCACATGGCATTTCTTTCCTTACAATATGGCTACCATCAAATATTTTCTATAGCCCTTCACTTTTTTTGTTATTACCACCCATGTGTGACAATTTTTCCATTGGTTATGGCTGCTCTTATTAACTTTAATAATATATATTATATTATATACTTAAAATATATTCATCATAATATATACTAATAAATATATATTCGCCATTCAATACTAATATATATATAAACATATATAGATACAAAATATATATATATATATATATACACACACATATATACGATAATCAGTTAAATATTATTTATATATATGTATGATAATATATATTATATATGCCTCATTTAATTACCTGCACTTATATTACATATATATGCCCCTTATATACATACATAGATACATTCCCTATATATATATATATATGTTCAAATACATATTGCATGCAATGTATGACATTTTCAAGAGTTTCATCATTTTAGTTTGATTTGATTAAACGATCAAGGAGGATCAAAGATTACCAAACCTAACTTTCCCTATAAACCAAAAATCCTATCAATGCAGGTTAAGCACTTACCAAAATGTTACTCATATTGACTCGAAAAGGTTCCTCTAACATATTCACATCAGTGTGTGCATCTACTCAAATAAGTATACCAAGGGTTCCCATACCAACTTCCTCTCCTAGGTGATACTCTCCCTCCCCCTCTAGAGGGTTTGAACATTTCCTACATCCAACTTAGAGCAACATGTTTGTAGTTAGTTGATAACATATAAATCGCATTCATCATATATAATAAGCATCATTAAAGCATTTAAAAATTAATTTCAACATAATACATATTCATACATTTCATTCATCCATTGAATATCTTCAATGCATAATCTTGCATTAAAATCATATTTACTCATAAAGGTAAAAGTAATTTGGTAATTTTAAAATGAGGTGTAATAGAAAATGGTAGAGATTAAGGGGTTCAAAAAGGGGGGCCACACAAATTGGTCCCCTTTTTCCAAAAAAATAACATAGCGTTTGTTGTGGCCCTCCTAAAATGTTAATTTTTTTTAGTATTTTTAAAATCACTTTAGTGATAAGTTAGCTAACAATATGTAGTTTATCCCAAATATTTCTTGATAATTTTTTAATGAATATATGATTTTTTACTAATTTTCGAAGTGGACACATCTTGAAAAATAGAAATTTGACTATGCTCCCCCCTATTTTTTTTGAAAACTAATCAAAAATCCTTTTTTCTTAATATGTGTAGAATGGAGTATAGTTTACAAAAATGTAATTTATTTGAAAATTCAATGAATGGTAAAAAATAAAGTAAAAAATACCAAACATTGGTTTTTGACAAAAAATAGATACACCAACAAAAGAGATTAAAGATGAAAGCCTTAGCATATTCAAAAGGTGAAAAAAATATTGTTAGATAGCTAAGAGAGATCTTAACATTACCCAGGTGTTTTTTGTACTCCACCTTGAAACATGTGCAAACCTGATGGGGAGCACGAACAAGATTATGTGATTTTTGTAAAATATGCAAAAACACATTTTTGGGCATTGGAAAGGCGGTCCAAGCCTTTGGGTTGGAAATCTAAAGAAAATACAAGCCAAATGCTTGGGAATTCCCAAAGCGGGCCAAAAACACAAGCACGTTATAACATGCTCGTGCTATGCCTCACTTTAATTTGTTTGTATGTGTGTTTGTATAAATGTATGTTTTTATGTATGTATGTTTTTATATATGTTTGTATGTATGTATGTATGTATGTTTGTACATATGTATATATGTATGTGTGCTTGAATGTATGTATGTTTGTATGTATGAATGTATTGTTGAACACACCTGGTACTGAGAGGGGGGTGAATCAATATCTACAAAAAGTTAAACCTTTTGAGACCTTAAACCCTTCAACAATATACAAAATCAAATTATTGACTAGATCAAAAACCCTTAACCAAATTTGCAACACTTATTCAAATCAACAAAAATGAAAGATAATACAATGAACAAACATGCACAAGATAGAACCCTATTTACATGGAAAAACCAATAAGGGAAAAACTACAATGAGAGTTAACTCACAATATATGAAGCTTTCTACTTACAAAGATTACAATGATGTTTAAGGCTCACTACCTATGAACTTTTAGACTAAGGCACACAACCTTAGGGAAAGATACAAGGGAATTGCAATATTGAGGTGCACAATGTTAGGGAAAGATAAAAATTACAAGGACCTGATGAGATTCACTATCTCATAGCAAGATACATGAATATTTAGGAATTACAACTAATATCAAAAATACACTTTGTTGACTGAGGCATTAAAGCTCATGTCTCTTCTCTTTTTTCACAACTAATTGCATCAATTCATCTTCAAAAATCACCAATCCCTCACTCTCATCTTGAAACTAAAATGTTCTTGCATTTATATCCTCTACAAGATCTTAAAACATTAATTAGGTCGGCCAAAAAGAACACAAACAATTATTTCAACAAGTCAGCCACAAAAACATAATGTGGTCATATCCAGAAGATAGAAAGGACCAAAAAAATATTTTTACATCTTCCAATGTGATCCTAAACAACTCACATTGGTTCACATAAAACCAAGTCAACAATAAGGAAACGTGTATCAGAATACTAGTCAACCCAAAAACACACTTGCAACTGAATTTACTCAATGTGGTTCTCAACAAGATAGGTCAAGACCCAAATGGAGCTTAACACAACTACATATGCTAGTGAAAAACCCCAAGCACATATAACAAGATAGAAATCCATGTTGGCCAGATATCCACAAGTTTCCTAGAAAACTAAATCAACACTATTGCATAGACAACTGTTGTTGCACCAAAAGATCGACCTATTAATTCCTTATACAACTGCCAGAGTTAATGAATCCATGGGAGGTGGTTAATCCATGTCATGAACCCGAGTGATGTGTTGTGCAACACAAGGATACCAAGGGTGCACACCTTGTGACAACCCCCCTAGTGCAAGTGAGGGGTTCAAACCTATGACCTAGAATCTAATACCAATTATTGTATAGATGGTTGTCGTTGCACCAAAAGATTGGCCTATTAATGCTTGATACAACCACCAGATTTAATGAATTCATAGGAAGGAGTTAAGCCATATCACCAACCTAAGTGTTGCATTGCACAACACAAGGAGACCAAGGGCACACACCTTATAACAAACACAATACATGGCACCAAAGAGATCAAAAAATAATGTAGAGACCAAAAAAGAGATGTTCCATGAACATCCACAAACACTTCCAAAAACTTATTTCACACTTTCATGCCACATACATCTACCACAAACAAAACAAAAGCAGAACACTTCACCCTATAAGTACGTAACACAACCATTATATAGAACATTAACATATCAACTTGTGGTACACACCATCACATGAAAACTAAACTGAGACACTACATAGACACTAAGAGCATGTCCACCAAGTCATAGGAGTAGCAACATCAATGCAAAGAAATGGAGCATTTTCTAGACTAGTGCAGACAACTAGTAAAATTTAAAATACACCGTAAATAGTCAAAACCTTCTTAGCAACACTAGTGACATGAAAAGATAGGAGTGCAACATCCATAGAATAAAACCATTGAATCTCAAACTGCAAGACCATATCTTCAATAGTGAAGAAATGCAAAGCATTCTCTGAAATAGCCTTCAAGGCAATTTCCTGATGTAGAAACTTTCACCAACTTGCAAAGAATAGAACTTCCTTTAAGCAACACATACTTCTTTAAGAACAATAGGGGAGAGTAAAAAACATATTGGAGACCATTAGAAAAATATCTCCACCAACATCATTACTTTTAATCCTCATCTCAATGCTTCTAATCCTCATCTTAATATATCATAATGATATTATCTCTTCTGACAACAACCATACTCAATGACAACCAATCATGAACATTAGCAACATCAAAGGAATGACATACAACCAATGCCAACCAATCATCATCAACATAAAACTAAAATCACCTCAACAGAAAGCACCAATGACAACCCAAACTAAGTCTAGAAATAGGTATCAATGCTAACTGATGTCAACAAAAAATCTCACAAACATGTGCAATAATCTCCCTAAGTGATGACAACCAATGCCAAAAAAATCACCAAGTGTACAACAATCTCCTCAAGTGTTGACATCAATGATAAACAATGCCAACAATTTCCCCCTTTGGCATTAATGGCAACACATACTTTCTCATTCTCCCCCTTTAACATCGACAACACTTCTTCTTCAAGAAATTATATCAGCTCAACAATTGCACATTTTCTTCAAGCTCCCCCAAATGAGCACATTATTTCTCCTCTTCAAGATTCTCCCTCTTTGATGTACATACATTCCTTCTTAAAGAAACTAATAGTCTCCCCATGTTAGCAACAAGCATTACTAGCTCCCCCTGAGAGCAAGCCACCATTAGTCTAGGCATAAGGATATATCTTGAATTACTCCCCCTAGAAAGATGCGCCAATTATGTATCTAGCAAGAAGAATGAGGGTAAATTACCCCTAACTTATACCAAAGATACTCAAAAGTATCCTTTGAAAGTTCCTTAGTGAAGATATTTGTAATATGATCCTTAGTAGGCACATACTCCATTCTAACTTCTTTCTTTGCAGTCTTCTCCCTTAGAAAGTGGTACCAAATAGAAAAATGTTTGGTTCTTGAATGCATCACTAGATTCTTGGAAATATTAATTGGCACTTTGTATTATCACATGATATAGGAATAGGTTCATCATAAACCACTTTTATATCCTTCAAATTTCACTTCATCTAAAGTACCTGGGTACAATAAGTTGCTAGAACAATATACTCAACTTCTACTATGGATAAGGACATTGAGTCTTGCTTCTTACTAAACCAAGAGACCAATCTATCTCCCAAGAAAAATTCACTTCCACTAGCACTTCTCCATCCATCCACACATCCTACCCAATCAACATCAACATGAGAACTTAAAGAAAAAGTTCATCCTTCTTATACCAAAAACCATAATTTGGAGCCCTTTTCCACTACACTCAAGGTCTCCCCAAGGGCCCAAAATATGAAAAATTCATAACTTATGATGAGCACAAGTATCTAAATATTATTTTCACTATCTTCTCATGAGATTTCTTAGGATTAGCTTTAAATATAGAAACCAAACATGTTGCATGCATAAAATGAGGCCTAGAAGTAGTTAAGTATAATAATCCTCCAATCATAGACCTATAAAGAGTCTGATCAACCTCTAGAGGATCATCAGTCTTGCTCAAATGATAACTAGTAACCATAGGAGTACCTACTGGTTTGAAATCCTACATTCCAAACTTTTTGAACATCTCATTTATATACTTAGCTTGGGAAATAAAGATACCATCACCTAGCTGAAGAATTTGAATCCCAAGGAAGAGAGACAACTCATCATTCATAGACATCTCAAACTCTTTTTGAATATCTTTTGCAAACATCTTACACATATATCATCATCTCCACCAAAAATGATGTCACCAACATATACAACCACAATTAACAATTTTTCTTCTTGAACCTTAATGTAATATTACTATTTGCAGTACCTTTCTTGAATCCTTGCTGAAGTAAGTACTTATCCAACCAAGCATACCAAGCTCTAGGAGCTTGCTTGATTCCATACAAATATTTCTTGAGTCCACACACCATATCTGGATCTTCTAATAACTAGAAACCATTTGGTTGCTCAATATATACCTCTTCCTCTAAATCACCATTTAAGAAGGATGACTTGGCATCTACTTGATAGAATTTGAAATTATTGTGAGGAGAAAAGAACAAAAACATCCTTATTGCCTCCATTCTGGCTATCAAAGAAAAAGTCTCCTCAAAACGAATACCTTCAACTTGTGAATAACCCTTACATACCAATCTTGATTTGTTCCTTACAACTTCATCTTCATTCAATTTGTTTTGGAACACCCACTTTGTTCCTATAACATTCTTATCAACTAGTCTGGGAACCAATTCCCATGTCTGATTCTTTTCCATCTAATCAAATTCCCCTTCCATTGATTTTATCCAACCATAATCTTTGCTAGAATTAACAAATTTCTTGGGCTCTACATTTGATAGTACACAAAAATTTAATTATTCACTTACTTTTGCAATTCTTCTCCTAGTTAGCACACCATCATTCTTATCTGCAATGATTTGATCTATATAATGGTTATTCTATACATACTTTTTTGGAGTCTTAGAAACCTTTTTTGATTCTTATTTCTTCTTTTCTTTCTCATCTTCTTCTTCTTCTTCAATGCAAAGGGTATATCAGATCCACAAACATCTGGTTATTGTGAGGTCTAAAAATAATATTCATCTACCTTAGCATTTATGCTTTCAATCATCTTTCACAATCTCTTGTTGTATCATATATAAGCCTTGCTCCTAGTCGAGTAACCAAGGAAGATCCCTTCATCACACTTTGAATAAAAATTTCCAAGGTCTTATTGATCTCTTTTGATGTAGCATCTACTACCAAATATCTTGAAGTATCTCATATTGGAAGTCCTACCATACCATAGCTCATAAGGGGTCTCAATGTTAATAACCCTCAACTATACTCATGAAAATAGACAACGGTGTGAAATTCTTCCTTCCTATACATATTGGGAAGATCAACATCTTTCAACATAGTTCTAGCCATCTCTTACATAGTCATATTCTTCCTCTCCACTACCCCTTTCTGTTGAGGGGTTCTAGGAGCAAATAAATGTCTCCTAATACCATGATCTTTACAAAAATTTCAAATTCATTTGAATTAAATTCACCTCCTCTATCTGACCTCAAACATTTGATCTTAACATCCATTTCATTCTCAATTTTTTCTTTGAAGGTTTTAAATTTATCAAAAGATTATTATTTATCTCTTAGAAATGTAACCCAAGTCATTCTAGTATAATCATCAATAAGAAGCATGGAATACCTTTGAACTTGCTAACTCCTTGTTCTTGTAGGTCTGCAAAGGTTAGTGTGAGTCAGCTCTATTGGCATTGTAGCATAGCACTACTTGCTCTTGAAACTTGTCTTTGTTTTCTTTCCCATTTGACAGTCCTTGCATAATGTATTTTCAAGCTTACTTATCTTGGGCATATCTCTCTTTGCATGAGAATAATTGATATTTACAATATTGTTAAGGATGATGTGTCCCATTCATTTGTGTCACAACCAACACTCACTAGATTGATCTGATAAGAAGATTCTTTCATTTGCATTCTTTAGATGATAAATATTTCCATTTGTCCGTGTACCTTCAGAAACTAGTCTTCTAAACCCTATCATTCTGATCTCACAACCATGGACATGAAATTTAATATTTTATCCATTTCTACACATCTGACTAAAACCGAGAATATTATGCTTCAGACCTTTGACATAGAGGACATCCTTAGTCCTGCTCTTTCCATCAATTGTTATAGAACCCTTTTCATAAATTTGTATTGACTCATCACCACCAAACTTAATAGCTCCACCATTAACCTTCTTAAGACTAATGAACCTTCCCTTGGCACTAGTCATATGGTTAGAGAAACTATTGTCAATCACCCAAATATTTTCCTCTTATTTTGTGTAGTGTAGAAAAATGAATCCCTTTATATTTTTCGCACTTCTTTGGGCCCTCCTTTTTAAAATGGGCTTAATATTTCCATAATTTAGTGTTGATAAATGTACCCCTTTACATTTTCACACTTATTTGGGACCTCTTAAGTAAATTGAGCTTAATTGTGCCTTAATAAGCTATTTTATTCATTTACAAGCCTAATAAATTGCATTTTCCAAAGAGGAAACCCGACAATAATTAATTCCTAAACATAACATGTTGCCTTGAGCAATGTGTGTTCTAGGAATAGGGACCTGGGACCCATTCACCCATGGGCGAATGGGTCCTCCCTAGACCTTTGGACCTAAATTTAAATTATGTTTTTGGTAGTATTTTAACATTTTCAAATCCATATTTCAATGTCATCTTGTGATATTTGAATTTCAGGAAATTATACATACCTATTTAAATACAACGTTATTTCACTAAGTTTCACCTAGCATTTTCAAGATATTTACAAGAGAATTTTATGATCATTCTTCAAGAATTTCAATAGAAATTAAGAGAATTCAAGAGCATATATATCAGAGATTTATTGTAGCATTCAAGATCCAATCATCATGTCAAAGTTTTCTTACATCATGCATGTTTTTAGAGCTAACATTGTGATGTAGGTTTCAAGATCAATTTCAAGCATTTCAAGCATTAATCAAGTGTCAATATCCACATCCAATTCAGTCATTTCATGCAAGTTTTAAACCTTCCTAATATCTCCATTATCAAGGTTTCTACAAGGATTTTTTGAGTGGTAACATAGCTTTGTTCCTTCTTCATTCCCTCTTTCATTTAATTATTTTATTTCAAGGTTTGATTACCAAAATAGGGTTTGACCAAGGAAAACCCCCATTCAACCAAAAAGATACATTTTTCTCTCTTGTGTGTGTCACTGCAGATTTAGGTTGAAGAAGGATTGAATACTTTTTGAAGAGCAAGATTGAAAAGTTGTCAAAGTTGAAAAAGTTGTTAAAGTTGTCAAATCATGAAATCTAACCTACATATCTGATTTTTGACTTTTCGATATTGAAACCTAGACAAATCAAAAGCAAAAAATATGTGTCATAGGATCTTGAAAGTTGCAAAAATACCCTGAGTAAAGACCCATTCACCCATGGGAAAATGAGTCCCAGTCAGCCTTCAGAAACCACCTCTCGGTGACTGGTAAACACATTTTTCCCTTCTTAGGTTTGCATTTAGTTTTCTGGTTCCACTAATATTGAGTTTAATATTTTTGTTTCAAGTGTAAGATTTCATTTTGGAGTTGATTTTCTATTTTTATTTTTTCTCCCCAGAGTGTTGTTTAACCTTGACCCCTATCTTGAGAGCATAAGGAAATATGAAGGTTCTCACATTGAATTGATTCATTTAAGGGTTGTTAGATAATTCTTTGCGGGGATCTCATTTCCTAATGAAATAAAGGAAAATAGGTCTACCTATTATCATTTTGGTGAACCCCCTCTCATAACATAACCTATTTTTTGTTGTTTCATTCTGGTGAACCTAACTTTTAAGCATCATAACTTGCTAATTTGGAGTCCATTTTTAACCCTAGATCTAGGTTTTGCATTCATTTGCATTGATTTGCATTTTATTTAGGGTTTTTTCCTTGCATTATTTTGCATCTCATTTAGGGTTTTAGGTTTTCATTTTTGCATTCTTTAAAATATGTAAAATTCAAAAATCTCAATAATTTTGTATAGTGTTTACATAACATTGCATGATCAGTCATTTTCATCAGAAAATTGAATCGAAATTGCATCTCAAATTAGGTCTTTTTTCTTGTCATTCAACATTATTTTGCACTTGCATTTAGATCTTATTTTACAAAAATCTAAAACTGTAACTTACTATGTGATTTAACAAGAATCTGAAAGCCATAGAAATCACCTCAGAAACCTATAAATTGATTTTTAAAAACCCTAAAGTGAGACCCATTCGCCCACGGGAAAATGAATCCTTGATCATGGCTTTTTCTAAATTTTTGAGCATTAAAAATACTATTTTTGCATTCTATGTTTTTGTATTCACTTTGTTATTTTAGTTTCTATAATTTTTGTTTTCTAAAATTGTTAATATTAAGCTTAATTTTTGAAATTCAGTACATTGTTTGAATTCAAATTTTCATCTAGAAGACATCATTTTTAGTTTTTTACATAGCATAATCAGAAATTTATCTTATTTTAAATCTAAAAATTTATTTTATATACTTGCATTGCACTTTACATTCTTGGGTCTTTTATTGCATTTTACCTATTATCCATTTTAGGTGCACATTGGGTTTGTGAAATTTGTATGAGCTTCACAACTTGGCGTCCTATTACCAATATTGTTGTGAGATGTAGTTCGAGACTCATGTCATCCTACGATACATCACTCACCGTGGATCTTGGGTTTTCTATCTCTTTCACCCATAGTGTTGACTCTAGTCAACCCACTATGGATCATACTCTTAACACTTCATTTCCCATGACTTCCCTACCCACAACCAATGTGACTGTTGTTGATGCAATGATTTCTAATGTCCCTCATGAGAAACTTAGGAGAATGGATGAAGAACTTGATAAATTGAAAGAATTTGTGAGCTCTAAATACATCATTGGCAATGTGGTTCCTATGATAGATAGCATGAGGAGAATGATTGAAAATGAACAAGGAATAGAGATTGTTTATGGCTTAGCTCACATTATTAATAAACATGTCCCTACCATGACTAGTTGTTCTCAAGCTTTGGGGTATACTCAAAGTCAAGGTGGAATTCCAATTCCTCCTTCCCCAACCATAACCTCTATTTTGATATACACTAATCCAACTGTTACAACCATACAACCTACTAGAAATTTCAATAATTCCTTAGGTATTTCCATTGGGAATCCCTTTATCTTTGTACATTCAAATATCATATCTCCTAATCCATCTCCCCTAAAAAACTTACAAGTCACTTGCCCTCTACATACATATACACCTCCAACTTATCCACCTTCATCTCACAATATAAACAATGATCCCATCTTTAACACACTCTTGCAAAATGTTTCATCCCTCCAACAATGAATTGCTACATTAAGTCAAAATCAAAATATCCAACCTTCATAATACATCAAAATAAACCCCTTATCCTTGGAGATATTGAGAACACAAATTCCACAAGGTATAGAGATTCCTAGATTTGAGAAATATGGTGGGAAAGGAGATCCTGTTAGCCATGTTTTTTCATATACAACCCTATGTAGTGACATCATTTTTTAGGGTAAACTATTGGCTAAAATCTTCCCTAGATCCTTAAAGGATACAACTTTGGAATGGTTTTTCTCCTTACCAAATAATTCAAGGCATTCATTTAATAAACTTATTGATGTATTCTACAATCACTTCCAAATGCATATGGGTCCTAAGATGACCCTAGTTGATTTAATGACATGAAAACAAAAGGATGATGAAAAGGTCACTGATTTCATAGCATGATACCAATTTCTTTACTCACAAATAAACATTAAGATTCCCAATCCTTACCTTCAAATAATTTTTATTGCCAATTTTCAAAACAAAATCCAAGCTAAACTTGATGTGTTGAAATTTCCCTCCTTCACACAATTGTGTACCACTCTTTGCGATTACCAAAATTTAGTTAGTAATTGTGAAGTGAAAACCCTCTCTATCCATCCTAAAAAATCCAAACCCACGCCTCATAACAACTATCAACCATTCAAGAAATAAACTAAGGGATTTTTACAACTTAATCCCCCTCAACCAACTCAACATGTTGATAAAAAAGTAGCTGCTATAAAGATGTCAAATCCATACACTTTTGGAGATAGAAATAGATAATTCACCCCTCTACCTAATACCCTTCATAATATCATGTTGAAACTCTTAAACCAAAAATTATTTTCCTTACCTCTTGTTAGAACTCTTGATCCTTCTAAGCCTTTACCTCCCTACTATATAGAAAATTTTTGTTACCATTTTCACCAATAAAATGGACATGATACAGAACATTGCAAGCATCTTAAACATATTGTGCAAGACCTCATTGATTCTAATCACATTCAAATTTGTGTTGTTAATGATCAAGTTAATAATTTTTCATCCCCTTCTAATCAAAAATTCCAAATATTTACTAATCCTATGCAAAACCATAATATTCCCTTTGTCAAAGCTAGTGAAACAAAGAATCATGTGATGAGTGTCGACACGAGTGATGAAATCATAAAAAAAGTGGACAATATGATTGGAATCATTGAAATTCAACCTCGTAAGGGCCTAATCAAAATTCTACTTGAAATTTCTTTCTCACAACATGACATAATTAAACATGCACCTGATGGTCCTCTTTACATAGTTGGAAGAATCAATGACAAGCCTAATAAAAGGATATTAATTGATCCTATTTGTGTAGAAAATGTGATAATTGAAGAATTCTTCTTTTTCCATGAACTTTATCAAGATACTTATGAAAAAATGAAAGCATGGATCAAAACACATAATAGTCTGCTTTCCCTATGATAGGTTCAATAACTCTTCCTCTAAAAGTGTGATCGAAAACATTAAGTGTCTCATTTTCCATCATCCCATCGCCGTACCAATTTTATGTGAAATTAGGCTACCCATGGCTTCACTCCATAAAATTTGTCTTGTTGGTAGTGCATAAATGTTTAAATTTTCCATTTGGAAATTAGATATTTATTGTGCATCATCGTGGCTTTAATCCCATGTCTTCCCTTTAGAATTTCTAATTGGATTTCTTTTGGCCTGAACATACGAAGCCTATTAGGCCTCGCAAGGACTTCCTTTTCAAATCCTATCAAAAGTTTAAGGAAAAGCACATAGCCGAGTTATCCCTTATCAATATGCCTCAACCCACAATTGATCCTCCTATCCTTGATGAGACTATGATTGAACCAAAAGCACTTCCAAGTAACCAAGACCAAAACATAGAAAATCCTCCACCTATTTCCTATAAGAGACCATAAGATAACCAAATAAATCATAATGTGCCTCCTAAAACAAAAAGAGTTTATAATAAAGAGAAAGTGTTTGAACAACCTCCCATGGTTCCTTCTATTCCTCCCTTAAGGGAAGAAAAGAGACCTATGGTTGATAAACCCGCTCATACACAATCGCAACTTGAAAATCAAATGAAAAGAAACTGAAATGTTAGAGAGCATAGGTGTAGATGTTGTGATATTGCTCATTTGTTACAAGCAAAAGAAGAAAATAAAAATCCAAACTTACCTCAAGCAATATATGATGATTCACTACCTTCGCCAAAACAAGAAAATCCTATATCTCGAACACAACAAGAACAAGCATCTTCTATGGATATTGTCATTAGACCTTCTATTGTGATTAACATAGATGATGATAATGAAATTGCTAAAATTGATGAGGAAGTGCAGAAAGAGTTAAATTTATTGTTTTCCTCTTCCATGAGCTTAAATGATAACAATCATGATGATCCTCCTACAAAGAGTGATTCACCATGTGTAGAACTTGGTGATCGTCCTAGTTTGGCACTTGATGTTGTCCCTTTGGCTAGTTTTCCACCTTCCACATATGATGAACAAGATTGGGATATAGACAACCTGCTATAGGTTGACTCGCATGTGCCCTACTAGTCTTGTTTTCTTTTTCATGTTATTTATGTGATTGCATGTGCATAATGTGATCCCCCGTACTGTTCTGTTTAATGCATCTTCACATTCATTCCTCTATTTGTATATACATTCTTCTATATATCATAAATCTGTATCTTTCTTTTGTCTTGTGTTTTCTTTTTGGGGATGATGCAAGGAATCAACATCAAAAAATTTAGGTGTCTTCCATATTGACCCAAAATATTTTCTTTGTTTTCGCTCTTTATGTATCATTCTTCCTATTCCATGAGTTATTTGTGGAATGATGATGTTTTCGATCTCTATAATATCATTGTAGAAAAGACATTATGCATTGACCCCAAATCTATGGATCCCTTTTGTGTGATTTTGGGGGCAACCCCTTTTTCATGACGTAGCTTCATTTGGAAACATATGCTTGACATAGGGATTTCCAAATAAGCTCTCATGTCTTGTTACCATTTATCATTTTCTACTTTAAAGTAATTTCTCACAGCATGGTGTTTAGCACTTTCTTTAAAGTGGGGGCATACATTGGCATTATTATTTGCGATCTTGGACTATATCTTATGTTTCACTGTGTGGTCTTCTTATTTCTTGCGATGTGTGTTCTTTTTGGTGGAGTCATTGGATTTTATGTCCTCCAAGAGTGTGACCTTTATTGGCATATGACTTTCCTCTTAGTGGTGATGCTACACATTGCATTCCCTAAGTTGTGAATCTGTTATCCTAGACTTGTCCTCTCTTGGAGACATTAGGCATGATGTTCCCTAAGAGAAGACCTTACATGAACTAAGGAAAACCCCTTTGAACATGTCTTATCCTATTTGAATTTTTTTCATAAGTGTTTAGTATAACATAGCTTGCTAACCTTGTGAAGCTCAAAATTACAACCCTTTTCCATGGCCACCAAGTGTAACACACTTTTCTTGCCTGTGGAATCTTGTTTGTTCATAAGTGTTTAGCATAACACAACTTACTAAGACTTATGAAGCTTGAAGTTCATATTGTGTGGTGACTTATTAAAGTTATCAAAGGTATAACTTTGGTATGGTATGGGAGCCTAATAAGATTCTCTCATTTTCCACCCTTGGGGGATCACCTAATGGACAACATATTTCACTAGCCTTTGTGAGTGTGCATTATTGCTTGCATAGTGGACAATGAGTTCCACTTGTAAATGTTTTTGGAAAAATATTTAAGGTGTGATCCACATTGAGTTGGACAGTCGAGGCTTGATCCTTCCTTTTCCTTTTTCTTTTCTTTTCTTTCTTTCTTTAAGTCTTTGACATTGTAGATTGAGTATCTTGTCATTGTTGGATATATATGTTTAACATAGGCATGTGTCTCCTTGTGCCTTTTTTTGTTTTTCCATGAGATCTTAGATCTTGGGGGCTTGATCACCCTCCTTGATCTTTTTCATCTTATCCTTCCAAAAATTGTACAATTAGACCTCTCTTGATTGACTACTTTAGTATGAGTTTGACGCAAGATCATCCTCTCACTAAATTGGGGGCTAAATGTAGTGTAGAAAAATGTATCCCTTTACATTTTTCACACTTGTTTGGGCCCTCCTTTTTAAAATGGACTTAATATTGCCTTCATTTAGTGTGGATAAATGTACCCCTTTACATTTTCACACTTCTTTGGGCCCTCTTAATTAAATTGAGCTTAATTATTCCTTAATAAGCCCTTTTATTCATTTACAAGCCTAATAAACTAATTTTTCTGAAGAGGAAACCCGACAATAATTAATGCCTAAACATAACACTTTACCTTGAGCAATGTGTGTTCTAAGAATAGGGGCTTGGGACCCATTCACCCATGGGTGAATGGGTCCTCCCTAGATCTTTGGACTTAAATTTAAATTATGTTTTTGGTGGTATTTTATTATTTTCAAATCCATATTTCAATGTTGTCTTGTGATATTTTAATTTAGGGAAATTAAGGATACATACCTATAAATACAAGGCTATTTCACTAAGCCTCACCTAGTATTTTCAAGAGATTTAAAAGAAAATTTTATGAGCATTCTTCAAGCATTTTAAGAGAAATCAAGAGCATTTGATAGAAGATATATCAGAGATTTATTGCAGCATTCAAGATCCAATCATCATTTCAAAGTCCTCTTGCACCATGCATGTTTTTAGAGCTAACATTGATATGTAGGTTTCAAGATCAAGTTTAAGCATTCAAAGCATTAATCAAGTGTCAAGGTCCACATCCAATTCAACCATTTCATGAAAGTTGTAGACCTTCCTAAGATCTCCATTATCAAGGTTTCTACAAGGGTTTGTTGAGTGGTAACATAGCTTTTTTCCTTCTACATTTCCTCTTCCATTTCATTATTTCATTTCAAGGTTTGATTACCAAAATGGGGTTTGACCAAGGAAAACTCCCATTCACCCAAAAAAAAAATATCTCTTTTGTGTGTGATTGCATATTTAGGTTGAAGAAGGATTGAAGACCTTTTGAAGAGCAAGATTGAAAAGTTGCCAAAGTCGTCAAATTATGGAATCTAACCTATAGAATCTGATTTCTGAATTTCTAACACTAAAACCTAGACAAATCAGAAGCTACAGATCTATGTCAGAGGCTCCTGAAATTTGTAGAAAAACCCTAAGCAAAGACCCATTCACCCATGGGAAAATGAGTCCCAGTTAGCCTTTAGAAACTTACCTCTTAGTGACTGTAGGCACATTTTTTTCCCTTCTCAGATCTACATTTGGCTTTTTGGTTCTACTAGTATTGAGTTTAATATTGTTGTTTCAAGTGTTAGATTTCATTTTGGAGTTGATTTTCTATTTTTAAGTTTTTCTCCCCAAAAGTGTTGTTTGACCTTGACCCCCATCCTTAGAGCATAAGGAAATTTGAAGATTCTCACATTGACTTGATTCACCTAAGGGTTGTTAGTCAACTATTTGTGGGGATCTCATTTCCTAATGAAATAAAGGAAAATGGGTCTATATATTATCATTTTTGTGAACTCCCTCTCATAACACAACCTATTTTACATTGTTTCATTTTGTATGAAATACAAACCACACAACCATTGATCTTTCATTACCTTTATTAGCCTACAAGGTACCAAACATCTTACATTTTTTAATATCACCTTTTTTGTATTTCAAAGTCATGAATAACATTTCATCATTTGAATCATTATCCTCATCTTCTAAAGAAAAAATACTCTCCTTGAAATAAAAACGTATTTCAACCTTCTCTCTTTTGTTACTATCATTTGATTCTTTATAAGGGAATTTAGATGAAAAATGACCAATCCTTCTACAATTGAAACACTTGAAAGGTATCTTACCTTTGTATTTGTTGGTGTCTTTCTTCAATCTTCTTACAAAGTTTGCTTCCACCTCATCAAATTCATCACTCTATTTTGTAGATTCATCTTTTGTATTTTTACTAGTTTTGAATGCAACTTCCTTCTTTGGAACACCTTTGTCAAACTCTCTCATTTCAAAGGCTATGAGAGCACCAAAAATTTTGTCTACTTAATACTGATCCAAGTCCATAGATTCTTTAATATCAAACACCTTATGAGTATAAGCTTTAGGGAGAGATCTTAGAACCTGCTTCACAATATCATCTTCTTTCACTTCTCCGCCAAGACTTCTAATACCAGTAGCATCTATGCATATTTCTATATGACCATTTAATAAAATTTATTTTCATTGTAGCTCAATAGATGCAATCTTGGCCATTTTTATAGTTGAGGTAGGTTATCCTTAAATAAAACAAGTCTTTCATCAAGAGACTCTTCAAACTCAACAATTTTATTGGCTTCATTTCTCACATTATCATAGCATTGGATGGTCTTCTTTCATATTTACTTTCAAGAACACACGAAAGCATTAGAAGATTAAAAATTATAATATCCTTATATTGGTTGGTGATCATGATTATTCCATTTGTAACTTCACTAAATCATATATATTCTAACATATAATAAAAGAACTCATATTAAACTATAATGAGTGGACAAGATTTGAAATTATCATTGGAGTTGCATCATAATTCCTGCCACTACTTAAGTATAACATCCCCAACATAGTCTTGTCAAAGATCCAAAGTTCAATATCCCAACATGATCCATTCTCAAAGAATTAGAAATCCTAGAATTCTAATTCCATTGAGTTTAAACCACCTAATCATGTCTAAATTTAGCATACTAAAAGAAAACAAACCCTTGAAACCAAAGGAAAAAAGTAGTTATAAGGTGTCAAGGTTCAAGGATCAACAATGCCTCTTAAAAAGTTCACAAATAAAGTTATGAAAAAACTCATGATCCCATCAAATAATATAATGTAGAGTAGCCAAGAATCAAATATTTTGGGACACTACAAAATGAGTACCCAAGTAAGCACACACCCAAAATTATGATCTCAATAAAAGAGATAGTACCAAAAAAATAGGTATTAGACTTTGGGGAAACCAAAAATAGGTACTCAAACATGAAGATGACTAAAAAAATATCTTAAAATTAATTCAATTAAATTAAGTCTAGGAATTGAGATTTAGAGACACACTAAAATGGGTACCTAGATACAAGGATGAATAAAGCCCTGACACCAAAAAGGATAAAAAAATTATAAGGATGGGATTTAGGCTTTATAAACACCCTAAAATGGTTTCCTTGACATGAGGATGACTAAAACCCCAAATTTTAAAAGGATAAAACAAATCCTAAGGATGGAAATCAAACATTAGAGACACCCTAAAATACACCCTAAAATGGGTACCTAGACATAAGGATGATTGAAACCTTGACTCTAAAATATGAAATAAATTCTAAGGATGGGAGTCATACATTGGAGACACCCTAAAATGAGTAACTAAACACAAGGATGACCAAAGTCCCAAATCTAAAAAGGATTTTAAATAATATAAGGATGGGAGTCAATCTTTGGAGTAAATAGTAAACATGTACCCAAGGAGGAGCATAGTTAAAACCCCAATTCTAAAAAACATATACTAAATTTCTAAGGAAGTTAGGCTTTGACGATCCAAAGGAACTCATCCCAAAATTAGGATGATCAAGATCAAGTCCTAAATTTTTATACCTAACATTGGGGCTTATGGTAGCATAATATCATGAGGAAAAAACCATTCCTAAGCCCTGAAAAATAGATCTATCAAGTGAGAAAATAGCCCATATGACTAGAGAATGATAAAAAATTAGAAAAAAAAAAAGTGAAATGAGAAAAAAAACCAAAAAGATAAGGGGGAAACAAGAAAAAAATTCCCTAATACCCAACCTTATACCAAGAAACCAACCAACAATAAGAAAAGTAAGAACAAAAAATAAAGCAAACCAACTCAAAGTTTCCATTACCAAGTATGGGAGGATTATACCTGGTAAACAAAAGGAAACTTGAATGAAAAGCTTAAACACAAATAATCTAATATCAAATATCATTCTCACAAGATCTTCAAAGAAACCAAGAAAGCTAGTCTTCAAAGATCAAGAAAACATAAATTACAAAAGAAAAGTGAGAAAAGAATGAGTTAGATTTTCCATTTATACAAAGATGAGAGATAGGTTGTGATGATGTCAAATTTTATGCATTGGGTTTTTGGAGATGCTTTGATATTAATTCTTGGATGACCAACTTTTAAAATATAACAAGTGTGATATAACAAACTCCCAACAAGTTGATGCAGGGACTTCTTGAGTTCATAACTTTTGACTCAGTTGTCCATTTGGGCTGAGATTTTACATGGAGAAGCATATTGAAGAGTTCTAAAATATTTCAATTGAATTTATTCAATTGGACCAAATCTCGAAACAGTTTTGAGGCCAAATTCCTTCATCTAAGGCCTTAAAATGGGCTTTTAGTGTTTTTTCGGGTTTTCCTAGTTTTTAATTTTCAATTTTTATTTATTTATGCATGTAATCTACATAGAGAGTTGAAAAATAGAGTCACTCAAGTTAGCTTTTAATAATTATCAAGTTTCATATTCATCAGGATAGATATGTAAACTACCAAAAATGGCAAATTTCAAATCTTGTAAAAATCTGCTAAAAAGGTAAATTTCGAATGGTAGTTGAATTAATAGTTTTTTCTCATTGTAGCAACAAGAAGGAGGTAGAGGAATAAAAGATAGTTAACCCAAATTCTCATGTTTTCTATGTTTTTCTACTTGATGAAGAAGTGTTCTCAAAAACCCTCTTTTATGAAATCACACTCAAACAAACACAATAGTGCAAGCAAAATCTACAACAAAGTCTAGATTCAATTGAAATTTACAACAATAATTCTGGTCATTATGGAAATCTGATTACAATTTCATTTTCTATCAAAAAATGATTGATGGGAAGCAAGATATTCCCTTTACATAATATGAAAATAAACTAAAAAACAAGCTACAAAAAAATCAAACTATGTGCTTCATGAGCACCTCCAAATCTGCACTTTTCTCCTACAAACAATCACCTACAACCCTTCAACTTTCAATAATGGAGGATTCAATATTTAATGGCTGCAATAATCCTTTCAACCTAGGATGCTCCTACATCAGACACTTGGGGTAAGAAATTTTTGTGAATCTGGATTCACAAAATGGAGTTGAGTGGTAGTACCACCCTTTAAAACTGCAAGAAATCTTCAACAAACTCCACCACCAAAACTGGTACCTTTGATTTTTTCTTGTTTCTCCTCTTCTAGCACCTAGCAAGAACAAGTATCCTTCTCCTCTAACAATTCTTCTCTGCACTCAAAATATTCAATGTGGAATTAGATCCACCATAAACCAAACACCTCCACAAAATACAACTCACACTTTCTTCCAATCTTGTGGGATTGAACCCACCATAGTCTGACCACCTCCACCAAAATGCACCTGCACTAAAATTTACAACACCAAACAAATCTTCTGCATAGCAAACACCACTAGAAAACTTTGTTTGAACCAACTTATCCAAAATATGCAAATCATCATTTTTCTCAAATTTAACAAAATATGAATCAATTTTATCCTCTATTGCAACTTTCTCATCTACACAAAACACACTCACATTTTCATCATAAAAATGAAAAATATTGTGTATTACCTCTTTCTCTATAGCCTTTTTCTCACCACTCTCTATTATCATATTTATTTTTAACTTCACTCTCAACTACAATTTCATTTTCCAATGCCTTTAAGTACTCCAAAGGACACTCATCTACCGCTGCAACATCATTTTTCTCTTCAATTGTTGCACATTCTTTTTTTCCTTTCAACCTTTGCTATACTTTTCTCACCATCTTCCTTCACACTATCCTCAAAGCATACTTATGTAATATTTTCTCCATCTTGTTCACCTACATACACAACTATGACAAAATTTTTACCTTTCTTCTTTAGCATTTCATCAATCACTTTCCACACACTCTCAATATGCAACCTCTTAGGTATAGACTACCTCACATTTGGCGATTAGTCTACACACCACACACACTCCACCCCCAGGTCCTAATGCAAAATGCCTCGCATCACTGCTTCTTCTTGAACACTCAGGAACTCTTGCTATGATACCACTAATGAATGGTGTTCACAACAACCCTCTTTTATGAGATCACACTCTCAAACAAACACAATAGTGCAAGCAAAATCTACAACAAAGTCTCATAGATTCAATTGAAATTTGCAACAATAAGTCTACTCATTATGGAAATCTGATTACAATGTCATTTTTAGCCAACAAATGACTGATGGGAAGCAACATATTCCATTTACATAATCTAAAAATAAACTAAAAACAAGCTACAAAAAAATCAAACTATGTGCTTTATGAGCACCTCCAAATCTGCACTTTTCTCTTTCAAACAATCACCTGCAGCCCTTCAACATTCAACAATGGAGCATTCAATATTTAATGGCTGTCATAATCCTCTCAACCTAGGATGCTCTTGCATCATTACTTATTTTATTAATGGTGAACATATTACAGTAAATTGGCTACATCACAAGTCCAGTCTAAAAAAGGGTTAGAATTCAAGAGTTTCTATTGCAATCAATCTAGGATGACCAACTCCAAAAGTTTGACAAAAGGAAAAATGTTCAAAACTTAAATTGAATAAAATTTTCCAAAAGAAAGAAAAAAAGAAAAGTAACAGAAACAAAAAATGGAGGTCCCTATTTTGGAAAATAAAAATGGGGCATGTGTTTGTAAGGAACAAGTCCCATCATGTACATGCTATTGCTACACTATTATTATGAATAAAGGGTTTCTCTACTACTTATCAATATTACCATATAATGAACTTCAAACGTCAAAATTTTGAATGCCAAAATTCAAAAATTATATCTCTCAATAAGCCACCAAGTTCCACATGAGGATAATACCCTTGAATTAAGTGTATCCTATCTATAGAGGCACTTCATCTAATTTGGCATTTTTATAAGGCTCTCATTCATGCCTAAATTTCTAGACATGAAAAAAAATCCTTTTTTCTTATCTAGGCTAGAATCATACGCTATTGTATAGGTTGAGGTATGTAGGTTTGATTTCCCTTCATTTCAAATATGTTATATTTTCTCCCAACCATTACAATCTCATATTCATTTCATATTTTTTTCTTTATTATGTAATTTTAGCATGAAGATTGGTCATGCAAGGAGATTCAATTTATTACCTATATTGTTTACAAATTTTCTCCATAGTTTACATTCTATCTTGTGATTGGTCTCATCTTCAATGTTTTTTATTGGTCAAGCAGGGAAAGGGCCCTAACCCAAACAATTTAGTACAACATTAGAAGAATAGCAAGTGGAAAGAAACAACAAAGAAAGGAAGCCCACCAAACTTCCCCCCTCCCACAAGAAAAAAGATTAACCAATACCCTTATAATCAAACATAGTAGTTGTATCAGAAGTAGCAAAATAGTTTAACCTATCACAAGTAGCATCCCTTCCATTTAACCTATAATACTCATTAATATCTAACTTAGAGTCCATACTAAAACCAGAAGTACTAGAAACATTGCAAACATTAAAGTTTAGGCACCAACACCATTAACAGTTTTATCATCCCTAGAAAAAGCACCAAAATAAACCATCAAAACAAAAAGCACAGAATAGAAAAATGAAGCACCATAGTTATGTTTCCTCAATCAACTTCCAAGCGGTCAGCAGGTCCACAACTGTGTCATCCATTGTTTCCTTTAGATCCATCTTCCTAGACAAATCCATACCCTCGCTCGTTGCTCTTCTCTTTTGCTACTTTTTAATTTTACCCATACCCGATACCATATCCATTATAGCCCTCTTCATGACAGCATCAACCACCGAGCATAAACTCTTAACCACCTTTTCCAAAGCTTGGATTCTATTGTCCTTGTCTTGCTCTTGCGTCCCTTTCTCTAAAACTTGTAGTCTTTCATCCAATCTATTTATATTACCACCATCCTCGACTTTGCTCTTAACAGCTTTTTCAAGAGCTTGAATTTTGTTGTCCTTATCCTTCTCTTGCATCCCTTTTTCCAAAACTTGTATTCTTTCCTCCAATCTTTTAACTCTCTCATTACCACCATCCTCGACATTTGCTTCCTCATAATCTTTTGTTTCCATCCTTTCTTGGTTATCCATGACATTGTCTTCTTCCTCCTCCCAGGCCACCTCTTGTTGCGACTCCTCTTCCTTGTCTTCATTACCATTTCCACCATCACTTTTTGAATCCAAATCTTCCTCCTCAACTGAATCACCGCTCATGCTATCAGGGATCTCTTCTATGGAAGAATCATTATCCTCCCTCGCTTTCTTATCTTTTCTTTCCTAGGGGTTTTTGGGTATTCTTTTCCTCTAGGCTCTGTGAATTTTTACTACTTTATTGCCCCTTTGAGGCCACCATTGCCAGTCTCTTAGACCTTCTACTGATCAGATTTGAGCATTCTATCTCATTGTCATCGGGTATAGTGATCATGTCCACCTCTTCCCCCAGTTCATGAATAATCAGTTTCCTCTTCTTTTTAGCCCCCAAGTCCATAGAAACATCCCTTCTTTTTTCTAGTGTAACCATTAGCAGATCCTTCCAAACTAAATCATCAAGGTTAGAAGACTTCTTACTAGGTTTTTTGGGTGGGGAATGGGGTTGGTCTTCAATAAGCTTAATTTTCACATAGCTTTGGGGCCTGGGGTTTTCGAGCAATTTGAGGGTTGGGTTTCTCTGCAGAGTCTTGCCCAACACAAATTTGTAGATGTCTCTTATAATTCCCCGATGTAATGGTGGGTTGGATCCATGTGTTAAACTTTGGCTCAAGGAAGAGAATTTAAAGAATGGAAGGTTAAAATTTTTAAGATGTCTTATGTGATTGAGAATGGGGAAATGATACCCGTGGATGGAATAGAAGTTCCCCTCAAGGGTAAAATACTTCATTACAATGAAACAAACATTATGATACAGGGGTGGAAGCTTAATCCTAGAGTAGCCATTTTGAAATCTTCAATGTTGGCAGCATGCCTTTGCTTTTAATTTAATGTATGTATGACCCCTCATTGCTAATAGCCATTTGTATTTTTTTAAGAATAACAATATGTAGTGTAGGAATTAACCATTTTATTGATTTCATTTTGTTTCATAGATCATTCATCTATTGCTAAGTTTGTGTATGAAAGGAGAGTAACAACCCATTTTTATCAACTACTTCTTTAGTACATATTTTGTATTATTTAAAGTCTCTTTTATTTAGTGTTGGCGAATCTTATCTACAACAAAAAATTAAAATAAATCATTTCTTCTCTCTTTTTTAGATTTGGAACTATTGGTATGTAATTAGGATGATTAATATCTCAAGAGTAAATTATATTTTTCATTTTTTAGAGTGTTACAATGGAACCCATTATTACCTCCCTCAAATTTTTAAAGACATGAACTCATTAATTATATTATACATCTTGTGTTTGTGTAGTTGATCACATAATTGGTAATTTATTTTGGCATGTGAAGGTTGATATTTTTCTCAATATATTGTGTGGAGCATTATCTCTATATTGATAAAATATAATCCTAAATTTGTATTCACTATTTAATAACTTATTATTTTACTAACAATTGAGTCTTAAAGTTTCCTATCAAATATTTATTTTATATTTTTTCATGATTGGGTGAATTGGATATAAAAAAATTGTTCATAAGTTAGATAAATTAATATGAACTGAATATATTAAAGCCTTTTTTTCTATATAATCATATTTTATTATATGTTAGTAAACTAGCCTAATCCTCTGATATTGGTTAATTAAATAATATCCATATGAACACATAGATTTAGATAACAACATCACATCTTAGTACTTAGAAATTTAGTGGTTATCCTATGTTATTCATGCATGACTACAAATTAAAACTTCAAATAACTATGCAACTTGATTTTTGTAAATTTAATAGTTTGTATTTATTTATGTTTCTCACACTAGCACAAGATCCATGACCAAGTCAAAATTTTTTTGTGTTGGAACACAACAATCTAATGAGAGGGGGGTGAATCAGTAGATCTTAAAACTTAGCTCTCAAACCCTTTGTGCAGATTAACTATGTGATACAAAAATATACCCAGCTATATAAGCTAGCTCTAAACACTTTCAACATATTGATTCTTTTAACCCCTTAATGTGTAAATATACTAAACAAGTAGAGAGATAAGCATGCACACACACAAAACATCACATAACACTAGATATACCTGGAAAACCCAATATGGGAAAAAACCACGATGACAAAAGTTGCTTGAGTCTATTGCTCAAATCCAGTGTCACAAATAAATCTTCTGTTACAATGTTTAAGGGAACCAATCCTAAGGAGAAACCAATCCCCTAGTTTTAGGAGCACCAAATCCAAGGAAGCACCAACTCCCTACACTGAGCACCAACTCAATTATCTAATGGCACCAACCAATCAAATTTACAAAGATAGAAATTTATACAAGTTGTTCTATTGAACACAATTCAATGTTGCAACTTACTTTGCAACTGCACAATACTTTTTTGCACTCTCTGCAACTCACTTTCTACTACTAATGTTGCACTCTCAGCAACACATACCCTCTTCTCTGCACTCTCTTTCTCCTTTGCACTTAGAACCTTCACTATTATATCCTCTGAATAATAGCCTAAATTTGAATCTCTAAATTTTGTTTAGGTTATACTCATATAGAATGTGCATTATCTATTTGCTCTCACTTTTCTTCATAGTCTTAGTTGCATGCTCAACAAGTAATCATACTATACAATTCTCTCACCCTCTACACTTACATACATGATACACTTCACTTGCAATCACCACACACACTCACTTTCTTGATTGACTTTTGCTTTTGCTTAACTTTATCAACCTATAATCAATACCTTGAGATGCACACCGCCGTCTAGATCATCTCAAACTTTCTTTTAGGATTTCCTTTATTTATAGGCTTATCCAGCAAGCTATTTATACATCGAGCCAAATTCCACTATCAGTTTCACATCTAATTGATTGGATATCATGGTAGTCTACCAAACCCTAAACTAAGAATGCATTAAATTCATTTTCTTCTAGATCATTCAAATCTTGATCTTCATTAACATAACGATCTATGTCGCTGACTTGTAATTTTAATTTCCAATCAGATGGTAGTTGGAGCATTTGAATGAATTAAATTTCTTCACTATGTCATTCTCTGATTGAGACCCTCGTTTAGACTAATGCAACTGTTGAATATCTTCATATTTTAATTTTGGTCATCGATCCTATCTCTATGTGCCACAATCCAATGGTCTCCATTCATCACACAAATTTGAAACACGAATATTAGATGAACCCTTCTTTAAATAAGCATCATCGATCTTCACAAATAGGTGATCACCGTTAGATTAATTATCTTTGTGTCTGCATCATTGATCCCCTTCATACAACCATCATTATAACCCTAACTTAATTTGTTGAGTCAAAGGGACTCTAAAATTGCTTTGTTCAATATCTTGTAGTTTCTCTTATCAACCTTGATCAATCTACATCATTGATTTTTTTTTTTAATCTCCATTGTAGGATTTAAGGTTTTATCACTTTAAAAATGCTAACCAAAAATTATGTGTTGATTTACAATGGAGATGTAAAATCAACAAATAAATATGTGCCACGTGTCAACACCTTATTCAATTGTCCTTTGCCATCTATCTACCTTTGACATCACCTTCTTTTGTTCATTGCCCATTGCATAAATATTTTCTTCATTTGGCTTCATAACCACAATGTGAAATAGTCGAGCAATGTAAACATTTTTGCCACGTGTCAAAATCTTATGGCTCTCCATTCATCTCAACACCTTTAAAACATGATTGTTAGATCATCTTCTTTAAACCCACTTCGTTGATCTTTACCACAATACAACTGACACCAACTTGGATAGTCAAGGTGTTGCACTCAACCTTCATCACTCTTCTAGTTATAGTTGTACTGCATTATACCACTCCACCACAGTCCAACTAAATGACCATTGTGGTGTCATGGGTTACCAGCTATACTGTAGCCCTCCCATCAGATTGTCACAGGGTTGTGGGTTCTATACCGCAGACCCCCCTCATGGACTTCCGCAGGGTTGCAAGTTACCCATTATACCATAGACCCCCCTCATAGACTGTCGTAGGATTGTGGGTTGCTACCACCTATCCTTCTATTGGCTATCAAGGATCAGGGATCCCTCATTATTCATGCTAATCCAACAAAAATTCCTTCAAACTACATAGACCGAAAGATACATTGGATTGCTGGGTATCGACTTTCGCACATCCTTCATACACCATACTCCATACTTTCCATTTGGCAAGGTGTAAGCCATACTTCGAACTTGCAATGCCCGATAAAGTCCTTTACAAGTGTCATTAGTCATAACCCTGTCTGCTTTCGGGCTTTTATCCTTCACCACACTTCATAACCTATCAAGGCCTTAACTTTGACTCAAGATGCTTGAATCCTCTTCAAGGTTTGGAGAAATTCCATACCCATTCCTTCAAACACAAAGATATGATGTATTCATGAAGTTCAAAGTTTGTAATACACTAGACTTAACAGATTTTACTTCATCTTTCTGGGGGACTCAGTAAGAGGTATGTCTGAGGCCTGAGACCCGAAACTTTGCAGACTTAACACAAATTTTACTAAGTCTTTTTCAATGCATTTGGTAGGTGATAAGCCCAAAGATTGATGCCTAATTCTTGATACCTTCATCATACTGTAAGTCTTAAGTCTGAAGCCCGATCAGGCTTAGCTGAAAATGACTAACTCTTTCTCTACTTAGCAAGCAATATGAGTAAGTCTAAGGCTCAAGGCCCAAAATTTCTACAATTCTTCAAGACTTGCACAACTGCTTCAAACAACCTTCTTGAGTCAATCCATTGACATCAATGACACTTTTACATTAATTCTAGCCTCCTCACTAACAGGATCAGTTCCATCTCTCCTATGATCCCCTTTTGACATCAATGACAACAATATGCCAACATTTTATGTTTGTAAGGAATCTTTCTCTTTGTGGCCTTAACTATTTTTAACTGGTTGGAGTTTGGTTTAAAAATCATAAATCATATGAAAGCTCAATCTTGTAGTTCTCTTATTTCAAGAAGAGAATTGAGGTTGAACCATTACTAAATGTAATTTTATTCCATTTCTTGGTTGGCTATATACTATTTAGAGTTGTCACATTATAGTACACAATCTTTCCCAAATGAATAGAATGTGTATCCCCAAATTATTGAGTCCCTCAAAATATTTTAAACCATAGTTGATATTTTTTAACAAAAATCTAAGCAATACCTTTTTATATTACTATAAAGTTAATAAATATATGTATTATAGAAAATACTATGAAATATAAAAATCTATCAACAATGCCCAACCATTTCCTTGTCTACTTGTTCTACATTTAATGCCTTGCTAAATTAGGCTATGGAAACCCCTCCACAACCTTTAGAGTTTATTAAAATTTTGAACGTAGATTTATATGTGAGTAATAACAAGATTATTTTTTACAATGGATGGTTCATTCATGGAAGTTGAATTATATTCATTTGTGAATAATATTCATCTATGAATAATACTAGGGTTGTTTAAATTAGATTCCAAAATCTTACGTCTATTTTTTTTTTTTTTTTTATGCCAGAACATCCTGGGTGATCAACAATCCATATCAATCAAATTGGTTTTCAGTTTTCTTTTCATTTTTTGGCTTGGAAATAAATTTTGGTGTGTGGTTCAAAGGTGGATCAAGGTGACATTTTTGTCATTTCCAATTGAAAAAATGTGTTCTTTCAATTTTATTTTATTTTAATTCAATTATTTTTAAAATAAATTGTGCAATGATTCTTGAATATTTTAAAAATTTATGCAGCCTAAAGGTTAAAATATGCAAGAGTATAATAAAATAAAAATAAAATTAGGAAAATGAGTATTGTTTTGGCTAGCGCTGGAATGGGAAGTGGTGTGGAATGGAAGTCTTAGAGTTGTCCAAGACAAGAGGAGGGGTGGAACAATCAAGAAAATAAAGAAATTTAGACATTAAAAATTAAATAGAAATAAAAATATGCCAGGAAATAGCAAAAACTCAATAGGTCGCACCAAAGGGGAAGAGGAAAAGGCAGCCCATAAAACTCTAAAATTATATAAAAAAAAGAGATTACAAAGAGGGAAGAGTCACGTTGGAAGTGGGAAAAGGTTGTGTAGTGTAGAGATGAAGGAGGGTGCCATGTTTTGGAGTTTTTAAATTTAAAAGACCATCAAATGAATTGGATGGGGGCTAGCTGCAGCAAGCAAGAAGAATTTCCAAATTAAAATTAAAATTTTTAATATTTGAGTGAGAGAGGAATGTGCAGACTAGAAGAGTGTTCAAGCCATAGAAGAAAATTGGTTGGTGCATGGGAGAATTAAAGAGGGAAGAAAAAAAAAACCTTTGAGTTTGACTCTGGTAGGAAAGAATGTATAGGTTGCAAATAAAATTAAAGAAAAGAAGAATTCTTGGCAATGGAAAGATGTGTTATATTTGAAAATTCAAATACAGGGACTCCAAATTTGTATAAGTTGTATAGGTAAAGAGCTGAAAGAGTGTAATGTTATAAATGGTAGATTGGTCTGTAAATACTTGAATGAATAATCAATTGATAAGTTTATTATATATCTCTGAGCTTTGTTTCTCATTTGATTTATCAGTGGTGATTGGAGTGCATTAACTCAAATTTTGTATAGGCTGCGAATTTGAACTATCTAATAAAGCAATTCAAAATTTGATATACACTAATTGGTATTAGAGTAGGGTTCAATTGTGTTGGGAAGTGAACCTAAAATAAATGTTGAACTTGTAGACAATTAGGCATATAGAGGACAGGGTTGTAGAGCTAGAGGACCTAGAGGCGTCGAGCCTGAGAATACAAAAATAATAATAAATTATGTAGTGGAGGCAATGAGGGGTATCACTACACAATTGGACACAATAGAGAGGGCTTAAAGAAGAGGAGTCCATGTAGAGGATATCAACAAGGATGGAGAAGAAGAAGAGAATATTGTTGAAGGATGTGATGAAATGAATTGGCCAAGGCTTAATCCAAGAGAAGAGAGATTCATCAAAGCTATTGCAAGAATAAATTTGAAACCTTGATTCGATCCACCAAATTACAAAGGAGGATTAAATGCAAAGGAGTTGTTGTTGGAATTATGGAGCCTTGCAACATGAGCATGAAGTGTGGATGGTTTGTGTTGGTTGTTCTTGTGTTGTCATTGATGTCGACAAGGTAACAACGGTATGGGAAGTTTACTTGGTTTATCGGAAGTTGTTCTCTACTGGTAATGTTCTTTTGTGATGAGCCAGTGCGTTGGTATTTGAGTTCAAAATTCACTACAAGAATAAATATGACTCTAATCTCTTAACCATGTTATCTCTAAAAAAATTCAACTCTATATTTTACTGTTGTTGCATGCTTAGCATATCAGTGTGGGAGACTCCACATTTTCTTAAGGAGAACATTCTAATGCTGTGGTTTTAATGGTAGTTTCTATGATGATAGTATGATGAGAATTTGATGTGACCTCAGATTCAGAAGGTGTTTTCTTTGAGGATTCTACGTTGGTTTAGATATTCTATGGATTAAGTTCTAGTCTTGGCCGACCTAACGTATGCAATTCACTAAGGAGACTAGTTATGCTTTATGGATGTTAGCCAACTTAGTATAGTGCACTACATGTATAAAATGTTTTAAATCATATATGGTGTTGACAAGAGTGTTTTGATTATTTTTTCATCTAATTAGGCCAACCTAATTGATGAATAAGACATACTTGTATATATATAAGATTCTTTGAAGAAAATAAGAAAGGTGGATGTACGAGTGTGGAAGAAAGGTGAAAGAGGATCTGAGCCTAAATTTTTTATTAGTTGAGGATCAGAGCAGATTTTTTGAATGAGTGTTGTGTGAGACAGAACTTCATATTTTGAGCTTCATTGGAACTAAACCCTGCACATTGAAGGTGTATTCTATTAGTTCAATCCTTTTGGTAGTGAGCCATAATCCTTGTATCTTGGCGGTTAGCCATCTTTTGTATTCAGGCAATGAGCATTTTCAAGGATAGTGAGTCCTAGTAGTGAGCCCTATAATATCTTGTATTTGGATATAATATATTGTGAGTTAACCCTCACTGTGTTTTTTCCCTTTTTGGGTTTTCAATGTAAAAATCCTGGTGTTCATGTGTGTGGTTGCATTGATTTATTTTTATGTTATCTTTTGTCGATTCAGTCAAAATTGTGATAATGGTTAGATGGATTTTATTAGAATGGTTTTATGGAATAATGATTCACCCCCCCTCTCAGTATTCCTAATGTTCAACAATTGGTATCAAAGCTTGGTTCCTAGGAAGGAACATAATAGCTTGAGGAAGGTTCTGAAATTTGAGTATAAGAAATTTTTTCGTCCAAAATTGATCGATATTCAAAAGAAATAGAAGATCGAAAGGACAAGATGAAAGAAAATGAGTATATTGAAAAATTGCAAAGTAAGTGTGATGAAGTGTACGATCTATTGGTTAAGGTAGGTGAAATTGTCTCCAGTCTACTACAACAATTGGATGAAAAGAAAAGAACTAGAGATTGTCAGAAAATTAAAATTCAAAGGAAGATGGATGAATGCACAAAGCTTGAGCAAGAAGCAGAAATCTTGAGATCTGATCTAGAAAAGGCAAGAAGTTTTGAAGATAAATTTAAGGTAAGCTCTGCAATGCTCATTTCTCAAAGACCGGTAATGGATAAAAGTGGTTTAGGGTTTGAAGAAGGTCAAAATAGTACAAAGCAAAGCAATCTACTAACAAGAAGACTCAATGTAAAGATGGAAAAATCAAGAATTGAAGAAGCAATTTCAGAAGAACTCTCGTCAAATAACCTTTTGCTAAAAGGCATTTATCTTTCAATGGTGTTTGTCATTCCTACAAGAAATTTGGTCATAAGGAAAAGGACTGCAAAAGTAAAATGAATGATACTTTATCATTCTCTGGAAAAAAATTGAAGTGCAAGAAGGTTGGACATAAAACTAGTCTATGTGAGAATAGATTGAATAAAAGAAAGAATGGAAGAAAGAATGTTGTTTTTTGTAAATGTTGCAATCTGGAAAATCCTATTAATAACTACAAAAGAAGAAAAAATAATTATCTGGTGAAGAAGCATGAACAAATCATTGATCCAGAAGAAGCGAGAAAAGAGATGGAAAGGATCTAGAGAAAGGAAGGAGAATTCAAGCAAGTTGAATCAGAGTCATAAGTCTTATATGTGCCAACCTCTAGTACAGATACGCCTGTCAATTTTTGAGTCTAGCAATAACTAAGGGGGAGCAATTATCAAAAAATTTAATAAACCCCCTCACCAATACTTATGTCACATCATGACAAAAGTATATTTAATGTGGTAACGAATTTAAGGAATTTCTCAATCGCATGTTGGAAGAATAAAGCTTGCAGATTTTTTTTTAGACTATAGGAATCGATCGGATATCCACCCCCCTATAAACTACAGTGCACCTGGTAAACTTTTTTCACATGACCAGTGATGTTGGTGCGACACACCCTCTAGTACCATAGGGATGGTGGCAAGACTAGACCTCATGACCTCTTTCTTACAACATGATGCTTTCATCAATCAAGCTAGAACCACCACCCTGAAGTTTGCAGAATTTGAAAGAATGGAGGCACACATAATTTTTGAGGTAATCTACCTACAATTTGAAGAATTTATTACAAAAGAATTCAAAATGAAAGAAATAAATTCAGATATTTCAAGAGGCATATGTATTTTCAAAGAAGCATGCAATGGAAGTTTAGAGAGAATTCAGAGTTTCAAGGTTTGAAGGAGAGATCAAGTAGATTTGAAGTGTGCTCCGGAAGCTGGATATCTATCCATCTCTTGTTGGCATTTATAGAGGTATTCCTGTTTGCACAATCTTTCATTTTTATTGCTATGGATAATTCAAAGGTTGTGAATAGTGCAGATAGAGTGCAAGTTAATTTGAGAAAATATTAAGTTGGTGCATTCTCTTGCATCCCTCCTAGAGTGTTTCCCACAGAAGATATATATGCATTTGTTTATAGTAAGATAGAGGAAATGTCACCAGTCCAGTTGAGCATTCTATGGAAGAATGAATTGGAAGAGAACCATGATACCTACAAAGTGTTAGTTGAGAAGAAGTTGGATGTTTGGTGAAAATCCCCTTTGTTCAAATTCGACAAGAAGCATATTCAAATAGTTTTGAGCAGAATTCATAATGAATCTTTGTGAATTGATGATACACATTTGATTACCAAAGAAGCAATCAGAGATGTAACTGGTTTGTGTTCCTCTGGACCAGTTCCCAAATGGAAGGTTGTGGATGGGAAAGGGATAATTGAGGTTATCGATGCAACTCTTGAAGGGAAAGAGATTGATTTGAGATCAATTGTTGATCCGATCATTAGCCGCAATGGTCATTGATCATAAAGTTTTTCTCCTTAGCAATGACCTCATAGTTTCTACTACTACTGTACATACTACTATTGATATGGTTAAAAGAGGTATGGATTATGACCTATGTGAATTAATTCGAATACATCTTTTGAAGAATTTAAAGGAAATCAAGAAGAGTAAGAAGAATACATTATGGTATGTCAATTTAGTTGTCTGCTTATTCTTTTACTTTTTGAAAGAATTATCGATAATAGGAAGAAGAAAATGGTCAAATATAGAGCGTATTGCCCATCAAATCAGGAACTTCATGATAAATCTTGGTAATTCAAATGCACTAGAGGCTTCTCTTGTTGTATTCTTTGGAACATTTCATATGAGGATGAATAGAAGTAAATGATTCTAGTAAGTGTTAATGAAAGGTACTCTGGAAATATCAATTTCATAGTGTTTATAAATTTATATCACATGGAAGCAGTTGAATCAAGGTTGGTGTGGATATCTGAGTTAGATTATGAAGTGTTAGAGGCTGGAATTGATTATTATGCAAAAATTCTCTTGGAAAGCCCAAAGAATCCCAATGTAGAAGGTACCTCTGATAGTGCAATCAAAACAAGGAAGAAAAGAAAGAGTGTTGTCAAACAAGAAGTTGTAGAAGGAAGTGAGTTTGAGGCTCTCAACATGAGCATGAAAGAATAAACATTCAAGGAGCTTTGGAAGAATTGCAAAAGGTTATTCTTGGTGCTAATTTTGATTCATCTATTTATGTTGTGGAGAATCTTAGAAACATGATTAATTCTTTGAAGGTCTACATCTACAGACTAGAAGTCCATGCTGGAATCAGGTTTGTTGAAGAAAATCTGGAAGATATCAAGGAAAAATGTGAAAATGTGCATAGTCAAGTGATGAAGGAATTGGAGAGTATACAAGTTTGTGAGGAAGAGGCATAGGAACTACTTTCTTTTTGCCTAAACTGGTCTAGCAGTACACTGAATATAAGAGATGAGATAAGGAAGAGTGAAACCTAAATGGGAACTCAAGTAGATACATACAAATTGGAAGAAGATAGAGATAATCAAAGGTGGTCCTACATTGTGTAGCTTCAAGATAAATTATTTTCCCTACAAGACCAAAGAAAAAAGGTTATTAAGAAGTTTGTGACACTCAAAGACATGGTTAAACTCAAATACATTCCTATTTCCAGTGCTCTTGACAGTATTGGTGAATTATCAAAAATTAATCTTAGTCTCAATACTTTAGCAGATGGTATAGAGTCCTTAACTAAGCTTGAACTATTACACAAGACTCTTTTTAGTACAAAAGGATCATGGGAAGAAGGAAAAGTCTCATGGAAGGTCATCCTAGAGAGTCTCAAAGGTTCTTCTTTAGATTTATTCAATTTTGTGTTCATATATTTTTGGTTATATTTTGATGCATATATACATATATACCGGACCCCATCCTTTGCCATTGATGTCAAAGGGGGAAAGATAGAGGTTGGTAGAGGAATTTTTTTTTGAGAAGAATAGTTTTGATAGGGGGAGTATTCAATTGTCATATATTGAAAAATGTTTTTGGCATGCATGTTGCCATCAATGCCAAAGGGGGAAATTGCTGGAATTATGGAGCCTTCCAACATGAGCATGAAGTGCGGATGGTTTGTGTTGGTTGTTCCTGTGTTGTCATTGATGTCAACATGGTAACAACTATATGGTAAGTTTACTTGGTTTACTGGAAGTTGTTCTCTATTGGTAATGTTCTTTTGTGATGAGCCGGTGTGTTGGTATTTGAGTACAAAATTCACCGCAAGAATAAATATGAATCTAATCTCTTAACCATGTTATCGTGCCCAATTCAGACATCTATATCCTACCTGTAGATCTTGAGAATTTTTGGGTTATGAGCAGAAAGTTATCTTTGAAATAGTTCAACTTTGTATTTTACTATTGTTGCTTGCTTAGCATATCAATGTGGGAGACTCCACATTTTCTTAAGGAGAACATTCTAATGATGTGGTTTTAATGGTAGTCTTTGTGATGATAGTATGATGAGAATTTGATGTGACCTCAAATCCAGAAGTTGTTTGCTTTGAGGATTGTATGTTGGTTTGGAGATTCTAAGGATTAAGTTCTAGTCTTGGCCAACCTAACATATGTAATTCACTAAGGAGACTAGTTATGCTTTATGGATGTTAGCCGACTTGGTATAATGCACTACATGGATAAAATATTTTAAATCATATATGGTTTCGACAAGAGTGTTTTGATTTATTTTTTTCATCTAATTAGGCAGACCTAATTGATGAATAAGACATACTTGTATATATATAAGATGCTTTGAAGAAAAGAAGAAAGGTGGATGTGCGAGCTTGGAAGAAAGGTGAAAGAGGATCTAAGCCTAAATGTTTTATCAGTTGAGGGTCATTGCAGATTTGTTTAGCGACTGTTGTGTGAGGCAATACTTCATATTCTGAGCTTCGTTGGAACTAAACCCTGCACATTGAAGGTGTATTATATCAATTCAATCCTTTTGGCAATGAGCCTCAATCCTTGTATCTTGGTGATTATTCATCTTTTGTATTCAGGTAGTGATCCTTTTCAAGGATAGCGAGTCTTGGTAGTGAGACCTATAATATCTTGTATCCAGATATAATATATTGTGAGTTAACCCTCACCGTTTTTTTTCCCTTTTTGGGTTTTCCACCTAAAAATATTGGTGTTCATGTGTGTGGTTGCATTGATTTGTTTTTATGTTCTCTCTTGCTGATTCAGTTAGAATTGTGATAATGGTTAGATGGATTTTATTAGAATGGTTTTATGGAATACTAATTTACCCCCCTCTCATTATTCTGGATGTTCAACAGTTGTTAGATTAGATCACTGAGATGGAAAAAATATTTTAAATATGATAACACAAAAGAAGATCATAAGGTCAAGTATGCATGCACAAAGTTGAAAGGACACACATCCTTATGGTGGGAAAATTTGTAGAAAGATAGATAGCGAAGGGGCAAGGAGAAAGTTAAATAATGGGATCAAATGGTGACAAAAATCAAATATAAATTTCCACCAACAAACTATCAAATTAATTTGATAAAGAAACTCCAAAATTTGAAGCAAAAAGAGAGTAGTGTTGAGGAGTACACTAAATAGTTTTACCAGTTAAGCATGTTGCAAGGTGTGCACCCTTGGTCTCCTTCTATTATGAAACATAGTTCTTAGGTTCATGACATGGCTTAACTATCTCCCATGGATTCATTAACTCTAGTAGTTGTATCAGTCATTAATAGGTTGATCTTTTGATGCAATGACAACTATCTTTGCAACAATTGGTATCAGAGTCTGGGTCATGGGTTTGAACCCCTCGCTTGCATTGGGGGGATTTTTGCAAGGTTTGTGCCCTTGGTCTCCTTGTATTGCACAACACAGTGCTTGGGTTTGTGGCATATATTAACCACCTCCTATGGATTCATTAACTCTATATTTTTTATCAGGAATTCACAAGTCAATCTTCTAGTGCAACAAAAAACATCTTTGAAAAAAAGCATATGAGTCAGTCATGTTGAGGATGACATTGAACAAGTTTCAAGATATTTAAATGGTTTGTGTATATCTATTCAAGATTAGATATGTTTGATGAATATACATAGTGTAGAGAAGGCATATCAATATGCTTTGAAGGTGGAAGAAAAAGTGAATAGATGACAACAAAATAGCTCCCATGGTAGGGGAAAATTTTCATGTGAAAGAGAACAACCCAATAGTGGAAAGGGTTATCTAAATAAATGAGATGAAGCAAGAACATCTCATGTTAGAATGCAAGAAGATAAAGGAAGAGGATACTTCTTAAGAGGAAGAGGATATTACTCTTGTGGAAGAGGGTCATTTGGAAGAGGTAGAGGAATAGGATTCAATGGTGTATTTTACCAATGTGGGGAGATGGGGCATTAGGAATTTGAATGTCTACAAATCCAACATGATGGAGGAATGGGAAAGGAGGCCGAAGTACATGTAGTACCGTAGGCTAAAAATGAAGTTGAGACTTCGTAAGGCATGGAGAGGATCCCAAAGAAGGGGAGTCATTGATGTTTTGAAGAATTTTGTTGAATTCAAGAAAGGAGAAGTTGGAACCAATTCAAAGGAGAAATTTATTTAGAATACAATACAAGGTAGATGGAAAATGTTGCAAAGTAATAGTAGATAGTGGTAGTACAAATAATATTGTATCTAAAGAGATGGTGGATAAGTTGAAACTAAAGATAACCAAACATCCTAGTTCTTATCAAGTTTTGTGGTTGCAAAACGAACGTTATTTGTTGGTGAATGATCATTGTTTGGTAAGTTTTTAAATTGGTAATTATAAAGATGAAACATTGTGTGATGTGATGCAAATGGATGCATGTCAAGTTCTTTTGGGAAGACTGTGGAAATTCAGTAGAGAATTTTTTTATGATGGTAGGTTAAATACATATGCAATAAAGAAGGATGACAAATAATATGTTTTAAATCCATTGAAGGATAAAGGAGAGGAATCCAAGAGCAGTTCCAATGTTTTCTTTGTTCTCAAGAAACACTATTTTAAGGATTTAGGAGAAGAGGAAACATGCTTTTAAATATGCCAAAGATTGTAGCAGTTGGTACAATGAATGAAGAGGATAAGAAAAAGAGCAGAGGGAGTTTGTAGTAGAAACATGTCTTTTTGAAGGCATGAAAGAGAGTAAACTAGAAGTTGTAGCTAAGAGTGAAGGAAGAAAAGTTGCAACCAACAAGCAAGATAAGGTAAATTTTGGTTTTCTAAAGTCTTGCAATTGTGAAATAAATTATTATTTGCATCAATTTAGTTTGAATAAAAAGAGGAAAAAATCTTGAAAGAGTTGAAATCCATCATGCAACATGTTGAGATTATGGATGCACAGGGTCCCTGAAGTTGCATTCTTCAATGGAGGACCTTTTCCAAGAAAGATAATCGACCACACAGAAAGTGTTGCAACTAGGCATGCATAATAGAGATTCTATATTGATGATATGATTGATATTGGATTACAAATGTACAAGTTTCTTGATTATATAGGAAAGAAGGAAAACCTAAGATGCATGAGATGTTGCCATGTGTCTTGATCTAACAACATGTGACAACATGTGAACCCTATCTAGGAAATTATTAAATGTTGAGATAAGTTCTAGAAGGACAACCCATCTTCTAGAAGGAATCTTATCCCTACAAATAAGGAAGGGGACATTACCCCATTATTAAATGATTTATTAAAAAATGCAACCTAGGACTAAATGATATATGACCTAAGTTAACTTATGCTACTGTAATAATTAATTTAATTACACTAACACAACAATGTGTTGAGTTTGAAAATGAAGTGGTAAGTGTTGATGAGGATTTGATTAATATGTTTGATTCCCATGATATTTGAAGGGATATGTATGCAAGTATAGTGATGAGAGAGCATTTGTTAGAAGAATTTAGGTGGAGGAAGAAGGTGAATGTTTTAGTGAAATGTTGGAAAAGTCAAAGAAAAAATCCATTTTGTGAGTTGAAGCTCACAAACTTATTACCCAGTGTGTTTGATGTCAGAGCATCCTGGGTGATCGGAAATCCACATCAACCAAATTGGTTTTTAGTTTTCTTTTCATTTTTTTTGGCTTGGAAATAAGCTTTGGAATGTGGTTCAGAGGTGGATCGAAGTGACATTTTTATCATTTCCAATTGACAAAATTTCTTCTTCCAATTCTTTTTTTTTTAATTCAATTGTTTTTGAAATAAATTGTGTAATGATTCTTGAATATTTTAAAAATTTATGCAACCTGAAGGTTAAAATATGCAAGAGTATAATAAAATCAAAAGAAAATTAGGAAAATGAGTATTAGTTTGGCTAGCACTAGAATGGGGAAGAGGTGTGGAATGGAAGTATTGGAGTTTTCCAAGACAAGAGCAAGGGTGTAGCAATAGGAAAACTAAGAAATGTAGAAAAATTAAAAATTAAATGGAAATAAATATATGTTAGGCAAAAATAAAAATCCAATGGGCTGCACCAAAGGGGAAGAGGAAAAGGAAACCATAAAAAATTTGAAATTATAGAGAGAAAAAGAGATTACAAAGAGGTGAAAGTCATGCTAGAAGTGGAAAAAGGCTATGTAGTGTAGAGATGAAGGAGGGCACCATGTTTTGGAGGTTTTAAATTTAAAAGAGCATCAAATGAATTGGATGGGGGTTAGTTGCACCAGGAAAGAATAATTTCCAAATTAAAATTAAAATTTGAATATTTGAGTGAGAGGGGAATGTACATACTAGAAGAGAGGTCGAGCCATAGAAGAAAATTGGTTAGTGCATGGGAGAACTAAAGAGGAATAAAAAAGAAATTCTTTGAGTTTGACTCTAGCAAGAAATAATGTAAAGTTTGCAGATTTGGGAAGATGTAAGGTAAATAAAATTAAAGCATAGAATAATTCTTGATAATGGAAAGATATGGTAGATTTGAAAATTCAAATACAAGGACTCCAAATTTGTATAAGTTGTATAGGCAAAGAGCTGAAAGAGTGTAATGTTACAAATTACAAATTGGTTTATAAATACTTGAATGAATAATAAATAATTTTATTATTTATCTCTAAGCTTTGTTTCTCATTTGATTTATCAATGGTTATTGGAGTACATTAACTCAAATTTTGTCTAGGATATGAATTTGAACTGTTTGATAAGGCACTTCAAAATTTAATCTACACTATTTTCTCAATTATCATAATATTCTTCAACAAATGGAGGACACAATTAGCATTGCATGTATTGTACATGAACTTGATATTTATACATGGTGACAAAAATTGAATGAGTTCCATTCTACATACAATAAAATTGATATATTTTGAAATTTTCTTAGAGAGTTGCTCCACAATCAATACTATGTGAAATAATGTGTGCTCCATGTGTCATACAAGATTTTAGAGTATATAGATAATATGCATTTTACTATTACCTTTTTGGAATATTTTTGTTAATAATTTTTTAACTCATGAATGACCTTGCACCAAAAATAAAACATTCAAACTTAGATTTAATGTACTATTTATGTTATGTGAACTTGGCTCTAAATAATTAAATAGTGTGTTCATAAAATGAAGATGCACACCTTGTATTTCTTTCTTTCTAAATGTATAAAATATTTTCTTTAAACCATTCCTTCCATATCTATTTGTAATATTTGAATAATCGTCAATAAAATCAAACAAATTTCAAGGTTGTTGGTGGTCATATTGAACAATTTAAATCATAATATTTTCCTTTATTTAATAGCAATAATCTTTGTGCCTATAAAATATTGAGCCTATATTTTATACAGGTATAATCAAAAATAAAAATAATAATTGTGCTTGTCAAATATTGAGTCTATATTTTATACATTTTTAATGTATTTTACTTTACTCCTCCCTAAAACTATTGGTTACATGTGCAATAATCAAGCTTCTTAAAGACAAGACTATACTTTATCCTTCTCTTCAAACTTTTCCATTGGACTAAATCAACCACACATGCTCTAATATCTTGAATTACCACTTGTACCTCTCTAATGGAATGCACACACCCTAATCTTATTCCTAAAAAGTATAGAAAAGTTGCTCCAAAAGGTGCTCTCATAAAGAATTGTATTAGTCAATTGATAAACTAAAATTTCAAAGAGTTAAATAGATTCATTTATGCAAATGATTTCCTTCTCTCCCATGTCATTCTTGTCTCTTTCCTCCTTTTGTATGTTCAATTATTCTTTTAATTTCATTTCTAAATTTTGGAAGGCAATTTTTATAAGTTCCCTATAAGTATTTGGCATTGATGCACAACCATTATTGGGTCTCCTCTTCCCCTTGCTTGCTCTCTTGTTGGCTATTATTTATTACTTTCAACTTAATATGGGCTAATATTAATCTTTATTATGGTCATTTGAAGATTATTTCAAATCTCACTCCTTCAAGTGCACTCATCATAATAAATGAATTGAGCACTTATCATAAGTAATGGTCTATATAAGGTTGGGACTTGTCAAAAGGCATGCTCCATGAATCTTAAAATGCTATTATCTAAAGTAAAAGTATTTGTCTTCTTTTTTTGGACCAATAAGGTGGTGATATACATATTAAATTCTTCAAAGATGTTATAAATGAATTCTATGATATTGTATGTTTTGGTAATATTTATATCATGTCCAATGGTCACATCAAAGTAGCCAATCTTGTATAAAATTGCTCCACAAATTTGTTATAGATATTTCTTCAATCATCTTCCACAATTACTTCTTGTCTTCCACCAAAATTTTAACTTATCCATAACTTTCAATTCAATCCAAATTCATGACCTTAAATAATTGCTTGTAAATTACCTTGATGTTATTGAAATTCTCTTATCAAATTCAACTACCTCAACTATATGCAAATAAAATAGTTTTGAGCCAACGAAGTGTGATATTTGAAAAAATTACACTTTATTATTTAGCATTAAAATCATGATATGGATCACCATTATGATGTAGATGGTAATAATATCTCTCAAATGTTCTTATATCCAAACCTTAACTCTGTAACGCCCCCGCCAAGAACCCTTGAGGACAAAGCCTATACAGCTGAAAAACAAACAATTTTTTTTAAAAAAAGTGAAATGTTGCACAATTGAAATTGATCATTAACTTAATTACTATCCTATGTCCTCTAGGGTGCACAACTACATTACTTATTTCCCATTATCCAAATTTACAAAACCATATAACTTAGTAAAACCAAATTCTAATCATCATTAAGCATCACATTTACTCATCACATATAATCAAATGAGCCTTGAGATATAACCATACTATAAACATACAAGAATAACTGATTAAAATCATTTCAATTAACATGTACAATATCACTGAATACATAATTCTTCACATACATGAGATACATCAGTTTCAACTTACAATTATATTTTGTATAATAATACTTCCTCATTACATATGAGGAGTGCTCAACACATGATACATGATACAAAATAGAGATGCAATACAATTACAAGGATTACAACTCCTAAGAGAAGATATAGCGCAGAAGTCTTCAGAGCAAGTGACGTCGCCACGACACATACAAGAGAAGGGAACCCAATGGAGAACGTAACACAATCCACCCAACTATGTGAACCCAAAGGTTCACCCCCATTCTACGAGGTAACAAAGGGCCCCACCATAACTAATATACAAGGACTAAGACATCACAAGGCTAACATAACTCACAAGAACAAGAAGTACAACAACAACAAACAATAATGACTATACTTCTAGAGAAACATAAATGCCCAAGGTAAAACAATAAGCAAGAGAACTCATGGTTGTCGTAGGGGAAGTGCCATCACACAGTCGGTCATAGATTATCCAAGTAGATATTCCTGGGCCCAAACCCCCATCCTGGGTTATCCAAGTAGCCTCTATCAATATTTGGCCCCTCATGCCAACTATGCGGAATCGACCTACCTCTTGTGGATACGAGGTAGTCGATTATGCCATTCTATGCCTTCCCATCTCACCTCAACCCTACATGAGAGCTTGAGCCTGAGCGAGGTATAGACTTATCTTGTTAATGTTATAGCTACACATTCCCCCCTAGTTTACTTTATGTTTTCAGTTGTTTACAAAAATTCCACATGGGTTATCTAGGCGCCCCTTTGTGCACCGACCCCCATTGCAAGACACTTCCCTACTGACCACCAAAAACCACTAAAGTTGAAAACAAGGTCACTTGCACAACTCAAACTCGAAACAAAACATAGGATGACATTGTACTTCCCATTCACATGTTACAAAAGTTCCCATCACAACTTGAACTTCTAATGCAAGCCAAACATTCAACATCATCATAACAATACAATATTTCCAACACCCAAATAATCAAGACTACCTTCAATAAGACAGAACTCCCTAGCCTCTGGAGGACTCTAAGATACACTTACATAAAGATTTACACTTTTGAGCAACACCCACATCCATCACCAAGACAGTAACCATTCACTTGATTCCATTGACCATACAATACTATCAGAGAAGATAGAACATAAAGTGGATTTAAATATCATTCATATCATGGTTATAATTAAACCAAAACCAAAGGTAATTACATGCAATAAATATTATTTTTCCATCTATCTCCACAAAGTTATCTCAACCCTTTTCCAACAATAATGTTTGATGTTCCATACATTCCTAGACAATCTCATAGTAGAACCACATTGCTCATGCATTATCTATGTTTGCTCATTTACACTCATGTGTATGTATCTATATCATTACAAATTACAAATGTGAGTACATATATATATATATACATATACATATATGTATATAACCACTTCTATATAAGTACATAGTGCATACATAAATTTAGTGACATACTTAAACAAGCTATCCATAAATTTACAGAGTGTACATATATAACTATATTTATCTACCTTTCTATAAAACCACATCCATATATACACTTACACCCATATATATATATATATATATATATATATATATTTATAAATATTGATGTGTATTATATATGTTTTATTTATACAGATTTTATAATGCGTTGTTAAATAGTATATTAAGTCAAATGATCTATATTTCAAATTGTATATGCAAAGATAGGGCATATGAATATACTTAATAATTTGAACAAAACCTGGAAGTATGGGACGCAAATACATACATCTACTAGGGCATCAAGTTTAAGGATATCCTCTTGAATGCAAAAATTTCAAAACTCTTCATCCAAGCGAAACATTAAGCAATTTCCATGATTAGAAATTAAGCAAAGGAGAAAAATCAGCAACGGAAAGAAAAGTGCGCTAAACTCGAGTATATGCCCGTTTACTAATTCACTTAACTTGGTGAAAGAAGATTACTTCTAAATCACATTAAATACACACAGCCAAAAGAAGGAAACTAACACATTCACTGGTAGTTATACCATGCAGAGAGGGGCGGCAGACTGGTTAGTTTAAGAGATTGAAAACTAATCGACAGTCACTATCAAGCTTGTTACCAGCCATAAGATTTGAGGGAATTCGTTATATTGAAAATATCATAGATTCAAAATTCAACTTTAAATACAAGGGATCAAAACTCCTCTAATCATGCAAATTAAGAGTCGAATCTCCCAATTTAGGTTTGTTGCAAAGCTAGAGTCTAAAATAAACAAAGAAAGATGTGTTGATGGCATAGAAGAAATCCACATTTTTCATATATAATGTGTGTGAATACAAAGTGGATAAATATATGTATATATAAGATTACCTCTGGTGCAAAATCTCTGCCAGTGACATACACAATAACTAAAGGCTACAAGTTATACAGGGTGATATATTTGCTTAAAAATATTATGCCTGCACTGCACATAATCCTAAGTATATGGTTCGTTTATAAATGATCAACATAAGCAAGACTAAATGGCGTGTCTATAGGATGATAGCTTTTGATATTATAAACTCAAGAACCACCATGGCAAGCATGATTGCATCAATGTAAGGGTTTGGAATATATAATAAGAAGATAAGATCTAGTCTGAAGAAACCGGCTCAAAGTTTTAACCAAGGATAACCTCATTGGAAGAGGAGCTTTCAGATGTATTACTTCAAATACAGTTTCTAAGTTAATATCTATAGAATCAACAACACAGAGGCTCGGTTACAAGAAATTACAAAACCACCATTTCCTTTCCATCTAGCATTCTTTTCTGAATGGAATGAAAAAAAAGGGAAAAATAGAAGAACCTGGAGTAATTCACATAATTAAGCTAAAAATTATTGTCGGATGAAATCACAAGCTGCCGCTCCCAAATTTCTTCCAAGGCTTCAATCTATTGGTTTAGCAATCTCCAATTCCACTACCACTGTAAAAACTTCCAAGACTTCCAATCACAACCCCAAAGCTTCTCCAATTTCAAGAAAAAATTCAGAAACAAAGAAAGTTTTCCAAAAAACCCCCCTAACACATTCACGACAAGCATTTAAGAATTAGTTTTGCTTTGAGAAAAATAGGCCAATTTCCCCTCTCTAGTAAACTCCACTTCCCTTTTTAATTAATTTCTCGTAACTGCATTCCATTTCCCACTAATTCCATTTCTTTCCTTTTTAAATCTTATTTAAATTTTACCTTTCATTTAATTTTCACACAATAAGCCATTAATTTATTTTCTCTTCTTTTAATTTTCCCCTCTAATCACCATTACTTTCTTTGTTTACTTTTATAATTCTAAAAATCATTTCTAGTAATCTCACATACTTAATTAACTATTTACTATACTTAATTTAGTAATTTAATTTCCCCTTTTGAATTAACATATTTATTTAAATACTTCATTTTAAATCATAAAGTTTAATTTATTAAAAATAAGTAAATTAGTTATTAATAGTTTATTAAATTAATACTTCAATCCTAATCAATATTTTATTAAATTATACCAAAGGTCTTTGAATTCCATTATTTTCAATCATCACAAAACAATCAAACCAGGCACAAAGATAAACATAACTCAAAGATCATATTCTCAAACATTACCAAACTACAAGATGAAACGGAAGGTAAAACGACAACAACAAAAATGAAACAATACAAATAGACCTTACAAACGGGATTGTGACAACAAGGATTCGTCCTCAATGAGAACGATGGCTCGACATGGGGGAGCCATTGTTACCTTCAAAAAAATATTCCATTGGGCTCTGGCATGCTCAGACCAAATAATCAGGTGGAGTTGATGCCCTGTACCTGCAGCCTTCAACAAAACATAGGGTTGAACATGTGCATAATAAAATAGTCACACTGTGAAGGGAAAGTCACAGTGTCACAAGGCACTCACAAGCGAGTGATGCGACCATGTTCCCCTTCACCATCATAATATCTAATATCAAAACATAATAACAAATACATCTATAATCACATAACATCATGTCCATGATAGCTCATGTAAACAATTAACTAATTTGCTAACCATGATAAGAATAAGAAACATAAGATATCACAATATCATCAATATCATCAAACTAAACATCATAGTGTCATCAAACAGTCAACATATCCAATCATCATAGTATCACAATATCATAATAACTTCCAACAGAGTCATAGTGTCTAGCAAACAGTAACATAAAGTCTAGCAAACAATATCATAAAGTCTAGATGCAATCCAAGTAGTTGTCCAAAAAAAAGAAAATTGAGGGGGGCATCACATCCTCCCCCCCTAGGACCAGGCTTACTCCTAGAAGCCTATAAATAGATATGGATAAAACTCTCTCATCCTAGAAGCATTCTCCTAGGTAGCCAAAGACTCATCGATCAAATCCCACTGGACCCTAACCTATTCAATATCTCATTCCCTGAGTGTAAGTCTCCTATGTTGAATTACACCCATGGGCTCCAAAGCCAGCTGCCCATCCTCTACCTATAATGCATTCCAATTCGAGGACATGAGATATATCAAGATAATATGGTCTAAGTACTGAAACATGAAATACATCATGTATGCGCAAGAGACAATGGCAAGGAAAGATGGTACACTACAAGACCAATCCTCTCCAAAGTCTCAAAAGGTACAACAAAGCGCAGTGCGAGCTTAGAGCCCTTTCTATAGCAAAATAGACTCTTTCATAGTCACACACATAGGAACACCCGGTCTCCAACTAAGAACTGGCGGTCCACCCTTTGAGCATCAACATATTTCTTTTGTCTATCCTGGGATGCAACCAAATGCTCCCTAATGTGAACCACCTGCTACTCCATCTCCTCAAGCATCTCTGAACCAAGAAAAACCCTATCTTCCAACCAATCCAAACTCAACGGGGTCCAACACAAATGACCATATAACACCTGGAAGGAAGGCATGCCAATAGAACTGTGATAGTTGTTATTGTATGCAAATTCTACCAAATATAGGTAGTCCTCCCAACATGACTATTGATCCATGACGTGCATTTGAAGCATGTCCTTAAGGATCTAATTGACCCTCTCATTCTTCCCATCAGTCTCAAGATGATAAGTTGAATTGAAGTTCAACTGAGTCCCCAAAGCATGTTGTAAGGACGTCCAAAGAGCTGAAGTAAACATAGGATCTCTGTCTAAAATAATCCATCAAGGAATACCATGTAACCTGACAATGTCCTCCATGAAAACTCTGGCCACTGATGAAGCATTGTAATAGGAATGGACAAGGGAGAAGTGTTCCACCTTCATCAACTTGTCCACAGTGACGATAATGGCATCATACCAACGTGAAGAAATGGGCAAACCAACAATAAAATCTAATGAGATAATGTCCCATTTCCACTCTAGAACCAAATGAGGCTGTAAAAGTCCTATAGGATGCTAGTGTTCCACCTTCACTCTCTGACACTCTAGACACCTCGACACAAAATCAGTAATATCTCTTCTCATACTGGCCCAAAAATATAGCTATCGAAGATCAGTGTGCATCTTTTTGACACCAGGATGAGCTAAATACAATGCCCGATGTGCCTCTGACATGATCAAAGTGCAAAAATCTCCAGTGGATGGTACATAAATATGACCCAAATGCCTCAAAAGACCATCTGACTCAAGGGAATATCCTGCAAATCTGCCCTCTAAATCTCTACCTAACTCCACCTCAATCCTCACCTCCTGATACCAACCATCTAAAGGAAGTGCTGAAAGTATCTGACTCCTCAAATCCCCATCAAGAGTCACTATCGAAAACTTATGTCTCTGTCTACTGAGTGCATCCACAACCACATTCTCCTTTCCCTAAATGAATTTCACCTCAAAATCATATTCACATAGGAACTCCATCCATCGTCTCTGTACGACATTCAGATTAGGTTGTGTAAAGATGTACTGCAAACTACGGTGATCAATGTGCAGCTCAAACTAATGCCCTAATAAAAAAGTGCATCCACCTCATCAAAGAATGTACCACAACAACTAACTCTAGATCATGTGTAGGGTAATTCAATTCTAGGAAATCATGTGTCCCTCTTGCATCAACACAACTCCTATACCTCCAAGGAAGTATCTGTACAAAATACAAAATCCCCAAAAGGATTAGGAACAACTAAGATTGGAGCACTGGTCAATCTCTCCTCAAGAGTCTAAAAAGTTGCATCGCACTACTCTAATCCAAAAAAAATTCTTCCCTTTCCTTTGAAGAGAAGTAATGGGGTGCGCTATCCTCGAAAACCCCTGTACAAACTGTCGGTAGTAACCTGCCAACCCCATAAAATTACATACCTCTACAACATTACTAGGTGTCATCCAATCAATAATAGCTTGTCTTTGAAGGATCCATGACAATGCCCTCACCAAATATAACATGTCCTAGATATTTCACCTCTGTATTAAAAAATCACACTTCGACAAGTTAGCATACAATTGATTCTCCCTCAAACACTATAGCACATGTCTCAAGTGACCCTCATGCTCCTACATGGTCCTGGAATAGATCAATATGTCATCAAGAAACACCAAGACAAACCGATCAAGGCAGGTGTAAAATACACCATTCATCAAACTCATAAACACTAAGAGCACATTTGTTAACCCAAAAAACACCACTATGAACTTGTAGTGTCAGTATCGAGTACGGAATGTGGTCTTATGTATATATACCTCAAAGATACACAACTGGTGATACCCTAATTTAAAATCAATCATCGAGAATACCCTAGAACCCTTGATTTGATCAAATAGATCATCTATCCTCAGCACCAGATACTTGTTACTTATTTTCAACTTGTTCAACTGTCGGTAATCTATGCACAATCAAAGGGACCTGTCCTTCTTCACAAAAATCACTAGTGCTCCCCAAGGAGAGACACTAGGATAAATAAATCCCTTCTCTAAGAACTCCTCAAGCTATAGTCGAAGCTCCTTAAGCTCCTGAGTGGTCTCCGAGTACAAGATCAATCTTAAAGTCGATGTCACGCTTAGGTGGCATCCCCATAATCTCACTAGGAAAAACATTGGCATACTGTCTAAGAATGGGATGACTATCAAGTGACACCTCCTCCTAACTCTCTCCTAACTCCAAATCATTGACTGTCACTACAAACAACTGATAGCCCTACTGCATACACCTCTTCAACTGCATAGCTGAGATCATCCTTTAAGAAATGATACAAAGACCTATTGTGGCAACAAGAGATCCAATCCTCAAATTACAACCACGAACAAGAGACTCAACTGCGAACTTAGCACCAGAAGCTAACTCAACCTACCACCTATTGTCCTGCTTCACTGCCACTAGTGCACATCGTGCTACAATAGAAGGAGAAATAAAGGAGTTTGAATCACCTGAATCAAAGAGAACAAAAACTCTACCATCTTGTAACACACCTGATGTCTCAACCACTATACCTTGGTGCTCAACCTGGCAGTTATCAACCACAACAAAAACTTTGTGTGATCTACCTACATCCCCTATTGTTGGCTCTGAAGCCGCTGGTCTCTAAGTAAATCCAGAAGTGCCCTTTTGAGGACACTAACGAGCAATATGACATTTTTTTCCACATGAGAAGCACCCTGTACCTCTACCAAATACTCTACCACTTGGAGGTGCACTAGACTACTGAACACTACCCATGTTAATTGTAGACTGCTAACTTTGGGTTGGCTGATCAGAGCGGTAACACTTAATTCACCTCCAATTCCTGTCTCTCCTGGACTAAAACCTATCATCCTAACAAGATCGTGAGTTCTTATGTTTTGACTCAGAAGGATACTGCTAGTGTTGTTGGTGGCCACCCTTAGAGGGTTCCTTTTGTCTCCTAGATGGACCTACTAATTGTGTCTAACCACCACAAGAACTGAAATCTACAAGAGGTGCACTACCAATTTGAACCCTCGTTTGTCCACCTAAAGCCATAGCTAGATTCTCCTTAATAATCCAAACCTTTTCCACAGCTACCTCCATGGTTTTTGACTCAAACACCTGGACTCCACCACTAATGTGGGAATTTAAGCCCCTAATAAAGTGTTGTACTAACATTCCCTCATCATCTCCAATGCCAACGTATTGCTTGAGTTCATAGAATCTCCACTCATATTGTTCCAATGACATCACCATCTATCTCAACTCATGAAACTCATATGCTCGGCACTGCCACCAATGGTCAGACAAGAATCAGGCTCTGAATCACTCCAAGAACATCTCCCATGAAATTGAGTCTATATCCATATGGAGCTTCTACTCCTCAAGACACCACCATGTGGAAGCAAATCCTCGGAGATGCATAATGGCACATTTGGCCTTGGTATTGCTACCATATGGGTCCATAGAAAAACATTAATTTAGATCGATTAACCAAGCTTCAATCTATAAACCACTACCCATCTCATCGAATTTTAGAGGATGTGCTCGAAGAAGGTCCCTCATATGACCAGCTCATATGGTATCCTACTCATCAACTAACTCCCTCCTCCTCCAGGAGATCTCTCTCTCTCCCGAATCACTAATTGCTCACCTTCTTGCCTCAGACCAAGCCAGGCAAGAACCTCCTCTAGTAATTGGCACAACTATTCCCTCCATCCCAGGATGACCCAGATTCTATCCTACACCTCCCTGATTGTTCTATGAACTTTGATGCTCATCACGATCTAACTCATGAGAATTCTATGGAGGTGAATCCTGGTGATTGGCCCCATGACCACCACCATGACCTCTACCCCACCCTCGACCTCTACCTCATCTCCTAGGCATGATCCTATACAAACACCACCAAGACAAGGTCAAGGTATTAGAAGAGGTCAACAAGGGATACTTAAACTTCAAGCTATACATCTAAGACAACTTAATGGGCTTATTTATATACCCAAAGCACCTAGTTTTCAAACCTGGGCTCTGATATCATGTGTAACAGCCTCGTCGAGAACCCTAGAGCACAAAGCCTAAACAACTGAAAATGGAAAAAAAAATATTTTTTTTAAGTGAAATGTTACATGATTGAAATTGAACATAAACTTAATTACTATCCTATGTCCTCTAGGGTGCATGACTGCATTACTTATTTCCCATTAACCAAATTTACAAAACCATATATCTTAGTAAAACCAAATTCTAATCATCATTAAGCATCACATTTACTCATCACATATAATCAAATGAACCTTGAGATACAACCATACTATAAACATAAAAGAGTAACTGATTACAATCATTTCAATTAACATGTACAATATCACTAAATACATAATTCTTCACATACATGAGATACATCAGTTTCAGCTTACAATTACATTTTGTATAATAATACTTCCTCGTTACATGTGAGGAGTACTCAACACATGATACATGATACAAAATAGACATACAATACAATTACAAGGATTACAACTCTCAAGAGAAGATACAGTGCAGAAGTCTTCAGAGCAAGTGAAGTCACCACGAAACGTACAAGAGAAGGGAACCCAATGGAGAATGTAACACGTTCCACCCAACCATGTGAACCCAAAGGTTCACCCCCCATGCTAGGAGGTAACAAAGGGCCCCACCATAACTGATAGACAAGGACTAAGACATCACAAGGCTAACATAACTCACAAGAAAAAGAAGTACAACAACAAACAACAGTGACTATACTTTCAGAGGCACACAAATGTCCAAGGTAAAACAATAAGCAAGGGAACTCATGGTTGTCATAGGGGAAGTTTCATCACATAGTCGGTCATAGGTTATCCAAGTAGATCTCTTAGACCCCAACCCCCATCCTAGGTTATCCTGGTAGCCTCTACTGATCTTTGACCCCTCATGCCAACTATGCAGAATCAACCTACCTCTTATGGAGATGAGGTAGTCGATTATGCCATTCCAGGCCTTCCCATCTCACCTCAAGCCTATACGAGTGCTTGAGCCTGAGCGAGGTATAGACTTATCTTGTTAATGTTATGGCTACGCATTCCCCCTAGTTTATTTTATGTTTTCACTTGTTTACAAAACTTCCACATGGGTTATCTAGGTGCCCCTTTGTGCACTAACCCACAATGGAAGCCACTTCCCTACTAACCACCGAAAACCACTAAAGCTAAAAATGAGGTCACTTGCACAACTCAAACTCGAAACAAAACATAGGACGGCACAGTACTTCCCATTCACATGTTACAAAAGTTCCCATCACAACTTGAACTTACAGTGCAAGCCAAACATTCAACATCATCATAAAAATGTAAGATTTCCAACACCCAAATAATCAAGACTACCTTCAATAAGATAGAACTCCCTAGCCTCTGGAGGACTCTAAGATACACTTACATAAAGATTTACACTTTTGAGCAACACCCACATCCATCACCAAGACAATTACCATTCACTTGATTCCATTGACCCTAAAATACTATCAGAGAACATAGAACATAAAGTGGACTTAAATATCATTCATATCATGGTTATAATTAAACCAAAACCAAAGGTAATTACATGCAATAAATGTTATTTTTCCATTTGTCTCCACAAAGTTATGTCAACCCTTTCCCAACAAATGTTTGATGTTCCATACATTCCTAGACAATCTCATACTAGAACCACATTGCTCATGCATTATCTATGTTTTCTCATTTACACTCATGTTTATGTATCTATCTCATTACAAATATGAGTATATATATATATATATATATATATTCTCTATATATAACCACTTGTATATAAGTACATAGTGCATACATAAATTTAGTGACATACTTAAACAGGCTATCAATAATTTTACAGAGTACATATCTAACTATATTTATCTACCTTTCTATAAAACAATAGCCATATATACACTTACACCCATATATATATATATATATATAAATATTTTCAGATATATATATATATAAATATCGATGTGCATTATATATGTTTTATATATAAAGATTTTATAATGCCCTGTTAAACAGTATATTCAATTGAATGATCTATATTTCAAATTGTATATGCAAAGACAGGGCATATGAATATACTTGATAATTTGCACATAAACTAGAAGTATGGGACGCAAATCCATACATCTACTAGGGTGTCCAAGTTAAGGATATCCTCTTCAATGCAAAAATTTCAAAACTCTTCATCCAAGCAAAACATTAGGAAATTTCCATGATTAGAAATTAAGCAAAGGAAAAAAAATCAGTAACAGCAAGAAAACTGTGCTAAACTCAAGTATACACCAGTTTACTAATTCACTTGACTCGGTGAAAGAAGATTACTTCTAAATCACATTAAATACACACAGCCAAAAGACAGAAACTAACACATTCACTGGTAGTTATACCATGCAGAGAGGGGCGGCGATCTGGTTAGTTTAAGAGATTGAAAACTAATTGACAGTCACTATCAAGCTTGTTACTAGCCAAAAGATTTTGAGGGAATTAGTTATATTGAAAATCTCATAGATTCAGAATTCGACTTTAAATACAAGGGATCAAAACACCTCTAATCATGTGAATTAAGAGTCGAATCTCCCAATTTGGGTCTGTTGGAAAGCTAGAGTCTACAATAAACAAAGAAAGATGCACTGATGGTGCAAAAGAAATCCCCATTTTTCATATATAATGCATGTGAATACAAAGTGGATAAATATATGTATATATAAGATTACTTCTGGCACAAAATCTCTGCCAGTGACATACATAATAACTAAAGGCTACAGGTTATACAAGGTGATATATTAGCTTAAAAATCTTATACCTACGCTGCACATAATCCTAATTATATGGTTCATTTATAAATGATCAACAGAAGAAAGACTAAATGGCGTGGCTACAGGATGATAGCTTTTGATATCATAAACTCGAGAACCACCGAGTAGGAAGATAATCGTGTATATATATATATATAACAAATTAGAAATAGGGCGACCACCATCGTGGAAAGCATGAATGCATCAATGTAAGGGTTTGGAATATATAATAAGAAGATAAACTCTAGTTTGAAGCAACCGGTTTGAAGTTTTAACCAAGGATAACCTCATTGGAAGAGGAGCTTTCAGATGTATTACTTCAAATACAGTTTTTAAGTTAATATCTACATAATCAACAACATAAAAGTTCAGTTACAAGAAATTACCAAACCATCATTTCCTTTCCACTTGGCATTCTTTTCTAAATGGAATGAAAAAAAAGGGAAAAATAGAAGAACCCGGAGTAATTAGCACAATTAAGCTGAAAATTATTGTTGGATGAAATCACAAGTTGTAGCTCCCAAATTTCTTCCAAGGCTTCAATCTACTAGTTTAGAAATCTCCAATTCCACTACCACTATAAAAACTTCCAGGACTTCCAATCACAACCCTAGAGCTTCTCCAATTTCAAGAAAAGTTTCAGAAATAGAGAAATTTTTCTAGAAAACTCTGCAAGACATTCACGACAAGCATTTAAGAATTAGTTTTGCTTCCGAGAGAAATAGGCCAATTGCCCCTCTCCAATCATCTCCACTTCCCTTTTTAATTAATTTCCCGTAACTACATTCCATTTTCCACTAATTCCATTTCTTTCCTTTTTAAATCTTATTTAAATTTTACCTTTCATTTAATTTTCACACAATAAGCCATTAATTTATTTTCTCTTCTTTTAATTTTTCCCTATAATCACCATTACTTTATTTGTTTATTTTTATAATTCTAAAAATCATTTCTAGTAATCTCACATACTTAATTAACTATTTACTATACTTAATTTACTAATTTAATTTCTCCTTTTGAATTAACATATTTATTTAATTACTTCATTTTAAATCATAAAGTTTAATTTATTAAAAATAAGTAAATTAGTTATTAATAGTTTATTAAATTAATACTTCAATCATAATCAATCTTTTATTAAATTATACCAAAGTTATTTGAATTCTATAGTTTTCAATCATCACGAAACAATCAAACCATGCACAAAGATAAATATAACTCCAAGATCATACTCTCAAACATTACTGGGCTACAAGATGAAATAGAAGGTAAAACAACAACAATGAAAACGAAAAAATACAAACAAACCTTACAAACGAGATTGTGACAATAGGGATTCGTTCTCAACAAGGATGATAGATCGGTGTGGGGGACCCAATGTTACCTTCAAAACAACAACTCCATTGGGCTCTGACACGCTCAAACTTGATAATCAGGTGGATTCGATGCCCTGTACCTACAGCTTGTAGCAAAACATAGGGTCGAACATGTGCATAATAAAATAGTCACACCGTGAAGGGAAAGTCACAGTGTCATAGGGCACTCACAAGCGAGTGATGTGACCCTATTCCCCTTCACCATCATAATTTATCTAATATCAAAACATAACAACGAATACATATACAATCACATAACATCATGTCCATGATAGCTCATATAAATAATTAACTAATCCGCTAACCAAGATAAGAATAAGAAACATCAGATATCACAATATCATTGATATCATCAAACTAAACATCATAGTGTCATCAAACCATCACCATATCCAATCATCACAGTATCACAACATCATAATAACATCCAACAGAGTCATAGTGTCCAACAAACAGTAACATAAAGTCTAGCAAACAACATCATAAAGTCTAGATGCAATCCAAGTAGTTGTCCAAACAAAAGAAAACTGAGGGGGGCATCACAAACTCATTCTTGTAGTTGAAGTCCACTTAATTGTCTTGTGGAATGGAAAAAATAATTGATATTATGTTTGTCACTGAACTTATTGTTAACCCAAATCTAAAATGAATGAATTCATTAAAATATTAGTACACCACCAAGGTTATCAATCTTCATTCCCCATATCCTTATCAATGATAAACCTTCCTTTCTATAAATGTGGCAATCAAATGCTTACTTCTATAGTTTGTGAAATTTCTTTCTTCAAAAAAAAATATAATTTTTGTGTTAGTAACACTATAGCAAAGCTCTACTTGTATAACCTATACTACCTTTATTTCTTATTTTTAATTATACATAAAAGATTAAAAAATAAGTTTAAAAATCAAACAATAGTTGTCATTGTCCAAAATATAGAGTTGATTTTTCTTAAAATGTAATTTTATAACTATATTGTGGAGCTAAACCTACAAGACCAAGACACGTCACTACATTAAAAGACATCACCCATGTAATGATTGGCATCATAGCCAAATATTTATACTTCTACTAGCAAAACTAAGAACCATCCATGAGGCGTTAAGCAATGTTGCATCATACCAATTGCTCTTCAATTTGGCTATCAAGTTAGCTTAATTTCATGGTGGTCATAGATTTAGCATTATTATTAAAAGTTTCCAAATCTTCAATTTCCTAGATGAAAGTTTCCTAGATGAAATTTACAAATTGGCCTCGCTTGTATTGTCAACCTCATCAACATCCTATCTACCCATGTATTCACAACATTTAATAAGTACATTTACACCCTTTTGTATTTGTTTTTGTAGTCTCTTACACAAAAATATTTTATATGAATAAAGATTCATCATTTTCCTTACAAGTGTTAAATGTAGTAGGTTCCCTTTGATGTAATTCTATAAACATATTATGCATTGAATTTTTAAAATAAGACTATTAATTTTACACATTTTCATTATCAAAAGATTGATAAATTGTAGTAAGTTCCCTTTGATGTAATACTAGAAATTGGCCAAGTTGAAATTGGAAAATTCGTGTAAACCAAAACAGGGTGTCCAGATCACCCAAATTTTACGAATTATCAGTCCAATGCAGGTCCATTCGCCAACGATTTATTTTATGAGGCATATTTAAGAAAAAAATTCACCATAACAAACTACGCATTTCAAATGGACCGACTAATATTTTCGCTTGGAATTTCGGAAGCATGTAATAAAACACTTACATATTCACCAATACTATTAAAAAAACATTGTATCAAGACCCATTTTTGCAATTAAAATTTATGAATAGTTGCTTGTGAAGACCCATTTTTCCAATTAAAATTTATAAATAGTGGCTTATGATGACCTATTTCGCCAATAAATTTAAAAAATAATTGTAACATTTGAGGACACATTTCGCCTTGAAAATTACAACGTATCATTGTATAAGCACACGTGATTAGCCAAATTTTTAATATACCATTTAAAAATCCTGTGGAATTCGCAAAATATGGATTGATATAAATACAATCAAAAGTGTCATTTATTCTTACACATTTTGTTCAGTTCTGAGGTTCTACTTCTCAATTCAGAAGTTAGCGAAAGCCGAAAACGTACACTTAAAGGTGAGTGATGATTTCTTGATAGTGTTATTAGTTATAATAATAACATTTCTTTATCTCTTTTGCATTCTTGCTTCAGTCTTAAAGATGATATTGAGTAGGGAATGAGATCTATATTCTCTATCCTTCTTAAACAAGAAGACTTTTTTTTCCAGCTTTTATTCGAAGTGAGAGATCAATATGTCAAGCAACAAGGGTAAGACTCCTAATCCTTAGGGTAGTGAAGAGACTAGGAGGCCATCAAAACACCCAAAATGTAGAGGTACCATGCATTCTTACTTTGGAATTGGAAAAGCTTCTAATCCATCAGATCAAGATGGAGCTACATCATCAACTCTTCCACCTAATATTAATGAAGAATGCATTCATAATACCTCACAGCCGGGTGCTGCCACAATAATGGGTTACACTTTTTGGGACATCCTGATTTTTGCCTAAAATCACATATTTTTAGAAAATACAATGATTTATGACTTTAAAGGTTCCATTTAAATTATTTTAATTAAAGAGGGATTGATCAAACCCCCTTAGATCATCTGCCTTATGTTATGATACAGAATTGAAAATGCTAGATATTGGTGTGAAAAAATTGCATTTTAAAAATCAGAATTGTATCCTATCTATAAAAAGATTTATGTGCGCCAAAGTGAACATCACAATGCTGAATAGTAGAAAAAATAAGTCTTCAAAACCTTAAATATGAATGAAAAAGATTTTAATGTCAAGTTTGGGATCACCCCGCCACCAAAAGGTCAAGGTGAGATTGTCATTGAGTTAAATCCAAATGTATCAAATGAGGATGGCAATACCGCAGAATATGTTCCAAGCGATACCCTAGTTAGCCAAAATGAGATAACTGACTTGGATGAGGATGATGTTGGTAGCAAGAAAAGAAAAAACAAATAAAAAATGGGGCGCGAGTGGGAAATGACAAGGAATTTTCAACTTGCTTGGTTGTCAAAGTACCCATTCATTGTACCAGTGGGGAAAGCAAATGATAGTGAAAGTGAAACATTGGCCAAATGTACGATTTGTAGTTGGAAATGTGGAAGAGACAAGATGTTGCAGCTAAAGCTTAACACTATAGAAAAGCATATCAGTATAGTTTATGAAAAACAAATCATACATGGAAAGGAACAATCAATTGTATGATGGAAATCAAAGGAAGAATGTATTCATGTTAGGTATGCCACAAAATATGAAGAGCATGACCAAAGAATGTCGATGCTTGCTACAAGTCAAGGCTTGAGGCTCAATTTGGAAAAGCAATGGAAGTAACAAATCTGTCAAAAATTGTTCAGATGAGTGTTGTTTTTCATATTTTGTCCAGAGGATGTCCTATGACAGACTACCCAGAATATTCTAGTTTTTTATCTTATTTTGGTGTTCCTCACTATCCCTTCTGACATTGGTTAGTAAACACTAGATGAGAATGGGAAAACTATCTTGTTGTAGTGGAAAAGGAAGATTTATAGGAGAAAGTAAAAGAGTCAAATTTCATTGCATTATCTTTAGATGAAATTATTAGGGTAGACAATACTTCTTGGGTCTGTATGCATTTGTATACTATAGAATGACATGCCTTCCAAGCTCATCTTCTCTGTGTTCATAAAATGAAGGATAGTTCAACATTACAAAATCTATTTGAACTAGTCAATAAATATTTGAATGAAATTACAGGTATGGATGAGTTGACAATTGCAAAAAAGTTGGTGTGTGTAGGAGTTGATGGAGCTGCAGTGATGCAAGGTCAAAGGAGCAGTGTTTGTACAAAGTTGAAAACTATTTAAGCACCATACATGCTTGGACTTCATTGCATGGCCCACATAATGAATTTAGCATTCAAAATTGTAAGCAAGTTTCCTACAGTATCAAAAGTTGAAAATTTAGTCTGTGAGATCCATGCATACTTCGCAAAATTTCAAAATTTTGCTGAGGGAATAACACCAGGAAACAAGCTTCTCAAGGATGTCGATACCATATGGATCTCCCTACATGGACTAGTACAAAAAATTCTTTCAGAATATCAATCCTTGATTGGAGTGATGTACAAGCATCACAACATAGTACACAAAGCTCCTAACCTCCTACATATAGGTTAAGCAATATAGAGACACTCTTGACTTTAGCTAGTCTTCTCCCCATGCTAGATGTGATGAACAATCTTGTGAAGAAAGCCCAAGACAAAACTATGTATATTTATGAATATTCCAATCAACATAAACATACATGCTTGGCCCTCGATCATCTATATCTAGATCTAACACAACAAGGCCCAAATTATTTCATGTGGCAGAAAATTACTAATTTGAATAATCCTGATAATTATTTAAAGTTTAATGCAAGCAAGAACTTATGTATCTATGTACGCAGATATGAGATACCAATGTACCATTGTAAAATAGCCAGGTACTCTAGTAGAGAAGTAGTTGTTAACGAGGAAGATTTTAATGACATTGTTAAATTTGTTAGTGATAATTTGAAGGAAATTGCAAAATCTCTTTCCTTAGAGATTCGTGAAAGATACCCTCGACATGAAATACTTGAAGCCATGGGTATTGTGTATCCTCAATTTTGGATAAACTGAGATAACCCAAAATATTTTCATGATAAAGTAATAATCTTGATCAAATAATTTTCAAAAAGTGTAACATACAATGAGCAAACAAATATAAGGAATTTTAAGTGAAGCTAAGCTTAGACAACACTGTAGGAATTTTGCAATAGCTATGAAGGACCAGTATAAATCCATGGGCACGAAGAAGGCCTTTGAACCGGGATCAATAAAAAAGGTTTGGACAAGCTTAGGTCAGAGTGAAATATTGTGTGATTTGATATCAGAATATTTCAAACTTGTTGATTTATGTCAAACAATGATATTGGGGTCGGTGTAGGATGAGAGAGTTTTCAATACATTGGCATTTTTTAAATCAAAGTTAAGAAACAAACTAGAAAAGAATTTGGAAAATTGCTTGAGGATGAAAGGAATTGTGTATAATGTCAAAAAAAATCCTTTTGAAAGGGCACTCACAATCTGGAGGTCCACATGTGAAAGAAGAGGGACCACTTTGTGCAACACTCCAATTCCAAATGTTGGTACTGGTGACACTGGCAGTGGCATTGGGACTGGGACAGATGACATTGACACAAATCAAACAATGAATGTTGAATTTAAGACACAAGCCAAAGAAAATGAAGAGCGAACTTAGAATCAAGAGGACTCTTTTACTTTATCTCAAGATGAACATCAGTTTGAGGACCTTGACTCTGTTTGGGAAATGGAAGAGAATTAGAAGCTTTTAGGTATTTATACTGCACTTCATGAATCAGTTTCCATGTTCCAGACTGTAGTTGATGATATTTTATATTGTCTTTAATGCAATTGTGAATCATTACACTTCATGATATTTTATTCTATATTGCACTTCATGAATCATAATTCAAACTGTAGTTGATGATATTTTATATTGTATTCCATGAAATTGTGATATTTTATATTGTATTCCATGAAGTTGTGATATTTCATATTTTATATTGTATTCCATGGTATTGAATGTGATATATGATTCTGCATCATTTTTAAAGAACAAGACTTATCACACTCCTTATAAATTCCTATTGCATTTCCATTCACACAATCTTTGATAAATAACTGAAAGGAATATTAATCCATTCCTTGAACAGAAGCTAACAATTCAACATCCATAACATATAAGCTAACAAAAGCTAATAGTTCAACATAAATAACTTATAAAGGCATCCACACGACTTAAACAATAAAATCTTAAACTACCAAATCACCTAAATTATACTGAGAAATCCTTACGCATCCATCACCATAAAATCTTAATTCACAAATAAACATTTCACAACAATGAAACTAACCAAAAATCTATCATTCCAATAATAAATAATCCACTGGAAAACTACTCAGCAAAAGTAGAATAAAGCCACACACAATAACTCAAATATTACATATGCATGAACATCACCATTGTCTTTATATATTGAAATAACAGAAAAGCAGTAAAAATAGTAGATATTCTTTTTCTTGATAACGGTTTCTTGAAGACAGTCGTTTTAGAAATTAAAATAAAGTCTTTGAAGTATCAAGAGAGCCAAATTAAAGAAAATAACATAAAAACTAAAAAAAAACAACGGTCCCAACACCAACACTTTCGCTTCCAATTATTTCCACCTCCTCCTGCTCCAGTAACACCTCCTATGCCTTTACTCTTTGCCTATATTCCCAGTACTTGGTGACAATTGCGGTGATTTTTTTTTCTTCCTGGAGTCATGGTGATTTGTAGCCTTGTCCTCCATCTTGAAAGTGCACAGTCTGACTTAGCTAGAGTTTCATAGATGTTGTCACTTTCTGACTTAAATGCACTCATATAGGTTTGTAAGTTACTCAATTTTTTGAACAAGTTTGCAGTGGTTGTCTTAGGATCACCTACTTCTCTATGATACACCTCTTTAAATTCCCTTGTTATGTTTGCAAGATCCAGTACATTTTCATCTAACCCATCCGTGAGGTCCACTTCAAGAGCATTGAAGTTCTCCTTGATCTTCACTGATATGTCAAAGTATTTTTCTAACACTTTATTGATTTCCTTGATATAATCGTCATATACTGTCAATTTCCACTCCAATAAATCATACCAACTAGGATCAATTTCTCTAGGTCATCCACCAATTTTTCTCTTATTAACAAAGTGTGCTCCATGGAGAGTAATTTTATAATTTCCCTTGAAAGAAAAAATGTGGTACTATGTTCTCTCCTAGTCTGCTGGAGCTCACCTACTAGTTCCTTTCTTTTATCAGACACATTAACAAAGAATTGCCTAAATTTAGTAGTGTGGAAAATGCCATCCTAATAAATCCCTTCTATCCATTCACTGGTAGCTTTAGCATAACCTATTTTTTTCCTGACCCATTGCACAATGTCAAAATCAATACCTTGAACATTTGAGCTTGAGGTTTCCTCAATGGTCGGAGTCACAATTGATGAAATAAAATTTCTTAAAGAAAGATTATGAGATTGCAATTGAAGGTTCTCCTTTTTCTATTCTTTTTCTCTTTTTATCAATGCATTAACAGAGTAATCAGCATGATATACATAACCTTCTAAAGTAGATGGCCCCATATCAACTTGAGAAACCTTGTAGTCGGCTTTCGTTATCTCATTTTTGTTTAGATCCTTTTCTGGATCAACAATCTCCAATAGTTGATGCCCAATAGTGGAATCAATAATAATTTGTGGCATCCTCTTAGCCTTTTTGGGCTTCTAGTGACCCTGTAGTAACATGGAAAATGTATCTACTTCAATTGTCATTACGGGAATATTCTTTCTTTTCTTCTCGACTACTTTCTTTAACCATGTTGGGGAAGATGCCACTAATCCAGTGTATCTACTTTCAACACTTACATTTTATGTTTTTTCAGTTGATTGAACATAAATAGAAGTATCTCGTACTGGAGAAGGGGGAACTTCAAATAATATGGGAAAATAATTCTCATCAATTATTTGTTGAAAAATTCCCTCAGAGTCTATAGGCACTGGCTTTTCTTGACTATCCTTTTTCTTAGGTACTGAGGGTGCACTATCCTATTCACAAATTGATTTAGCTTGGCCCTAGTGTCTTTTGGCTTCTCGCCATCTCCTCCATAATGTGAGCCAATGCCAGATGGCCTAAATGACTGCTTTCTAGCTGATATATTTATGCCAAAGACCTATACAATCCCTTGCTCTTTTCTATACGAAACTCTTTGCTCATGGGGAGAACCCACACTTTGGCACCATTTCTAGTTTGAAGTTCTCAAAATAGGAGTAGAAAGGACTATTAAGTCTGAAACTTCATCCTCTAACCAATTAATTCTATACAAGGGCTTACCAAAAAGGGCCCGATATTCGAGATCAATGATCATCGAGTCTTCTTGTGTATCTTTTAGAATATTGAAAGAAATACCAAAAGCTTGTATTTTCCTTAGGGTCAATCTCATGAAATTTCTACTATACACCTTGTCTTCATTTGTACAATCTTACCAAAAATATTCAATATTAGGGCAATGTTCATAGCTACCAACTCCATACAAATTTTACAAATTTTTCTTAACAAAACCCTTGCTATCAAAATTAGTTCTCATGGGCAAACACTAAAAAATTGAATTCATTCAGGGCTTTCTCCACACCCCTAGTAATATTATTACTTTTGCAAGGAAATGAAGGCATGGACAATGGAAAAGCATACCCCTTCTTTCCCATGTTTTCAATATTTTACATTTACAATGGCCATTTGTCGACAAACTTCAAGAAAAACCAAGAAATCACTCGGGTAACGAGGCAATTTCAATGGAGCCTTCTCAAAACATCCAATTCTAAGATAAGTAAATTTGTTGAACTAAATGTAGAAACTTCCAAACCTCAATACCAGAGCAGCCGCTTTAGGTGAAACCTGAAGCTCAAGTTTTCCATCAATTTTTCTCACAATTTCCATTAAAAATGTGTCATTGACGCAACACAAATTCCTCATTCTAACCTCCTTAGTGAGTTGTGGAAAAGTTCTATACACAGGCATGTTCAATATCAAAGACCTTTGTGGTTCCAACCCTTCCCAGACAGTCTCTTGACTGGATAGAATGTAAACCAGGTATGAGCACATGTGGAAGGAAACAATTTGCCAAAAAATTATCAATTGCTCATTTAAATGATAACTAATAATCTCAACCCAGTCAATGAGTTTATTTTCACTATAAATTAGTAGAATAAAATGGCACATCCAAAATTCAAAAGAGTCTAAATATGCATTACCAACCACATGATGTAGCAAGGTGATAGCATCTAAAATTTCATCCTTAAAATGAACCCTTTTAATCTTTGACGACAACTGAGACTTACCCTTTTTCTCGAACTTCAACCAATTCTTCGCAATGGAATTTTTGCACCATTCCTCATTCATTTTGAAAAACTTATCACCAATAGCTACAAAAATTTCCTCTATAGTTTCCCTCTATGGAATGCTTAATGCGCGAGAAATGAGTTCAGGAGTATTTCTTGCAATGACTAACCCGTTTATAGCACTAATTTCCTGAGTCTCTGGAATGTAGCCCCTTGTACACGTAATCACTAGGTCAACGCTCTGTAGAGCCTTAGGAAAACCTCTCGCATGCACCAAACCGCTTTGTAGAACTGTATCTTCTAGTGTTATTCTCTCCCTTTGCTCTAGGTGCACCAAAAACTCCTCCAAATTAATGTTCCCAATTTCAGTGTCCCTCATGCCAGACTTGAGTGATTTTGAATTCCACTCTGCATGAGCACAAATTCGTGGAGATAGAATGTTTTCACTTGAGAAGTACTGGCATTCGAAAAGAATGAGAATGCAAGCTAAATGATTGAGTAAAACTTCACCACCTACTTATGACATTATTTTGATAGGACATGCATTAAATGCAACATTCAATTTTATTCCTAGAAAAGATAGCCTTTAAACTTGCATGCTTTTTGAAATTCCTAAAAAGACAACTCAAGGTTAGTCCGTACATAGCATTTAATGAGATGATGACACCTTTGAAAGCCAAGATAAGTCCATAATGTTGTGTGGTCACTAAAACTTGGAACCTTAGAACCAAAGTCTAAAGTTTTAAAGTTTTCAGAACCTCCGACTCATTAACTACAAAGATGACCAACAAAGAGTTGCAACTCAACAAAATGAACCAAGTTGGGGAATCAAGAAGTTATGAAAATGTAGAACTCCGTGACAAGGTTATAAAACTTAGAGGACTAGTGACTAAGGTTAGGAAAAGCACCAAAACCGTAACTTTGAGTGATAGTAACCACACCAATGAAACTAACCAAAAATCTATCATTCCAATAATAGAGAACAAAGATGTATTATGCAAGTGAGGGTTTGAAAATGAAGAAAGTAAATGGTTGTTGGCCTCAGAGCTAGGATCAATCAATTTTTTGTCATTTCTCCTTAGTCGGTTACTGAAGATGTTTTGTACTGGAGCCAACATGCTCTCATTTGAAAATTTCTAAAGGAGGTCCATATTTATACAACCATGTTCAGTTGTTTATTAAACCCTGACATATGGGTTTTAATTCGACTAAAGAGCTACCTTCTCATGTTCCTGTTTGGGTTCGATTACCTCAGCTCCCCCTAGAGTTTTTGGAGAGAAGATATTTTACAACGAATTGATACTCTTTTGGGGAAGCCTATTGCGATTTCCCAACAAACTCTTGACAAAAAGGTGATCTCTTTCACTCGAATCTATGTGGAGGTTGATCTGAATAATCCCCTGTCAAATTCATTGGAAATTTGTCTTGGTTCTTCATCATGGATTCAACCATTAGATTATGAATCTCTTCCCTTTTAGTGTCAGATCTATCATGAGTATGGCCATCTTTAGTGGAAATGTCCTAAGTTTCATAAAGATTCTCGTGCCACTAATTTCACTTCTCCTTCAGCTCCGCATGTGGGTTCTAGGGACAAGGGGAAAGCTCCCATGAGGGAGGCTGACGCAGGTAAGGATGAAGATGGTTTTGTGCTAGTTAAAACTAGGGCTAAGGGATAGGGTTAGAAGAGGACTTTGAAGGATCAACAAGTTGATGAGGGCTTTAATCAGTTTGAAGTATTATATATTGTTTCCTTGGAGGAGGGGATTCCTCTGATTATCACTCCTGCAGCTGTTGGTGGGGGTATGGAGGTTGTGTTGGCTCCAGGGATAGGTCATGATTTACATGGAGTGCAGGCTCAACAGGTGACCTTGAATGATCCTATGCAAGATGATATTGTTTTGGCTAATTTGGCTAAGGAGGTTTTAGCTTCTAATACTGGTAAGGGGTCTTCTCAGGGCTTAGGGTTGCAACAACACCTCCTTAAGAAAGGTCCTCCTGACAACTCTTAAAAAGGGCATAAGACAGATGTAGAGAAGATTAAGGTTACTGGAGATTTATTGGTGGAATCAAGGTCTATTAAACCCATTCATGTTGACTTTTCTCAATCCCATCCATGATTATTCTCTCCTGGAATGTGAGGGGGTTGAATAACACCTCTCATCAAAAATTTATTCATGATTTGGTTGCAGTTCATTCATTAGACATCTTATGTGTTCAGGAGACTAAGGTTTTTGTGGATGTTATGCTTCAACATGCTTCTTGTATCTAGAACTTTGGTCAGTGTTAGTACATTGGAGCTTAGGGTAATTTTGGAGGTTTGGCTCTTTTTTGGGATCCACGCAAGATTTCTCCCCTTTGGTGGATTTCTAGTCATTCTTCTATCTCCATGGTCTTCTGCTTTTGATTCTAGTGAGACTATTCTAGTTACTAATGTTTATGCTCCACTTGACATCTGTGGTAAAATCTAGCTTTGGGCACATATACAGTATGTTCGTTCTTGTGCTCCTTATCTTCCTTGGATCTTAGGTGGGGATTTTAATTTTGTGTTGAGTTTGGAGAAGAAAAGAGGGGGTTTTCCTAGGTTAGGTCTAGCTTCTATTCTTTTTTGAGCTCAAATGGATTCTCTTGCTTTAGTAGATGTTAAGCCCTCTAATGGGATTTTCACTTGGAATAATAGATGGAGTGGAGAGGAAGAAATATCATAACAATTGGATAGGTTTCTTGTCTCCTATTTTTGGGTTGGTGGTCTGGGTTACTAGTTCTAAAATTCTTCACTGGAGAGGTTCTGATCATTGGTCCATTAAATTTTTTGCTTCTTCTTTTGCTATTCCAAAGAATCCTCCCTTTAAATTTCAAGTAATGTGGCTTTAGGATTCTTTGTTGTATGACCTTGTGGCTAAGTGGTGGAGAGAAGGTGGCCCTGCTTATGACACAACTATGTACTTCTTTGTTAAGAAACTTCAATATGTCAAATATCGCCTTAAGAGATGGAATACATTCTATTTTGGTAACCTTAAGGCCAAGAAGAGGAATTCTCTGGACCATCTAGTTGTGATTACTCGCCAAATTTGGGATAATGGTTTCTCAGATTCTCTAGGAAGAGTTGAATCTTAGGCAGTGCAAAATGTGGAAGAGTGGGAGCTTCGTGAGGAGATTTATTGGAAACAAAAGGCTCAGATTGATTGGCACTAGGAAGGGGATAGGAATACTACTTTCTTTCATCATTTTGTTTAGGCTCATCATAACAAGGGGTACATTTCTTCTCTGATTACTTCTGAAGGGCTTCATATTTCATCTCTTTTGGCTATGTCTCATGAGGCTCGTTAGTTTTATTCTGCTCTTTTTGGTGAAGATTCCCCTCCTACTGCTAAGGAGGAGAATTTGATCCTTTCTTGTATTCCCTCTCTAATAACCAATGAGATGAATGATTCTCTCATTCATCTAATTTTGATTTCTAAGTTAGAAGAGGTCGTGTTTGGGATGAACAAAGGTAAAGATCCTAGCCCAGATGGCTTCCGTATTGAATTTTTTTAGGAGTTTTGGGATATTATTAATCTAGATCTATTGGAGGTTGTTCAAGAATCACTTCATAGTAAGTAGATGCTTTAGGCCTTGAATTCTACTTTCCTGGTTCTCATTCCCAAAAAAGAAGGTGTTGGTAAGCTTGAATTTTTTCGACCTATTTCTCTTTGCAATGTGGTGTATAAGATTATCACTAAATTGATTGCAACAAGGTTCAAAACTTGTCTTCCTATTGTGATCTCTAAACAACAAGGGGGTTTTGTGGTTGGCAGAAAAATTCTGGATGGGGTGGTAGTGGCTTCCTAGGTTATTCACTCTATGAAAACTTCTAAGGAGAGATCTATGTTCATCAAATTAGACATGGACAAGGCTTATGACATAGTCAAATGGAGTTTTCTTTAGAAAATTCTCCCGGCTTTTGGTTTTAGTCCAGAATGGGTGCAGTGGACCATGAGTTGTGTTACTTCTTCATATTTCTCTGTTATTGTGAATGGATAACCTTCAGAGCCTTTTGGTGCTTCCAGGGGCCTTCGCCAAGGGGGTCCTCTCTCCCCTTATCTATTTATTATTATGGTTGAGGATTTGGGTCGTTTTCTCAAGTATCATGCTTCTCAGGGTTTGATTCATGGGTGGCATTGGGGAAATGGTTTGCCTCAACTCTCACACCTCCAATTTGTGGATGACACTTCTCTTATGGGTTTGGCTCATAATCGGGAAGTTGAATCTTTTAGGAATACCTTGGATATTTACCTTGTTGCTTTAGGTCAGAAAGTTAATGAGCATAAATCCTCCATTTTCTTCTTTAACACTCCTCAATCTATTCAGAGACGTATTGTTGATATTTTGTGGTTTCAAATTGGGTCTCTTCCCTTTGTTTATTTGGGCATTCCTCTTACTATTGGTAGACATCCCAAGTCCTCTTGGTAGATTTTTCCTGAAAAGTTGCGTCAGAAGGTTAACCATTGGACTCACCATTGGTTATCTTCTACTACTCACTTGACTCTTCTAAATTCTATTATTCAAGCTCTTCCTATCTACAGGTGTTTTGTTCAAGCTGCTCCCATGTATTTTCTTTGGGAATTTGATGCCCTCTCTTGACAATTTCTTTGTAATGGTAATTTATCGACTGCTAAATGGAGCCTTGTTAAGTGGGAAACTATGTGCAAACCTAAGGAAGAGGGTGGCCTTGGCCTTCAATCTACTATTTTGAATGGGAAAGTTCTTGCTGCTAAGACTATGTGCAAGATCATGATGGGCCAAAAAGTGGTGATATGATGGGTATGTGTAGGGTATGTGGCTGACGACTTTTTTTTACCCAAAATTGATTAAACGAAAAGGGCTTTTAAAGGAGATTCCCATCTTTCCACCAATATAAATTATGCTTTACTTTGAATTTAATAAATAATTAGTAGTCATTTTCTATTTGAATTACAACTAAAGTCCTGATTGATAGGCTGATTGAAAAACATCTATAGCTTTCAAACGGTGTCACATTTTTTGAATATGAAACATGTGTCACATTCTATGCTTCACATACTATAGGATTAAAAAAGAAATTGAATTTCATGAAGTTTTGACCAAGTTAAGGTGGTCAGATATACAAGTTTTTATATTTTTTAAAAGTTGTAATAAAAAATTCATAATTAATTATTTACTTGAAAAAAAATTACAAAAAAATATGCATCACATCAGGACATGAGTCCTCTACTTATATATAAAATAATATAAAAAAATATTATCATTTTATTGTGGTTAGGGTGGTTAGATGGAAGCCTACTTATTTTTTCCCTGAAATTTAAGTACTACTGCATTGAAATTTCAAATTTTCACTAAATAGATTTTTAAAATAAATAAATAAACCTAGTAGTTTAGAAACTACATTCAATTTGCTACAGATTCTATTCTTACATATTTTTGAAATAATATAGATAACTTATTCAAATTTTTACGTCAAGTTGCCTAACTCGGATTTTTCTAAATTTTTCACCACTTAAGGGCCTATTTTTTCCATGATGATCTTGCACATACCCCTAAGTTATATTGGCATTGGTGTTCTAGTCATAACTAGATTTGGGCCTGTATTCTCACCCATAAGTATTTTAAAGATGTTAATGTGTTTGATGTTCCCCGCTTTCCTTTTGTTGGAAGTGGTTTTATGATCTGGAATACTTTGAAACTAGGGGCACATTTGGTTAAGAAGGGTATTTTTTGGATCTGTCATTTAGGATCACAAGCTCTTTTTTGGTTGGATTCATGGGATGTTAATCCTTCTATCCTTTCTACTCATCCTCATCATTATCCCCTTTGTGATACTTTTACTACTACTGGTTGGGACACTGTTGATCATTATAACACTGCCCATAATTGTGGGTTGGTTCATTTTCACTAGAAACATCCTTTTGAATGGCCTCTAGGAGGAACTATGGAAGATAGGGCTAAGCTGGATCAAATTCTAGAGTCTCATGAGTGCACTACCTTTCCTAGGATGATATTTTGGCATGGGAAAGTAGCGATTTTTTTGGAAAGTTCTTTGTTTCTATAGGTTATGGTGAGCTGGTGCGGTAGAATTTTGAGGACAATCATGTTTCTTGGTGGAAGCAAGTTTGGTACAAGTTCTCATGGCCCAAGTGTAATTTTTCTTGTGGTTGGTGGTCCACAATTGGTGTCTTACTTGGGATAATTTATGCAAGTGTTGTTTTCAGGGCCCCTCGATGTGTGTGTTGTGTCGTGATAGTGAAGAGAGTGTCTCTCATCTCTTTTTTCAATGTTCCTTTGCTAGACATATTTGGCACTTATGGTGGGATGTGTGGAATCAAGCTTGTTGGCATGTGTCTTCTTTGTCTGAGTTTTTTGTTCGATGGGGCAAGGCCCCGGTAAAAACCTCTTTTTTTAGGTAGCTTGGAATCTTGTCCCTTCTTTTATTTTTTGGCATATCTGGTTGGAGAGGAATCATCGAATCTTTCAAGATGTGCTATTGGGGGCCCATCACTTGTGGTGGAAATTTCTCCACTCTTTGGGGGAAATTTTTTTGGCTAAATATGACCTGACAGAGGTTGTGGATCCTGGTGATGTTATTTTCTACAACCATCTCCATCTTCCTCCTCCTTAAGGACAACTCATGAGAAATAGATGCAGAAATCCTCTTTGGAAGATAAATAGGGTTGGGAGGTGGATTCCTCCTCGGTATGGAAGTCTAAAAATCAACATGGATGGGTCTTCGTCGGGAAACCCTAGTCCTGCTGGCATTGGTGGAGTTGCAGAGATATCTCGGGGACTGTTCAGTTTATGTTTTCTATTTATAAAGGTCATCATACTAATAATTTTATGGAGGATTTTTCTATTTTGCATGTTGTGGAATGTGCTTGTGCTCTTGGATGGAGCGGACTCATTTGTGAATCTGATTCGTAGGTGGTGGTGCATTTGTTGACTCGATAGAATTATGAGGCTATTAGTTGGAAGTTGGTCTTGGCGGTTAACCAGATTCTTCATTTGTGTGATACTTTAGATTATGTTACTTTCATGCATATCCCTAGGGAGTGGAATGATGTAGCAGATTGTCTAGCCAAATGGGCTTCTGATCAAATGCAAAACTAGAATATTGTGGATAAGGGTCAATTACCTCTGGGTTTGTCTCAACAGTTAGATCATTTGCTGGAACTTGATAGGGTTGTTTGATGCCCTTGTTTTGTATTTTTTCTTGTTTGAATAAATTTTAACCCCTCCTTTATTTCAATTGTGTTAAAAGTAAAACTTGAACATGCACTCAGTGATTCATCACTCAACTCAATGCTTAATAACATATTAACACTAGTATTAGTAGCATATACAACAATGAACATCAACAATTGTTTAATGCATATCTAGTAGTTGAAACCACTACCAGACTTTTTCTTCAAATGATAAAATAAATAATATAGATAATTGAATATCAACACATTACTGAAGTTTGAATTTGAGCTTTTTTATTGATTATCATATGAAGGAATACATAGAGGCATTGGCAATGCAAAATATTGCTCAAAGACAACTCTGCACAGAGCTGAGTTGGAACTTGGAAACTCATATTATCAAAAATCAAATCATTGCATCACCTTTTCTAACAACTTCCACTGTTCATGTGATGGAATTGTCATTTGTTCTACCTAATGTTGTTTGACTTGAATATTTGTTAACAATTCATGATTCACATTGGAATCTATCTTGGATTCTTCAGTTAATTTTGCATTCAAGGTTAGCAATGCTTTGATGGAATCCAAATAGTTCACCACATCTGGGCTCTAAGGAAACTTGTCCAAATCAATCTTCCTTGCATCCTCCATCTTCTTTCTGAAATCATTCTTTCCAATGAATCACTCACCTATGTCAAAAGCCTCTAGCAAACCAAGCTCTGTGAAGTTCCTTACCTTTTCATCCACCTTCTTCATCTTTTCTGTAGCCAAATGCAAATATTCCTTTGTTTCACTCATTCCCAAACACTTTTCAATGATAGATGGAAACATCATTGATGTAGCAAGTTGATTAGTAATCCCTTTTGAGTTCAAAAAATTGTCACTAGCTTTGTAGACTGTTTGTTGAATTTGATTTGTAGATTTCTCTAATGCCAACACATTTTTGTTGTCAACTAAATATTTGTTGAGCTTCTTATGATGTTGTCTAATAGCATCAATCAATTGAAACATGTCACACAAATGATCAATCCTCTACATTATTTCATCCCAAATCTTTTGTTTCATATGCCTCATTATTTCTCTACAAAATGCAGATAACTTATTTTGACAAGACTTAATTTCATTTTTTGCTTCCATCAGCTCTGCCTCCAATCTTTCATTTCTTTTTCTCTCCTTCTCCAATTTTTATTCCCATTGTGCATTTCCATTCACAATGCTTAGTCTTAATTTTTATGAAGTGGATTTTTCCTCATCATATTTCTTGTTGCTCTCATCTAGCCTTTGCTTCAGTTCATTCACTTCAGTCTCATTTTGCTTATCCTCTTTGCTTGTTGATGTAGAGGCAAATTTTTTTATTCTTTTTTCTAATTCATTTCTCTTGTTATTTGCTACTTTCCTCTTTGCTTTCTCATTTTCTAAGTTTTCCTGTAACTTTTCAATTTGAGTCTACAACCTTTTTTTACTCTATCTTTCTTTAGAAATGATGTGTACACCAATTCATTGTTCTTCTTTGATAGATTATTTTTTTTAGTATTTTTGAGTCCAGAGAAAACCAATTGAATATTGTTCACCTGGAATTCAAATCAATCCATCTAATTTGTTGGTTTGTTTTGAACTGTGGGAACAAGAATTGCATACTCCATGATTTCTTTATTTGTGTCAAATGTCGGTAATACCATGGTTGTTGTAGGCTCTGAAGTTATAGTAGATGCACTCGCCATTAGTTGCTTCTTTTATTTTTTATTCAAGTTTGAATTCTTTTTAAACTCTTCAATGTAATCAAAACCAAGGGACACTGGAACAATGGAATGCTTGAATGGCGAAGGAATAGGATTGCTTGTAGTTGCTAATGATGTCATAGCTAGACTAATTGGCAGTAGGGGAGTGCCTAGAAATAAATCCTTTATGGTGGATCTACTGGTAGTGTAACTTGGGCCTGTCAAAATCCTTTGCCTCTTTTGTATGCCTTGATCAATTGGTGTTTATGTGGTATATTGTATTGTTGTCCTCTTGTGTGTAATTTTTTGTTGTAGTACATGTTGACCACTACTAGTACTACTACCCATACCATCAGCACCAGAGGTAGTTCCAATTGCACTAAGCTCTTCACCATGGGCATGTCCTAGTTGTGATTGTATCTAGCCATGAGGATGAGGATTTGAACCTCTAACAAATTGACTTGTATGCCCTTGGTCTACTTTTTCACCTCCAAGCCCAAGGCCAGATTTATCAACCAGTTTTCTATGCTCTACATCTATTACCATCCAAGGGCCTTATCTTTGGGACCCCAAAGGACCACCTTCATAACCCATTTTTTCAGCTATGGCTACTCCTGAAGTATATACTTCTTTTGTGGCCTCACTTAAACTAAGTTTGAAATTGACATGGCTTTGTTCTTCCCTATCATCATTAGATTCATCATTACTTTCTTTATCTTCTTGTTCATTCGGATGCTCTATATTCCACAATTTGATAAACTCATGATCTTCTTCATTATCTCCATACTCTATAAGAGCTCTTGGATCACCTAGCTCCTTCCTCATAGACCAAAAGGTAGTAATTTTTTATCGTGACCAATTTTTATCTGTAACTTCTTTCTCTAGAGAATCTAGTATTTTTACTCTAATAGACGGTTTATTACTTCTTTCATAAAAATTGTTGTACCTCCTAATTGTCTTTTGATGCAATGCCATAATTTCTGCTAACAATTGCTCAAAAGAAATACCATTCTCAGCAGCACTTTTCTCCATTTCTATTTTGACCTCATCCCAAGAATCCTTATTTCTCAATTTTTCAAGAAAGGGTTTACTTTGATTTTGAATTCTACTTGCAACATTCTTATTGAGAACAATCATTGATTTAATGGTGTCACATGGATCATACTACCAGTGACAGATAGCATCAAAATCAAGAAAATTCAGAAGATTATGTGCCACACTAAATTCTTTTCTCTCAAATGTGAACCCTCCACATGAAAAAGGTAAAGAAGGAAATAAGGTCTTCTTTTGTTGACCGACAAAGTGTAGTTCATTAGTACTCTACATCTACCTTACATATTCCAATGCAAAAACCCTTTATGTCATGTGTATTGGAAGTTTGTATGGCTGTACTCCTGATCCATAAAATCTTAGCATAGTATATTCTTCCATTAAGTACCAATCAACCAATTGTATTTATTTTCCTAGTTGAATGCAATTTCTACATGACATAGGCAATCTAGGCATTGGAGTATTTGTAATTACTTGATGCAATGGAGCCAAAAAGTAGTCTACAAAATGACTATAGTTCCTTTAAGAATCATTCATCCTTATCTCAGTGGTCCATTCATATACTGGAGCCATTTTATTTTCCTCAGCATTACTATAGGGTTGAATCTGAAGCTTGTTGGTCTAAAACATTCCTCTAAATTTGAATAGAAAAAGATAGCACAAGTAGGTTGTGAACCTAAATGTCTTGGTGGGACCTCCTTTAATCATTAAAAATTGTTTATGCATGGATTCTACAATGTGCTCAGTAAAATTATATTTGAAATGTGGAACACCATAATGGATATTATATACCATTTCAAGGAGGCTTGCACCCACTTCCAAATTGTTATCTAGTCTACGGAAAAATGCTAGCATGGAAATAGTATCCTGAACCCATGGTTTAAAAATATCCAAATCCTAAGGAGGCTTATGATCACCTTTCAATTTGTTTCTATCTTGAACTATTTTATTTAAGAAAGAATTCTTCTCCATTTCATCCACTGCTTCATAATCACTAGCAAGCTTTTCTAGGTCAATGTGGACATTTCCAAATTCTTCGATTGTAAACCCCAACACTTTTCCAAGTTCTTCTACATTAATGGATAACAATTCTTCTTTTCTATTTTTATTAATAATTTATCTTTTGTTATCATCATAATTTTGGGCATAGACCATGATAAATTCTAGGCAAGGGAAAACCTCATGTAACATCTTGTACCCTAATCTAGTTACCCACAGTGCACTGATACTATTAACTTGCATTCACTTTGCAACCTTATTCTGAGATGAAAATCTAAGTTATGAGGTACACCTACCATAGGTTTCAGGATCATAAATATCATGGTATTCATTAGTGAAACTTGGGGTTTTAAGAAATTTTGCATAGTTAATGTATTTTTTATCTGACATTGCTCTTGTGGTACCAGTGGTAGACATGCTTATCCAATGTGAAATTGTGAATTCCCTATTAGTCCTCCTTAATTTTTATTAATTCTTAAGTCTCTCAACCCTAAACCCAAACTTCAAAGTTTGACAAAATAAGATTTTAATAAACGTCAAATGATGAAACATAGCCACAGGAATTCTTTCACTTACCCGAGTTTTGATTCTTGAAATGATTAATGCTGATAGTCATGGAAACTAGGTACTAGAATGGCTTTGTTGGAAGTGGAACTGTGGAACCCAGAATAGGGTGGTGCACTGCAATAAGCAAAATTAAGACTGAAATCTCCCCATGTGCTGACCCTCTCACTAAAAAATAAAATCACTTAGCAATAGAAAGTTCTTTTTTTTTAACATTAAAGTGAATGAAACCAAAAAATCTACATGTTTCTTCCAAACTACACAATTAGTACATGGCTGATAGTATTTAAAGCAAGCCATTTAGTCCTGCATTGACAACAAATTCTAAACCATTGATCTTTGTAAATCTAATGGTTAAAGGGTGATTCTAGAGGTTTAAGTTCACAAGCCTAGTGCTCTATGCATTTCATTCTGGAATGAAACTACAACCATACATCAAATGTTCATCGAACGGTTGAGTAATATATCATATAAATAATAAACATGTGTTTACAATTGTTTTAAACTTTAATGCGCTAGGATTGACATCAAGGCCAAGGGGCCAGTAACTTAACATTGCAAAGGACTTAATAAAATTAATAATGATACTGGGAACTGGGGGAGAAGGTCAACGACAAATTAGAAATTAATAACATTTCGGTAAAACCTAACAAGAGTGATAACTTTTAGTGTCTATAATGTTTTTTGTCAATTTGATGGAAACTTTCTTTTTTCATTTGTATTACTTTATGTTTTATTTTTAAATCTACATGCAATTATTTCATAAATAGATAATACTTAATTTCTTAAAGGAAAAAAAACTTTATTGAATAGATTCATAGAATTTGAACTCAGAAAATAACTCTTTACTGTAAATGAATAACAAAGAATAACACAACATAACCATTTATTTTATCACAACTGAATTACAATGTCACATTATTGCATATCTTTGTAAAGATGAGTAGTTGTAGAGCAAGAAAGCTCATGTTTTGTATAAATAACATATGTCACTTTACATAGACATAATTTATTCCAAGCTGTTGTTGATGACAATGGATTACAAATTGATTCCAATTTCCAAGATTCTGCTAGTGACAACGTAATACAATGTGCCACTAAAAATAAATGCATGATTCCAAAGCTTTTGTTGGTGACAATGTAACACAAATGTGGCTCTAAAAATAAATGCAAGGGACTCGCCTGGCCAACAATGTTGGGGAAACGAGAGATGCGAAAATACAAAATGTGCTTATCCCTTTTGAGAACCAAAATCATGCAGAAGATGAGGGGTAGTACGTCGAGGCATTGAAAAGAGAGAATGAGTGATGAGAAATGAGCCTTGATCTCACCACATTTCCACATATAATGGTTCTAGTGTTATTCTGGAGGTTTCAATTCGCAAGTCTAGTGCTTCAGAGATTTACTTCCGGAATGAAACTATAGTTGTCCATCAAAAATTCATCGAATAATCATGGTTATATTAATTTGCACTGACAGATGGCTACAGATATGGAATATCCTTCACACATATTTCCTTCATTACTTTGTTATGGGGATTGTATTATAAATTATTTTATAAGGTTGATAATTTAGCCTTGTTTGGCCTTTACATCCTTTGTGTAAAACATTCTTAAGTTTTTAATCCTTGGTCCTATGTTCTTCCTAGGTGGTCCCTCTTTTAAAACAAACTTTATGCATGTGCATATTTTTGCCACTTAAGTTCTTGTATCACTCATCACCAAAATCCTTCAACCCATCATGTTCATTACCATGATGAGCAATGAGCCTTGATCTTGCCACATGTCCACATCTAATAGTTCTAGTGTTATTCTGGAGTTTTCAATTTGCAAGTCTAGTGCTTCAGAGATTTACTTCCGGAATGCAATTACAACCATCCATCAAAATTTCATCGAACGACCGTGGTTATATTGATTTGCACTAACATTTCGCTACTGAATTTTTTTTATTAGTTTGAGATTATGCTTAATTTTCAAAAATAATTTCTTAATCATTTGAAAATAGGTTTAATTCGCCAATGAATTTATTTTTTTTGGTTTGAAAAAAAGTTTTAATCAGCAACAAAAAAAAAATTTCTGTTTTGAAAACAAGTTTAATTCGCCAATGGAAATATTTTCTAGGTTTGAAAATAGATTTTAATCACCAATGAAAATATTTTATTGGTTTAAAAAAAAATTCAATTCACCAAGATTTTCCACAGACTTCTAGCAATTAGAAAATATTTTCTAATGGATTTTTTTTTCCCAAAAAACAAAAAAAATTGCCACTAAAATTAATATTTTTATCAAGAAGTATACAAGATTCACTAGTATTTTACACCTTCGCCGGGGGGGGGGGTCTTAAAGTTATCCCTAAATAACACCTATGGGTTTACCATTTTGTTGAATCAAACGATTCCACCATATGGAGGAGGTTACAAAGCCGAGGTCATGGCTAAAGGAATGATCATACCAAACCAATTTCTTAGAAGTGATTTGTCAAGCTTTCCAAATAGATTTGAATGGTGCAAAGCTATGGATTTTTAAATAAGGAGCTAGCAATAGTTTAGCATTCCAATTCACTATTTCCCAAGCATGGCTAGCAGCAATATATTGAATGTGAAATTGCATCAAATGCTTCCAAGGGGCCTCTCCTTCCAAAGCATGCACAATCCACTTAGTGCAAGGAAAATGCCCAAAGTGTAAGGATCAATAATCTCCAAACCACCTTTATCTTTTGGTTGAATGTAATGTAACTAGGATGTGGAAGCAGAACCTTTTTTTTCCTCGTTTGGCCTAAACAAAAATCTTGATAAGTTGTATTAGTTGGTTGTAACACTTTTTAGATGGAATCCAACAAGATGAGATGTAAACATGGATAGCGAGGGGGATATTATTGAAATTTTGATGTGACCAGCCATGGAAAGGAATTGATTAGTCCAATTCAAAAGCTTGTCTTTAAATTTTTTCATAAACTAGTTCCACATATCTTTGAGGGAGACTCCAACCCTAAAGGGTATGCCAAGGTATCTAGTAATTGTAACATGTTTAATTAATTGGTAGTTGTTGTCATTGACATTAAAACTAATGGTTACTATTATCAATAGTTTTGCACCCTACTGAACGCAATATTCAGCAAACTACTGAAACATGGAAACCTCTTTCAGATGTGGGTGATCTACGTGAAAGAGGAATCTCCAGAGTGAGCTGGTTCTTCGAATGATGAATTTTATTTTAAGTGACTCTCCAAGAAAAAGGATAAAAGGATAAACTGGACTTAAAATCTAAAACTGAAATTCTATTACCCTAAAAATATTGATCAACTGTAAGAAAACCCTGATAATAACTAACTCTCATCAACTCCTTAAAATTAAATTCTCACAATCTCACAACACATGTAGTTCAACAGTGATTTATGCAAAGGTTAAATTAACACAAGGCATAACCTGAACTAGCATGCAACTCCTGTAAATTTCTTGACGATAGTAAGAAAAGAAAATGATCCAACAGTTTTGAATCATAGAACAAATCAAATTACTATTCCAAGTCATGAAAAAGAACTGAGAAAGGGAAATTCTGCTATTTTATCGAATGATGGAGTGGAACTTCTCAGAATCTGAGCACACATAAGTTTACAAGCTCCCCAAAATGTGTAAGGGCAAGAAACTACAATCTAAACTGCTGAGAATGGAGAGCTAAAATGACTAAGTCTTTCAAAATGTAGCCTTCAAGAAACCCTAATCCGAGCTCAAAAAAATCTCAAGGAAAAATAGCTTCAAACAATCTCAAAAACTGCCTAAAAGCAGAAAAAAGCAAACTGCTTTTATGATGAACCAGTCAAGCCTCTAAAATAGGCTAATCTTGCTTTAAAAGCTCAAAAAACACCTTATCTCTCCAAGACAAGTCTCAAATCTGACCAAGAGGAAAATTCAGTCAAAGATCTACTAAAAATAGCAAGAAAACATAAAGCAATTTATAGAATATCGCTTTTATGAGCCTGCTTTACAAGATGCAGATTTTTTACAATTTGCCTATTTTTGCAATTAAAGATTGAAAATCCTTTGCAAAAATTAAATCTCCTTATTTCTCCATTTCAACATTCTGATTCTCTCAAAAAATCATTTAAAACATTAATACATATCAATTATCCCTTCATCATCTTGCTAAAATCCCTCATTGATTTCTTTTAAAATCAATTAAAAATAAAACCCTAAAATAGATAATTTGATCAAAACATTATAAGTCATCAACTATTCATCATTCCACCCTTATTGTTCTATATTCGAGTCCTTCGAAAAAAACACTAAGGAAAGGAAAAGTCTTAAAAGACTTAACCCTTGACCTAGGAAACAAAATTCGGCCCCTCCTCACATAAGCTTTTAACTTAGATTTTAACAAAGGCATAAGGCATAAGTTATAATTTCGACCTCCATTTGATATTCACCACATGCTTGATTGAACATTCTAGATGATGATGTTCAAATTAGGGTTCGGTCAAAACAGAATCGAACCCTAATTATCACTCATTCTACACTCCTCAACTTGCAAGAAAGAAACTCTGCCGCCCTCTGCCACCGCCATGACTCTGTCAATCTGAACTCGAATGCTCTGATACTCTTCTCCACACTCATCAGTCATCTGAAAACTTCAGTGGTTAAGCTTGCTTTCATAATATCGAAGTTCTTTTCACTTTAGTATTGAATGCCAAAAGAGATAAGGCTACAGCGTGTATGAATTTAGTCTTTGATTCCTTCTTTACTGTGCTTCTCCATGCCATCATGAGCTCGAGCTTCGTTGAAGGCTCCATGATAGAGCTCTCGGGTTATGCTTCTGCCTTTGCGCACAGGGTAAGTTAGTTTGATGGTTTCATTTCTACTCATTATGGCCTTATGGTTGCGGCTTACACAACTCCTAATGCGTTTATTCTGCATTTCTTGTGTGTTTTCCAACCATTGCTATTTTTGTATTTGTTACCATAAGAGCTTGGCTATTCTTACAGGCTCGAACCCTTGGCATTTGGAAGCATTCTGGAAGTTCTAGCGATAGCTTGAATGCTCCATTAGAAATTAAACTAGTAATTTTTCTTACCAAACATTCTGCTCTCTTGAGACTTAAAAAAAAATATCTTCTTTGCTAATAAATTTCTGGCCATATTCAGGTCGTGCCCAATGTGCACTGTAGGAAACAATTTCTTGACTTTTGGGTTCGACCTAGAACATAAAATCGACCACTGTGTCAATTTGATAATATTTCTACATATGGGTATCAAAGAAAGCTGAATAAAATTGCATCTCTTCCTCTTTATTTTGACCCAACTCAGAGAACTTATATTTTCTTTATAATCTTGTTATTTTATTACAAATTTCACATGGGTTATCTTTGTAATTGATTTTTCTGTATATTGATGCTAAACTGAAAGTGGGTCTTTGAAATTATCAAAGAAAATTGCATTTCTTCTCCTCTGAAGCTCGAAATAGCACTGAAATATGCATATTTTGTAGTTATACTGTTGCTTAATATACCGAAATCTGCATATTTTGTAGTTATACTGTTGTTCGTTTCTACCCATATGACTCGAGCTACACAAAAAAAATAGTGGCCTATTTTCAACTTTTGGAACAAAACAACATCATGAGTATTGAAAATTTTCAAAGCCAAAAGCATGCACTCTTATTTCCTAACAGATCTCAACCTCCCATATTTTCTTAAAATGGTGATAAAACTGGATATTTGCTTGCATTCACTCTTAGGATTTCAACTGTATCCTGCTGCTTATCTTGTAAATATGACAAAACTTTTACCTTATTGCTCTGACAAGATCTCAACTGAATAATCTGGAAATGATGAAAATCATGTTTATTTGTTGTATTTAATATTAGGATTCAACTCAAATAACCAGTGATCTTTTGCTTTCACTTATGTAACAAAAGGATGCCTTGAATATTTATCTTTACTTTTAACCTCCTTAGCATTTTGTATGTCTCAAAAGAAAACAACTTATTGCATTATTGTTGTTTGCTTTATTATGCCTTCAGAAATATAAAAAGAGCATGATGGGAACAACAAGAGTCTATGTGCTTGTTCATATTCATTTGACTCATATTACTCAGAACTCCGCTTTAGCATTTCTGTAGCTTACCTCAATAGTTGTATAAAACCTGAATTTGACTCGTGATTTCTTTCCCTTTTGATAAAAACATCTGCACTCTTGTCACAGGAACTATCCTTGACATGGAGTTGTAGACTACCTTAAAAGAAAACATCTAATGCACATTCCGAGAATACTCTCCAGGTACTTAGAATCATGGCAGAAAAAAATGTAATACCTTGAGAAGGCTTCTATATAAGTTCATTGTGAAGAGGAGAATTTCCATGCTTGTATTCCGCGTATACTTAAATGTCCTTCCGACACTCCTTAAACTTAACATAGCAACCTCTACCTTCTGCTCTTGAACTTCATAGGGACTTTAAAATTGAGACATTGCATCACTTTTGGTTGTTGTCCTCCACTAATCATTGATACACAATCCTGTTTGAGGCACCTATGTAGGACTTTAGCTGTAACATTGAGTCATAATGGACTACACCTTATTCACCAATTCATATGCATAATTGACCACTTAGAACTCATTCTGGAAAGACAAAGCTTACTCTTTCTTTAATATTTTGGAATGATCACTTTCTTGATATTCATAATACTGTGTTCACTTTACCAGTCAACTTAGAACTAGAAACTCCATTCAATACTCAAATGCACTATCTGTGTTTGTATTCTTGAGCAACATGGTACTCTTCATGCATTTTTATATTTCATTGTACAAACTGCTCTTAAAATTTGTCCTCTTTGACAATGAAAATTAAATCAAACCATTAAGGCATAATGTATGCATGTTCACTATCCAAGAAAGAATTGATGAATTGAAACTCACATGACATTTGATTACAATCAGCACAGAAAATGAAGTTATTCAGAAATTTATGATGTAAATGTACTCAGTTAAATTCTTTAAGTGAACTAAACTCACTGTTCACGTGTAGCCTTCAGAAAGCAACCCTAATCGTTATGAATGAATAGTTGGTTTTGCTACTTGATGGATTCTCTATTTTACTCTTTCAGTTGTTCTCATTTCATTTGATGAATATGATAAAGTATCTTTTAAAATCAGCCCATTTAATGAATAGGGAAGCATGCCGAGCTCGACCCTTGTGGGAGCCCATTTTACTCCACATGCATGGTCTTCAAATAATGTTCAGCTTCATGACTTTACCTATACCTGCACAAGGAAACAAACAGTGTTAGCATAAAAACAGAACATGTTGATCATGATATTGCTATTTCTTCTTCAACTAACTTCTTTCATACTGCACTTGATTGATTGTTTCAATGCATTGCTAATAGTATGTTGTACTATTGTAGGTGCATCATATAAGTTACATCATAGTCGGAGCCACTGACACCCCTCTTCTCCTCTTACAGGTCGACGAAGCTCGAGATGATGAGGTACACCATTCAACATCAAGCGTCGATAATCAGGCAATGATGATTATGTTGTTGCATATGTGTCTTCCTTTCTGCATCTTCAGTAGTGCAATGTGCTATTAGAAATGTGTTGTCACAGTTATATCCACGGCTTGTGTGGATCTTTGATTTCAATTTTGCTTTTCAATTGAAAAGAAAATGCATTTCATGCAATGTTGTAATACTATTATGATTGTGAAATCAAATGAAGCCTTGTAAAATATGAGTTTTTCTACGGAATAAATGAAAGCATATGAAATGCTATTTTTCTCAAGTACTCAATTCTATATTTCCTTACATCCTGCAGCATCTGCAAGCCACTCTGAAACTCTATTCTTCTTTTAAATGCATAACTATTACTCAATGCACAAAAAGTAATGCGAAACAACATTTAAAATTCAATCTGCAATTCCACTTAATGTTGAAAAACAATCAGCCAGCTCCTCTATTTGAGCTGAGGCAAAAAATATGTAACATTTTGGTGATTTCTACTATATGCTTTCCTGCTAAGCATAGATCAATGGCTTTCAAACAATTCATTGGGTGCAGAGTCAATTCTGCCCCCTTCTTGGAACTCAGAAAATTTGAATAGCAACACTCAAAACAACAGCAAGAAAATGAAACAAAACTGAAAGCAACTAACAGGCCCTGATGGCCAACAAAACAATGCACAGCAGCGCTTAGAGAAAGCAAACTATTGAAATGAAATGTGTGAAACACACTTATTTGCAAACTACTCTACCTAACAGTGAGATAAATTATCTCAAAGGCAGTGCTTGAGGTGGATCCCATTTACTGGGATAGACAACACCTCACCAGTCATCTTGGAAAGTTGGAATGCGTTGTGCTCCTTGCATTCCATAATTACATAAGGCCCATCCCATATTGCATCGAACTTGGAATGTCGTTCAGGTCTACTTTTGAATTCATTCCACTTGAAAACTAGATCTCCAACAATGAAATCACGAGGCCTTGCCCTCTTATCAAAAGCATTCTTCATTTGTGCTTGATGTATTTCCAGCTGTCTCAGAGCTTCTTTTCTGGTTTCTTCGAGCTCAACCAGCTGGGCAAACCTCACTTCAAGAGGTTGTTCATTCAATAACTCCAGTTCTTTAACATAACTTAATGTTGGCAATTCAATTGAAATAGGCAACTTAGCCTCTCTGCCGTAAGTCAAAACAAAAGGTGAACAACCAGTGGCTCTTTTAGGAGTTATTCTGTCAGCCCAAAGGGCTAGTTTCAACTTTTCATGCCACGTTCTCTGATTATCTTCAACAGTCTTTTTGATTATCCGAATCAAATTCTTATTTGTGTATTCCGCCTGTCCATTGCCTTGTGGATAATAATTTGATGACGTGTTCAGATAGATGTTATTTCTGACAGACTAATCTAAAATATTTAATCCGATGAAAGCTAAACTGTTATCTAAAATGATTGAATCTGGAACACCAAATCTCGCTATTAGATCTTGATAAAAATTAAGCACTGAAGTCTCGTTTGGTTCCTTTAAAGCAACAACTTTGGTCCACTTTGTAAAATAATATGTGGCAGTAAGAATCCACTTATGACCTGCACTCAAAGGTGAGTTTATAGGGCCGATAAAATCCAAGCCCCACTTAGCAAAAGGTTGTTCTATCTGAATCGGATGTAGGGGCAGCGGTGCAAGCCTCTATTTACCAACAAATAATGCACATTTCTCCCACTTTCTAACCCATGCAATAGCATCTTTAAACATATATGGCCAATAATAACCAGCTCTCATAATTTTTAGAGTTGTTCTTCTTACAGCAAAGTGACCTCCTGAAGGTCCATCATGAAACTCTGCTAGCAGCTTGTCAACTTGATTAGGCTGAATGAAACGTAATAAGACACCTTGTAAATCTCTCCTATAAAGAACACCATCAATAACGGCATAAGGGATGGCTTGTAATCTATAGTACCTTCTTTTTGCTCTGTCTAAGCCTTTGGGGCATTCACCAGCTTGCAGATAATGTATCATCTCCTACAACCATGTAGCAGGGGGTGCTTGAACAACACTTAAAACATCATTATTTAATATTGTTTCTATATTTGCAGCCTCTTTTAAGCTGTTGTCTTCACTTCCAGCAATTTTCTCATACAAACATTTTCCTCTAACGAGCTTGGTTACTTTAATGTCAACATCGAATTCCATCACTTTAGTGATCCAACCAGCACACTTATCATTAATATCCTTGTTAAGTAGAAAATATTTAACAGTCGAATGCGCTACCAGCAAATGAACCTTGTTGTTAGACAGCATGTGTCTAAATTTTTTCAAGCTTCTTACGACAGCAAAAACATGTTTCTCCACAAAAGAGTACTTTACCTCGTAATCGTGCAAAACTTGACTGAAAAACGCAACAGGCTGCTCTAAGCCTTCCTCATTTTGCTGGCATAACATGGTTGAAACTGTATCTATTCCTCCAAAAGCATATAAAATGAAATCTCTATCAAAGTTTGGATTAATGAGAGTAGGAGTGGCTGCGAGTGCCTCTTTGATCTGCTCGAAGCTCCTTTTACCTTCCTTGGTCCAGCTGAATGGCATATTCTTCTTCAGCATAGAAGTGAGAGGTTGCAGCAAGGCTCTGATATTTGGTATGAACCTTCTCACGAAATTTATTCTCCCAAGAAAGCTTTGCAAGCCTTTCTTATGAGCTAGTAATGGCAATTCAAGAATTGCAGAAACTCTTTGAGGATCAATCGAAATACCTTGCTTTGAGACAATGTGTCCCAACAACTTGCCTTCGTGTACTGAAAATATACACTTTTTTCAGATTGAGAGATACTCTGAACTCTCTGCATCTCTAAAAAATCTGTTCCAAGTGATCCAAGTGTTCATTAGCATTTCTAGAAAAAACAGTAATATCATCTAAATAAAGCAGAACAAACTTGTTCATAAGGCCATGAAAGGCCATATCCATAGCACGCTGGAAAGTTGCTCTAGCATTTGATAAGCCAAAAGGCATCTTCTTGTAGGCCATCGTGCCCCACTTGGTTGTAAATGCTATTTTGAACTGATCCTCTTGCTTAACTAGAATCAGTTTATAACTTAAGTAGCCATCTAACAAAAAAAATCTGTCAGAACCAGAAACTACTTGTAAAATTTGCTCCATGAAAGGGAGCAGATTTTGGTCCTTCAATGATGCTTTATTCAGATCTCAAAAATCAAGACAAAGTCTAATTTCTCCACTCTTCTTCCTGACTGGTACTAAATTCGACACCCAAGAGGTGTGCTTGATAGGAAAAATGATACCACTTTCAACTAGCTTATTCAGTTTAGCCTTCATGAGGTGTTCCAACTTAGGATTAAGCGGTCTTTGCTTCTGCCTTACCGGCTTTGCACTAGGTTCAAGCTCGATAGTATGCTGAGCTAATTTAGGGTTAAAACCTCTTAAATCTTTGTATTCCCAAGAAAAAACATCACTAAATTTTTGACATAATAGAATGAAAGCTTGTTGTTCCTCTTGACTGCATACCTTACCTAGCTTGAGAAGCCTACCTTTGAAAATTTCAATAGCTGTATAGTGCTCCTCGACAGTCAAGCTGCACTTGTCCTTTTGAACTTGATCATCTAAGTTAAACACTGATTCCAAGGTCACCAACCCTTTCAGCAGCTTATTGGTCTTTAATTGCACAATCTGATCCTCATACTGCTGCTGCCATTTTTGTTGATTTCCATCTACGAACTCAGCTTCAGCAATCAAAAAATTCACAATTTTCTCATCGCTGTCAAAAACCTGCCAGCTCACATTATTGTCAGGTACAGAAGGTCCGACCACTATTTTCACATACTGACGTGCTTCTACTTTATGAATCTCTTCAGGAATGTCAAACTGGGCTCCTATGGCAGTGAGCCTGTTAGCATGCTTATTTTGATTCTGAGGAATCGACAAGATATTAAAAGCATTAAAATCTTCTATTAAATCCCATACACGATGCTTGTATTTCTTGAGTAAATCATTTTTAGCAGCATTTAAATTCCTGACCTGATTCACAATCAACTCTGAATCACCATAAACTTGCAAGAATTTAATACCTCGTTTGCGGGCCCACTCAAGGCCATGTAGCAATGCTTCATACTCAGTTGTATTATTTGAACAGCTGAAAGAAAATCTGAAAGCTGAATAATATTTATCACCTTTGGGTGATATCAACATGGCTCCACCCCGGCACCAATACTGCTCCTCGAACCATCGAAATAAAGTCTCCACAACTCATTATCTTTTCCTGCAGATGGTTCATCCTCTTTGCAAATATTAGGCATGTCGCAATCAGACTCGTGAATCATATAAACTCCTAAACCTACCTCATCTGTGCTCTAAAACGGATCAAGCTCGTGATCTTCAGCTGCCCATTCATCGAGACTGATGTAGTCTCCCTAGGTGCTACAGTCTGAGGTCATGGTTTGCTCCTCCATTGCAGAGGTGGCATAGAGATTAGAATTTATAGGGCTTGGGGAGTATGGTTCGATATGGTCTTTGGCAAGATGCTCAGACTTTATGGTCACTTTCGTACCATACCTTGTTCTAAAAAATAAATGAGACCAATCAGAAGACAAAAACCCACCCAACTTGGCTATAAAATCCCTTGACAAACAAATAGCGAAGTGTGGCGGCAAGTCAATAACATGAATATCCTGGTGAATAGTGAAACTTGGGGATGCGTGCAAGGTAAGGGCTAAATTTTTAATGATACCAACAGTCTTAATAGCAGACCCATCTAATTGCACTATGCCTTTCTGAGGATTAGGCTCATAAACAAGACCTAGTCTGTCAGCTAAACTATTGGGCATGGCTGAACTACTAGCTCCAGAATCGACCATACAATTATGTACAATTTTATCACCTATGATCATACTTAAGTAAAACGGAGGGGGGCCTTACCTCTTTTGTTTTCTACCCACTTTTCTCCTCCAACTCATTAGCCAACACAACCTTTGGAACTCCTTGATTAGCATTGTCAGAAATAGACAACTCAGCCAATGCATTCTGCAATAAGCTTTTCTTCCCTAGAAGCTGCAGAGCGTCTAATATCAACATATTGACAGTAGTTTTCTTGAGATGCTCAATGATATTGAAGGATGAAACATTTACCTTCTACTGGTTTTTTGTAACAGCAGCTTCATTTTGCTTTTGCACCAGCTGCGAAGGCATTTTTAGTTGCTCTTTGCTGGGTATCTCTTGCCCTCTTTGCAGAATCTACATTTTAGGCTATGTAGCAGCATTAATTTTTGATAAAACCAGCTGATTACTAACTAGTGGTTGCTGCTGTGAAGTTCCAGCTTGCTGTCCTAGATACATAGCTCATTTTTTAGATCTAGTATTGGTTGAAATAGGGGAATTTTGTCGATCTTGGCCATTCACGCCACAAAATTCAGAGCTCTGCTAGTTCGGCAAGGTGACTTCTACATTATCTTGTTGTTCTTGATTCTGATTTGCAGCATTTTCTAAAACAACATATATATTTTGCACCATTAAAGCCTGGTTTCTCACTCCATTGGTGCACATCGATTGGTTGTGGGGCTGATTGCACGAGTAACACTAGTCACAATCTTGAGCAACATTATTTTGTGGCACAAGTTCTTTTGACGTGTTGGTCGTGTTTAGATTGTATGGCTGGAATGGTCGAGGGTTAAAATTCTTTCTTTGGGCTTGATAATCACCTTGGAAAGCGGGCCTATTTTGCTAGTTTTGCTGATAAGGGGCTTGATAAGGCTTATATTCTTGGCCAACATGCTTCTTAATAGTCACGAGGTCATTCCTGAAGGTTTTCAATATACTCTTTAGCTCTTGCATGTCTAGATTTGGGGCTGGGGCAGTGACCTCTTGGGTTGTATTATGGCATCCTATTGCTGGAACTGGTGGGACAACAGCTAAGGGAGGAATAGCAGCATGAATAGGTGGCTGTATTTCTGGAAATAAGGGCATAGAGGGTCTAGGAGCTATGTCTCCAGCTTGAATGAGTCAATTTTCAACATTTATAGCAATATTATAAGCATTAGGAAGCATTAGACCACCCATAGACTAACTCATAATAGCAATCTTGCTATTTAAAGCTTTTAAATAAAATAGAAATGCATGTGTCGGTAAGGGTTTTACAATTTCTGGGATTCTATCCCAGGTCCTCTGAAATCTGTAATTGAAATCCGCCAAATGTTCGTGCGACACCCTTTGAATAGTACTCAACTGCTCTAACAAAGATAAATTGTCAAATTTATCTGCAAAGTGCTGGTATAGGCCATTACCTAAAGCATCCCATGTTGCGATTGAATTTGCAGTGAGGCCTCTGAACCACTGCAGCGCTTTTCCTTTAAGTGACGCAGCTAACAACCTTAGAGCAACATTCTCCTGTGTGATATTGTGCACTGAGCATAGCATGGCCACATCACGGATGTGCTCAACTAGTGTAGTGTAATCTTCTCTAGTGAAATATGGTAGTCCTCGAAGGGCTGCAACTGGAATATCATCATGTTGAGTGAGATCTAGTGGGCTACCTCCGTTGAAGGATGCGAACGGGTGCTGCCATCAGTGGTATTTGTGAAATCAGGACTAGTGTACCAGGTGACAGGACTAAGGTTCTAAGCACAGGAGGTGTTGACTTCGATCTTTCAAGGGTATCGAAAAGCTTTCTTGATGTCCTGCCTCTTCTTCATGATGGGGAAAGCTCTCGATATTTAAATGGTGTTGTGCTTGATCTTGTTTGAATATTTCTCATGAGCGGGTTGTACTAGCCTGCAAAATAGAACCAAAGTCGCTAGGTATATTGTGATAGCCTCTAGAAGGATAGAAAATCTGCTGCATACACCAAACAACAAACTGAATTATTAAATATTCTCTGAAAGTATCTTTCAAAGTCCCATTGGGTGTGCCAAAAATTGTTATCAATAGTTTTGCGCCCTGCTGAATGCAATATTTAGTAAACTATTGAAACATGGAAACCTCTTTCAGATGTGGGTGATCTGTGCAAAAGAGGAATCTCCAGAGTGAGCCGGTTCTCTGAATGATGAATTCTATTTTAAGTGACTCTCCAAGAAAAAGGTTAGGAGGATAAACTGGACTTAAAATCTAAAATTGAAATTCTATTACCCTAAAAATATTGATCAACTGTAAGAATACCCTGATAATAACTTACTATCATCAACTCCTTAAAATTAAATTCTTACAATCTCACAACACATGTAGTTCAACAGTGATTTATGCAAAGGTTAAATTAACACAAGGCATAACCTGAACTAGCATGCAACTCCTATAAATTTCTTGACGATAGTAAGAAAAGAAAAGGATCCAACAGTTTTGAATCACATAACAAATCAAATTACTATTCCAAGTCATGAAAAAGAACTGAGAAAGGGAAATTCTTCTATTTTATCGAATGATGGAGTGGAACTTCTCAGAATCTGAGCACACATAAGTTTACAAGCTCCCCAAAATGTGTAAGGGCAAGAAACTCTAATCTGAACTGCTGAGAATGGAGAGATAAAAAGACTAAGTCTTTCAAAACATAGCCCTCAAGAAACCCTAATCTGAGCTCAGAAAAAGCTCAAGGAAAAAAAGCTTCAAACAATCTCAAAAACTGTCTAAAATCAGAAAAAAGCAAACTGCTTTTATGATGAACCAGTCAAGCCTCTAAAAATAGGCTAATCTTGCTTTAAAAGCTCAAAAAACACCTTATCTCTCCAAGACAAGTCTCAAATCTGACCAAGAGAAAAATTCAGTCAAAGATCTGCTAAAAATAGCAAGAAAACATAAAGCAATTTATAGAATATCGCTTTTATGAGTCTACTTTACAAGATGCGGATTTTTTACAATTTGCCTATTTTTGCAATTAAAGATTGAAAATCTTTTGCAAAAAGAAAATCTCCTTTTTTGTCCATTTCAACATTCTGATTTTCTCAAAAAATCATTTAAAACATTAATACATATCAATTATCCCTTCATCATCTTGCTAAAATCCCTCATTGATTTCTTTTAAAATCAATTAAAAATAAAACCCTAAAATAGATAATTTGATCAAAACATTATAAGTCATCAACTATTCATCATTCCACCCTTATTGTTCTATATTCGAGTCCTTCGAAAAAAACACTAAGGAAAGGAAAAGTCTTAAAATACTTAACCCTTGACCTAGGAAACAAAATTCGGCCCCCCCTCACATAAGCTTTAAACTCATATTTTAACAAAGGCATAAGGCATAAGTTATAATTTTGACTTCCATTTGATATTCACCACATGCTTGATTGAACATTCTAGATGATGATGTTTGAATTAGGGTTCGGTCAAAACATAATCGAACCCTAATTATCACTCATTCTACACTCCTCAACTTGCAAGAAAGAAACTCTGCCACCCTCTGCCACTGCCATGACTCTATCAATCTGAACTCGAATGCTCTTATACTCTTCTCCACACTCATCAGTCATCTGAAAACTTCAATGGGTAAGCTTGCTTTCATAATATCAAAAAAAAATTCACTTTAGTATTCAATGCCAAAAGAGATAAGTTCGTGGCCTATATGAATTTAGTCTCTGATTCCTTCTTTATTGTGCTTCTCCATGCCATCATGAGCTCGAGCTTCGTTGAAGGCTCCATGATAGAGCTCTCAGGTTATGCTTATGCCTTTGTGCACAGGGTAAGTTAGTTTGATGGTTTCATTTCTGCTCATTATGGCCTTATGGTCGTGGCTTACACAACTCCTAATGCGTTTATTCTACATTTCCTGTGTTCTTTCCAACCATTGCTATTTCTATTATTATTACCATGAGAGCTTGGCTATTCTTATGCACTCGAACCCTTGGCATTCAGAAGCATTCTGGAAGTTTTGGCCGCGGCTTGAATGCTCCATCAGAAATAAAACTAGTAATTTTTCTTACCAAACATTCTGCTCTCTTGAGACTTAAAAAAAAATCTCTTCTTTGCTAATAAATTTCTGGCCATATTCAGGTCGTGCCCAATGTGCACTGTAGGAAACAATTTCTTGACTTTTGGGTTCGACCCAGAACATAAAATCGACCATTATGTCAATTTGATAATATTTTTGCATATGGGTATCAAAGAAAGTTGAATAAAATTGCATCTCTTCCTCTTTATTTCGACCCAACTCAGAGAACTTACATTTGCTTTATATTCTTGATATTTTATTCTAGATTTCACATGGATTATCTTTGTAATTGATTTTTCTGTATTTTGATGCTAAATTGAAAGTGGGTCTTTGAAATTATCAAAGAAAATTGCATTTCTTCTCCTCTAAAGCTCGAAACAGCACCGAAATCTGCATATTTTGTAGTTATATTGTTGCTTAATATAAAACCCATATGGGTTCACACCATTTTGCATTTATGTATTTTCGAAAGTAATTGAAAATATGAAGTAACTGTTGTTCGTTTCTACCCATATGACTCGAGCTACACAAAAAAAAAGTGGCCTATTTTCAACTTCTGGAACAAAACAACATCATGAGTATTGAAAATTTTCAAAGCCAAAAGCATGCACTCTTATTTCCTAACAGAACTCAGCCTCCCATATTTGCTTAAAATGGTGATAAAACTGGATATTTGCTTGCATTCACTCTTAGGATTTCAACTATATCCTACTGATTATCTTGTAAATATGACAAAACTTTTACCTTACTGCTCTGACAAGATCTCAACTGAATAATCTGGAAATGATGAAAATCCTATTTAATTGTTGTATTTAATAGTAGGATTCGACTCAAATAACCAGTGATCTTTTGCTTTCACTTCTATAACAAAAGGATGCCTTGAATATTTATCTTTACTTTTAACCTCCTTAGCATTCTGTATGTCTCAAAAGAAAACAACTTATTGCATTATTGTTGTTTGCTTTAATATGCCTTCAGAAATATAAAAAGAGCATGATGGGAACAACAAGAGTCTGTGTGCTTGTTCATATTCATTTGACTCATATTACTCAGCATTCCACTTTGGCATTTTTGTAGCTCACCTCAATAATTGTATAAAACCTGAATTTCACTCATGATTGCTTTCCCTTTTGATAAAAACGTTTGCACTCTTGTCACAGAACTGTCCTTGACATGGAGCTGTAGACTACCTTAAAAGAAAACATATAATGCACATTCTGAGAATACTCTCCAGGTACTTAGAATCATGGCAGAAAAAAATGTAATACCTTGAGAAGGCTTCTATATAAGTTCATTGTGAAGAGGAGAATTTCCATGCTTGTATTCTGCTTATACTTCAATGTCCTTCTGAAACTCCTTAAACTTAACATAGCAACCTCTACCTTCTGCTCTTGAACTTCATAGGGACTTTAAAATTGAGACATTGCATCACTTTTGGTTGTTGTCCTCCACTAATCATTGATACACAATCCTGTTTGAGGCACCTATGTAGGACTTTAGCTGAAACATTGAGTCATAATAGACTACACCTTATTCACCAGTTCATATGCATAACTGACCACTTAGAACTCATTCTGGAAAGACAAAGCTTACTCTTTCTTTAATATTTTGGAATGATCACTTTCTTGATATTCATAATACTATGTTCACTTTACCAGTCAACTTAGAACTAGAAACTCCATTCAATACTTAAATGCACTGTCTGCGTTTGTATTCTTGAGCAACATGGTACTCTTCATGCATTTTTATATTTCACTGTACAAACTGCTCTTAAAATCTGTCCTCTTTGACAATGAAAATTAAATCAAACCATTAAGGCATAATGTATGCCTGTTCACTATTCGAGAAAGAATTGATGAATTGAAACTCACATGACGTTTGATTACAATCAGCACAGAAAATGAAGTTATTCAGCAATTTTTGATGTAAATGTACTCAGTTAAATTCTTTAAGTGAACTAAACTCACTGTTCACCTGTAGCCTTTAGGAAGCAACCCTGATCATTATGAATGAATAGTTGGTTTCGCTACTTGATGGATTCTCTATTTTACTCTTTCAGTTGTTCTCATTTCATTTGATGAATATGATAAAGTATCTTTTAAAATTAGCCCATTTAATGAATAGGGCAGCATGCCAAGCTCGACCCTTGTGGGAGCCCATTTTACTCCACATGCATGGTCTTCAAATAATGTTCAGCTTCATGACTTTACCTATACCTGCACAAGGAAACAAATAGTGTTAGCATAAAAATGGAACATGTTGATCATGATATTGCTATTTCTTCTTCAGCTCACTTCTTTCATACTGTACTTGATTGATTGTTTCAATGCATTGCTAATAGTATGTTGTACTATTACAGGTGCATCATATAAGTTACATCATATTCGGAGCCACTAACACCCCTCTTCTCCTCTTACAGGTCGACGAAGCTCGAGATGATGAGGTGCACCATTCAACATCAAGCGTCGATAATCAGGAAATGATGATTATGATGTTGCCTATGTGTCTTCCTTTCTGCATCTTCAGTAGTACAATGTGCTATTAGAAATGTGTTGTCACAGTTATATCCACGGCTTGTGTGGATCTTTGATTTCAATTCTTCTGTTCAATTGAAAAGAAAATGCATTTCATGCAATGTTGTAATACTATTATGATTGTGAAATCAAATGAAGCCTTGTAAAATATGAGTTTTTCTATGGAATAAATGAAAGCATCTAAAATGCTATTTTGCTCAAGTACTCAATTCTATATTTCTTTACATCCTACAACATCTGCAAGCCACTTTGAAACTCTATTCTTATTTTAAATGCATAACTGTTACTCAATGCACAAAAATTAATGTGAAACAACATTTAAAATTCAATCTACAATTCCACTTAATGTTGAAAAATAATCAACCAGCTCCTCTATTGGAGCTGAGGTGAAAAATATGTAAGAGTTACTTTGTTGTCATTGATGTTAACACTAAGGAGATTATTGGCAGTTGTTGTCAACATTGATTGTTAGCTTATAAAAAAGAAAATATTTGAATAAGTTCATGGTTGGATGTCATTCCCTATCAAAGAAGAATGGAATAAGTTCATTGTTAGATTTCATTCCTTATCAAAGAAGAGAAGAGTTGAAGAATTTCATGATTGGATGTAATGCCTTATCAAAGGAGTATTATTCTTGATGTTCATATAATGTGTCATTACTATCAGCAGAGATGTGTTCATGATAATATATTCAAATGAGTATTAGAAGCATTAAGATGAGGATTAGAAGCATGACTAATGTTGGATAGATGTTGTTGAAGGTCTACAATTTGTCTCATACTCTCTCTTGATGTTCTTGATAATATATGTGTTGTTGAGAGGAAGTTCTAGTCTCTACAAGTTGCTCAAATGTTTCTAGTTCAAGAAGTTATATTAAAGTCTTCCTAGGAGAATGCTCTACATTCCTCCATTATTGTATTTGTAGTCTTGTAGTTCGGTATTCGATGTCAATATTATGTGTACATTGCACTCTTATCTTTCCAGGTTACATGTGTTGTCGAGGAGTTTCTTGTGAATTGTAGAACCTTTCCAGTGTTGTTAGTTCTCTGGATTGGTCTGGGAAATTCTTTGCATCACTCTACATTGAGTTCTCTACTCCTACAATTTAATGAATGTGCTCACAATGTTTTTGCAATGTCTCAGTTCCAATCTCATATGTTGAATTGGTTTGTAAGTTGTTCTACAAATGTTAAATCATTCAATTATATATTTTGTGTTTCTAGAATAGAGTTTTTTGTACCTATTTGGTCTATGGTGGTTGTTGATGGCATGAAGGTATGAAAGAAGTGTATGGAAGTGTTGTTGGATGTTCAAGGAACATTCCTATATGATCCGCACATTGCTAATTGGCCACTTTATTTTCATTTTGTGTCTTGAGTTGGATTTTTAGGTTATTTTTGGATATCTAGTTGATATGCCCTATTCTTTTTCTCAGGATGTGTGCTTGGGTAGTTGCACCAGCAATGGAAGATGTCTCTGAGTCCTAACCTATCCTATTTAGGATTGCATCAAGAAAATTCAATTGAAAGAGTGTTTATAGGCTTACTAGTTATGTTCTTCAATGTCTCGTCCACATGTTTCCTTGATGCCAACTTAGGTTGATGTGTTCCTACATGTAAATCATTTTGGATCACATTGAAATAAGTGTTAATATTTTTTTCCTCCTCTCTATCCTCGAGATAGGACCATGTCATGCTTTGGTGGTTGACCAATTGAATCCATTATTTATTCTCTTCCTAGATGACCTAATTGAAGAATCAAAGGTATTGTGGTGGATATAAATGTAAGATCATTTTAGATGCAACAAAAAAGAGAAGTGTACAAGTGTGAAAAAGTGTGTGAGCAATATGCATTGAATATCCACCAAAGATAGTGCTAAATGTAGCGAAAGGAAAGATAAATTGCACCTGAACACTTTAGTCAATAAAGAGTTTTATTGGTAATCTTTGTAATTCTCTTATAAATATTTTGTGTCCTCCTCTAAGATAGTGAATCTCATCAAGTCCTTTGTATCTTTCTCTTGGAGTTGGTTGGTACTTTAATGTTGTAAGTCCTTTTTGTATATTTCTCTTAGGTAGTGAGCCTTCTTGCAAGCCTTTTAGCAGAGAACCTTATATTGTGAGTTAACTCTCATTGTGGTTTTTCACTCATTGGGTTTTCCATGTAAATTTGGTGTCTCATTTTGCATGTGTGTTCTCTATCTCTTTCTCTTTTTTGTTGATCTAATTACTACTATATCTTTCATTGGTTAAGTTTCTTGAAGGTGTTAAAGACTCAAATTGCTATATTCTTCTATGTTACTAGTTTTCTTAAAGTTCCATCTTTATCTGCTAAAGGAGTTTGTGTTTTGTTGAAAGTTTCAAGTTTTGAAAATGGTTAAGTCTTGAGTAGACTAGTTCAACCCCCCCTCTCAGTCTCCAGAAGTGTTCAACAATTGGTATCAGAGCCAAGTTACTCTGTAGAAGCTTAACTTGAGGCAAAGATCTGAGATGACACATGATGGTTCATACAAGGGTCCTAGATTTGATGGGACTAATTACTCCTTCTGTAAATTGAGGATGGAAGGATACCTAAACTCTCTTGGGTTTGGGGTGTGGAAATCATTCAAAGGTGTTTATACTACTCCAACCACTCCTCTTATAGATCCAGCTAAAATTAGATTTTATGAATGCAATGCCAAAGCTAAGAATGTTATCTTGTGTGGTTTGGCTGATTCAAAAAATTTGAAGGTATGAATTGTAGTCATGCCAAAGATGTTTGGGAAAAGCTTAGTAGCATCTATAAAGGCGACACTAAAGTGAAGTAAGATAAGATGTAAATCTTCAAAAGTAGATTTGATACTCTAAAGATGATTGAAGATGAAGATATTGCAAGTTATGTGCTCTAGGTACAAGAAATTATCTTTGGCATCTCTGAACTTGGTGGAGAAGTAAAATAAAGTGAAATTGTAAAGATCTCTCCCAAAATATTATAGTCACAAAGTATTTGTCATTGAAGAATCTAAAGATTTGGATCAATATTCAATTGATGAAATGTTTGGTACTCTTACTACCTTTGAGATGAGAGACTTTGGTCAAGATGTTCCAAAGAAAGAATTTACATTCAAAGTTAACAAAAATATTGAATATGAAGTTGTTGATCAAGTTGATGAACTTGATGAAGTTGAAGTAAAATTTGTGAGAAGATTGAAGAAAGGCACTAGCAAATACAAAGGTAAGTTACTATGTGAGTGAAAAATGTATCAATGTAAATGAATTTCAAACACATATTAATAAGACATTGTATCAAGGAAACTGAAAAAGAAAAACAGAATAAGCAAATCGTGACTGCAACTTCCCTGAAATCGTCTTATCTCTCTCTAACTCCAGTGTTTCGTTGTTTCCAATGGCTCTCAGATCAGCAAATCAAGCTTCAACAAAATGGACAGCTGAAGAACGAGATATAAATAAAAATGCGTATTATGCTAAATGCAAGGCTATGCTAAGATGAAAATATTGTTGTGATGCTAAAAGGTTGTGATTGCATAATCTGATTGCATGTATGTTCATGCATTTTCGTATGTATGCATAGGTAACCAAAGCTTGGATTTGCACTGGCATTTATAGAGTCTTTGAAAGGATTTGATTGGCTGATTTGATTAACGGCCCCGATTAAGCTTTTTCGAATGGACGGCGGAAGATTTTCGAAAGTGGAGAGGGAGATAAAAGGTTTCCCTTTTCCTTCAATTTCTGTCATTGAGATCCGAAGGGAAATTTCCATTTCGAAGAGTGAGTTTAGAATGAGTTAGAATTAAATAAAATAAATTTATTTAATTTGTAAGTGAAGACCGATATAGAAACTCGCATAATTAAATAAATCATATTTAATTATGTTTTAGAAATGAATTTAGAGTGAGAGGAAAAATATTAAATTAAATATTTAATATTTAATTTGATTATGGGATGAAGAGAATATTCCATTATTTGAATATTCAAATATTCAAACTTTAGAAATGACATGATAATTAAAATAAATAATCATATTTATTTAATTTAATTAAGAGGAATGTGGGAAATGTCAATAATTAAATAAAATTATTTATTTAATTAAGGTAGAAGAATTAGAAAATGAACAATATAAATAAATAATTAAATTTATTTATATGTAGATGACTTTAGGAGAATTAATTAAATAAATCATATTTAATTAATTAACAAGCTTAATCATGACCATTTTTAGACATATACAGTTACCATTCAAATGTTTCAATTATGGAAGAGTTGGTCATTTTTGCATCTAGATGTCCCTATAAAGAATATGTTGATGATAATAAAAGAGATAAGGTCAAGAAGGTTATTTATTCCAAAGAGAGAAATGGTTCCTCTAAAGATGAAGAGAATGATTCGAATGATTAAACTCTCTTTATGGCTTTCAATACTACTGAAAAAATTATAATGTTGAGATATGTAAGGATTCAAGATCCTTAAGAGATGAAGACATATTTTCCTCTGATTCAAATATAGAATCTATGGAACATGAAGGTTGGGACTTCAATTTAGATGAATATGTGATTGAATTTGAAGGAAAACTTTAATCTGCATTGGAAGATCTAAATGAAGCAAAAGGTCTAAATCAGAAATATGAAAGTTTACATACAAAATCAAAAGAAGAATATGAAAAACTGAGAATTCAAGTAAAAGAAGGTAAGGCATGTGAAATAAAATTAAAAGAGGTAGAAGGTGTGATCTCTAACTTGAAAGTAAAGGTTGAATAAGCCAAGAGGACTAAAGATTGCTTGAATATCAAACTCAAAGATAAAACTGTTGAATGTTTAAAGCTTGAAGAATAAAATACTACCCTAAGGAATGCCCTAAAAAGAGAAAAGAAACAAATTGAAAAAGGAGAGAAGTCTAGTCCAAATGGTTCAAAATCATAGGAAAAAATTGAAACAAAAGAAGAGAGAGTTTTCCCTGAAGACTCTAAGAAGAATTCCTTTTGAGATATAAAGAATATTCATAATAGGAAGAAAGAAGGTGAATCTATTTTTTATTGGAAGAAAAAAGATTGTAGAAGTTCCCCTTCAACAAAACATCATGCTCCTAATAGATTCAATCAATCCTTTCAAGGTTACTATTTTTCTTGCAATATTTTTGGGCATAATTTTCTTGATTATATAGTTAGAAAGAGAAGGAATAACAACATAGAAAGGTCTTTCTTATCATAGAGAAACAACACAATGTTATTTTTGTAGGAGATGAGATATAGCTCATAGAACATGTTTGAGTCACTCAAGGACTCAAGGCTCTAGGGTCATTTGCAAAAACCAACAACCTTCCACAAGAGGGAAAAGCAAGAACATGAAATTATAACAATGGATGCAAAATGTGGCCAATATGAAATACTCAAGATTGTAATGATATATTGGACTTACACAACACTCAATTGATCTTTTGATGAATGCAATGTACATGTGAAGCATTTCTTATATAGGTAAGGAGAGAGATAGGATTAGACAAGATCATGACAAGTGTCTTAATCCTATCACATGATACAAATAAGTCATAACAACCTAGGATCTTGCTGCATTGAATCACAAGATGCCTAACCTATGCCAATATGTGCATAATCAAATGAAATAGAAGATGGAGGAGATGAAATGCAAGGCTCAAGAATGGGATCGGATGTGAGAACACCCAAGTTCAAGAAGCCAAATGTCTCCTCTAAATCATGGTTCACACTAGAAGTGTGACTAAAGTTGAAGGAACAATGTCACCATTAAAAGAAAATATTGAAAGGTATATACAATCGATATGAATGATCAACCATAGCAATAGAAATAATCTCTCTAATCTCCAAGTCTCAAATGATAATATAATCAGGAGTGAAATCCATAGTCGTCCCATCTCCACCATATGTAATCTGATATATGGAAAGAAGATTGTTCATCAAATAAGGAACACACAAAACATCTTGGAAGGTGTTTTCGCAAAGCTAATAGACCCCTTCCCAAGTACACTCATGTATGTATTGTTTCCCATCAAAATAGGAGACATAGTGCATGGCTCAAAAGAATATAACATAGACTGTGAAGATGCCATATGATGAGAAGCTCCCAGATCTACAAGCCATTTCCCTAATCCTAGACCTGAAAAAGCACAAATATCTTTTCCTTTATTTCCTAATGTAGTAGCCAAATCAGCACAACCTTTTACCTTATTAGACTATTTTGAGGATGATGAAGAAGAAGGTGGAGACTCAAACATTATATAAGGAAAATCAATATGATTCTTTTTGAGAATATGCTTCAACTCATCAAGATCCTTCTTGTAGCAAGAATGTTCATCATGACCAAGCTTCTTGTAATATGAATAAGTAGACTTCTCCCTCTAAATGATTTATCTGAGGAAGAGGATTTATCCCTTGGTTGATCTGAATGTGGTCTATTCTTTGACTTCTTTTGCTTCTTATCAATAGTATCTAATTCTTTCTCTTGACTCGCCACCAATACCCAAGATTTAGAAGACTTGATGAAACCCATCGAGGTAAGCTTTTGTTGCTCATGTCAACATCTCAGAAAATGATGCAAATGATGGTGTAGTATATGTAGACCCCATATTCAACCTATGAATATGAAAGCTAGAAACAAAATCGTCCTAATCAGGACCAAGTTTGTACAATGAATTGTAGACCAATTGAATGTCCTTATCAATACCACATGCTTTACATTGATCCCTTAGATCATTAACCCTAGTGATGTAGTCCTAAATGTTTTCAAAGTTCTTATGATCAAGTCTCATTAGCTTATTATCAAGTTGATAGCCTCTAACTTCATCTATAGGACTATATAGTGTTTTCAACTTGTCCCAAGCCTCATGAGAATTTATGCATGATTCAATTTGGAACAAAAAACCTTGATAAACTAGTTTACAAAGACATCCAAGAGCTTTGGTAGGCACAATCATCCATTTAATATTTTTCTCATCATCAATAGGTTCAGGTACCTTATTCTCAATATATAGAGAGTGACCCTCATTCATTAATATACTTCATGCATGTTGATGCCATTTTGAGTAGTTATATGATGTCAACAAAGGAACCTTAGAATGATCCCTGAAAAATGAAGAGAGCACAAGCAAACAAATCAAAGCCATACACCAAGAGAACTCCTCCCCCCAAATCACTCGATCAAGAAACCCCCCAAGAAAATATGATTTTTGGAACTTTATACTTAGTGTGATTATAGGTGCCACTTGCCAAAAATAGTGAAGTGGACTTGATCTTAGTGCATATAGATTGCCAAATTTGGCCTCAAGCTCAAAGTAATTTTTTTACAAATAATGAGATCAATCTGATCACACCACTAGAAATTACATGAAAAATTATTCACTTTCAAAAAATAAATCACTCAAAAATGTTACTCTATGAGCAAGAACGGATCCTTAGAAGTTCCCAAAATGAAAATAGCTCGATATCAACTTTGAAAATATATAATTCTAGAAACCAACAAGAACCAAAATAAATAAAAAAATTGTACCACTGCATAGAGAACAAATTTATACCCCAAATAAAACAAAATTTCTTAAAAAAGGAGTTTGTATGACCAAGTTATGACCCTCTGAAGTTTGCCTCCAAAATGAAAAATTGCCAATGGTGAAGGGGTCCAAATGGAGGGACCTACTGACGGTCGTTTGGCTATCAAATATAAGAAAATAAATATTGATGACCGACTAAATATCAAACTTAACATAGTATTAGATGATGTTCATTTGGCCGTCAAATTTAACACAGTGTTTTCTGATGGTCATTCGACCGTCAAATTTAAGATAGTCGTGTGAAAAAAGTTGAACTTTTTGCATGAAAAATCTGAAGTATTGTATATGAAAATAGAGGTTTTCAGCCTTCTAGATGCAACCATGATGCCCATTTTTCCCTAATACACACCTTACAAAAGCTCAAGCTCAAATCACCCTCACATTTGAGAAGGGATTTTGCAACTATGCTCTCACACCATGTAGGAGTTGAGATATAGCTCATAGAACATGTTTGAGTCACTCAAGGACTCAAGCCTCCAGGATCGTCTACAAAAACCAACAACAACCTTCCACAAGAGGGAAAAGAAAGAACATGAAATTGCAACAATGGATGTAAAATGTGGCCAATATGTAATACTCAAGATTATAATGATATATTGGACTTACACAACACACAACTAAGCTTTTGATGCATGCAATATACATATGAAGCCTTGCTTATATACGCAAGGAGAGAGATAGGATTAGACAAGATCATGACAAATGTCTTAATCCTATCACATGAGACAACTAAGTCATAACAACCTAGGACACAAGCATTAAATCCTCAATGCAAATATTAAATGCATGAGAGAATTATTAAATGCCTAGATAACTAAAAGTAAATAAAGAGAAATGGCCCCATTATAACTAACTTATAGAAATGAAAACTAGGAAACTTAACTCCTAAGTAAACTTATAATAATGTGAATAGGTCCTCATTAATAACTAGTTAGGAAATAACCCCATTCACACCAACAATTTCATGGATATTGCTTTGTTTACAACAACTATGGTCACAAGGTTGATGAATGCAGATATAAGGTGAAGAGGAACAACTCTATTCTATAAGTGTGCTACAAGTGTAATAATGTGGGACATAAGGAAAACTATTGTAGAAATAGTTTTGTGAAGCCATCTACTCAATATAAAAAAAAAGATCTAGAATGAAGACCATAAGAAGAAGGATGATTCTGCTCTTGTGCACTCTGCACAAGATTCCAAGACAAATTAAGATAGATAATTATCTCAGGGGGGATGTCACTTGCAGAACCATTTTTCCTCCTCCCTAAAAAAAAATGTTGAAGACTTCAACATGAAGGACGATTTGAATCAAATAAGTCAGTGTGCAAATCTATTGTGCATAAATGGACCTTGTTTGGTGTTCCCTGTGGAAGTTGGTAATGTGTTGATGTTATCCTTGTAGAGAAGGGGGATTCATTTCTCATGAGTCTCTTTGTTCTCAAGAGAGTCCCAAGGAATGAACTGCTCTAAACTACATCAGATTATCTAATAAGCAATAGTGCTCAAGTGACAAGAGTTCCAAAATCAGAATTAGTATATCATAGAGGTTTTTAGGATAGACTAACAATTTTTTGGCCAAAGGATGAAAGTGTGGCACACCAGTATCCTAAAGGCATGTTGGTGTCTTGTACAAACCAGAAACTAAGTGTCATAGAAAACAACAAAGTGACTAATAATAATTTGATTACTAAGAACTTCCAGAATGCGGGAAAATAAAAGAGAATATAACAGAACTAAAATAAAGTAAAGTAAACTAAGTAAATATGTAAATGATTAAGTTAGAGGAGAGAAAGAGAATTCTTACAACAACCCAAGTAATGAAGCTTCTAGAAAAGAAATATCTTCAATACCTAGCTACACACATAAGACCGAGGAAAATTGTTGGGGTTATTTAAGGGCTTTCCATAGTAAAACCCCCATTTCGATGTTCCCACTTCCACTGACGTCCAAATAGATAGATAAGATAGTAAAATGTGTAGACAAGGGATGTGAGTAACCCCAAGATGCTTAAAGACAAGATAAGAGAGATATCACCTACAAGGCTTGAGGAAGCTAAGGAGAGAGAAATAAAGAAGGAAGGGTTGTGAGAGCCAAGAAACTTGCAAAGAGTGTTGTAAGAATGTGAGATTGCTACTGTAGCAAGCTATAAAAAACTATACAAGAAAGATAGAAAGAGCCAAACAAGATAATGTCTAAGAGAGAAGCCAAGAAGCTAGAGATCCTAAGAGAAAAGAGCCAGAGAGAGAAATTGAATAAAAGAGATGAATTTAAAAGAGAAAAGAGGAGGGAAAAGAAGGTTCCCAAGTCATTACCACCAACAAAAGGAGATGACAAGTGGAAAGGAACTCAAAAATATCCATTTGAATGTCCAAATTTTGTGGGATGCTAGTGTGGCACATGGACGTCTATGTGGCACACTAGTCTCCAAACACATCACGCTACAAAATTACGAGAACGAGAAAAACTTAAGGTTGGACGCACAAATGATGCATGAAGGTAGTTGTTGAAAAGGGGTCTTGAGCATGATGAGAGGGAAAAAGGCTAATGCAAGGGCTAAAATGATCCCACACAAATACTAAGGGAGTGGACACTACATTGGATACAAAAATGCATGTGAAATTTCAAGGGGCACAATTTTATGACATTACATTTTTCCCCCACTTAAGCGAGCATTTGAATCTACACTAATATGCACTCTAAAGGAAATCTACTAAACATAAATAAAATCATGATACCAAAAGGATACTATAAAGGAAGCAAATAGCTCTCTAAACCAAGGAAGCATGGCCCTAGGAAAAAGAGCTACAAAAAAAATGCATTAGATGAGAAGAATTTTCACAAGACAACAAGGTTAAAACATAAAAAATCCATTACATCAGGGGGTTAGAACATATGGATATTTAGAAATAACATGGATAACACATACACACAAGCACATAGCAAACTAAAGGATTTGAGTTTGCAAAGTGAAAGAGACATCGATGTAGAAGGTTGTCATAGTACTATGTGTCGTCCCCAAATTAAGAAATAATACATTGGAGAATTCTTAAATGGAGAGAAGAATGTGAGGATTGATTGCTTCAAGAGAAGAATGCATACAAAAGATAGGGAAGCAACTAATGCTGAAGAGGGAAAGAAGTATATACTCAAGATGAAGAAGATGTAATTCTTTGATCTGGTATAATACAATTGTAAGAGATTGAAGAGAATATACCAACAAGCATCGAGGAAGTAGATCTTCGATCCGACATACCTGGACATGAAGAAAGGAGAGAAGAAAGATGGATTTATAGCTTCTCGTTCTTACAAATTTTGGCATGCATTCTACATGCTCTCAGTCCTGCAAAATTTGAGTTGGGCTCCACAGGTTCTTAGTCCTATAGAGGGGAAGCCTCACAGGTTCTCAATCCTACAAAAGCCTAACATGATATATCTCTATAGGTTCTCAATCTTGCAAAATCCTGACATGAAATATCTCTGCATTTTCTTGGTCATGCAAATTTTGATGTGAAATATCTTACAAGTTCTCAGTCTTGTAAGACAAGCTTGGCAAGGTGCTTGGTCCTACTAGGCAAGATTGATGCAAAGAAGCTCCATAGGTTCTTGGTCTTGCAGAGCAAGACTAATTGGATAAGCATGTGGCTTTTGCAAACTATGTTGCAGGATAGTCACAAAAAAGATAGGTCTAGTCAAGTTACCCCCAAGCTAGACATGAAGATATAAGAAAGGTCTAGTTGGGCTATCCCCAAACTAGACACAATAACATCAAATATCAGATATTGCAAGACACTCAAAAATTATTTTAAGAAGAAGGCTTTTGAAGAGGGTTTCCTTTAGTAGGAAACCCTTCAAGACACCAAGAGGCCCATTGAAAGTAACACTTCAATTGAAAAATAGAGAAAAGAGAGGGAGTCCTTAAGAATGACACACATATCTAGAACAAGTTATCACTACCCCTAACATATAGGGGAGGAGAACTATTCAAGATACTATTGTGTCACTACCACAAAAAGAGTGTGGTTGCACACAATAGAAGGGAGTTATAAGAACCTCATGAGAAGATGTTTAGAATGGAGAGGATAGAGGTAGGCCTCGATATCACTTGTCATATGAAGAAGATACAGGTGCATCAACATTTAGAAGAGTGATGACACTAGAATCACGAAGTTTTATTTTATCCTTCAAGGCCTTTAATTCACTAGTGGAATGGCCAGGTGCTTGATGGTATGCATAGAAAGAATGTTTTTCTTTATCATTCTTATGAAATTTCTTATGTGTAGGAGAAGGAAGATTAAGAAAAGTTTGACCACTCACAAGAAGAAGAAACAAAGACAATAGATGATGGAGGATGAATCACTTCAAGAGAACGAGGTTGAGCCAAAATCATGTCGACATTCAACCATGGTTTTGGTTTAGATTATTCATTCAAGAAACCAAGCCCCAAATTACGCTTACGAGGTGTACATTCTATAGGGACCTAAATTCCTTGTTCGTGATTCCCACAACCTTTATGCATATAACCATATTTAGAGGCAAGTTTAAAACCAAGGCCATAACATGTCTACAAATCTTGAGAAGGATAAGGATCTACATAAAGAGCATTATTCCAGCAATGGAGATCATACTCTTCTATGGGATCACCATCAGCCTTCTTGATAGGATTTCCAACATTAGCCTCTTTAATAGAGGTATGTTCATCTTCCTTAGAAGGGGGAGGATCACTATTAAGGACATTACAATTGTTTTTCACATTGTCCCACAATGTTGAAGAATAACCTTCTTCGATAGTGGGTTTGGATGATATTATTGGGATGTCTAAGTGGATTGAGTCAACTTTATATTTCCTAGTGAAGTCTGATGTAAATTCTAAGGAACCCCACTCATCACCAATACATGCATTCTCTTGATAAGAGGTAAAAGGAGTAGACTCAAGATCTCATGTGTCAAAAGGATCTTCTTCAAGGACATCTACCTCAAGAGTATCCTTTGCAGTAGGTATTGCTCAAGAAGATGTCAATGTATCTGAAGATAATGAAGGAATGAAATTTGAAAGGGTAGTTTCAACTGAAGCCTGACCAATAGTTTCCATCTCATATAAGTGTACAACATTAGGGTCAGCTTTGATTATGACTACTTGATTGTTATGAATGAACTTGATAGATTTATTCAAGGTAGACAGGACTGCACCCATAGAGTGAATCCATAGTCTACTGAGAAGTAGATTATATGGCAATTTTCCTAGCACAACATATACTAGGGTGGGTATGGTAACAGGTATAAGCCATAAAGTTATTACTATTGTACCTATAGATTTTCACCTAACATTATCGAATCCATGAACGATAAGAGAAGTTGTAAGAGAAGCTAAATCAATTTTGATTTTAGGCAATAGATCGATGTTGCATACATTGAGTGTCAAACCGACATCAATGAGAGTGTGTCTAATGCCAATGTTACTAATGTTAGCTATGATCATTAGAGGGTCCACTTTCTTTTTTACTTCAAGGGTGGGAGTTCCTATGGATAGAATGTAATATTCGGCGAATCCTCATGAATATGAGATATCAATTCATTAACATCCGTCAACCTAGCAGAAGAAGGTAAGAGGATCTTTTACAAGGCTCCCTGAAGCATACCTTGATAAACCAGAGTAGAATGAAGCAAGTCCCATAGTGATATATTGGTTGAGAAGGTGGTAAAGAAGTAGGTTGATTAACATTTAATTTATTATTTTTAGTATTATAAGTATGGGCTACTTCACTATAAGAGGAAGCCTTAGAAATATACGAAGAGTCACTATTAAATGGAACACCATTAATAAAAAAAATTCTTTTAGGAGAAGGACTAGCTAGAGTCGGATAAATGACTAGTCTCTTAGGCTTTTGGGGGGTTGCAGAGGCATAAATGATATTTACGGATTCCTTACAACTTATAGAGGAATCATTCGAAGAAATATGCTCAACATCTATCCTTGGAGGATCTGATGTGAGAGGAGCTTCAATATTCACTAATCCAACGTCTCTAGAAGAGAGTGCATGAGAATGAAGATGAGATTCATCATTCATGAATATAATGTCTCTAGAAGAGAGTGCATTGGAATGAAGAGAAGGTAGAGTAATGTTAAGAAAAGCATCAATGATTTAATCCTCTTGTGCCAAAATATCCTTACGAGGGGATTTAGGAGAGGGATCAACAAAGAATAATAAGAAAGGAGAAAATAACTCAATTTCACATGCTTGTAAGAGGAATTCTTGAAGTTTCTTAACAAATCTAGAAAGAGATAGAACAAAGAAAGATATAAAGCACATTTTGAAATAGAGATATAGACAATTTGGCCAAAGGTCGACATATATTGCTATTGATGGTATAAAAAAAAATCTTGGAGGATAAATCTTGTATTTCTACTTGAAGAAGGTAAAAGATTAATATGAAGTGAAATAGATGAAAAGCATAAAGGAAATGCATAAATAATATTTATACCTTCATAGTCTTCTCCTCTTCATGGATTGAGCTCACAAGATTGCACCCATATCTTGCATATTTTCTCCAAATGATGGAAATGGATGTGGTTGCTCAAGATTTTAGCATGATGATGGTAGGTTAGTGATAGCTTGGATGGTAGATTTGGATAGGATGAGGATATGAAGAATGTGTGTTGAAAGAATGATAGCCAAGGCCTCATTATATAGAATTTTGGTGAGAGGAATCAAGGGCTAGGATTGATTGGTTAATGGAAGGTTGATATTGAAAGAAAGATAGGGTTTGGATCAAAGAATGAAGATTTATTAGCCTTGTGACAAGTGTCACAACATGGAAAGGGGTGAAATGGGGAGGTGTGCTTACACATGTGTGAGTAGACATTGGGAAGAGAGGCATTAAATTTGTGTAAGAGATAGGGTGGCTTGTGTAAGAGATATTAGGGTTAGATGAGATGGAATTTAAAATTATGAAATAATGGTAATGAGGATTAGGAATGAGGGTTATATAAATTAATAAAAAGGATTAATTTATTTAATGAGGATGGGTTGAGTTAATAAACCAAGGGTTTATTAACTTAGGTGGAGTTAAAAGTTGGAGAATGGGATAATAAGGTTTAGGATGGGAATAAAGTTAATTAATCAAGGATTAACTAACTTAAGAAAGGTTAGGGGATTTAGAGAAATAAGGAAAAAGGAACTATCTTTAATTAAATAAATGTAGATTTATTTAATTAAAGGTGGTGGATAAAGGTAATGGGGAAATTAATTAAATAAATAATGAATATTTATTTAATTAATTATTAGGATAAGGGACATAGGTTAAATTAAATAAATAACAAGTATTTATTTAATTAAATATTATTTTGGGTGTTTATATTTTACCCCTCTTTGAGATGTTGTGATTAAGAGAAGTAACATCATTTCAAAAAAGAATTAAACATAGTGGGTAGGGAAGGGATAAAGACTAGTGGCATGATGCATCAGTCACTAATGAGAATGAGGAAGGATGACGAGGAGGTAGTGATATGCCTCCTCGAGAGGACATGCGGGTTAGGAGAACATGGGTGTGCTCTCAAAATGGATGAGAGGTCTAAAGGATGAAGGATGGAAAGATAGAGGAAAACGAGGATGGATGGGAGAAGATAAGGATGATGAAGACATGGATGGAGAGGGGGGATGGATGATCATCATGCTGCAATGGTAAGAGCATCCTAGATTTGATATGGTACTTGAAATTATGCACCAAGGTATAAGGAACTAGGATGACAATGTGCCAAGTACGTGATCAAAAAGGTCAAGTGCAAACATATGCCTTATAACACCATGATTTGGAAGACCATGATGCCCCTATGGCAATAGAGTGCAAAAGACCATGATAAATGCAAACAATGATAAAACACACAAGCAACAAGCATGCATGCATAGAAAGCCAAAAGAAAACAAGGAACATGCTCCAAGTCAAGCTAAAAACCAATTGATGGATTGATTGATGGATTGATGATGATGATGATAAGGATAGAAAAGTTAATGATAAAAAAAATTCATACCCCAAGGATTTTGTTGTTAACAATAAGAACAACGCATGGATTGGAAAGGATACATGATAGTTGGATAAAAGTGGGTCAATGGATTTGAGTCTGATTTGGATTAAGATGATGGATTTCTTAAGGATGATGAACTACATTGCAAGGTTCCATTTCATGGATTAGGATTGAGTGCATTGGATAGGATTGGATGGGGATTGTTGGATTGGAATTTTTATAAGGGGGAAATTAGGAAGATGCAATATATAATTTTGATGATTAGAAACTAATCTAAACAACAAAATGCTAATTGATTTATACCCATTACTCACAAAATGTAACTATAAAATCAAGAATTCAAGAATGAAATTGACAAAAAGCAATAACAATGAATTCAAAATAAAATAGCTTTACCATCCTATGTCAGAGTGTATCCATATTGACGTATGTTGGATTGTTCAATTCAATACAAAGCCTCCATTGTTGTGTGTGAATGCTTGAAGAATGTGCCTGTGTTGATCGAAGATTGATGAGGCCTTGCAAATACCTTATATATTTTATAAGTTTAACACTTGATACTTTATATTTGGCTTAAGAACTTATGATATTGTCTTTTATATACTTCATTTATGGGCTTAATTATGTATGAATACTTAAATATGAATTCTTTTATATAAATGCTTATTTTCTTTGAATGCACGATTTAATGGTATTTAATGTTTGATTGTTTCATGATTGTGTGTGTTTAACGCATAACTGGAAGATAATTTATATAATAGATGAAGTACTAACTATTTCCCATTCAAATGAGATTGGCAACTAACCTCGACTAACTTTTCACAAATTAGCATCTTCGACCATTACCTGTCAACCAAACAACAGTTCTAGCTAAGCGCATGTTCTAGCTCTGAAGTTTTGTTTGATATCAACTGAAAATAATTGCAAGATCTTTATGATTGTTTTCCCTACAGTCCAGAATATCTCTAATAATTTGGAGATTAGTTTGATTTCCCACTTTTCCCTTTTTTCAAATAAGAGAAGGATATTTATATCTAGTCTCAAGTTAGTTTGGTATTAGATTATATTTTTTTCTAATTTTCATTTCTCAAGTTCTTCACTGAATAAATTTATACTTTCATCCCTCTTTGGGAAAAATTGATGGAATAAATGAAGGATTTGATTATATATGTGTTAAGATCCCTCCAGAGGTAGAGTAGGGACCGCTCTACCAAAGGAAGGTGATCCTTGTTAGTTAAATAGTTCATCTTCATTCTTGTTATTGAAATTATTCACCAGTTCAAACTTAGAATAAATCTTAAATCTAAATTTGCATTGTTGAGATCTTTGTTTCGATTATTAATTAATTAGCATTCTTCCTGCTTTAGTTTAGTTTACTTTTTAGTTAATTTGATTGTAGATGAGATAGTTAGTTTTTCATTAATAAATGGTTATGTTCTTAATGGAATATGTACAAAGTAGGAATTATTACTTGTTAGACTAGAAGAATGAGGAATTGAATAGTCTATTTTTGAAATATATTTATGTTTTTTTCAATTAGTTAAGATTTTGAATTCAATTAAATATTAGATTCTTGTTTTCCTACAAGTTAAATTAAGTTTAATCATCCTTCCTCATGATATAATTTAGCTTGGAATATGACCCATCTCTACATGTTTTCTATTCTGAAGTAATGTGTTTTATAACCTTAGAATAAGTTAAGAAGTTAGAAGAATAGCATAGAATGGTGTAGAGTCACTTTTGAAAAGAAAGGAGCAACTCTGAACCACTCCTAAAAAAATCTTACCAACAGAAAACCCCCCAAAAACTGATCCAACTCTTATCGTAGATAGCTTTAGACACCCCTGGGTTGAAAATTAAGAATTAAATGATTAGGGAATTGTGACAACAATGACCCCTATCCATCATTTTTGGCGTTGTTGCTAGGGAATGGTCTAGCCTTTAAAAGAAAATCCAAGCCTAAGTATTGGTAAGAATCTCTTTATAGTTGATGAACCAACAAAGAGACTTGTTTGGAAGACTTATAAGAAGAGATACAATACCTTCTCTGGAAGGGTCTCCATCACAATCTTCGAGTTCATCGTCATCCACTCAAACAGTCTCCATTCCCTCAGAGAATATGGTAGAACAAGGAGGAGGAGGAGGAGATAGGGAAGAAGAGGTTCCTAACAAAACATTCTCTTTCCCTATTGATATTAATAGGGAGGCTAATGAACAACATATGGAAAATATTTCACCTTCTATTTTACCTACATTTTGTGAGAAAACTTTGGAGGACCCTAACCAATTCTTGTTTGAATTTAAAGTATTATGTCAAACTTATGATTACGCTTCTGACAATCAAAATTTGAAACTATTTCCATCCACTCTGAAGAAATCAGCCTTGCATTGGTTCATGGGTTTGAATGCCAATTCTATTAACTCTTGGGAAGAAATGGAGACAATTTTTTTGGACAAATACTAGGATTACTATTGATTTAGGGACATGAAAGAGGAACTATTTAAAATGAAACAGTTAGAAGAAGATAGTTTAGAGGATTATGTGGATAGATACCAATTTATTTTGAAAATATGTGGAAATGGGTTGGATGAAGAGATTAGTAAGTCCATTTTCCTAAAAGGTATTGATGATGATTCAAGAGATGCCTTGAGCTTGATAGGAAAAGGAGACATCAACAAACTCACTTTTGGAGACATAGTTGAGATTTCTAAGAACTATTCAAGAACAAGACCAAGTTCTAGGAAGAAGAAAAGGGGTTCCTCTATTGATGCTTCTAAGGTTATGGAGGAAATTTCCAATTTAAAAAATGATATCCTTCTCCACCTTAGTTCTCAACCTGAAAAAAGAATGGTAGAACCATTAGCCATATATTGTCCTAAATGTAGAGACAAACATCCATTAAGGGAGTGCCCTCTCAATCAGATAGATTTTTGTGATATTTGTAAGAAGAGGCATTCTACTGGTAAATGTAATATCCTTCTAGAGATTAAAAACAATTTGAAGAAACCTTCTCAATCCTCACCTATAGAAGAAAAACTCAACTACATAGGATAGAGGTAGTTTAATCCTTCTTTTAGAGGATAGTATAATCCTAGAAATAATTCCAATTAGGGTCAAATCAATGGAATCTTTCTAGTCAGTGGAATCCACAGTCTCAGTGGAATACCCAACAAATTCCAATTCCACCTCCTTCTATGCAAACATCTTGGAAACCACCTTGGGGACAACCTGAATGGAACTAGCCTCAATGGAAGTTCAATCAATACCAATGGCAGCCTAATCAACCTCAATGGTAGCCTAATGAAGGTAATAATCCTCAATGGAAAAATTAGGGACCAAGAAGACCGTGGAATTAAAATCAACTACTTTTTCCTAGTTCCACACAACCTTCAAATTCTGAAGCAATAAATCAACCTCAAATTCTAGCTCAGCCAGTTCCCAATCCTAAAAATGTTAAACCTCAACAACCAGCTTACAATGTTGATCCTAATACAGTTGGTTTAAGGAACATTGATTTAAAATATATTCAGTTGAGAACTCAATTAGTACCATCAAAACCTGATTTGAGTAAGGATGAGTAGCAACAAGATTTGATGAAGGATACTTTACAAAAGAATGAAGATATTTCTTTTGATAAATAAGTACCATTTCTTGCATGATTTCAACAAGAATGGGTGGTTAGAAACAAGTTAAGGAGAAATAGGATGATTTGGTAGATTCCCAAATTATCAGAGAACTTAAAAAGATTAACATTGAGATTCCACTTATGAGAGCTATCCTTGATATCCCAAAAATTAACCAAGTGGTTGTCTTTATGTGTCAAATCACCTAGAAGGAAAAAGAAGTTACCTTCCACAATTAAAATTGGAGGAAAACTATTTGATGTTTTTTTAGGGAAGTTGATCCCTCAGAAGTACGGTGACCCAGGAAGTCCAATGATTACCCTTAACAATAATGGTGTTGAAATTTCAAATGTCCTTATTGATTTAGGAGCTGCCATTAATGTTATCACAATTGAAACAACCAACAATTTGGGAATTACAAGTGTTCAACCAACAACCACAGTATTACAATTAGCAAATCAATCAATTGAAAAACTAGAAGGGATTCTTGAAGATGTCATTGTTACTATCAACACATGGGAATATCCTATTGATTTCCTTGTCTTGAAAGTTAAGCAAAGAAAGAAAAGATATCCAATCATTTTGGGGAGACTTGGTTGGCAACATCCACTGCCCTTATTGATTGTAGTTCTAGAAGCATGACCATTTCTAATGGAATCAGACAAAAGGAATTATCCCTTTATCCACTAAACAAACCATCTTTATCATCTGAAAACCATAGTTGGACTGATGATTTTAATTCAGAAGATGATGAGGTTTGAGAACTTTCTATGGTAACATTGACAAAGCATGTAGAATAATATCAAGAATGTATGAATGAAGAAGGAAACCTTGAATTTCATGATATTATTGATAATCAAGATCACTACCCTTTAACTAATATCATGAATTCTGATTTAGATCATAACCAATTGCTCCATCAACTTTTTCCACATCCCTGTCCTTTAAATACTTTGATTGGAGAACCTTCTACTCTTCAAAACAAGACTAAGAAAATCTTAGTGGAGACTAATAAACCCTTACTCATTAATGCTTCCTTTTCAACTAAGCAAGAAGATTATCTAAAATAAATTTTAGAAAAGAATATTGGAGCATTTGCTTGGGATTATAAGGACATGAGAGGGATTCATCCTGATATTTGTACACACCACATTTACACTGAGGATGTTAAACCTATAAGACAAGCTCAAAGAAGGATTAACCTTGCACTAAGAGATATTGTGAAGTTAGAAATAGAAAAATTGCTCCAAGTAGGATTCATTTATCCTATTTCAGACAGTCAATGGGTTTCACCAGTAGTCATAGTGTCTAAGAAAATTGGTAAATGGAGAGTATGTGTGGACTATAGAGAATTGAACAAGGCTACTAAGAGAGATTATTTTCCACTACCTTTCATTGACCAAGTATTGGATAACTTATCAAGCAGTAATTATTTCTCTTTTCTTGATGGTTTTAGTGGGTATAACTAGATTCAGGTAGCTCTAGAAGATCAAGATAAGAAAAAATTTACATGCCCATGGGGTACCTTTGCTTATAGAGTCTTTCCTTTTGGAATATCTAATGCACCTACTACTTTCCAATGTGTTGTTATTGTTATTTTTGCATATCTAATAGCAACATGTGTAGAGGTATACATGGATGATTTCACAGTTCATGGTAAAACTTATGAAGAATCTTTGAATAATCTAAATAAAGTTTTGAATAGGTGCAAAGAACATAGATTATCATTGAATCATGAGAAAATTCCATTAATGATGACTGAAGGAATTTTGTTAGGACATCATATATCAAAAGAAAGAATCAAGGTAGATCCTAAGAAAATTGAAGTTATTCTACAGATACTAGTACCTCAAACTCAGACTTAGGTGAGAATCTTTTTAGGACATGTTAGCTATTATAGAAGGCTTATAGAAGGATTTAGTAATATTGTTGGTCCTCTATTTAATTTATTAAAGAAAGATTCAGAATTTCTTTGGATTGTACTGTGTCGACAATCCTTTGATGATATTAAACAAGCTTTAACAACTATGCCTATCATATCTCGACCAATCTAGGGTGAACCTTTCCACATAAATGCAAATGCATCTAATTTTTTTATCAAAGCAATTCTTGGATAGAAGGAAAAAATAGGAGCAATGCATTCCATTTATTATATAAGCAAAAATCTTAACCTAGCTGAATAGAACTATACTACTACTGAAAAAGGAATTCCTAGCAATTGTGTATGCTATTAACAAATTTAGACATTATATTACTGGTTATAAGACTTTTGTACATACAGACCATGCAGCTATTCAATACCTAATTAATAAAGCTATAGTGGGAGGATGCATCATTCAATGGTTATTATTATTACAAGAATTTGATATAACGATTGTTGATAAACTAGGTAAAGATAATGTTGTGGCTGACTTATTTTCCAGGATAATTTTATAGGGGAATAATGAACCAGTTGAAGATGCATTTCTTGATGAACACCTATTTTCCATATTAGTTCAATCACCTTGGTTTGCTGATATTGCTAATCATTTAGTAATTGGGAAATGGCCTTCCTATTTTTCATCTAAGTAGCACAAGAGATTAGTTAAAGTTCTAAGCTTGAATTGATTAATGGTTTGATGTTTAAGATGTGTCCAGATCATGTTATGAGAAGATGTGTACATGAAATAGAAGTTTATGATATCTTGAAGGCATGTCATGATGATCTAGGTGCAGGACATTATTCCATAGTGAGAACAATACATAAGATTTTGGGAGTAGGCTATTTATGGACAAAAATGACTAAGGATGTAGCTCACTACATTAGACATTGTGATCAGTGTTAGAGAATGGGAAGACCTACACATTCTATAGAAATGTCACTTCAAACACAAGTTTCCTTGGAACCATCTGAGAAATAGGAAATTGATTTTGTTGGTCCCATAGAACCATCGTCAAAAGGAAATCATTGCATCCTTGTATGTATTGATTATGTCACCAAATGGGTGGAGGTCAAAGTGTTACTGGCTATTGATGAAGAAAGAGTTGCAGATTTCTTATACAAAAACATCCTAATGGAGCACCTATAACACTTGTATCAGATCAAGGACCACAATTTATGTCTTTAATGCTCTAGGCATTTCTTCAAAAATATCCAGTTCAGCATAGGAAGTCATCACCATACCATCCTCAAGTAAATGGGCAAGTGGAGGTGACTAATAGAGAACTAGAGAATATACTCACAAAAATAGTTTTATTCGGAAGAGTGACTAGTCTAATAGATTGACAGAAGTTGTTTGGGCATACAACACAACATGGAAAATAAACACAAGATTTTATCCATATGAATTAGTTTATGGGAAGACACCTATTCTTCCTATAGAATTTGAACTTGAAACACTTAGAACAACTTTAAATGTGGGCATAGATTTGGTTGAAGCATAGAAAAGTAGAGTGTTGCAATTGAATAGGTTAGATGAAATGAAGATGGAAACTGATGAGACAAAAAAATGCATCATCTATTAGCCAAATAAAAACATGTATTTTGCTTAATTATAAAGATTATCAAGACTGGATATGATGAGGAAAGTAAGAGATTTTCAGTTGCAGCAATCAAAGATTTCATCATATCCTAAAAATTGTGATCTAGGTTCTTGAGATTTTTGGATAAAAATTAAGAAACGAGAAGGAAAAAAAACCCATTAAATTTCATGAAAACCTAGTTCATGGTTTGAGAAAAATATTCACCAGTTTGCTGCTCTAAAATTATATTCTCATGCTTTGGAAATTTTGAATGCTCCAGAATTTGTTCATTTGTTTGCTTCTATGCTCCAAAATTTTTAGAACTAAGTCTAAAGAGGTTGAGTAGTTAAGGGACAAAAGTTGAAAGTATCTAAAGGGTAGTTCCAAGCATTAAGGAAGGTTGTTGGGTTGTACAAACAAATGGAGAATATCTAAGAGACAATTTTGGGTATTTTGAACCTTTTTGCAAGCATCTAGGAGTTGTTTTATGAGCTTTAATGATACACAAGAGAAAGATGTGACTTTTGCAGCATTCAAATATCTTTTTGGAGCTTGTTTAGTGGCTATAAAATAGGCATATTTTTTTGGACGACCAAAGAAGATTGAATTAGCAAGATGAATGAAAGACTTATCTCTTTTCCCTCAACACATGTTCCTATCTTCTAACAAGTTGTTGCATAACAATTAAGACTCATCTTTCAGATTAGTTGAAGACAAGAATTCTATAAATTCATTGTAATCAAGAAATCAAATGGGGAAGAGTTATATATAATAATAAAGTTTAGTTTATTTTACAGCAGTAGTGTAGTTGTCTGTAGTTTTCATTTCTTAGTTTATTTTCCAGCAATCTTTCAATTTCTAGTTATTTACATTTCTAGTATTTTCCTTTACAAGTTTCTTAAGATAGATTTGATTCCAATATTTCATTTACAAGCTCTTAGATTAGATTTGATTCTAGCAATTTATTTTATGCATTGTATTTCAATTCTATTTTTAGAAAAAGTATTTCATTTAAATGATTTCTTATCTCTTTTGCATATTATCATGGACACCGCCCTAGATTGACATTTATAATCAAATGATGAGGAATGCAATGACACTCATCATTTTTGGTGTTGTTTTTGGGGAAAGGTGTCATGAGGGAGTTGGTGTTGATTGGATGATATCAAATCAAAATAAAAGCTAATTTGGCATGCTTTTTAGATTTATTATTTTAGAAATTCCCTATTTTATTATTTTAGAAACTTCCCCCCAAAAAAATAGATCCAAAGGAAGAGGTTCTTGCATGCAAAGGTGATAGCTTTTGTGCAATATCCCCAACCAAAGGACCATGACTTCAAGCCTCAATAAGTAAAACATTATTGTTTTAACACCTTCAAAGTCCAAGGAGGGTTGCCCGATCAAATATTTGAAGGAAAAAAAGTTGCATCCAGTCATGCATGCAACAAAATGTGAGGAATGATTGCAAAATATTTTTAATCAGTCCATGCATCTACTAGAATAAAAAATTATGGAGAAAACTATTATTTCAAAGGAAGGAGGAGCATCCAAGTTCAAATATTTAGTCATCTTCTTCTCATGGTTTTCCTCTTCTTTCAAAAATTTGAATGCCCTTTGAGAAAAGGATGTTATTTTCCAAAGCCAGTTAATGGTTTTGTGTAACTTATCTTTACATCAATAAGTAGAGTAGGATAGAGTAGGTTTCTTTTCTACAAATAAGTGATTTATAAATGCTATGTACTATTTAAAGTGGCAACCAACCACGAAAAAAAGACAACAAACTTTAGATAACTCTGGAGTAATTCAAAATATCTTTAGGAGCATCTCTAGTGTACCTTTCAGAAAATCTCTAAAGCAATTGTAATAAAAGTAACAAAATTGGCTCTCAAAACTCACTATAAGTTGCAGGAGGACCTACAACATTTTAAGTGTGGCGGAGATGATGAGACAAAAAAATAATCTATTAGCCAAATAAAAATATGTATTTTGCTTAATTATGAAGATTATCAAGACTGGATATGATGAGGAAAGTAAGAGATTTCTAGTTGCAGCAGTCAAAGATTTCATCATATCTTAAAAATTACGATCTAGGTTCTTAAGATTTTTAGACAAAAATTAGAAAACAAGAAGAAGAAAAAAATCATTAAATTTCACGAAAACCCAATTCATGGTTTGAGAAAATTCTTCACTAGTCTGATGCTCTAGAATTTTATTCTCGTGCTTCAGAAATTTCGGATGCTTTGGAATTTATTCATTCATTTGTTTCTATGCTCCAGAATTTATGGAACTAAGTATGAAGAGGTTGAGTAGTTAAGGGACAATAGTTGAGAACATCTAAAATGAAGTTCCAAGTAATAAGGAAGGTTGTTGGGTTGTACAAACAAATGGAGAATATCTAAGAGACAATTTTGGGTAGTTTGAACCTTTTTGCAAGCATCTAGGAGTTGTTTTATGAGCTTTAATAATACACAAGGGAAAGACATGACTTTTTCATGATTTAAATTTCTTTTTAGAGCTTGTTTAGTGGCTACAAAATAAGCATTTTTTTTTGGATGACCAAAGAAGATTGACTCAACAAGATGAATGAAAGACTTATCTCTTTTCCCTCAACACATGTTCCTATCTTCTAGCAAGTTGTTGCACAACAATTAAGACTCGTCTTTTAGATTAGTTGAAGACAATAATTTTATAAATTCATTGTAATCAAGAAATCAAATGGGGAAGAGTTATATAGAATAATAAAGTTTAGTTTATTTTGTAGTAGTAGTGTAATTGTCTGTAGTTTTCATTTCTTAGTTTATTTTCTAGACATCTTTCCATTTCTAGTTCTTTACATTTCAAGTATTTTCCTTTACAAGTTTCTTAAGATAGATTTGATTCCAACATTTCATTTACAAGCTCTTAGATTAGATTTAATTCCAGCAATTTCTTTCATGCATTGTCCTTCAATTCTGTTTGTAGAGAAAGTATGTCATGCAAATGATTTTTTCTCCCTCTTGCATATTGCCATGGACACTATCCTAAATTAACATTTATAATAAAATGATGAGGAATGCAACGACACTCATTAGAATCCTTACATCAAACAGAGATCATTCAAAATCAAAGGAAATAGTGGTATGACAAGAATATTCACAGTAGACAATTTACTATAGGAGATTGGGCATTACTGTTTGATTCACGGTTTCAAGAATTCAAAGGGAAATTGCATACCAGATGACTTGGACCATATGAGATTAAGGAATTTTTTTATAATGAAGTTGTCCAGTTAATACCTATTGATGGAGAAAGGAGGACAATGTTGGTAAATGGACATAGGCTTAGACTTTATCATAAACTAGCATCAAAAGAATAATTTACAACTGAACTTCAATCAAGGATAGAACATTTTACTAAGATTTCTCTTCTTTAGGTGAAGTTTCTTGTCCTTAATACTATTCAATTTCCATGAATAAATAAGGTAAATTGAAAACCATAAATGGCAGTTTATATACCAAAAAATGTTCAAAATAAAAAAGAGGAAAAAAAGATTTTTTTTTTCATAATCTTCTTGTCTCTTGTAGGTACAAATTTGAATAGATTTTGTTGGCTCCTCATAGAACTAGAAAGATCTTGATAGCTCCTAATTGCATCTGAAAACAATTCCTTAATAGGAAATGTTGATTATAGGTTCAAATTGATTCAGCTCTTGATGGCTCCTGATTCCTCTCGATTGGTTATTCTCAGTATTCAATCACTCTAATTTATTAATGATCAGTTACTAGTTGATACAATCCATGAAATTCAAGAGTAGGAAGAAGAATTAATGCATCATTGGAAGCTTTCAACTTCATTGTTTTGCTGACTTATTTATTTACTATGCAGATATAGGTTCATTTAATATTCTGGATTTTCATGATTTGACATAACATGTGGAAAAAATGGGCTCCCACAAGGGTTGAGCCCAGCATGCTGGATATGATAAAAAAGCACTACATTTATTAACTGTGATTAAATGCACTTTATAATTTGGTGAACTCTAATAGATTTTGATCATTTTTGGAAATTGTAAAGATTATTCTAGAATACTTTGTTGTCACATATACCATCTGTCAACATCGATGTTATTTCACATGGGAGGTGAGCATTTATATGATGTATTTATTCTCAAAAATTTAAATGCATTAAATTATGTGTCGGAAATTTGTTATAGAAGTCGTATCATCATGTTAAAATGCCAAGTGTAATTTATTAAGCGAGTTAAAAATGAGGTGACATTACTTGCTTATTTTTTGAGTAATGATTATGAAATGATGTTTCAAGCAAAAGCTAACTATACGATAAGATCAAATAATGTAGTTTTTCCACCTTACGTCAACAAATTTTAAAAAATATTGTTTGACGAGAAGTTTCAGGCGTGCAAAATATAGTCTGGTTTAACTGAACATAATGGCGAGTAAATGACATTTAATGTCCAAATAGAAATAGTTATGAGCTATTTCAAATTCATTGAAGGATAAAAACCTGTTGTCATTTTTGCAATATCACCTTTTTCTACATTTTCTCCTAACAGAAGATTGTTCCTGAATTTCTCAAGTTTTCAATCTAAAAAAAAGGGATACAAGAGGATGGTTGGGCCAAAAGAGGCTATAATAGACAATGAAACCAGAAGATGGTCACAGCAAGCTGGTTGGTTGGACCTCATTCTCAAATATGAGGGGTATAAACGGGATGTAATTCAAGAATTTGTAATGAATTTCCACATCAACTTCACAGTAGTGAGGGGAGAAACTATTTAGGTATCCACAACTGTGATTAGTGCATTGTCTGGAATTCCAACTAAAGGTGAAATTGTGAAGTGAGGTCAACGTGATTTGAAAGAGCTTCTAGAAATGTTTCATGTTGACCCATAACCTCTACCTATTTTCTAGGTTCACAAAGGAAAAGACAAGGGAATTGATAGAGAAGTCTTCAGGAGCCCTGGTCATCAATTGTTCACTACTTGATGAAATATTTTACCTGTGAGGGCTAGTATGCTTCAATGTTGGGGCCATCTCTATGGTTGTTGATTCATGCTTGCGATGGGCAAGCTAAGCCAGAGGCAAGGGTAAACTTTCTTGCATTCTTTTTTCCTCAAATCAGTGATATGGTGATGAAATGTAATGAAAAGGAGAGTAGGATAACACATCATGGGTTAATGCATTTAATTGTTAAACATCATTTTATTAAAAAACTAGATGGTGAGGAAAAATGGAGGCAATTCTTGATGAATATTAAGGGTGAAAGTTCAAGAAAATATAAAACCCCCATAACTAGAACTTTGAAAATAGAAAAGGAAAAGAGCTCAAAAGAAGTTAGGGAAAAACCTTTAGGAAGGCCTCAAAAACAAGACTCTAAGGAAGCTAAACCTTCTAAAAGAAGAAAGGAAAAAGAAATAAAAACCTCAGAGAAATATGAACCTGAAGAAAGTAGTAAAAAGAAGAAAGGGATTGAGAAGAAACAAAAGCTAAAGAAAAGAAAACAAGATGAAAATTTTGAAAAACCTAAAAAGGAAAAGAAATTGAAGAAAGGTAGAAAAAGGGAAGCTTAAAAATCTCCTCCAGTAATTCAAGTTGAAGAATCTAAGATAGAAGAACCTGAAAGAGGAGATAAAGATTCCTAATCTACAAAAACCCCTATAACTGAAACTATTATGCCAAACCCTACTACTACTCTAGAATCCCTTGTTGAAAAGGAAGTTTCTCGGCCTTTATCCCTAGTGTTTGAAGAAAACATTGAATTATCAAAATTCCAAGAATTTAAAGAGGCCCAAACCCATGATGTTACCCCTAGTTCTCTAACTCAGCTTGGAGAACAAACTGAAGAACCAATTATTCATAGAGAGGGAAAACAACCCTTAGAACAACAACAAGAGGCTGATGGCAGTTTAAATTAGAGAAAGAAAGAAGAAAAATATGTTCAATTTGCATTGAAATTATCAAGGTTGGAAAGAGAAATAGAAGAATTTAAGATGTAGAACATAATATTGGAAATGAACTTGAAACAAAAGGATGAACAAATCTCAAAATCTAAAACAGAGGTAGAAAAACTGAAATCACAATTGTAACAGGACACAACCCAGTTGTTCACCCAACTGGAAAATGCTAAGGAAACCCTAGGAAAAGTGACTGAGCAATGTGAGAAAAAATATAGTGAATAAAGGTTGAAAGAAGAAATAGAAATAAGGCAACAAGTAGCTCTTGAAAGGGAAGAACCAGAGCAGACAGTATTTCCACCTTCTAGATTACTTAGTTTACCTCCACTAGAGGAAAAACCATAGGAAAAATCCATAGGCCCAAGGTATCTTTCACTCACTACCATGAAATAAAAACAACTCAATAAACAACTTCAAGATAAGATATAAATAGTTACAAAGGAAAGAGATGAAGAAGAAACGAAGGTTGTTGAAGTGGTGGACATAACTTTTTCATTAGTAGCTACCAGAAAACCTTCATGGATGTATGGTTTATTTCTTAGAGAGTTGTTTTTGAAATGGAAATTAAATCAACTTGTGTTACAAAGACCTCTTGATTTCAAGACTGATAATGATTTTCTGTAATCATATTTTAAAAGTCATCCAAGTATTCAAAATCAGATTTGTGAATTTTTCCAACATGCCTTTCTTATGGGAGACATTGATGATTCTCTCCTTAACATTTATGTTGGAGAACTTCATATCAATTAATTTGTCTCTTTGTTGTAGAATCAGATTGAATGGAGAAAAAAAATGGAAGAATACAGGGAAGTACAAAAAAAGTATGGTTTACCAATGAGGGGAGAAACCTGATGCAGCCTATTATATTAAAAAGTTCAGATCAATGTCCAGGCTCAATGATGTGGTTCCAATTTATGTTTCTAACCTATTGAAGAGTATTGCAAGTTTTCAAAATGTGGAGGGAACACTCCCTCCATTGGCTCAGCAAGCCTGTAGGGAATGATATAACTCCATTTCGGATCAATTGAAAAGAAGAGAGCCCATCAACCCAAACAATATCAAATGGAGTTTAACAAGGGTTAGACATGTGATCAGTTTGATTCAACAACAGCAAGAATTCTAGATTGGGATGAGGTTTAGGATACTCATCATCATTATTCCCACAGCAAAAATCAATGCACCTAAAAAGATACTATAGGAAGTCTTGAAATCCTAGTATGAGAAACTTCAACAGAACAATGGCTTCGCCCATAAAAATAGGACTCCAGACCAATACAAAGGTGTATTTGACTGTGCCTTATGGATTGAAGCTCTAAACAAAACATCCCTAATATAATTGATCTATAACCATGGGGACATGGTTAAGAGTAGGATGGGGAGGATGATGAGGCCTTGCAAAGACCTTATATATTTTATAAGTTTAACACTTGATACTTTATATTTGGCTTAAGAACTTATGATATTGTCTTTTATATACTTCATTTATGGGCTTAATTATGTATGAAGACTTAGAATATGAATTCTTTTATATAAATGCTTATTTCCTTTGAATGCATGATTTAATTGTATTTAATGTGTGATTGTTTCATGATTGTGTGTATTTAACATATAACCAGAAGAGCATTTATATAATAGATGAAGTGCTAACCATTTCCCATTCAAATGAGATCAGTGGTTAACCTCGGATAACTTTTCACAACTCAACATCTTCGACCATTACCTATCAACCAAACAACAATAATAGCTAAGCACATGTTCTAGCTTTGAAGTTATGTTCAATATCAACTAAAGATAATTGTAAGATCCTCACGATTATTTTCACTGCGGTCCAGAATATCTTTAATAATCTAGAGATTAGTTTGATTTCTCATTTTCCCCTTTTTTCAAAAAAGAGAAGAATATTTATATATAGTCTCAAGTTAGTTCGGTATTAGATTATATTAGTTTCTAATTTTCGTTTCTCAATTTATTTGTTGAATACTTTTGTACTTTTGTCCCTCTTTGGGAAAATTTGATGGAATAAAAGATGGATTTGATTATATATGTGTTAAGATCCCTCTAAAAGCAAAGCAAGGCCCGCTCTACTGAAGGAAGGTGATTGTTGTTAGTTAAATAGTTCATCTTCATTCTTGTTATTGAAATTGTTCATCAGTTCAAACTTAGAATAAATCTTAAATCTAAATTTGCATTTTGAGATCTTTGTTTCAATTATTAATTAATTAGAATTCTTCCTGCTTTAGTTTAGTTTAATTTTTAGTTAATTTGTTGAAAAAGAGATAGTTAATTTTCCATTAATAAATGGTTATGTTCTTAATGGAATATGTATAGAGCAGGAATTATTACTTGTTAGATTGGATGAATGAGGAATGGAATAGTCTGTTTTTGATTTGTCAATTAGTTAAGATTTTGAATTCAAGTAACTGTTAGATTCTTGTTTTCCTACAAGTTAAATTAAGTTTAATCATCCTTCCTCGCGGTCTAATTTAGCTTGGAATATGACCCATCTTTGCAAATTTTCTATTATGAAGTAATTCATTTTATAGCCTTAGAATAAGTTAAGGAAGAAATTAGAAGAGTAGCGTAGAACGGCATTGAGTCACTTCCATAAAGGAAGGAACAACTTTGAACTGCTCCTAACAAAAGCAGACCAACAACAAACCCCCCAAAAATTGATCCAACTCTTACCGCAAATAGCTTTAGACACCCTTGGGTTGACAATTAAGAATTAAATGACTAGGGAATTGTGACAACCCCTATCCATCAAAGATGTGGGTTGAATCTTTCTCCAATATTGATTAAGATATTGGTGTCAATATGTGGTGATTGATCATGAAAATACTATACACTTGTAACATATCCTTGCTGAGGTTTGGGGCTGGGTCGGGCCCTAAGCAATGGTTCGAGGGAGGCAGCCCTCGATAGCAAGGGTTTTGTTGAATAGTCTAGATAATTGAGAGGGGGGTGAATCGATTATTATAAAACAATTTTCTTGAATTTAATTAATCTAGAGAAAACATAAATCAATCAGAAAATAATCTAACAGATATGAACATGAAAGCACACAACAACACCATGCACAATGAACACCAGAATTTACGTGGAAAATCAAAAAGGGAAAAACCACAGAGAATGCTAATTCTCAATTATAAAACACCAGTTAAGGTGATTTTTACAAGGGCTCACTGCCAAATTTCTCAATACAGGTAAGGCTCAATATCAGTGGGTTGACTACCCGGCTATTACAACCAAAGATAAAAAGGCTCACTACCAAAAGAGAAAGGCTCATTGCCAAAAGAGAAAGGCTCATTTCCAACAGAAAATGGCTCATTTCCAAAAGAATGATGAAAGGGAATCCACTGTTGAAATAACTATCACTAATGATGACACCAAATAGAATCTCATTGTTTGTTGCCTATGGTCATATACTTTCGCATACTTCACAATGTCTAGATTTTCATATTCACATTCATCACACTTTCTTTCATCGAATAGAATCAAATTTTACTTATAACATTCCATGCTTTCATAATCTCCTAAGTCGGCCAAACACAATGTCTTCATAATCTCCTAAGTTAGCCAAACACAATTTGAATTAGGTCACCAAAAAACATTCCCATGGTGGAAAGGAAAGAAACATGTACCAAATAGAACCTCCTCACTCAAATCAACACACTACACTTTTACCATGACATTCAGAACCAAAGAATAAAATATAGGCGTTACAATGCAAACAATGTTCTGGAGCACATTAACCAATTTCCAGATCGGTTTGGACCCATAAGAGTGTATCTCATTATGTTGCAAAATGAATGGGACCGGGACAAGCACATCCAAAGATAGATCATCACAACACATCACTCGGAGATCACCAATCCAGATTACCAAAGCATCAAAATCTAGCCTTAATCAATCAACCAAGATATGTTGACATACATGACAACCATTAATGACAACAATCAATAGCATCACATTCCAACAAAATCCCCCTTTGTCATTGATGGAAACATCCATCAAAAACAAACCAAACAACTCAATGCCAGCATCAATAGCATCAAGGACCTTCTTTTCTTCTCCCCCTTTGACATCAAGGAAAAAGGGAAAAAACTCCCCATGAAAGACTTACTCTGCTCTCCCTATGAGGAAGCCATCAAGCATTAATCTAGATAAAGAGTGAGCATATAATACACTGGACCAATGCACACCTTGGTGCAAATTATTGTAGACTAGGAGGGGGCAGAACCCCTAACTTCTATCAGAGATACTCAAAAGTATCTTTGCTCACTGGTTTTGTGAAAATATCTACACTCTACTCTTTTGTAGGTACATATTCAAGTCTTACCTCATTTTCCAATACCTTCTCTCTCAAGAAGTGATATGTAATGGATTTTTTTTTTCTAGAGTGTTGTACCGGATTCTTGGAAATGTTTATTGCACTGGTATTATCACACATAATTGAGATTGGTTCATCATATGATATGCCAATGTCCTTCAATGTTCATTTTATCCACAATACCCGAGTGCAACATGAGGATGTCACAATGTATTTAGCTTCACTAGTAGATATAGATATATAATCTTGTTTCTTACTTGACCAAGCAACCAACCAAGATCCAAGGAAATAAGCTCCACCACTTGTGCTCTACCTATTATCAACACATCCAGCTCAATCAACATCAGTATAAGTTGTCAAAGTGAAATATGAGTCCTTTGGATACCATAACCCCATATAATTTGTACCCTTCAAATATCTAAAGATCCTTTTTACTACAACAACATGTGATTCCTTTGGTTCTTGTTGAAATCTATCTGCTAAACAAATAACATACATAATCTTTGCTCTAGTAGCAGTCAAATATAACAATCCTCCAATCATTGACCTGTACATACTTGTATTTGCTTTAGGTGAATCATCTTCTTTTGTCAACTTGCATCCGGTAACAATAGGTGTACAAACCGGTTTGGAATTCTCTAATCCAAACTTCTTCAATAATTCTTTGGTATACTTGGACTGAGAAACAAAAATTCATTTGTTGTTTTGATTTACTTGTAGTCCAAGGAAGAAATTTAACTCACTTATCATAGACATTTCCAATTTCTTTTGCATTTCATCTACAAAATTTTTGCACATATCACCATTTCCTCCATAAATTATGTCATCAACATAAACCACAACAATCAACATTTGATGTGAGTGAATTCTATAGTATAAATTACTATCAGTAGATCCCTTTTGAAATCCTTGTCCAATCAAGTACTTGTCTAATCTACCATACCAGGCTCTAGGTGCCTGCTTCAATCCATATAAGGCTTTCTTCAACCTGAAAACAACATTCAGGTCACTTACAGACTTAAATCCCTCTGGTTTCTCAATGTAGACTTCTTCCTTCAGTTCTCCATTCAAGAATGCAAGTTTTACATCCATTTGATAGACTTTGAAATCCTTAAAAGCTGCAAAAGCTAAGAATATCTGAATCGCTTCCATCAGGGCAATAGGGGTATATGTTTCTTCAAAATAAATACCTTCGATCTGAGTGTAACCTTTGCAAACCAATCTTTCCTTGTTTCTCATTACCTTTCCATTTTCATCCAACTTGTTCTGGAATACCCACTTTGTTCAATTACATTTTTTTCTATCGGTCTAGGCACAAGTTCCCAAGTCTTATTTTTCTCCATCTGATCAAGTTCTTCTTTCATTTCCTTCACCCAATTCTGATCATTGCATGCTTCTTCCACAATCTTTGGCTCAGTTTTTGAGAGTAGACACAATAATACTTTCTCTTTAGTTGCTTTCCTTCTTGTGATGATTCCTTTATTCTTATCTCCAATAATTTGGTTTTCTGAGTGGTTTCTGTGTACATACTTTGGGGTTTTAGTTGTAGTTGTTGGAGCCTCCTTTGTCTATTATTCTTCTTTCTTATCCTTTTCTCCTTTTTCATCTAAGTCATATGGTTCATATTTAATATGTCTGTCAGAATTTCTTTGAATATCTTCATCTATTTTCACATTCGCACTTTCAACTATCTTGTTCAGTCTCTTGTTGTAACACTGGTATGCTATGCTTCTTGTAGATTAACCCAAAAATATGCCTTCATCAGCTCTACTATCGAACTTTCCAAGATTGTCCTCATCTCTTTGGATGTAGCATTTGCTTCCAAAAATTTTGAAGTACTTTACTATGGGAGCTCTTCCATGCCATAGCTCATATGTTGTCTTTCCATACCTCCTCCAGAATAGTACTATGTTAAGAGTGTAAACTACTATGTGTATTGCTTCTGTCTAGTAAACCTACTCATTGATCATTGTTCTAGTTGCTTCTTGAACTGTCCAGTTCTTTCTTTCCACTACACCATTCTATTGTGGTATTCTAGGGGCAGATAGTTGCCTTTTAATGCCATGTTTTTCATTAAATTTTTTGAATTCATCAAAAGTAAACTCTCCTCCTCTATCAGATCTTAAACACTTGATTCTTCAGCCAACTTCATTCTCAACTCTTTCCTTGAAAATCTTGAATTTTTCTAAAGCCTCTGATTTTTCTCTTAAAAATGCAACCCAGATTAATCTAGAATAATCATTTATTAAAAGCATGAAATATCTCTCACCTTGTAAGCTTCTTGTTTTGGTGGGACCACATAGGTCAATGTGTACAAGGTCCAACAAACTGGTAGATGATTCTTCTTTCCTTCAGAATGTTTCTCTATTTTGCTTTCCTTCTTGACATCCTTTGTAGATAGTGTTTTCTAGTTTGGTTAGTCTTGGAAAATCTCTCACTACTCTTGTTGAACTTCTCCTTACCAAATCGTTAAAGTTGATGTGACACATCCTTTGGTGCCAAAGCCAACTTTCATTGGACTGAGAAAATAAGCATCATTTTGTAGCTCCTTCCAGTTGATACATATTCCCACTTGTTCCTTTTCCAGCTGCAATAACAATTTCGGATCTCTTTTCGATCTCACAACCATCATCCTAAAACATCACATTATATCCATTTTCACACATTTTTCCAACACTCAAAAGATTATGAAAAAAATCCTTCACATGGTAAAAAATTTGAGTGTTATGTTTTCCATCAAAGGTAATAGAACCAATTCCAACAATTTATGTTGTTTTATCATCTCCAAATCTAATGGAACTTCCATCATATTTCTCAAGCTTCACAAAATTACTTTGATCACCGGTCATATGATTCAAACACCCATTGTCAATCATCCATTCATCTCTATTTCTTTTAAAAAATAATGCAACTTCAATGTTATCATTAGATTTCGGACAAATATTAGAGATATCAAATCTAGGTTCATCCTTTTCCACCAAAAACAAACGATCTTCATGATTTGATTCATCATCTGAAATGTTGGAATTGTCATTAACATAATAGGCCTTCTTATTGATATTTTTAAACTTTTTCCTTGTTCCTTTTTCTAGACACTTGGTTGCTAAATGACCAATCTTTCCACATCTAGATAATTTAAGAGGCAACATACCTTTGTACTTGCCAGTACCTTTCTTCAATTTCCTTGTGAAGTTTGCTTCCAACTCATCTGAACTTTCACTAATTGGATCTTCTTTTGTCTTTGTGGCTTTGAAGGTTGTTTCAAACTTCTCCTTTTCTTTTCCAAATTTCCTCATCTCAAATGTGGTCAAGGTGCCAAATAGTTTCTCTCTAGTGAATTTCTTTGGAACATAAACTTCCTCAATAGCTGAGATCTTGTCACTATAGCTCTCTAGTAGGGTCATCAAAATCTTCTCCATTACATCATCTGTCAAAGTGCCTCCTATTAAACAGTCTAGATTACTGAGAGAGGGGGGTGAATCTGTTATCATAAAACAATTTTCCTTTCTTTAATTAAACTAGAGCAAGCTTATATCAATCAGAAAATAATTAAACAAATATGAGGATGAATGCACACAACAACACTAAGCACAATGAACACTAGAATTTACATGGAAAACCAAGATGAGAAAAACCATGGAGAATGTTAATTCTCAATTAAAGAACACCAGTTAAGGTGGCACCAGGTAAGGTGATTTTATAAAGGCTCACTTCCAAAATGCTCACTACCGATGGGATCACTGCCCGAGTATTATAAAAAAAAATAGTCTCACTAACAAAAATTGAACTGATGAAGTTGCATCTACATATGCATGAATTTAGTTCTGATTAAGAGCATAATATTTGTCTACAACATATCCAATCAAGAATCTTCTGCACACCTTCCTTGCACAACCTTTGCACCCTTTTATCTACTCGCACACACCATACTCCTCACTCTTTGTTTCATCAAACAAAAAAAAAAATTACTTATACCATTTCATGCCTTCATAATCTCCTAGGTTGGCCAAACATAATGTCTTCATAATCTCCTCAGTCGGCCAAACAAAATTTGAATTTAGATCACCAGAAAACATGTTGGCATGAGGAACAAACTTGAAACATTCAATAAGGCCTTGCACGCTAGCACCAAACCCAAAAGATAAGTCACACATAAAGATCTTCTTACCACATTACCAAGGGACCCATAAATAGGTCATACATAAGATAGGTTCATTATATAACATAATTATCAAAATATAGCAAACTTTGAATTACATGAAATATATTTTGGAGCTGATGGGAATGCCACAACCAAGACTAGATTATCATCAATTTCAATGAAAACATACCATAACTTGTAACATGCTACATGAATGTCTGAATAGCAAGGTTTCCCAGAGTAAGCTTTGAGCACAATAGCCAATGTCAAAAGATTAGACTTCATTATTCTACATTAACTATCTTCCATAGATGTCCCAAAAAGAAGTACTACCATGTCCAGATCAAAGATAACATCAATATTACATAGCATCATAGCACTCGATAGGATAGATCATTTATGTATATCATTCAGAGCACAACCTTCCAAATCTAGGTTTTGACATCAATGAAAACAATGCTAAATCATCTCAACAAATTCTCAACAATCTCTCCCTTTGGCATTGATGGAAAAACAACAAAAACTCAAAAACACAAAACTCCAAAACTCCAAGCACTCCCCCTTTGTCAAGCAATTCAATACCTCTTCTTTTTTTTGTTTTCTCTTCATTTTCTCCCCCACTTTGCCATCAAAGGAAAAGGGAAAAATAAGAACATTCAGGAGATCAAGTAAAAATAACACTTTTCACATGAAAAATCTTCTTATACCTTTCTCTCACAATTGGAAGAATCCTCTTCCAAGCTAGCATTGCAGAAACCATTCTAGAACACATACTATCTAGTAGAGTCAACATAAATGAAGATGACCACTCCAGAGATAAGCACTATTGTTCACAATCCTTTGCATTAGAAATTATCCTAGAGAGATGATCCAACCAGACCTCAACAATTTCTTTGACCAACCAAAAAGTTCTAACCAAATCTTTCCTCTATCTCTAAGTAGACAATAAATCAGCTTGCAACTCTCCAACTCTTATTCTCTATTTTCCATCTATCAATCATAGCTTGGAACTTATGTCCTTCAGATCCTTCCAGCAACAACCTTTCTTCAACAACTTCTACCAGATTATCCAGTAATGAGTCAGAAACATTTGAAACAGTAATACCCTTTTTGAGTAGATAATCAACCAAGGAATCATCAATTCTAAGCCTATTGACCGAAGAGTAGGAATACCACATTTCACCAATCTTTTTCATATCACCTTCATCCAACACCAAATGAACATCTAGATCGAAAGAGTCAAATATAGGTAGATATTTTTCTTCCTTCTTTTCATCTGAGATAGCAATGACTTCCTCAATGTTAGTTTTCCTCCTTTTAGGTTCTGGAGGGGAACCACCAATGGCAACCTCTAACTCCTTACCGGAGGAGGAACCCTCCTCAAATTGACTAGACACTATCACACCAGAGCACAAATTCATCTACAACGATGAGAAATAGACTTTGCAAGCACTTGCTTTATCTTCCATACATTCCAGATGCATGTAGACTTGCTTTCTGACAAGGATGTCAGACTTCCACTTAACATTCTCCTTTGATGGTAGCGAACTCAGAAAGTAAAATACTAAACATATGAGAAAAGTCCCAAACCAAAAAGGATAACTCTCAACCAAAGACATTCTGACATTCTGACACTCTCAACCATTGTGTCAGTTCTCATTTCCTGTGCTCTCTAGCATCCTGATGATGGATCACTGAGTGTGATCTGAAACGTTGATGGAAAAAGCTCTAACACAATCAAAAATCCAGAAATTAACAATCTTCAGCACTATGGATTGTGGAAATCTAATAGCATTAATTCTCAATTAGGTTTTCCATTATGAGACTACACAAGTCAAATTGCTTATTTTCCTTCACCATCTTATGTGCAAGATATACAACAATAGCCAAAGTAGAACCTTCACGATTTCTGAAATAGATTTTGTAAGTGATATCATAAGCAATATACCTTATTGTAGGATTGACAATGGTATTTATCAACAAAGATTAGGGGTCTTTTTCAATACCAATAAGTTCCTCCACATCTTTGTATTTCACCGTTTTCTTCCTAGGGAGGTCACCAACACTGCACAATCTAGTAATAGCTTCAATAGCTTCCTTAGTGATCAAATAAGGTTTGTCCAAAATAATTCTACCTTGCTTGAATTAACAAGATAGATTCTCAGTCAGAAAACCAAGGAAATTCTCCCCATAAATCCATACCTAGAGCACTTACAATTTTCAATTCATTAGACTTCAACCCTAGTTCCATTTCCTTCATCTTCTGATGATCAAATTAATCCAACTCTACTCCTTTTAGCCTTAGCGGAATATCTCTACTCAATTCTCTGTCAACAAATTCCATCATCACGCTTAGCTTCTTCAATCTTTTATTGCTTCATGAAACTTCTTCTTCTTTGAAAACTATGAGAATTTTTTTGAAAAATCCACCTTTTAACCTTAATTTTTCATGATAAACTTGCCACCAAAAACTTACATCAATGATGTCATCAAATGTACTTCACTTTTCAATCAGCTGGATTAAGCTTCATCATATATCATCGACCAGATCAAACTTAGTCATGTCAAAAACACATCAATATTACTTCGAAGAAGGGGAATTAATGGGATATGCATAGCAATACTCCCCCTGAGCCTGCAAGGCAGTTGGCTCAGATTCTAGAAGAGCTTGTACTGGGATCTGGTACCATAGAAGAGTTCTCACACTCATTTCCTTTTTATTCCACACCATGACATTCTTCTTCTTAGATTCATCTGATTTTTTTACCTTCTTTTTGTTTTTAGATTTTTCTAGAGCAACATATCTGCAAGTTGCTAAAATCATTTCTAGATTCGATTGTGTGATAATTTTTTGCATCAACATTTCGGATCACACTCCGTGATCCATCATTAGGATAAGAAAATAGCACAAGGATATTTTTTTGTTATTCCTATCCTTGTGCTCTTTTCTCTTCCTGATGATGGATCATGGAGTGTGATCCAAAATGTTGATGCAAAAAATTATCACACAATCGAATCCAGAAATCATTTTAGCAATTATCAATATGGATTGTGGAAACTTGTTATCTTTGATATCTACAAGTTTTAGCATAATGTCTGGGTTGACTGCACTTGTAACATCTTTGTCCTGAATTAACTGAGTGAACCCTAGATCTGCACTAATTAGCTTTGTGACCTTAACCAGGACATAAATAGCAATAACTATGAAAGAGATTATTCATTACGTTCCTTCTAACTAGATTAGATAACTGACTTCTATAATGACTTGCTTTGTGACAAAACTTGTGACAGTTAAAACATTGAGTACTTGGTTCCTTCTTACTTCTACACTCTATAGCCTTATGTCCAAAGTTCTTGCATAGAAAATGATAGCCATTAAATGATAAGTACCTTTGAGCATTTGGTTGCCTAAATGATGATCTTTTAGGTGTTCTAGAGTTTTGGACCTTACTTATTAGACTAGATCTTGCTTCATCTTCAACTACTTTTTCTTCACCCCTACTATTATGATTTGAGTTTTCATTGGAGAAGCTGAGTCCTCTGTTATCCTTGTGACATTTCTGGAGGGATAAGAGTTGATCTAGAATTATGCTACTTTCACATACTCTTTCTTTTGTTTTCAACCTTCTTAACTCTTGATCTAACTTATCATTTTCTTTTGATTTTTGTTTGATGGTATCTTTGATATTTTTTTCAGTATTCTTGCATTCATTTAGTTATTGTTTTAAATTCACAATGCTTTCCTTTGAATCCTTTAATTCCTGGCTGACCTCTTTGTGTCTTGCTTTGAATTTTTAGATTTTCTCCCTTAGCTTTGAGATACAAGCATTTTCTTCCTTGAGGTTTTCTTTCAATTCTTCATTTTCAAATTTCATGCTTTCCATATCATCTAACATTATCTTCAGTTCTTCCTCAAAGTGATAAGCTCTTGCCATCTATTCAAACTTCCAAGATCTCCCTCAAGTGGTTAAGCTCTATCTCCAAGGGACCAAGCTCTGATACCAATTTTTGAAAAGTTTGGATAACTGAGAGGGGGTGGGGTGAATCAATTATCATAAAACAATTTTATTTTCTTTAATTAATTTAGAGCAGGCTTATATCAATCATAAAATAATTAAACAGATATGAGCATGAATGCACACAACAACACCAAGCACAATGAGCACAATAATTTACGTGGAAACCCAAGAAGGGAAAAACCATGGAGAATGCTAATTCTTAATTAAAGAACACCGGTTAAGGTGGTTTTTACAAAGGCTCACTACCAAAATGCTCACTATAGGTAAGGCTCACTGCTAGTGGTCTCATTGCTTGAATATTGCAAAAACAAAATAGTCTCACTGACAAAAAGTGAACTAATGAAGTTGCATCTACATATGCATGAATTAAGTTCCAATTAAGAGCACAATATCTATCTGTAGCAAATCCGGTCAAGAATATTTTGTACACCTTCCTTGCATAGCCTCTACAAATCAGGTTACTTCTTCCTTCATACCCTTGTATCTACTTGCACACACTGTACTCCTCACTCCTTGTTTCATCAACAAAAACAACTTTTACTTATACCATTACATGCCTTCATAATATCTTGATTCAACCAAACACAATTTGAATTTAGATCACCACAAAACATGTTGGCATGAGGAACAACCTTGAAATATTCAATAAGACCTTACACACTAGCACTGGACCCAAAAGATAGGTCACACATAAAGATCTTCTTACCACATTATCAAGGGACCCATAAATAGGTCATACATAAGATAGGTTCATTACATAGCATAATTATCAAAAGATAGCAAACTTTGAATTACATGAAATATATTCTAGAGCTGATGGGAATGCCACAACCAAGATCAAATCTTGATTATCATCAATTTCAGTGACAACATACCAAAACTTGTAACTTGATACATGAATGTCCAGATAGCAAGGTTACCTGGAGTAAGCTTTGAGCATAGTAGCCAACATCAAAATATTAGACTTCATTATTCAGCATTAACTATCTTCCACAAATGTCCCAAAAAGAAGTACTACCATATATGGATCAAAGATAAAATCCATACTACGTAACATCATAGCACTCAATAGGATAGATCATTTATGTATATCATCTGGAGCACAACCTTTCGAATCCAAGTTTTAACATCAATGACAACAATGCTAAATCATCTCAACAAATTCTCAACACCTCCTTGATTTTTGACTTCATTCACTGCACTGTCAACTCTCTGAAATTAACTTGCTATATTTGCACCTTCTTCCATCCTCAATTTTTCATATTTGTGCTTAAATGTCAACTTCTTTGATAATTTGACTCTATCATTTCATTCATATATTTCTTTCAAATTTTTCTGAACTTCATAAGTGGTTCCCAATGAAATAAATTTTGTTAACTCAGTCTTAGACAAAGCACTAAAGATTACATACCTTACCTTTTCATTCTCTTCATATGTTGCAATCTCATATGCAGAAGAAGGACCACTTTCCAGTTCAGCATATTTTTTCTCAACAGCTTTCCAAGTCTTGTAGCCTAGAGAGATCAAGTAACCTCTCATCTGCACTTTCCAGAAACTGTAATCAGATCCATCAAACATAGGAATTGTCAGTTTTTGCACCATCAGATCTTCCCCAAGTGGTTAAGCTCTTCTTCAAGGAACCATAGCTCTAATACCAATTATTGAACAATCCAAATAACTGAGAGGGGGGTGAATTAGTTATTATAAAACATTTTTCTTGACTTGAATTAATCTAGAGAAAACTTAAATCAATCAGAAAATAATCTAACAGCTATGAACATGAAAGCACACAACAACACCATGCACAATGAATACCAGAATTTACATGGAAATCCAAGAAGGGAAAACCATGGAGAATGCCAATTCTCAATTATAAAACACCGGTTAAGGTGACACTGATTAAGGTGATTTTTACAAGGGCTCACTACCAAATTGCTTGATGTAGGTAAGGCTCACTACTCACTATAGATAAGGCTCACTACTGGTGGGCTCACTACCTAGCTATTATAGCCAAAGATAAAAAGGCTCACTTCCAAAAGAGAAAGGCTCACTGCCAAAAGAGTAAAGCCCACTGCCAAAAGAGAAAGGCTCGCTACCAACAAAAAATGGCTCACTGCCAGAAAAATGATGAAAGGGAATCCACCGCTAAAATAACTATCACCAACAATGACACTGGATAGAATCTCACTGTTTGTTGCCTCCAATCGTATACTTTCGCATACTTCACAATTTATGGATTTTCAAATTCGCATTCACGACACTTGCTTTCATCCAATAGAATCAACTTTTACTTATACCATTCCATGCTTTCATAATCTCCTAAGTTGGCCAAATACAATTTGACTTAGGTCACCACAAAACATTTCCGCGGTGGAAATGAATGAAATATGGACCAAACAGAACCTCCTCGCTTAAATCAACACTCTACACTTTACCATGATATCCAGAACCAAAGAATAGAATATACACATTACAATTCAAACAATTTTCCAAAGCACATTAACCAATTTCTAGTTTGGTCTAGACCCATAAGAGTGTATCTCATTATGTTTCAAAATGAATGGGGCCAGGACAAGCACAACCAAAGATAGATCATCATAGCACAACATCCAAAGCACACCAATCCGGATTACCAAAGCATCAAAACTGAACCTTAATCAATCAACCAAGATATGTTGACATCAATGACAACCATTAATGACAACAATCAACAACATCACATTCCAACAAGTTTAAGGGTGTGGGCCCCAAAAAAAAATCGTTAACATGTGAAGGTTTTTCCCCATTAACACGTCAAGGTTTTCCTATTATCACGTCAAGTGAAAAAATGACTTTGTAAAACCCTAATTCTGAAAGCTTCCAAAAAGCTTGTTATAAGTGGTTGGGATGTAAGTTGTGGTGTGTGTAATTTGTCATATTGTAATCTTTTTTTCACTGGATAATAAAATCATTGGGTGGTTGAGTTTCTATGGATGTAGCCCATATTGGGTGAACCACATTAAATTTATGTGTTGATCTCTTTTGTGCTATTCTTCATTGTTATTTCTAGGTCATTTAATCTGCATATAATTGTTAATGTTTATTGCTCCAATCTACCTGAACCCTAACAACTAGTATCAAATCCATGTGTATTTTGGTTGATTGGCAAGAAACCTCTAGATTTGAGAGGGAGTAATGGAAGAAGGAAAATTCAAGGTTGAGAATTTCAATGGCCAGAATTATCAATTATGAAAGATGCAAATGGAAGATTATTTGTTTCAAAAGGATCTATGGTGACCATTGCAAGGAAAAACAAAGAGGCTACTATGTCTGATGAAGAATGGGAGATTATAGATAGAAAGGCACTGGGAACCATTCAGTTGTGCCTTGCACAATCTGTGGCATTCAATATAACAAAATCAAAGACAATAGTGGATATGATGGAATATTTGGCTAAATTATTTGAAAAACCCTCAGCCTTAAATAAGGTATTTCTCATGAAGCATTTGTTTAATCTAAAAATTATTGAATGTGGACTTGTGACAGATCATTTAAATGAGTTTAATATGATTACCAATCAGTTAACTTCTATAAAAGTGAATTTTGATGAAGAGGCAATGGCTCTCTTGGTTTTATGTTCTTTGCCAGAAAGTTGGAATAGCTTGGTAATGGTTGTAATTAACTCTATCTTTGGTTCAAATACATTGAAATTTGATGATGTTGTTGGTGTTAACCTTAGCAAAGAAATGTGATAGAAAAGCATAGGTGAGACTTCAACATCGGGTAATGATTTGACTATAGAGAAAAAGGGAAGAACAAAGGAGAGAGGAAAAATCCCAACAAATCATGGGAAGTCACAAGGGAAGTCGAAGAAAGGTAGATCTAAATCTAGAGGAAAAATGGATTGCTAGCACTATGCAAAGCTAGGACACTTGAAGAAGGATTGTTGGTCTCAAAAAGGAAAACAAGGAGACGAACAACATGATGACAATAAGGAAGCTAATGTTGCAAGTAATAAATTGTAGGATGCTTTAATTGTATGTTTAGATAATGTTAATGATTCCTAGGTAATAGATTTAGGGGTTTCATTTCATGCCACACCCCATAGGAAATATTTTGTAGATTATGTTCAAGGTGATTTTGGACAAGTATATTTGGGCGATGATGAACCCTACCCAATTGTTGGAAAAGGAAAAATAAAAATCAATTTGCAGAATGGAAATGAATGGTTGCTACAAGAGGTAATTCACATTCCAAATTTGAGGACTTTAATTTCTGTAGGACAACTAGGTAGTGAAGGTTGTATAGTTACCATTTTAGACAAAGTCTAGAAGGTCACTAAAGGTGAAAAGGTAGGCACATTGTATTTGTGTATTGGTAATACTTACTTTGCCTTAAATGCTACAAAAATAGTTGCTACTAAGATAGTTAGAGCACTTGCTATAGGGATAGAAATTGAATTGTGGCACCATAGACTTGGGCACATGAGTGAGAAAGGGATGAAGATCCTTCACTCCAGAAAGTTGCTACCAGGTTTGAAGCAGATTGACTTGGAGTTCAGCAAAAATTGTGTTTATGGAAAACAGAAAAGAGTCTGATTTCTCAAAGTTGGGAAAGAGAATAAAAGTGAGAAATTAGAGCTTCTGCATTCAGATGTATGGGGACCAACTCAGGTATCTTCTCTTGGTGGCTCTTGCTATTATGTTACTTTTATTAATGATGAAACTAGGAAAACATGGGTGTATTTTCTATTAAAAAAATGAAAAGTGTTTGAAATTTTTAAAAAGTGGAAAGCTATGGTTGAGAATGAGACGGGAGAAAATTTGAAGTGTCTCAAATCTAATAATGGAGGCAAGTATTGCAGTAGAGAATTTGAAAATTATTATTCAGATAATGGAATTCATAGGCATAAAATGGTTCTTGGAACCCCACAAGAAAATGGTGTGTCTAAGAGGATGAATAGGACCATTATGGAGCGTGCAAGGAGCATAAGATTGCATGCTAGACTACCCTTACAATTTTGGGCAGATGTTGTACATACCACTATTTATTTAATAAATAGAGGACCTTCAAATCCTTTAGATGGTGGCATTCCAGAGGAGGCATGGATGGGTAAAATGGTAAACTACTCATTTCTAAAACCCTTTGGTTGTGAAGCTTTGTCCATGTTGATATAGAAAATACAATCAAGCTTGAGGCTAAGTCTAAAAAATGTACCTTCATTGGATATGGAGTAGATGAATTTGGTTATCGATTATGGTATTATGAAAATCATAAAATCATTAGGAGTAGAGATGTTATATTCAATGAGAAGGTCATGTATAAGGATTGGCTACAGGAAAAGAAGTATGAACAGGACAAAAATGAATATGTGGTGTTGGATGAGATTCCAGAAAATAAAATGCCACTGGTACCTAATGCTCAACAACAACAAGTTATCCCACAAACTCCCGTAGGTGTTATACATTCTAAAAAGATAACTAGACCTCTAGAAATATTTTCTCCATCCATATATTCTATATTATTAACTGATTATGGTGAACCTAAAGGTTATGAAGAAGCAATGCAAGTAGATACCAAAGAGCAGTGGGAGCTAGGCATGAAAGAGGAAATGGATTCCTCATTATAGAATCAGACTTGGGACTTAGTCCATTTTCCTTCAGGTAAAAGAGAATTTCCAAATAAATGGGTTTGTAGGTTGAAGGAAGAAGATGGAGGCAAGAAAAGATATAAGGCCAGACTTGTGGTAAAAGGTTTTGCATAGAAAAAGGTATATATTTTGATGAAATATTTTCTTCAATTGTAAAGATGACTTCTATTAGAACTATTCTAAGTCTTGTGGCTACAAAAGACTTGCATCTTGAACATTTAGATGTGAAAACAACATTTCCCCATGGGGATTTGGAAGAGGAAATATACATGCAACAACCATAGGGATATGAGGTCAAGGGTAAGGAGGAATTTTTGTGTAGGTTAAAGAAAAGTTTGTATGGCCAAAAGCAAGCACCTTGGCAATGGTATTTAAAATTTGATAGTTTTATGGTTGAACAAGGTTACAAAAGATGTTATTTTGATTATTGTGTTTATTTTAAGAAATTGGATAATGGGAGCTATATTATCATGTTGTTTTATGTTAATGACATGCTTGTTGCCAGGTCTAACATGCAGCATATTAATGAACTTAAGCAAAATTAGCAAATTCATTTTCTATGAAGGATTTGGGTGCAGCAAAGAAAATCCTTGGCATGAGGATCACATGGGACAAGACAAACAGAAAATTATTTTTGTCTCAAAGTGAGTATGTAGAGAAGGTGTTGAAAAGGTTTAACATGCATAACACAAAAGCAGTTAGTACACCTTTGGCTAGTCATTTTAAGTTGACTAAGGAGATGTGTCCAAAGATACAAGAGGAAGACAAAATGTCTAAAATACCATATGCATCAACTGTTGGTAGCTTGATGTATGTAATGGTATGCACAAGGCCAGATATTGCACATGCAGTGGGAGTTCTAAGCAGGCATATGAGAAATATGAGAAAGAAACATTGGAATGAGGTAAAATGGATTCTCCGATATTTGAGAGGTACTACTTCAAAGAAACTATGTTTTGGAGGAAAAAATTCTTCTCTCGAAGGAGATGTTGACTCTGATCTGGTGGGTGATATTGATACTAGGAGGAGTACTATAGGGTATGTTTTTACTATAAGAAATACTGTAGTTAGTTGGATTTCAAGGAAGTAAAAGGTTGTTGTACTTTCAATCACTAAAGCTGAGTATGTTGTTGCTACGGAAGCTAGCAAGGAGATGATTTGGTTACAACATTTTTTGGAGGAAATGGGACAACAAAAAGAAGATATCCCTTTGTACACTAATAGCCAGAGTGTCATTCATTTTGATAACAATTCAGCTTTGCATTCAAAAATTAAACATATATAGCTCAGATACCACTTCATTCGGTTAGTTTTAGAGGATGGACAGTTGAAGTTGGAGAAAATTCACATAAGTGTGAATCCTACAAATATTTTCACAAAGGTGGTTATGCAGGAGAAACCAATTTTCTCATCAATTTTTGTTGGCCTTCATGACTGGTAATGGTGGATATAAGAAACCAGATAGACCTATAATCCAGTGGGAGCTACAAGTGCAGTGATGTCATCCAGGATCAGTCTCCAAGTGGGAGATTGTTTGGTGTGGAGCCTAATCAGTCTCCAAGTGGGAGATTGTTGATATGTGGTGACTGATCATGCAAATATTGTGCACTCGTAACGTATTCTCACTGGGGTTCTGGGTCGGGTCAGGCCCTGAGCGGGGGTTTGGGGGTGATAGCCCCCAATAGCGGGGGTTTAGGGGTGGCAACCCCTAATAGCAGGGGTTTAGGAGCGTAGCCCCTAAGAAAATAATTCATAAGGATTTCAAGGTTTTTCCTCATTAACACGTCAAGGTTTTCCTGCTAACACATCAAGTGAAAAAATGACTTTCTAAAACCCTAATTTTGGAAGCTTCCAAAAAGCTTGTTATAAGCAAGTGGGATGTAAGTTGTGGTGTGTGTAATTTGTGAGATTGTAATATTTTTGTATTGGATAATAAAATCATTGGGTGGTTGAGTTTATGTGGATGTAGCCCATATTGGGTGAACCACGTTAAATTTATGTGTTGATCTCTTTTTTGTTATTCTTCATTGTTATTTATAGGTTATTTAATTTGCATATAATTGTTAATATTTATTGCTCCAATCTGCCTGAACCTTAACAACTGGCATTACTTCATTGCATAAACTATATTGATTCTCCAATAATTTTTTAGAAGAAAGAGGTTTGTTATATAGAATTTTTGATTCAAAATGAACACTTGAGATTGCATAGTAAAATATCTTGATCGATGGTTGAAAGATGTTGAGAGGATTTAAATGGGCATAATCAATGTATTTTGATTATGTAATTGGTGTGATTGAAGAAATCATTGTTGAGTGTTCAGTGGAATTGAGGAAATAGGTGGAGAAATTCATGAAATTGAAGAAATCAATTTGAGCCTTCAATGGGATTGAGAAAATTATGTGGAGCAATTCATGAAATTGAAGAAAGTGGGTAAGGAAATCATGTTGGAGCAATTTTCTCAATCATGAAAGTGGGTGAGGACAATTAAAATTAATTGATTTAATTAATTAATCCTTTTTGGAGTTGAACATGCAAATCAAGTTTGATTTTCGCAAACAAAGTGGTATTTGTTTGATTTGAATTTTGATGATGTCTTTGAATAATTAAATTATTCAAATTTTGGAGGGAAAGTGATTTAATTAAACTATTATGTTTTAATAATTTAATTGACTTAGGGGAATAAAGCGAATCAGCGACATAATTAAATAATTGATGTTATTTAATTAATCGGGAAGAATAAAGTTAGATTAATACTTTATTAAATAAATGAAATTTATTTAATTGGTCAAAATTGATGAAAAAAGTGAATTAATTAAATATTGTAATATTATTCAATTAATAGAGGAAATTAGGGTTTTTGATGCATTTGATGTGAAATACTAATTTGAGGATGAATTAATTAAATAATGTTAAATCACTTAATTAATAGATGAATATGAGATGAGAATTTTTAAATAATAATGTATTATTCAATCAAAAGGGTGACAGTTAGTTAAATAGTGTTGTTTGCTAGTTAGGACAATTTTAGGTGTCTACATTTTGCCCCTCTCTGATACAATGCAGTTTTGAGCATTATGTCAAAGAAAAATTTAAAAAAATTGCTCAAGAGTTGCCCCAATATGCCCCATAGTATTCCCACTATGCCCCAGATGGGATAGCGTGGATGGTGCCCCTTTAGGAAATTTGGTGAAAATTTTGGATAATGAACCAATTTTTCCGATAAGCTGATGTGATGCGTTTAAGTGCAAGGACTGATAGAAGAAATGGTGACAAGAAGAAAATGTAAGAAGTGAAGAATAGTTGATGGTGTTATTCATTGATGAATTTTATTTTGCTTTCATGGAGGCTTTGTATCTTTAACAATCCTTATTGATGTAGCAAATAGACACGATGCACTAGGGTATTGATGACCAAGGTGGAGTTGTATCCATTACGTGGACTTTAGCTCGACAAACAAAGAATATTCTTTCCCATACCATACATGTGGAAACTCTATTAGAGTGTATGGGTGAGAAGCCTTAAAACATGTCGAACCAGTAACACAAGAGGTATTAAGCACCTAATATGCTACCGCTACACGAAATGCTTGAAAATAACTTCCATACACAAAACAAAGCAAGTATTCATCATGGTAGTATAACAAAAATATCCACAAACACAGCAAACTAAAATGACACTCATTTTCCCTCATTCCTTCCTCTCTAAATCCTTATGGACATGCTTGAAAGATCCTGGGAATGAGTCAATAATGTAAATCAAAAGATAAAACAATGATGTTATATCATTTGCCATATTTGTTTTGGGTAGGGCTATTATCTAGTGTTGATCATGTCTATCGTAGGAATGGATCCGTTAAGACATATCTTAGGATGTTGTTGGTGAATTTTCAAAAGATAGGTAATTGATACGTCGGCTTTGTTGTTCTCCAATTGTGACCAAATCTTTATGATTGTTTGCTTGAAAGTTCTAACTTTTGATGTTGCTTCATTTGTTGTTTGTTTCATCAAAGGGTGAGTGTGATGATTTATTTATTATGCATGATGTTTTATTGTAGATAGGAAATGATAGAGATATTATTTTTGGAGCTTTTCAAATGTTTTTGTGCTTTGTGATGTGTTGTGATTTTTTTTGAATTTTGTATTTTTTGTGATGTTTTTGGATTTTTACTTTTTTGTGAATTATTTTGTATTTTGTTTTTTTTTACTAAGCTGAAAGAAAGCATGATAGAAACCTAAGGGGACTGACCTAAGGCCTCGAGGGCTAATCAGAGATAAGCCTTGCCTACATTGTACATGTAGAGACCACGTAGTTCAACCTGCATTGACTTAAAGCATAACATTTTTTTGGGAGATTGTTTGGTGTGGAGCTTGATCAGTCTCCAAGTGGGAGATTGTTGATATGTGGTGATTGATCATGCAAATAATGTACACTCATAACATATCCTCACCGGGGTTTCAGTCTAGGCTAGGTCTCGAGCAGGGGTTCAGGGGTGGCAGCCCCCGATAGCAAGGGTTTAGGGGTGGAAACCCCCGATAGAAGGGGTTCAAGGGTGTAGCCCCTAAAAAAAAAAATTGTTAACAAATCAAGGTTTTACTGCTAACATGTCAAGTGAATAAAATGACTTTGTAAATCCCTAATTATGGAAGCTTCCAAAAAGCTTGTTATAAGCAGTTGGGATGTAAGTTGCAGTGTGTGTAATTTGTGAGATTGTAATATTTTTGTACTGGATAATAAAATCATTGGGTGGCTAAGTTTCGGTGGATGTAGCCCATATTGGGTGAACCGCATTAAATTTGTGTTGATCTCTTTTTTGTAATTCTTCATTGTTATTTCTAGGTTATTTAATCTACATATAATTGTTAATGTTTATTGCTCCAATTTGCTTGAACCTTAACAACTAGCATTACTTCATTACATAAACTATATTGATTCTCCAATAATTTTTTAGAAGAAAGAGGTGTGTTATATAGAATTTGTGATTCAAAATGAACTCTTGAGTTTGTGTAGAAAAATATCTTGATTGATAGTCAAAAGATGTTGAGATGATTTAGATGGGCATAATCAATGTATTTTGATTACATAATCGGTGTGATTGAAGAAATCATTGTTGAGTGTTTAATGGAATTGAGGAAATAGGTGGAGCAATTCATGAAATTGAAGAAATCAATTTGAGACTTCAATGGAAATTTACTTGAACTAGCTATGAGGTTCAAGCAAATGTTGATATCTTATAATTTTGAGTGAAGGAATAATCCATTTTTATTTTATTTTTTGTTGTTTTCTAGATTTTTTTTTGTTTTGTTTGATAGTTTTGAAGGTTACCCTGGTAGTGTGTTGGTAGTACACCTTATTGTTGGTATGAATTTTTTTAAAGGCTACCTTGGTAGTGCATTGGCGGTATACCTTGTTGTTGGGATGAATTGTTTTGAAGGTTACATTGGTAGTGTGTTAGTGGTACACCTTGTTGCCTAGATCACACTGTGAGTTAGAAGACATAGATTAAGATTTGTTCTAAAGCATGTACATATTTTCCCCCAATTTCTAGCAATGATGGATTATCTTGTGATAGGATAGTATGTTTGGATAGAGTTTCCCCTTTGGGACAATTCCTTTCGGCTCAGATAATGCTAGATCATATGGGATCAATGATAGTGACCCATGTCAAGATGTTTTCCATAAGAAACCGTAAAGTGTACACTAAACATTTTTCAAGATCAAGGTAAGTTGGATTTTGGATAAAAATGGATTGGGTTTATTATAGATATGCTAAGATGCTTCCACTTGAAATGGTGCACATAGATTCTCAATTCTACACATGATGCTTGTTTGCCAAATTTTCACCATGGTACTTGTCCAAAGTGCCACCATAGTGGTTTTCACTGGAGGATGATTTTTCTCTTGACTATTTTCTTGATTTTTTTTCTTGAATTTTTTTGATGTCACACAAGATGCCTGTTTACCAGGTTTTCATCATGGTGACAATTTTTTTTTTTACTTATGTTGAACCACCTAGTGGTGTTGATGTAGAAACTGTTGGTGCTAATATTAGTGTTATTGCTTTCATGACGTGCCAACGATATCCTAATTGGAGGAGTTGTTTTGCTAAGATGTGGACGCTTGAGTGTAACCCTTGATAATTATTTTCATCTTTGTTGATACTAAAGTTAAACTTGCATTGATGTGCACATCGCAATAGGGTGCCTTTAGAGTCCTTATGATAAAGAGTTGCAGCCAACACATGGTTAATGCGAAATTTATATATCATGGGTGGTGAAATGTATTGAGATTCAAATGGATTGGTCTACGGTTTAGAATTTTTGACTCTCCAAACTTGGGATGATGAGCAATAATGGATGGATATGGAGATTCAATTGGTACCAATTTCTTGATATACCTTGTAGGTCACTCGTGAAGCTTTCTTTTGCATCACTAGACATCTTTGATGGATGAACTTCCCTTTTTTATTTTTCCCCATAGTTTCTTTGACTAATGGAGTTTGATAGGGATGATTTTCTTTCTTTTTCTTTGGTATCCATTTGTATTTGCTTTGTCCATTTTTCTTTGTTGATTATTTTTCTTCAATGATTTCCTCTTTTCATTGATATAACTTTATCTCTTGTTGTTGGTCCTAATTAGAGGATCGAAATATGTGTGAATGATGATTGATGATATGGCTAGTTGTAGCATTGGTAGCAGTTTCATCATAAGGACTTTGTGTGTTCTCTATGTTGATATTTACATTAGATAAAGTTTCCCTCGGTATTATAGAGGTATCATTGATATGTTTAGCTTCCTTAATTTTTGAATAACCAAGACCTTGATGCTTAGGAGTGCCAATAATCTGCATTGGTTCTAGGATACCCTGTTCATGTTGGCCTAATCCTTTATCTTGATAATTCATCTATTGAAAATTTTTATTTGCAATAGGATATAATTTTCCCTAGAAACAAGGTGTTAATCCTTCTTTGCTTTGTTGTGGATCTTCAAAAGTGATATCTTCTTCATTGGTAAGATAGCTTGCTCTAACAAAGGTAAGTGATCCAAGTTTATAAGTGATAGGTTCCTCAATATGTGGGATAACCTCCTGATTGGTATCTTTGGCTTGATCCTATGAAATATCAGATTTTGATGGTTCTTCAAGATATTTTGGTACTTCTTTGACTATTGTATACCCAGTGCTCTACTACCCAAGAGTGCTTCTTTGACTATTGCAAGGGTCTTCCTCATGATCAAATTCTAATATGTCTATAGATTCTTCTATGCCTTGATCATGTGTAGAGATGTTAAGAGTAGACAACTCTTGTTCCTTGGTAATGATATCAAGAGTATGAGACTCTTTTTTTGGCTAAAGATCATCTACATGTCCATTAGGAGTAGGAATCTCATGGGTAGATGTATGTGCGCTTGGTATATGGATTTTTTCTTCTTTTGGAAAACATTGGACGTTTTTGAAGATACTTTCCAATAGTATTTTGATGATAGGGATTCTTGAACTTGACTTTGTGTCGTGTTATCTTTGATATGCTTTGGTTCATGCTCTTGACATGGATCAATTTCAAAGAATGGATTTTTTGTAAAGGATCCTTGGATTTCCTTGAAATGTGGACATATGGGTGATAGCTATTGGCTTAGATTTTTTGTATTGGGTATAAGTGTTGGATTAATTGTGTCTTCTTCATCAATAAGTATTTCCATGAGGTTGGATGGTGTTAATATATGTTAGATTGGATCATTGCTAGACTTTGGTGATTGATTTTGATTGTGATTGGGAATAACTTCTCAATTCATGTCTTTTTTCTCATTGGATGATGTAGACATTGTTAACGTGATTAGTGGTAGATAGATCTTGATCATTGTTTTCAACTTTTGAGATATTGTCAATGTTATTATTGATATATGGCTCTTGATCATTATTTGCAACATTTGAGGTAGAGATATTGTTGATTTTTTCATTGGTAGATGGCTCTTGATCTTTGTTTTCAACTTTTGAGATATTTTCAATGTTATCATTAATAGACGACTCTTGATCATTATCTGCAACATTTGAGGTGGAGATACTGTTGGTGTTTTCCATAGTGGTTGAACCTTGAATATTGTCTTTAATAGCTATTTATTTTTTATCAATAAGGTCTTGGATGAGATTTTTGAGTTCTATGCATTTTTTCATTGTGTGACCCTTGCTTTTGTGAAACTCACATCATTCGTACTTGTTATACCAAGGGAGTTTAAATTTTTGTTCACCATAAGTTGGACTATCATTGATTTTGATAAGGTCTTGTTGTACTAGTTTGTGCATGATTACCTCTAAAGTCTCTCCAAAAGGGGTGAATTTCCTTCTTGGTTGGTAATATTTCCTCTATGGCCTCTCTTGAATGTTTTGCTCTTGATTTTGCTATTGGTTGTTTGATTGATTTTTTTGGTAACCGAGTTGATTATTATTTTGTAACTGCAAGGTTATATCGCCAATAGGTGTGTTCGTTTGGTTTGGAAGGATGTTATAACCTTGTTTTCCAATGACATTTTTTTGATCATAGGTGGGTTTTTGTGAAGGCGTAGACCCTTGATAACCATGTTGTATATAAGGAGGGTTAAGTCCTTTTTTTGTGTTGTAGGTACCTCGAGGGTGGGGTGCACCTTGATATTGAACTTGAGGAATCATTTGATCTTGAGTTTGAGGTGTGCCTTGATGTTGTGGAACTCCTTGATACTGCGTTTGAGGTACATCTTGGTGTTGTGGAACTCCTTGATACTATGATTGAGGTACATCTTGATATTTCATTTGAGGTACACCTTGGTGTTGGGGATTTTTTTTTGGCAATTGATGTTTTTGATTCACTTGATGTTGTGGAAATAGACTTTGTTGCTGATATGAATCAATCTTTTGATAATGTTGGAAATGTTGTTGATGTGGATATTGAGATGTTTGAGGATATGTGTTTGTTTTTTGTTGGGGGTTATTTATGAAGGAAGATCCATATTGATTTTACATAACATTAGGATCTTGATTTTGTTGTTGTAACCCTTATTGATATTGTGCATTGTATAAGGATCATAGGATGGGGGTTGCTGGTATGAGGTGTCTTGATGTTGAACATGTTGTTGATGATATGAATCTTTGTTTTGAGAATTGTCAAGATGTTGATATTGTGACTCACTCTTTTGATGGTTTCCAAAGCATTGTTGATAATTTTTTACAATTCCATTTTCAAGTGCATTTAAGGTAAGTTGATGTATATTTTGATTGTGATGGTGATTTTCAAACCCTTGATGTTTTTGTGACCTTTGATAAGAGTGATTCAGGTAATAGATTGATGTCCCCATGGATGAGATTTTGTTTTGGTGAAATGATGTATGAAAAGTGATGTGGGGTGTTTGGTTTCTTAATGGGAAAGCTTTAACCAATTTTTGGATCTGTTTCCAACTTTCACCAAAAAATAAGGCAACTACAACAAAATTTGAGTCAACTGTGGTAGAATTCTTGGTAGCTACAATAGAGTTTAGGGAAAAAGAGTTAAAATTTTGGAAGTTTGCAAATGCCAATGTCAATTGCAGTAGAGGGGTACAACTATGCCAATGATGAAGTGTAAATGTGTTCTAATTTGTCAAAAGTAGCAAAGAAAACAAGCAATAGCGGTCAAACTGGAAAATGCGATAGGAATCTTGTCCACTATAGAAAATTTTAGGACAAGTGTGGAAATGAATGGTAGAAGCGACCTCTTATTTCTAAGACTATGTAATCAATGAGAGAAAAAGCACAAATTATGTCAAAAGCATTGGTTTTTTGGGTTGAATGTGGTAGAAATAATGTCAACTACATAAGAATTATATGGAAAAAGTGTTAAAATTTTATAGATGCATAGATTTCAGAGTCAATTGCACAAAGGAGTGCAACTATGGTGAATTTTTACTAGTGATTGTTTGTAGACAGAGAGAAAAAGCATTGGATTTTTGGCAACTGCAATAGAAAAAGGGTCAGCTACGATAATTTTTTGTGCAAAAGAAGCCTTTGTGTAATTTTTTTCCAATTTGAGCAAATTTTCTCCAAATTTTTGTAAGTTTGGGCTTTTTTTTCTTCAATTTCTCTATGGTTAGAGTATGGCAAGTGGTACAATAGTATTTGACTGACTCAAAAAGCATACATTTTTGTGACCTGCATGTCTATGACTTTTAGTTGTGAAATCATGACACCCAAGCCATAGTTTCCAACATTTACTTTGAGCTAATTTAGTCTGAAATTAAAGCCTAACTATTTGAAAACCTTTAAGGAGATCCTTAAGGAGTGAAAATATAGGGCTTCTCTTAAAATCATACACTAAGTCAAATGGTTTGTGATTTTGATAAACATGTTGAGTGTTTGTTTTTAATTCAAGCACAAAGTTTGATGTTTCAAAGTAATTGAATAGATTTGAAAAAAATTCGTGAAGACAAAGTACACCCTAGGGATAGACACTTCGTCCTAGATGGGCTTGCCTCATGCCCCAAAGGCATGATTGTACATGCAAAAAATAGAAGATTGTTTTAAGCTCAACCATAATTAAAACTTGGTAAATAACTTCTCATAATCAAAGTTCCAATGCACCACTTCAGAGTATGTTCACTGATACATTTTGATCAATTTTTTGATGACGGATGTTGGGCCAAAATTTTGACGTTTCAAATGTCATCAAAATTCGGACGCAATAACAATGACAAACAGCCGTTGAAATTCCGATGGGCCATCGTCGAAAAATTGATCAAAATGTATCAGTGGTTTTGGATAAAAGGGGTGGCTTCTACAAATATTGGTTTTTAGTCATGTTTCTAGATAATTGGTATCTATACATGCGGTAATTCACTCAATTAAGAGGCCTCCCAAACCTTATAGGTGACATATCACACAGATACTAAGGGATACATTCATCAGTATAGAGCATCTACACCAAGTGGGTGATGAACTTTCCTCACACCCACAATAATTTATATAGCAGACCAAAATAAAGTACCACTTGGTTTGTCTTTGAGTTCTTCAGTGTGATATGTGTCTCAAAAGGAAAGCCCTCTAAAGGTAGTGCTTTGAAATGAAAAAAAATGTGCAAAACTCAAGATGTTTTTCATCACCCTAGATCACTGAAAGGTGCGAGGGGAGAGGATAGACACCTAGCTTGCAAAACATAGAATACACAGTATACACTTTATTGCAATTTTCTTTTTAAGCCCCTCAAGCGGTGCTATCCAAAAAAATGAAATAAGGTGTGTACAAGATATTAGTGGTTCTTTTTATGTTCACCAAATTGAAATGTTCTAGATTTTAAACAAGAATATCATAGTGTACAAAACAAGAATTTGATTTGTTCATTTTTAAGCACCAACCAAAGTGTTTATTCTAAATCCTTGTCCTTAATGGTATACAAAATAAATCATGTGTTCCTCAACAAAATAAAAGTGTTGGTCAACAAAAAAAAAAAATTAGAGAACCAAAAGGAATTGTTTGTTTTTAGAAAACTTTGAAATAAATCCCTTTTAGAGCACCTAAATGAAAGCATTCATTTGTGGGGTTCTTTTTATTCCACCAAATTGAGTGTTTTCTAACTATGAAATCTTTTAATATTCATTTTAGATACACCAAAATCAAAATATTTGTTTCTGGGGTTCTTTTTATTACACCAAATTGGGTGTTTTCTAACTATAAAAGCTTTGAACATTCATTTTAGATGTACCAAAAATTGAAATATTTTTTTGTGGAATTCTTTTTATTGCACCAAATTAAGTGTTTTCTAACTATGAAAGCTTTGAACATTCACTTTAGATAACCAAAAATTGAAATGTTTTTTTGTGGGGTTCTTTTTATTACACCAAATTGAGTGTTTTCTAACTATGAAAGCTTTGCAAACTTAAAATCTTCGACCGCTCGCCTTCTTTGCAATAAACATGTTAATTTTTATTGGATAAATACATGTTATACTTCTACAAATCCTACATAAAAAACATTAGCACCTGTCAAACATCCAAATCAAATGATCATTAATGTTAGAAATCAAAAATTGACTTGCAGAATTTAGATAAAAACTGCAGAGCAAAAGTGAAACTTTCAAGCAAAAGCGGCTCTGTTAGGAGCAACTACACCTGAAAAATTCAAGTGCGGCCTTTTTTTTTACAAAAGCACATGAAAAATTCAATTGTGCACCTATTATTTTTGCAAAAGTGCATGAAAATTCAAGTATGCGAGAAAAAGTCAAGTGTGCACCTATTATTTTTATAAATGCACATGAAAAAGTCAAGTGCATGAGAAAAAGTCAAGTGTGCAAGAAAAAAAAGTCAAGTGCATGAAAAAAAGAGTCAAGTGCACAAAAAAATAGTCAAGTGCACGAAATTTTTGTAGCTTCTATGTGAAATATTTTCCCATGCACTTCTAGAACCTGCAACTTCAAAATTAGCTCACAAAACAATTAGTGCTAAGGACTGTGGTCCCACCAGGCATGCCAGAATGTGTAAGGCGGAATTCAGGAAGATGCAATAGATCATTTTGATGATTAGAAACTTATCTAAACAACAAAATGCTAATTGATTTATGCCCATTACTCACAAAATGTAACTATAAAATCAAGAATTCAAGAACGAAATTGACAAGCAATAACAATGAATTCAAAATAAAATAGCTTTACCATCCTGTGTCGAAGTGTATCTTTATTGACATATGTTGGATTGTTCAATTCAATATTAAGCCTCCATTGTTGTGTGTGAATGCTTGAAGAACATGTGTATTTTGATTGAAGATGTGGGTTGAAGCTTTGTCCAATGTCGATTAAGATCTTGGCATTACTTCGTTGCATAAACTGTATTGATTCTCTAATAATTTTTTAGAAGAAAGAGGTTTGTTATATAGAATTTGTGATTCAAAATGAATGCTTTAGATTGCGTAGTAGAATATATTGATCGATAGTCAAAATATGTTGAGAGGATTTAGATGGGCATAATCAGTGTATTTTGATTACGTAATTGGTGTGATTGAAGAAATCATTGTTGAGTGTTTAGTGGAATTGAGGAAATAGGTGGAGAAATTCATGAAATTGAAGAAATCAATTTGAGCCTTCAATGGGATTGAGGAAATTATATGGAGCAATTCGTGAAATTGAAGAAAGTGGGTGAGGAAATCATGTTGGAGCAATTTTCTCAATCATGAAAGTGGGTGAGGATAACTATTTAATTGATTTAATTAATTAATCCTTTTTGGAGTTGAACGTGCAAATCAAGTTTGATTTTTGCAAACAAAATGGTATTTGTTTGAATTGTATTTTGATGATGTCTTTGAATAATTAAATTATTCAAATTTTGGCGGGAAGGTGATTTAATTAAACTATTATGTTTTAATAATTTAATTGACTTAGGGGAATAAAGTGAATTAGCAACATAATTAAATAATTGATGTTATTTAATTAATCGGGAAGAATAAAGTTAGATTGATACTTTTTTAAATAAATGAAATTTATTTAATTGGTCAAAATTGATGAAAAAGGTGAATTATTAAATAATGTAATATTATTCAATTAATAGAGAAAATTAGGGTTTTTTATGTGTTTGATGTGAAATGCTTATTTGAGGATGAATTAATTAAATAATGTTAAATCACTTAATTAATAGACGAATATGAGAAATGATAATATTTAAATAATAATGTATTATTTAATCAAAAGGGTGAGAGTTAGTTAAATAACATTGTTTTCTAGTCAGGACATTTTTAGGTGTCTACAGAAGGATAGAGGAATGGATGGGATCCAATGGCAAGGGAGAACCAAGTCTTGGGAAATGAATGGAAGAATAAATGGATTTAGTAGATGGAAGATAAGAGGATTGTGGATGAAGGATAGGAGGTTGGATGTCCAAGGACTAGTTACAAAGGACTAAGATGCCCCACACTAGAGGTAGTGCAATCATGGATGGAAGAATAGTAGGATGAGATGCAAGGATAGTGCCTAAAGGACATGGATGGAAGCAAGGGTGAGGATGGAATTTTCCAAAGTATGCATGGATATTTTTCCCCTAGCTTTATCAAGATCAAGGATGAAGAGAGAGGATGCACTACATAGGATGGGGAGATGGAGATAGGATATTGGATATGGGATGGAGTATGTTGAGGGATATGGATAAGGTATGCATATATGATAACATGAAGACTCCTTATCAAGATCAAATATGGGAGGGGTGGATTGATTTGGATAGGATGGGAGATAAGGAATGGATAACATAAGAGAGGTAGGATTTGTGATGCACATGTAGATCCTTAGCCTTGTCAAGATCAAAGGATGGAAAAGGGGAGCATAGATTAGATAGGATGATGGATAAAGGATGAAGGATAGTGGAGTATGTGGATAATATGTGGTATGGATGGAGCTTTCCCCCAGCTGTAGAGTGCAAGGGGACGGGGGAGGAAGGACTCAAGCATCTAGTTTCATAGATGGTATCCCTTGATTATGTGCCAGTATGCTCATATACATTGGTAGAATGATGGTGAGGGGGATAAAATGGATTGGGTTATGGAGAGGGTTATGTATTTATGCAAAGGATTGGATAAGAGGGATGGAAGGATGGAAAATGGATTTGGATAATGGATGGGTTGATGGAAGACATGTGGATGAGTGGATGAAAGTTTTGGCAAGATCAACATTGGCACACTCCCTGAAGGGTGGTGGAATTGTGGAAGTGAAGTGGATTTTGGATTTTGAGGTTTAGATGGAGTAGGTTTAGATTTTGGGACATAAGGACCAAAAATAGATGAGGGTGATGAAGGAATATTAGATGGGATGGAAGACTTGGAATTAGATGAAACTTTTGGATAAGCAAGTTTGGATGCCAATTTTGATTTTTCCTTTGGATGCATTGATTCAATGAGTATTTTTGGAATCCACATGGTTTTTGTTTTTTGCTTCATGGGCCTTTGTGTCCTTTGGAATTTTATATTTTGGACCATATTTTTCCTTTTTTTTGCATGTATTTTTGAAGGGACATGTTGATCCTTTGATTTTTGTGGATTTTTGGCTTTATCCATTTGAGATTTGGCATCCAAATTGCTTCCAAGAGAAATGGGATTAGTAGATGGATATGAATGATGTGGATTTATTATGGATGAGTTGGTGTAAGTAGTATGTTGGAGGGATTTCAAAGTTGTGTGCCTTGGTTGATCTTGATTTGGGATATGAGGTGATGGGTAAATAGGATAGACATTTTGTAATAGGAGTGATAGGTGGTGGAATGTAAGGACCCAAGATGGATGGAGGGGATGAAGGAATTTGTTTTGGGAAATAGGGACCTAAAATGGATGGAAGAGATGAGGGATTGGGATTTGGAACATAAGGTCCCAAGATAGATTTTGAGGATGGAGAATGTGAATGTTTGGATTTAGGTGAATGGATTTTGGATTTAGGATGAGTGGAAGGAGTACCAATGTCTAGATCCTTATAACCAAAGCCATGATAATTAGGATTATATTAGATTTGTAGGGGTTCTAATATGCCTTTTTCATGGATGCCTAATCCTTTTCCTTGATAATGCATGGCTTGACAGATCTTTTTTACAATGGGATACTTGTTATTTTGGAAGCAAGATGTGAGTCCATTTTGAGGGGGATATGTTATGGAAGGAATGATAGGCTCTTGAAGTAAGCCTGCTTGGATGAAAGTGGAGGAACCCATTTGATAAATATGGGCTCTGTGGGTAGCTTAGATAGGGGTGATGGGATCTTATGGAGGATTATAATCATGAGATGGAGATGAAGGGATGCTTTCATTTTGACTTAGGGTAGGATCATGGGATGGGGTAGATGGTATAGTGTTCTCTTGGTTATGAGATGGAGGTGGATCATGAAATGAAGTTGGAGGGGTGTTTTGATTATGGAAGGGGAGAGGATTATTAGATGGGGTGGAGTGTGTACTTTGATCTTGATTTAAGATGGATCATGAGATGGAAGGGGATAATATTATGGAGGAGAAGGGGTTACTTGATATTTATATGGGGGGAATCTATGTTAGCATGCTTTGGATTGGAGGATTGACATATCTCATTTGATGTGGATGGTGTGATGGGGGAGAAAGGTTGGATAGATGTTTAAACTTGGATGGATGAAGTAGTAGAGGATTGATCAGATTTAAGGGATTGATATTTTTTTATGCGGAGGTGATGAAGGTGGATTCATGACATGGGAATATTACACAACTCTTTTTTTTCATGGGGAATTAAGCGCCTTTACAAATATTCCTTGGATCCAATTATTATGAGGGACATGGGGTGAACTTGATTGGTAAGATTTGGGTGATGTGGATTGTAAAGATGTGGGAGATGAACAAGTGGAATAAGAGGTGAAAGCTTCCATGGATTGGTAAATTGAGGATGAGGATGGGGAGCTTCAAAAGGATTGGGATATGGGAATTTTGGATTTGGATGGAGTTGGATGGATATTTTGGCTAAAGGCTTGGTCTCCCTTTTCAAAGGAAGGGGAATGATAAGCAAGATGGGATGATTGGGATTGGATGAAGGTGGGGAGGATGGAAGTTTAGCACCAATTCCAAGGAGACATCTAAGCATGGCATCCCTAACATTATTAAAGTAGTGGATGAGGAAACAATTGGTGATGGAATCCCATGAGGATGACATGGATGGTATGGATGTGAGTGGGATTTTAGAGGGACTTTGGATGGGTGATTGGTGAAAGCTTGGAGGGTTTTGTCTAATGATCATAGATTCAAGGTCATCCACAATATTTTCACTACATCATGGGGATTAGGATATGGGTGCATGATATTACGTTGGGTTGGAATGGATGAAGGTGGATTAGAATAGATTAGGCTACATGGAGGATAGCTTAAGTGGTTGGACATGGTGGAGGGTTGATTGGAGGTGGAAAGTTTGGGATTGGTTTTGGATGAGGATATATTAGGGATGGATTGGAGATATGTTAGGGGATGATTAGGAAAAGATGGGTGATTAGAAGAATGAAATATGAGGATGAAAATGGAGGATGGTATTAAACTTGGGATCAAATGTCAAGACCTTAAAATGATTTGATTTGATTAAGGTTGATTCTCTATACTTAAGATAGGCTAATTTTCTTAAGCAAGAGTTGATTAGATTTCTACTTAAGATAGGAAAATTTCTTAAGTAGGAATTGATTTGATTTGATAACTATACTTAAGATAGGCTAATGTTCTTAAGTTTGGATTAAATATGAAATCAAATTAAGGTCTTGATTTTTTACTGTGAGATTGGATGATAGTGGATTAAGGATAGGATCCTTAGATGAAATATTTTGATGATGATAAAAGAATTTGAGGTATGAAGGAGACTACGCCCTTAAGAAAATTTTGATGCTTAAGTGATGGTTTTTGATTAAGGATGGGGACTAGATGTGTGGTTGAGATAGATAGATGGATAATAGATGATTGGATTTTTTATAAGGGGTAGATGGATTAGATTAGGATTTTGTTAGGATGGTATTAGGTTGGAAAGGGGGATTGGAGTGAAGGATGGATTAAGGATGATGATGGATAGAGGATATTAGGAACAAGTTTAATGATGAAATTGGATAGGAATTATGGAAGATAATTAGGATAATGATTAGGACCTCAAATGGATTGGTAAAATTAGGCCTAGGGTCCTAAATGAAGGATTAAGGATGGATTGGATATAGATTATGGGATGATTTGGAAAAGATGGATTATTAGAATGATTATAGGGGATTATGATGGGATAATTAGGATAAGGTTATTAATAAGAAGGGGGAATAGGATGAAAATGGATACTTAGGATAATATGGGATAGTTATGATGAGATGGGGGGGTGAATAGGATTATAAGGGGTGATTAAAATGAAAATAGTGGATTAGGATGGGATTATTAGGATTAGGTGGTTATGAAGAAGGGGGAATAAGATGAGAATGGATGTTTAGGATAATAAGGGATAGTTATGATGAGATGGGGGCTGATTAGGATTAGAAGGGGTGATTAAGATGAAAATAGTGAATTAGGATGGGATAATTAGTCTTAGGTTTCTATGATGAAAAGGAATGATTAGGATGGAAAAGATGGTATGATTAGGATGTGGAGGGATGATTAGGATAGGAAGAATTGGATGGGATGAGATGAATTTTTTGCTTGCTTGACTAGGAGATAGAATTAAAAGCATACAAACAAATAATGTGTCCAAGTTTGATGGATTTTTGTAGTGTATGTTCCTCAACCCCTTGGATGATTGTTTTTTACTGGCATTGCACAAGAAGACACTTCAAGCACTTGTTCACAACCTAAATTATTCAAGTGGGTTTATAGACTAGTGTGGTCCCACAAACTTGGATTTCTCCAAACTTGGAATCTCCTTCAACTCAATGGTAGGGAGACCTTCAGGGGGTGTATACACTTGTGTCTTTACAAGAGCGGATAGCTAGGGGACTCCTAGAATGGAAGGATAACCCAATCACCCTCTCCTCAAAAAGCTACATGTAGCTTATGAAAAGTTGAGGATTTTTGTCTCACTCAAGGGAGCCATATGGTGGGAATCTATAGGGTGTGATGTGCATCCCTTGTGCCACACTAGCCTACAACCAAAAGGTATTAATCTAGGATACACAAGGTTGCTAGGAAGTCCTCAAAATACCTCAAGGGTACATGAGGCCCAAATCCATAGATGAAAGGGAATAATGCCAAACAACTAGGAGGAGAGGATAACCCACTCTCCACCTTCACTTCTCCAAGGTATAAAGTTCTTGGAGGCTTATCCCATATTCACAAGATTCCACTTCTAAGAGAGGCGTCTTTTGATTCACCTCCTACTCTTTATACTCTTCTATAACATGGGAGTTGGGGTTGTCCCCTAGGGTGATGAAATCTCTAGGTGTGCCCCCTAAAAGTAATGATCCAAGTGTTTTTGATCTCCAAGATCACAAGAATTGCAAGGGGAGAGCATACACACATTGGGTTCCTTGGGATAAAAGAAAAGAAAAAGAGTAAGTGATGTTTTTGATCCTCAAGCTCACACTAGGTGTGAGAGGAGATCATACACACCATTCACTTAAAGACACATCAAAAAAAAAATTCAATAACCTTAAGAAACAAAATGTGCCTAAATTAGTTGAAAAAAGAAAGCCTTGGACAAGCGAATCCGCAAGAAATATGTTAGTATCTTAATGATTTTTCCTTTGACAATCGATTTCAAGTTGCACCACAAAGGGGTTAGATGATAAGGTGATCAAAGAAAAATATTGTTGGCATGAAGATAATCATAAAAATTTGGAACCACTTTTGTAATGAGGGGGTTGGTACACTTAACCCAATGATAGGGGGTGCGGGGGGGATCCCCCAAAGGAAAATTTGGATCCCCCGCTAATGGGGGTTCGAGGGAAAATCCCCTAAAAGAAATATTTTTGGATAATAAAAATAATAGATTTTGATTATTTTTTCCTTAAAAAAGTATTAAAACCCTACAACATGCATTAGTAACTCAAAAACAAATATTAGATGAAGAAAACAACTAAAATAATTCTAAAAAATTCACTCTAGAATAGAGGCACAACTTTATAGACAAATTTGCACTTTTGTTAAGATAGAGGCATGGTAAGTTGTTGTGTAGGTACAACTAGTTGCTATGCAAGTGCAGCAAGTCTTTGCATAGGCACTGAAATACAGAGCACAAGCACTGCAATTTGGCATGTAGGCACAACTATTTTCTGCAAAGACATAGCAAAATAGAGACCTAAGAGCAAATTAAAAATTATGACAAAAAGCTAAATATGCAAGTTAAATGTGAGTTCTTTAACCCTTTAAGGTAAATTTTAAGCCCAAAAATAAAATGTGTAGTGTGTATCTAGGGAATTTGTTTAACCTAGGTATATTTTTTTGTTCCTTTTTAGATAGTTTGTAAAAAAAATTAATCATTTTCTTAATGTGAAGATGGTAGCTACAAATAAAAAATAGAGAAAATACTACAAACACAAATTTTACTTAGTCTAAGACTTAAATACTAAGTCAACTATGCAAGTGAAATGCACAATAACTCTAAAAAATAGAAGTTGTGAATGAAGTTAGGAAATGGTATTGCCAAATGGAGATGCAACAATCAGGAACGTATGCACCACAAGTCACGACGTAGGTGCCAAGATATCGAAAACAGGCATAGCAACATGAAGCGTAAGCATAGGAAGTCGTGATGGAGGCAAAACAATTCATAACAGAACTGCGATTCTACAGAGCACCGAACTTGCAACCTTCAACTCAACAAAAACTCAAACCAAATGTTAGAAAAGGGACGTGGGTCCCATCGGGCATGCCAAAATGAAGAAGGAAAAAGAGGAATATTAAGTGAAATAGATGAAAATCATAAATGAAATGCATAAATAAGATTTATACCTTCATAGTCTTCTCCTTTTCATGGATTGAGCTTGCAAGATTGCACCTATATCTTGCAGATTTGCTCCAAATGATGAAAATGGATGTGGTTGCTCAAGATTTTAGCATGATTATGGTAGGCTAGTGATAGCTTGGATGGGAGATTTGGACAACATAAGGATATGGAGAATGTGTGTTGAAAGAATGAGAGCCAAAGCCTCATTATATAGAATTTTGTTGAGATGAATCAAGGATTAGGATTAATTGGTTAATGGAGGGTTGAGATTGAAAGAAAGATAGGGTTTGGGTCAAGGAATGAATATTTATTAGCTTTGTGACAAGTGTCACAACATGGAAAGGGGTGAAATTGGGAGGTGTGCTCACACATGTGTGAGCACACATTGGGAAGAGAGGCATTAAATTTGTATAAGAGATAGGGTGGCTTGTGTAAGAGATAGTGGGGGTAGGTGAGATGTAAGAATTTAAAATTAGGAAATAATGGTAATGAGGATTAGGAATGAGGTTTAGATCAATTAATCAAGGATAATGAGGATAATGAGGTTTAGGATGGGAATAAAGTTAATTAATCAAGGATTAACTAACTTAAGAAAGGTTAGGGGATTTAGAGAAATAAGGGAAAATGTTAGCTTTAATTAAATAAATATAGATTTATTTAGTTAAAGGTTGTGGATAAAGGTGATGGGGAAATTAATTAAATAAATAATGAATATTTATTTAATTAATTATTATGATAATGGATATAGGTTAAATTAAATAAATAACAAGTATTTATTTAATTAAATATTATTTTGGGTTTCTGTAGTACTTTTTTACATAGGAAGGAGTGTTCACATTGGATTCACCAAAATATAGATAAGGGGGATTTGTTACTCATGAGTCTCTTTTTTCAAGAGTCCCAAGAATGAACTATCCTAAACTAAATTAGATTATCTAATAAGGCATAGTGCACAAGTGAGAGAGTTCCATAATTAGAATGAGTAGATCACAGAGGTTTTTTCAAGATAGACTAATAATTTTTCAGCCAAAGGACAGAAGCACAGAACATGGATGGCAATGCAATGTGCCAACATCCTAGAGGCATGTTAGTGTCTCATATAGACCAAAAATTGAGTTTCATAGAAAACAACAAAGTGACTACTAACAATTTGATTACTAAAAACTTCCAAAAAGGGAGAAAATAACAAAGAATATAACCAAACTGAAATAAAGTAAAGTAAACTAAGTAAAGATGTAAATGATAAAGTGAGAATAGAGAAAGAGAATGCTTACAAAAACCCAAGAAATGAAGCCTCCAATAAAGAAATATCTTAGATACCTGCACACATAAGACCAAGGAAAATTTTTGGGGCTATTTAGGGGCTTGTTATAGTCAAACCCCCATTTTGGTGTTCTCACCTCCACGAACATCCAAATAAATAGATAGCAAGATGGATAGACAAGATAGTAAAATGCGTAGACAAGGGATGTGATGGATCCCAAGATGCTCAAAGACACAAGATAAGAGAGATATCACTTGCAAGGCTTGAGGAAGCCATGGAGAGAGAGATAATGAAGGGTTGTGAGATCCAAGAGACTTGCAAAGAGTGTTATAAGAATGTGAGAGTGCTATTGTAGCAAGTTGTAGAGAACTATTTAAGAAAGATAGCAAGAGCCAAATAAGAGAATGTCCAAGAGAGAAGACAAAAAGCTAGAGATCCAAATAGAAAAGAACCAGAGAGAAATCAAATGAAAGAGATCGATTTAAAAGAGAAAAGAGGAGGGAAAAGAAGGTTCCCGAGTCATTACAATGCATCTCGAGTTGTTACCACTGACAAGTGGCAAGGCACTTAGAAATATCCATTTGAACGTCAAAATGTCATGGGATGCTAGTGCAGAATGCAGACATGTGCATGGCATGCTAGTGTCCAGACACATCATGCTATAAAATGATGAGAACAAGAATAGCACAAGGTTGGACACAAAGCTGATGCATGAAGGTAGCTATTGAAAAGGGGTCTTGAGCATCCTAAGAGGGGAAAAGGTTGTTGCAAGGGCTAAAATGAGCCTACACAAATACTAAGGGAGTAGACACTAAATTGGATACAAGAATGTATGTGAAATTGCAAGGGGTGCAATTTAAGACATTACAACTGTATTTAAAGATAAATTCCCAAAAAAGTATGTTTCAGAAGTTTTCCTAGACAATTCAATGTACATTTTGTTGAGGCAAAGTCAAGGCTTTTTGGTCTACATCTCTATGTAGATAAAGTTTTGTCCTTGTAGTCCAAAGATCTTGTTGATCAAGATGTGAAGGTATCATATCCACGTTTTCAAGTCTTTATACCTTATGATATAGTAGATATGAGTGGCAATGTTCTGGTCTAGCTTAGTGAAGCAATGATTGAAGGCTTACTAAAAAGTGTTACATTTCTCCAAAAGAAAAGTTTTGTCCATACAAGATGATTTGATGTATCGCAATGCTCTATAATAGTGTGCTACAATGCTTATCCATTTTTTAGAACATTTATTGGGGTATGTATTCCAACCGATGCTTGAACAGATCAATTATATGAGTTGGTGTAGTTGTCAAGTTTTCTCTACATGCAGTATGTTTAGTTTATAGATTTCAAGCCAATCCTAAGCAATCTCATGAGAATATTGTAAAAAGAATCTTCAAATATTGAAAGGGTACTCCAGATTATGGCCTATACTGGTGTTGATTAGGCAAGTTGTGTTGATGATCAAATGAGTACAAGTGGAAGTGTATTCTTTTTGGGAGATAGATTGGTCTCATGGTTTAGTAAAAAGCAATATTTATTATCTTTGTCCACAGCAAAAGTGAAATATATTATTGCAACATCTTGTTGCACTCAAGTTCTTTGGGTGAAGCATACTTTGAAGGATGTGAAGGTGGTGTATGATGAACCTATTCCTATATTATGTGACAATACAAGTGTTATCAATATTTCTAAGAATCTAGTAATGTAATTAAGGACTAAACATATTTCAATACAATATCACTTTCTAAGAGAGAAGGTTGCAAAACATGAAGCCAAAATGGAGTATGTGCCTAACAAGGAGAAGATTGTAGATATTTTCACTAAGGCACTTTCAAAGGATACTTTTGAGTATCTCTGAGAGAAGTTATGGGTTATTTCTTGGCCTCCTTGTTCTAAATAGATGCATTAATGTTGCATCTTTCTAGGGAGAGAAATTCATGTCATATCCTTTCTCTTGGATTGATGGGTGCTACACTTCAGGGAGAGCTAGTAGTAAGGGGGATTCTTGAAGCAATTAGGTAGTTGTTGTATATGTGTGTAAAAAAGAAGTGTTGTTGGTCAAAGGGGGAGCATGTGTTTTTTCTTCAATAGAAGATCATTTTTTCTCTTTACTCCTAAAGATAGAAAAAGTATTGTTGCCTTGTGCATAAGTGTTTGGCCCTTTGTCCTTGATGTCAAAGGGGGAGAGTGAGCTGTGTGTTGCCATCAATTCCCAAGGGGGAGATTGTTGGTATTTGTTGTCATTGATGTCAATATTGATGGTTGTGTTGTTTTCATTGATGCCAACACTAATGGTTTTCATTTATGTTAACACCAAGGAGATTGTTGGCAACTGTTGTCAATATCGATTGTTAGCTTATCAAAGAAGAAAAGAGTTGAATAATTTCATCCTTGGATGTCATGCCCTATCAAAGAAGAATTAAAGAAGTTCATGGTTGGATTTCATGCCTTATCAACTAAGATAAGAGTTGAAGAAGTTCATGATTGGATGTTATGCCTTATCAAACACTTATTATTGTTGATGTTCATACAATGCATCATTACTGTCAGTAGAGTTGTTTTCATGCTAATATATTTAGATGAGGATTAGAAGCATTAAAATGAGGATTAAAAGCATGACTAATATTGGAGAGATGTTGTTGAAGGTCTAAATTTTTTCTCGTGCTCTCTCCTGATGTTCCTAATAATATACATGTTGTTGAAAGAATTTTTTTGTCTACACAAGTTGCTCAAATACTTTTGGGTCAAGAAGCTGCATTGAATTTTTTCCAAGAGAATTCTTTACTTTCCTCCACTAATGCAGTTATGGTCTTACAGTTTTGTATTTGATGTCATTGCTTTGTGTACGTTGCACTCCTATCTTTTTAGGTCACCTTTGTTGCTGAGGAGGTTCTTGTGAATTACAGAAGCTTGGCAGTATTGCTAGTTGTCTAGACTAGTCCAAGAAATGTTTTGCATCTCTCCTCATTGAGGTCTCTACTCATGTGGCTTGGTGAATATGCTCACATTTGTGCAATCTCATATGTTGAAGTGGTCTGCAAGCTATTCTACAAGTGTTAAATCATCTGGTTATGTATTTTATGTTTCCTGAACAAAGTTTTTTGTACCTATTTGGTCTATAATGGTTTTTAATGGAATGATAGTATGAAATAAGTGTATGGAAGTGTTTTTGGATATTCAAGAAACATCCCTATGTGATCCACACATTGTTAATTGGTTGCTTTGTTTCTGCATTATGTCTTAAGTTGGATTTTTGAGTTATTTATGGATATCTAGCCGACAAGGCTTGTTCCTTTGCTCAAGATGTGTGCTTGGGGGGTTGTGCAAGTAATGGATGATGTGTTTTGGTCCTAATATATCCTATTTAGGACCGCATTGAGTAAATTCAATTCAAAGAGTGTTTATAGGCTGACCGATTATGTGCTTCAATGTCTCATCCACACATTTCCTTGATGTTGACATAAGTTGATGTGCGCCTATGTGTAAATCATTTTGGATCAAATTGAGAGAAGTGTTAATATTTTTTTTGTTCCTCTCTATCCTCGTAATAGGACCACATCATGCTTTGGTGGAAAACTAATTGAATTCATTGTTTATTCTCTTCCTAGTCAACCTAATTGAAGAATTAAAGTGTTGCAGTGGATATAAATGTAAGATCATTTCAGATGCAACAAAAATGAGAAGTGTACAAGTGTGAAAAAGTGTGTGAGTGAGTTGTATTGAATATCCAATAGAGTGATAAATATTATGAAAGGAAAGATAAATTGAGCTTGAACTCCTTATTCAATAGAGAGTTGTGTTGGAAATCTTTGTAATTCTCTTATAAATCTTTTGTATCTTGCTCTAAGAGAGTGAATCGCATCAAGTCCTTTGTATCTTGCTCCTAGATTTGGTTGGTACTTTAGTGCTGAAATTCCTTTTTGTATCTTGTGCTTAGGTAGTGAGTCTTATTGCAAGTCTTTTGATAGTGAACCTTATATTGTAAGTTAACTCTCACCATGCTTTCTCCCTCATTGGGTTTTCCACAAAAATTTAGTGTCTCCTTGTGCATGTGTGTTTTCTCTATCTCTTTCTCTTTGATGTTGATCTAATTATTGATATATCTATCATTGGTAAAGTTTGTTGAAGGTGTTAAAGATTCAAATTTCTATATTATTCTATGTTACTACTCTCCTTAAAGTTCCATCTTTATCTACTAAAGGAGTTTGACTTGTGTTGAAAGTTTCAAGTTCCAAAAGGGGTTAAGTTATGAGTAGATTGATTCACCCCACACCTCTTAGTCTTTGCAAGTGTTGAACATAATTTCATGTTATTCATTAGGGATCCAAGGAGGATGTGGGCTCGAGCATGAGTCATGATGAATTCATTTTTTTCTATGGCAAGTTTGGAACCTGGGATAGTACAAAAGAGATCCAAAATATCAAGAGTGTGAGCTACTTAATCTAGCATATTTTGGATAAACATATTTTCATCAATAAAGTTGGAGTTAAGTACTTTGGCATAACCAAGTAGTGAAATATCATGAATAAGTTTTAAAGAGAGAGCATGCTCCATGAATCTTAAAATGTTATTTATCTACATAGAAGAGGGGTAAAAATTTATTCAAACCAAAAAATATTAGTACAAAGAAAGGGCATTGCACACCCCTATCAATCCCCACTAAGTGGTCCAACTAATGAGACAAATATGGGGGTAACTGACCCCTTTCCACAATATTCCAATTTAACAAATGATCAGAAGCCCATTTATCTGAACAATCCACAACTCCATTCCATTCTCTAGGAATGTGATAGAAAGAAACAAATTCCAAGGAAGCACACAGATGAAGAATATATTTTATAATTATAACCAAATGCCTACTGACATTCTCTAACTACTATCTCTTCAGCAAAGTCACCACCACCTGAGAATCAGATTCACAAATGATTTTCTCCACCCAAGAGTGCACCTGCACTCCACAACACATAAAATGGCAAGAGCCTCCATCACATTGTTAGTATACCAACCCTTATAAATAGAAAAGATAAACTCAACATTCCCAGAACTATTCTGCCCAACACCCCCAATACCACCATGACTAGGATTTCCATGAGAAGAACCATTTGTGTTGATTTTGAGCACACTTTGAGGAGGAGGACACCACCGCCCCTTCTGATTTATCTTCTAAAGAGGATGTCAGCATCTTTTCCTCATAATCTGGATAGCACCTTGATCAACACTCCTGTGAAGAGGAAGGTTGAGACAAGTGCAACAGGAAACATCTCCTGGGTATACACCCTCAACCAGGTCACACTTAGCCAAAATAGTTTCTACCAAAGAATGAAGAATTTTCCACCATAAATGTTGGACAACCAACTTCACATCTTGAAAAATCCTATGATTCATCTCCAACCAAATATTCCAGATAATAAAGGTCAATCCAAGAGTCCAAGAAGCTTAAATAAATGAGATCTTAACAAGGGCCTTCCCCCACTGGGCAAAGAACTCTTCCAAAGAAGATACATGCCAACAAGTTTGGTTCCACACACCCCACCATAGATGCCAAAGCCTCCTAGAGAAGGAACATTAGAAGAAGAAATGAGAGAAACTCTTCTCACTATTACCGCACAAAACACACATTGAGGGACCCTGGAACCCTCACTTGCACAAGTTATCCCAAGTAAGACACAAATTCTAGACCACTAGCCACATAAAAAAATTGCACATGGGCCAAGAAAATTTGTTCCAAACATGCTTCCACCAAGGAACCTCAGTATCCCCAAACAACTGCCTAGAACCAATTCTCTATGGCCCACAGAAATAGAGTACTTACCAGATAAATCACTATTACTCCAAGCCAAGACATCCTGCCCCTCCGTGGGATTGCATTCACGTGATGCAAGAATCTGAGCCAGTTCTTTCCTATCCTCCTTTGACTGTCCTGACAGCCAATCTGAGGAGTGCTTCCATCTAAGACTAGCAGCTATTCCAATATTCTGAATAGTCTTATAATGCTCAACCGTATTCCAACCTATAGCACTAAAATGATCACAGAGAGGTTGGAGGTGAGGGTAAGCAAAAATAATAGGAGGATGACTATCCAAAGAGTCTTGCCAAAAAAGAGCCTGAGAACCCATATGACAAATCCAAAAAATCATTTTCTTAACCAACTGATCCCTAGTTTTTAGAGTATGCCAAATCATAAATCCCCTTCCTTCTAAAGGGAAAAGAGGAACATCAAATGTGTTAACATCCTTAAGATAATTGTGGGTGAGAATACAGGCCCAAAGCTAATGTTGAATAGTACACAAAACCAATATAACTTGGTTGCAAGAGCTTTCCCATTCCAAAAAATAGAATGTAAGCCAAGGCCCATCTCTTTATGCGGCATGTACATTGTTTCCCACTTAGAAAGACTCCACTTAGCCAACTACAAGTTACCACTCCAAAGAAATTTTTGTTAGAGAGCATCGAATTCCATCAAGAAATACAATAAAGCCACCTAAAAAAAACACCTATAAATAGGGAGAGCCTAGATAATAGACTTGAAAAGAGTCACCCTTGTAGCAATAGAAATTCAATGATGAGTCTAATGAGTGACTTTGTTGCGTAGATTATCAAGCAAATTTTTCCAACAAGACCTGGGTTTCCTATCAACTACAAGAGGTATTCCTAGATAGACAAAGGGAAGAGACCCAACCTAAAACCTCAAAATATTAGCAATCCATCGTTGAATAGCTTGAGGAGTATTAAAAAACAAGATAGATGACTTGTCATCATTGACTTTCTGACCCAAATCAGTAAGGTAAATATCCAAATCCCACCTAAAAGAAATAGCCTCCAAAAGGTGAGCCCTCCCCATAAGAGAAGTGTCATCCACAAACTAAGGATGAGAGAGTTGTGGTAGCCCATTTCCCCAACACCAACCTTGGATCCTATCCTGGGAAACCCGCAGCTTAATAAATATGCCCAGACCCTCAACCATAATAATAAATAGATGAGGGGAGAGAGGATCTCCTTGACGAAGGCCTCTAGTAGCCCCAAAAATCTCAGAAGGTTCATCATTCATAATAATAGAAAAATAGGAAGATGTATAACAACTCATAGTCCAACTGACCCAATCTAGACTAAAGCCAAAGCCTAAGAGAATTCGCTACAAAAAACTCCACTTAACTCTATCATAAGCTTTAGCCATATCCAACTTGATGAACATAGACTTCTCCTTGGAAGTTGCCATAGAGTGAATGACTTTAGAGGCAACCACTAACCCATCCAATATTTTTCTACTAGCCACAAAACCCCCTTGCTCCTTAGAGATCACAAAAGGAAGACAAACTTTGAGCCTCTCTGCAATCAATTTAGTAATAATTTTGTACACCACATTACAGAAAGCAATAGGTCTAAAGAATTTGAGCTAATCAGCACCTTCCTTTTTAGGAATGAGAACTAGAAAAGTAGAGTTCAAGGAATGAAGCATATACTTACTATGAATAGATTCCCAAGAAACCTGCAACAAATCCAAACTTATAATATCCCAAAACTCCTGAAAAAATTCAACAGGAAAACCATCCGGACCTAGAGCCTTACCTTTATTCATCCCAAAAACCTCTTCCAATTCATGTAGAGAGATTGGGTGAATAAGAAATTCATTCATCTCCTTGGAGATTAGGGAGGGAATGCAAGCAAGGATCAAATTCCCCTCATCATCTACGGGGGGTTGAATTCTCATAAAAGAGAGTAGAATAAAATTGTCTAGCCTCACGAGACAAAGCCTACAAAGAAGATATGTCGGTCCCACCTGCATTGACCAAAGAGGAGATAAAACTTCTATTTCGATAAGCTTGCATAGAGTGATGGAAGAAAGAAGTATTCTTTTCCCCTTCCTGAAGCCAATCAATCTGAGCCTTTTGCTTCTAGAAAATCTCCTCCCGAATCTCCCACTCCTTCACTACTCTCACAACTTGGGATTTCGCTTGTCCTAACACATCCGAGAAACCAAAATCCTGAATTTGGTGAGTAATCACATCAAGACGCACCTAAGCATTCCTCTTCATAACCTTAAGATTTCCAAAACTCATCCTATTCCATCTCTTAAGTTGAAATTTGACATATTGAAGCTTCTTCACAAAGGTGTACATAGTTGTACCATAAGCAGGGCTTCCATCACACCACCACTGGGCCATAAGATCATGCAAAGAAGACTCAGGAAGCCACATAAGTTGAAACTTAAAAGGAGTATTCTTAGGAATTGTAAAAGAGGTTACTAAAATTTTAATTGGTCAATGATCATAACCCCTCCAATCAAGAATCTCAGAACCAATAACCCATCTACCTCCCACCCAAAATTAGGAAACAAGAAATCTATCCAGCCTTTTAGAGATCACTTCCTCCCCACTCAATCTATTATTCCAAGTAAAAACCCCATTAGAATGCTTAACATCAATTAAATCAAGTGAATCCATGAGAGAAAAATCATGGAGGAGATGGAGGAAAGTGAGCATCAATGGATTTAACATACCCAAATTCCACCAACAAATCTTCAATACACTTAATCTTCTCAAGATCCTTCTTGCAACCACTTTTAGAAGAGTTCTCAAATGATCCCTTCATAAGCATACATTGCTCCACCCCCAAGGCAAGAGAAGATCCCTTGCTTTTACTAGAAACTAACCTCTCCTTTTCCAAATCAGCCAAAATAATATCCTCATCATCCTACATAGGACCATTCAGAGACACTAGCTGATCTTGCCCACCCTATAAGAAATGAAGATCATGATCCGACTCTTGTCCCTACCTCACATCACAACCCATACCAACAACACCGAAAGGCACATCTAGTGGAATTCCTTCCTCCAAGGTGGAAGTGTCCAACACCTCAAACCAATTAAATTCCTATTCAATCTACCTATCCCTCAACAATCTCTTTTGACCACGACCCTTAGCCCAAGGCTTAATAAGCACAAATCCATCTTTATCAGAAGCACCCTCCATCATGGAAGCTTTCCCTTTATCCTCCTTACCAAATTTTGGAGTTGAAGACGAAGGGGAGGAATTAGAAGGATGAGCTTTATTAATCCTAGGACATTGCTTCTAAATATTCCCATACTCATGAAAAATATGACAACAAAAAAGGAAGGGATTCATAATCCAACTATTGAACCCAAGACAAAGAACCAAGAAAAATCTCTAGAGAATATGGTAAGGGCTTATTCAAATCTATCTCCACATAGATCCGAGCAAAAGAAATCACCTTTTTCTTGAGGGTTTGTTGAGCAATTGCAGCAGGCTTACCAAGTAGAGTAGCAATCCATTGTAAAATGTATTCTCTCCAGAACTCCAAGGGAATTTGTGGCAAACGGACCCAAACAGGAATCCTCAATGGAAGTTCTTCAATTGAATTAAATCCCATATGCCAATGTTTGATAAATAATCCCACATGACTATAAAAGTAGGGTCCTCTCTCAAAGACCTGATTCCTATCAGCCATATTGGAAAAAAGCACCACAAAGTAACTATTTGCAGCCACCATAAGCTCCATGTCTCCCTCAACCTACCATGTATCCCTGATCCAAGCATCCAAAGCTAACAAAGGAATACAGATCCCAAGAAATTTGTAGATAAGGGCATGTCTACTCCAATAAGAGACATCATCAACAACAGATTCAAGAGAAATGACCAAAATTGGCATATCCTAGCTTTTGGGCAAACAACCATTCACTTTCTTCAATTTAGGGCCCTCCCCCACATAAAATGACTCAACTGTTGAGCTTTCAAACCTGAAGAAGAGACATTGTGAGACACACCACTGTTAGCCACCACTAAACTATAAGAGACTTGATGCTCCACCATAGACCTCCAACCCACTAACCAACCAAAAGAAACTGCAAGCAAACAATGAGATGACCCCCCATACGAAATAAATTGTAGCAAACAATGAGATAACCCCCTATATATAGTAAACCCCCCCCCACAGGTGCCTAGAATACCTTCCACCAATCTGAAATAACATGCATTAGGGAATGAAAACATGTAGTCTCACACACCGCAACCTGCATGGCACTTGCCCCAAACACCGTCACTCCTCATCACTTCCATCCAACTCCAATCTTAATATGTTATTTATCTAAAGGTAAAATGCTTGGATTTTATTTTTGGACCAGCAAGGTGGTAAAATACATATAAATTTATTTAAAGATGTTACAAATGAATTCTATGATTTTTTATATTCAAGTAATATTTATATCATCTCCAACAATCACATCAAAGTAGCCAACCTTGTATAAAATTTCTCTAGAAATTTTTTGTAGATATTCCTTCAATCATCTTCCACAATAAATTCTTGTGTTCCACCAAAATTTTAACTTATTCATAACTTTCAATTTAGTCCAATCCATGACCTTAAATAATTGCTTGTAAATTCCCTTGTTGATGTTATTCATATACTCTTATTAATTTCCTCTACCTCCACTCTATGCAAAAAGAAATTATTTTGAGCCAACAAGGTGTAATACTTGAATAATAAATTACATGTTATTATTTAGTATTAAAATCATGATATGGGTTCCCCATTATGATGTAGATGGTAATAATCTCTCTCAAATATATTTAGAGCCAAACCCTCTCATTCTTGTAGTTGAAGTCATTTTAATTGTATTGTGGAATGGAAAAACAATTGATACTATTTTTGCCACTAAACTTATTGTTAACACAAACCTAAAATAAATAGATGGATTAAAATATTAGTACACCACCAAGGTTATCAGTCTTCCTTCACCATGTCCTTATCAAGGATAAACATTCCTTTCTATAAATGTGGCAATCAAATTCTTACTTCTATAGTTTGTGAAATTTCTCTCTTGAAAAAAATTATATAATATTTGTCATTGCAAATCAAACAAAAAAAATTTAAAATATTGAAAAATCAAACAATAGTTTCCATTGCCCAAATATAGAGTTAATTTCTCTTGATGTGATTTGAGTTATATTGTAAAGCTAGACCTACAAAACCAAGACATGTTACTACATTAAAAGACATCACCCATGCAATTATTGGCATCATAGCCAAAGATTTGAAACCTCTACAAGCAAGACTAGGAACCATCCATGAGATGTTAAGCAATGTTGTACCATACCAATTCCTCTTCAATTTGGCTATTGAATTAGAATTGTTTCATAGTGATCTTAGGTTTAGCACTATTATTAAAAGTTTCTAAATCCTCAATTTTTTAGATTAATTTTCCAAATTGGCCTTGCTTGTATTTTCACCCTCATTGACATCTTATCTACCCATCTTATCTACCCATGTATTCATAATATTTAATAAGTGCATTGTACACCCTTTTGTATTTGTTTTTGTAGTCTCTTTCACAAATATATTTTATAAGAGTAAAAATTCAACATTTTCGTTACAGGTGTTATAAGTAGTAAGTTCACTTTGATGTAATTCTATAAACATATTATGCATTGACTTGTTAAAATAAGACTATAAATTTTACATATTTTCATTGTCAAAAGGTTGAGAAATTTGATCTAGTTAAACTTTATTTTAATTTTTTCCATTATTATTAGTGATTATGAGTTTTTTGTGTTAAAAATGAATTCTCTTGATGGAATTTAAATTATTTGCAAGTAGTAATGCTCCAAAAAAAAAGTGTGATTTTACATGATTAGAATGAATAAATCTCTAATAATTTATTTATAGTGCTATATTTACTTTTCAAAATTTAATATATTGGTGTAGTATTATTTTAGGTAGTTAACTTTTATAGCATCTTATATTATAAGTGAACAATATTAATTTCTTGATTTATAAATTGGTCCTCTAACTTACAAGATTCAAAGATTGAAAATGTTAAAATATTACATCTTAATCTAGGTAAATAAGGTTAATAGTTAATAAAAATAATAAATGTATTTAGTTGAATAAATAATAAGTTAGTTTAATATTTTAGTTGAGAGTCAGATTGAAAATTACTTTGTGTAGGAAGGTATAGTTAATTTTACAAGAAAATAATGACTTTATAAAACAACAATGTGATAAAACCCAAAATCAATATATCATTTTGATTTTTCTATACAATATTGTAATCCAAAAATGTAATTTTCTCTACCAAGTTCAATATGGTATCATAGCACCTTTGAACTTGGGTTGTGAAGGAGAAATATTTGGTGATTGATTATTTGTTGATCTAAAATGAAGTGGTTTGACTATTCAAATATTGTTCACGTGTATGTTGCAGAACGGATCCTCATAAATGTACAAATAGAAATTTGACCTACAATTATTGTAATATATTTTTTTTTGTACTTCTCCATGATTTTATGACTGCATATTTCTTATCATAAGATAGAAATTTTTGGAAGGCGAATGATGGAAAGATTATGTTGATCTTCTTTTCTTATGGAGATATGAAGCATGGAAGAATACATGGATTTGAGATACATTAGTGCCCTTTGTGGTCTTGTATTTCTAGATAGATTTTACTATATCAATGTTTGAAGAAAATAGCAATATCGCAGGGAGAATCCCATTACCATTTGCAGTCATGATTTCAAACATGACTACCAATGTGATTGATGAGTCTAGAATATGGTCTAGTTTAGGGTAGAATTTGTGATCTATTTGTTGAAGTTATCATGGACTCTGACATTAAGTGTTGATACTTTTATGATATTTTCCTCAAACTATAGACATTGGCTTAATCTTATTCCTACAAACCTTTAATGATAATGGCATGTTAAATGGACTATCTATACTAATTTTGCATGTGGTTAATGAATGTTCCTTAAGGTGGTTATAGATATACAGTTATTGTGTGTACTGACATTGCCATGCAGATTTAATTTGAGGATGCTAAGTTGAGGAAGACATCGCCAGCTGGGCATGCACCCTAACGTCCAATAAAGTAATCGCTCAAAGGTCAAAGGAGGTCGACAGTAGAAGATTCCTCATGCAAACCAAATGTAACCCCCTTGTAGTGGACTTTAATGTTGGTTGAGTAGATGCAAATGTTACTATTGTGCTAAATCTACATTTGGACCTGCATGTCTAACCAAATTCCATGCACGTGTAACCATCATCACTCCACTTTCTCTGTTTTCCCTAAATGGCATCCTTCAAGTCGTGGAATTGAATTCCTTGTTTAGTTGATAATATAAATAAAGATATGATGCTCCTTCCATAGGAGGTTGCATGATTGGATATTGTATTTGCATTCTTGAACTTTCAGCAATACAGACACACTTTTGTACTCATGATTTATAGTGAATAAAATGAAGTTTTGAGTTCGAGCATCTGAGTTCTCATTATTTTTAGAGGATACTTATTCAAGGGGGGCCACTTGGTGAGTAATCCATCCTTTAGTTTAGTATTACTTGTTGTTTAGTAATTAGTTAGAATTCTGGCACAGATTGTTCCTACAGCCACTAGAATTCCATTCTGTGATTGTTCCTACAACCAAAGCAGAAAGAGTATCGCCTTATTTGTTTGCTCATATTTTCATTCATGTTATGAATTTTAGCTTGATGTAGTTTTTGGTTGATGATTGGCATTTATGGTATTCCCTTCTAAGCAATTTACTTTCAATATTGTGTGTTCCTTAGCTGTAGAATGAAAATGGCTACTTTTGGGTTCCTAGTGCACATATTGTGCTGACCCATTTCAAGTTCATGTCGCTAGGTTGACAAGTTAAATGTGCCTTCATGGTGATTGAAATAGCTATTTAGGTTAGATGTCTAATCTTTGAATCATGGCTGGAAAGGCCTAGTTGTTAAATCATTGTAGGAGGCCAACATTTTTGGCGTCGTTGTCAGGGATGGTGTCAAACTAGGGAGTTCTTAGGAGTCATTGGTATTTTTTCTTGTTGTAGTGTTTCTGGAAGTTGTTCTTAGTATACCTTCATTTAAGAAGTAATGACCCCTCTTATTCTTTACCAATTCTTTGTGTGAGTTGGTTGATAGTGAGTGATAGTGCATGCATAGAGGAAAGAGAAGGGATGCTTATGGGAGATTCCTTCATAACAATCCTAATCCATTACAGCTAGTTGAATATCAGAACCTTCCAAGAGAAGAAAAATAAGAAGATCCACACCCCTTTTCTGATGAATTTCTTGATTTGACTAGCTTTGAAGTCTCCTCTGAAGACCAAAATTAGCTTGAGAACCCCTTTGCTTTGGAACTACATCAAGAAGGCATGGGTGATGCAAATAGGAATATACCTAACCAACCAGCTTTTCCTTTCCCCATTGCCCATCAAAATGAAGTTGACAACATCAAGAACATTCTTGCTTCAGCACTCCCCAAGTTTTATGGACTTTTCACTGAAGATCCTGATACCTTTTTGTTTGAGTTTGACATACTCTATAGGAGTTATGATTATACCACCAATGCCCATAGGCTTAATCTATTTCCTACCACTCTGAAATAGGTTGCATTAAGATGGTTCATGAGCCTAGGAAAAGATATTGTGGAAACTTGGGAAGACATGAAGACAAAATTCCTTGAGAAATACAAGGAATACTGTAGGGGCAGCAACATGAGAGGAGGTGACATTTTCAGGATGCAACAAAAGGAAGATGAGAGCTTGGAAGATTATATTGCATGGTTTCTATTTTTCCTACAAAAATTCCCACACCATACACTCAATGAACACTCACAAAAATTATTTTTCCTGAGAGGAATCAATGACAGCTACACTGATGCCTTGGACCTCATGGGAGGAGGAGATATCTCCTAAGTTCCTTGGGAAGATATCAAGGAAATATGTCAAAACTACTTTGGGGTAGCTTCAAAGAAAGGGAGAGCTTACCAATCTTCCATGGGTAAGTCAACTACCAGTGGAGTTTCAAGAATGGAGATTACTCATCTTTTGGAAAACTTCAAGCAAGACATTATAAACAATCTAGCTACTCAGCTAGATACACTTCAGGCCAAGAAGAAGCAAGAGGAGGCAGAGGCAATGTTGACAAAGTATTGCTCCCACTGTAGACAAAAGAATAGGGACTACAGATGCAGGATGGTATCTAATCTTGAAAGCAAGCATATTCCACCTAAGTTCAAACCAATCTAGATTGAAGAAGACCAAGTCTACTATGTTGGACAAAGGAAGCCTTGGGCTCTAAGACAAGGTATGCCACTGGATCCACTATCTTATGTTGGGTCATATTTTTACTCCTATTCATCTGGTAACCAATGGTAGCCCCCATATCCATCCAGCTATGGAGGATATCCACCATAGCCTTGGAGTAACCCTCTAAGTGCTTGGCCCAATCATCAAAACTCTCCACCCCAGTGGCAGCAACCTCAGGGGAATTGGTAGCAATTTCAAGGGCATTGGCAGCCACCTCTAGGAAATTGGCAACAAACAAATCAATGAAGGGGAGGACAGCAATGGCCTACCCAGACAACGAGTTACATGTAGCCACCTTCTCAGCCCCAGCAGCCTGCTATAATGTCTCCACCTACTAATTCAAGCTCAAACCCACCTAAACCTACTCAGCTACTAGCTTAGGCCATACCCAATCCAAATAACAAACCATAGCAGAAGCCTGCATACTCTACTAATTCAAATCAATTCCCTACATATGATGTGAGCGTAAGTGACATCCATTTGCATTCAGGAACTACTCTACTAGCCCCTTCCAAGCCCATTATCACTAAGCTTCATGTGGAAGAGGAGGAACCTCTAAATGATCCCATTCAACCAAGTGCACCTAAAAATCTTAAACCAATCCAAGTCAAGCAAACTGAACAAGAACCACCATTTCCTTAGAGACTGGAAGTTTCCAAGAAGAAGGAAGAAAAGGAGGATACAAATTTTGACATCTTGGATCATCTAAAGCATATATGTTTCTAGATACCTCTATTTTAGGCCATAAAGGATGTTCCAATCTATGGCAAGGAAATCAAGGAAGCATGCCTCAAGAAGCCGGGTAGGAAAAAGAAGGACCCAACTATAGTTCATGTGGTGGGATAGCTAGCTAACATCTTGCTTGGAAAATTTAATCCCCAAGTACATTGACCCAAGTAGTCCTGTGGTAGTAGTTGTTATAAATAGGATCCAAATAAAGAATGCTCTGATTGATTTAGGGGCAGCAATAAATGTAATGACCAAGGACATCCTGCAACAACTAAACATTGCAAGCATGAGATCTACTCGTACTATCCTGCAGCTTGTTGATAGTTCTACTATTAAGCCTGATGGTATAGTGGAAGAGCTTGTGGTAGTTTTAGACTCCTAGGAGTACCCAGTAGACTTTATGATTCTTTCTCCTAAAGCTACACTAGGCAGGTATCCCATTATTCTTGGAAGCCGATGGTTAGCAACTGCAAATACATACATTGGATGTTGGTCAGGCAATATGACCATTTCAGATGGGAAGAGCACTAAAAATTTTGTTCTTTATCCTCCTGCTCAATCATCTCATGATGAAGATAATCCTGTATGGCCACATGTTGGTGAAGACGCTGAGGAAGTTGATTTTGTGGCACAGCTTATGATGTTAGGTAGAAGCTCTTTCATGCAGCTCCAAGATGAGGATGAAGTATTGGCTAACATCATTTAAAACCATTTTGAAGTAGTGGAAGCATCATCTTCTCATTATGCTACTCTAGTCAAGACACTTTTTCCTGCTCTTCTTGCAGCCATTGTTCCTACAGACATTCTTCCTGCAGCCACTATTCCTATAGACAGATGTCCTGTAGCAACAGCTATGTCCCATACATTGCTACCATATGAACTAAAGGTACCATGTGTTAACGAAGCATCCATGATAGAGTTAACTACACAAGTACAGGTTTCAAAAGGAAAGTATATGAATGTTAACAGTAAATTAAGTGAAGAACAACAATTGTTATTGGAAAACTTATCAAGGACCCATCAACATGCATTTGCGTGGGACTATCATGATATGAAGGGATTGGACCCTAAACTTTGTACACACATAATTTACATCAGAGATGATTGCACTCTAGTAAGACAGTCACAAAGAAGAATTAACCCTGCACTAAGAGAAATTGTAAAAGGGGAACTGCAAAAATTACTAGATGTAGGATTTATCTACCCCATTTCAGATAGCCAGTGGATGTCTCCATTAGTGATTGTGCCCAAGAAAGGAGGGAAATGGAGATTTTGTGTTGATTACAGAGAACCTAATATTTCCACCAAGAAGGACCATTTTCCCTTACCCTTCATTGATCAAGTTTTGGACACACTTGCAAGAAAGCAATACTTTTCTTTTCTAGATGGATTAAGCGGCTACAACCATATCCAAATTACACTAGAGGACTAGGAGAAGACCACATTTACCTATCCATGAGGGACCTATGCCTACTTGGTACTCCCATTTGGCTTATGCAATGCACCTGCAACCTTTTAGAGGGCAGTCATTAGCATATTTTCAGACATTTCTCATGTGATTGCATGGAAATTTATATGGATGACTTTACCACTTATGGCACTGATTTTAATCAAGCATTGGAAAATTTCAGGAAAGTCCTACAAAGATGTGAAGACCAAAACTTGTCCTTAAATAGTGAAAAGTGCTTCATGATGATGCAGGAAGGTGTAGTCCTTGGCCACTACATCTCCCACAAAGGAGTTCAAGTAGATCCTGCAAAGATTGAGGCAATCACAAATCTTCCCACACCTACAAAACAAAAGGATGTTAGGAGTTTCTTGGGTCATGCAGGATATTATAGGCATTTCATCAAGGATTTCAGCAAGGTAGCAGCACCATTGTACACTCTTCTCACTAAAGATGTTGAATTCCAGTGGACTGAAGCTTGTGACAAGGCATTTTCTGACTTAAAGGTAGCTTTGACTCATGCTCCTGTACTCAAAGGACCTAATTGGGAGATTCCTTTCCACATCCATACTGATGCATCAAATTATGCCATAGGAGTAGTCTTAGGATAGAAAGAAGGAGCTACTGAAAATGCCATTTACTTTGTCAGCAAAAATTTACAAGGAGTTAAATTCAATTATATTATGACAGAGAAAGAATTGTTGGCAGTGATCTATGCACTGAACAAATTCAAACATTACATAATAGGTTACCAAATCTTTGTGCACACTAATCATGTAGCCATTAGATATCTCATGAATAAACCTTTGATCATAGGTAGATTGGAAATATGGTTATTGTTGATGCAGGAGTTTGATATAACCATTGTGGATAAGCCAGGGAAGGCCAATGTTGTTGCATATTTTCTTTCAAGGCTGACTACATCAGAAGATAATCATCCCATAGATGACTCTTTTCCTGATGAGCATCTATTCTCCCTCAGTATACAAACACCCTAGTATGCTAACATAGCCAATTATTTGGTCACAGGTAGAGTTCCTCCTCATTTCTCTCCAAAAGAGAGAAGAGGGCTCATTTTAAAAAAAAAATCCTTTCTCCTGGACTGTTGGATGTTTGTTTTATACTGGACCAGACCATGTCATGAGGAGATGTGTGAGAGAAGATGAGACATATGACATTTTGCATTCATGCCATAGCAAACCATGTGGAGGACATTTTTCAGCCAAGAGGACAAAAATGAAGATTTTGAACATTGGATATTACTGGCCAACACTCCACAAGGATGTAGGAAGGTATACCAAAAAATGTGATAGATGTCAAAGAATGGGAAGACCAACCAAATCTGATGAGATGCCAGTTTTCCCTCATGTAGTAATCACTCCCTTTGACAAGTGGGGATTGGATTTTGTAAGACCCATTGACCCTCCATCAAATGGTAAGTCTTATATCTTTGTATGCACTAATTATGTGACAAAGTGGGTAGAAGTTAAGGCCATAAAGCATGCAAGAGATAACAAGGTTGCACAATTTCTTTATGAGAATATTTTCGCAAGATATGGAGTTCCAAGAGAGATAGTGACTGATCAAGGGGCTCAATTCACATCAACCCTTGTTGTAGCACTATTCAATAAGTACAACATAAGGCATAGAAAGTCTACTCCTTATCACCCCTAGGCTAATGGCCAAGTTGAGGTGACTAATAGAGAAATTGAAGCCATCCTGACCAAAACAATAGCTATGCATAGAAAGGATTGGGAAAATAGGTTACCAAAAGTTGTTTGGGCCTATAGGACAACCTGGAAAACAACTACAGGCTTCACCCCATTTGAGTTATTGTAAGGACAACCATGATGCCCATTGAATTTGAACATAAGACTCTTAGGACTGCAGTAGATTTGGGGATGGATATTTTTGAGGCATAGAGAGAAAGAATCATGAAGCTAAATGCTTTGGATGATATGAGAAGAGTATTCCTACATCACATAAAGGTAGTGTAGAATCAGAGAATCAAGTGGCATGAAAAATTTATCAAGGACAAGAAATTCCAACCAAGAGATTGGGCCTTGCTCTATGACTCAAGATATCAGGATAATACAAGAAAATTGTAGACAAGATGGCTAGGACCATATGAGGCTATTGAGGTATTTCCTAATGGTGTTGTACAGCTCATTACTATTGACTGGATCAGATTTAAATTTCTTGTCAATGGTCATCACCTCAAACTATATCACATGCCAATTTCCAAGGAGGAGTTCCTATAGCAATACACTTAGCATGTAGCATTTGAACTTCCTGCAGCTGAAGGAAGTGGACCTGGTGTCCCTCCTTCTGGCTAATTAAGATATGTAATTTTCATAATAAAGACTTCCACTTCTGTGGGAGTCCATTTCTTGACCCATTTTCCCATCCACCCATCCATTTCTACCTTTCTCTCTCTTCCATCACTTCACTCCACCTCATTCCACCTCATCTTCATTAATTGCTCAACTTATTCCTTTAAAAGGTGAGCGGTACTTTCTCCACAATCTTTGCAACGAATCCTCCACACATTCAAGTATGTGTGCATTAATTGCTATATCTTAATTATCTTTAAGTTCATTCATTTAATCGATGTACATTAGTATGGATGTTCACTATGGCATGCCAATATTCCCTACCCTGTCAAATCATCATTTCACATGTGTGGACGCATTCCCAAATTTAGGTTGGGGGGAGAAAAAGATGTGAATATTTTTCCCACATGTTAGTCCATGCTGGTCTACATCAACAAAATTTAAATTGAGTCGATTTGAAATCTGAGTGAGAGGATGACTCACATGTGTGAAGTGACACCAACTGCTGCCACCATTTCTCTTCATTATAGATTTCCTTTATTACTCTTTCCTTTCCATTATTGACCTTGTCATATCTCAAATTGCACTATAAACAAAAGGTAAGTTAGAAAAGGAAGATTTAGTCAGCATTGGCACTGGAAAGCTAGCAAGTGTTGCAGGAAGGTGAATTTGATTTTTAGACAGAATTGCAGGAAAGAAATCGCAAATTACTTGTTTGATTGCAGACAATGGGAGGTGGGTTAATTCAAAATGAACCCACGGTGCATGATGTATTACTATAGGATGCACCCTGCCTGGCCAAATTCATAAACTGTGGGTGGATAGACTACTTTATGAAGCTAGATGATTTTGATGAAGACATTGCACTAGAGTTTTCTCAAACATTGTTTAAAGGGAAGGCCATGGTAAAAGGGTTGGAAGTCATAGCAACTGAAGAAAGAATTGTAGAATGTATAGTGTTACTTGTTGATGGTGAAAAGTACCCTGCTTCTAGAGATGCCAGATCAGCTAGGGCCAAATTTACAGAGCCAAACGACCCTCCATTGAGCATAGATAAATAGGGTGTGAAGAGAATGTCTTTGCTGCAGCCATGGAAGCAAATAGTTGTTTATTTCATAAAATACATCACCTATGAGGGTCGCTAGTCAAATTTTCATTTCGTGCACTTCAAGCTTTTGAATCACATGAGGCACAGAAGGAGGATTAATGTGTCGAACGTGTTATATAACCTTCTCTCAATCATGGCGACTGAGACCCAAAAAGTTAGGGACAATTCTATTTCCCACCATTATCTAATTAAATTGCTAGTTGAGAAGTCTGCATGATGTATCTGGAATTGCATGGCAAGAATTCATAAAAATTAATCAAATTAGACCTGAGCACTTGCAACCTAGGGTTTTACCTCAACCCCATAGGTCTAGTAGGAGATTAAGCATGGCTGAATCCACTCTTGGTGCTTCAACCTTTGGTGTAGGCACTAGTGTAAACCCTCCTGTAGCAAAAGAAACCATAGAAATTAGTTCTAGAACATAGCACTCAGAAAAAGAAAGCTCCTCCTCAGATTCTGATGACAATGTTCCACTTGGCACCCTGATGAAAACTAGGGCATAGAAGAGAGAAGTGGAAATGAGAAAAGGAAAGGCCAAAAGGCAACCGACGAAAAAAAGAGGTGTCGAGTTCTAAGAAGAGAAAGGCTGACACTGTTCATCTTGCAGCCAAAGAAAAACATAGGAGCCCTCCTAGGAAAGCAAGACCAGTCAGGCCAGCCTTTGTTATACCTCTGCAAGAAATCCCTAAGTCTAGATAAATACCATAGGAGGACATAGAAGCTCCAATGTGGTAGGAGAATGTCGAGGAGGAAGATATATTTAAGGCAGCACCAAACATAACATTGGCTGATCTTGTTGATATTGCAGAACAAGTTGAAAATCAAGAGTTTGAGGAAAATCAGGATTTCCTGCAGCATGAGCAAGAATTCTTGCAACAAGAGATCCTACAACAACACCCAAAACATGAGCAGGAGTCCCTATAGCAACAACCCAAATTGGGAGAACAATCAGTACCCCTACAGCTAGAATTGACGGGACAACCTGAATCCTTGTAGTTAGCATTAGTGCCAGAGAAGATGCTGGTAGGAATACACAACCCTCTTGATTTTTTAATACACTAGGTAGCTATGCATTTATGGAAAGAGATACAAAGAAGAGAAGAAGAATGGAAAAAGGAAAGACACAGATTGAAGATAAATATGTAGAAATTTCCACCCTGAAGAAGAAGGTGGATGATATGGCAGCTATGGTACCACTAATTTTGGAATGTAGGGGCCCTCCAAGGGTCTATGCTCTACATTTGAAGGAGAAATATCTCTCTTTTAGATGGGAAAGAATTGTCTCAAGTTTGAACCCTTCTATTGAGACCCCTGTTGAATTTTTCAATGCTTATCGGATTGCTTCCCCTGAAATGAAGAATTTGTTGTGTGAGTTTTATTTGCATTATTATGTTGTTTTAGTGCCATTTATGGTTCTCTCATTGTCTAGTTGTGTACTCTTATTTTTCATGATATAACTTTAGCTATGGGGTGTGTTTCATTTTGGCATGTGGGTTAAGTGGACTCCCAAAAGGGTTGAGCTCAGTGTGCCAAGTCTTCATGTCTCGAGTGGCCAGATTTTCCTTTTCTTCCTTGCCTTGTGTTTTTCCTTGTTTGGCGGAGGCGGGATCAGAGTGAAATCAGGATTAGGATTTTTCCTTTCACTCCTCTTTCGGGTTTCATTCCACCTCTGGTTCTGCACCTTTGCTTTTCCTTTCGACTTTTGTTTCCTCTGGTGGAGGCAGGATCAGAGTGGAAACCAGTTTTGGAACCTTGTTCATGTTTCACTTTCTGGTTTCATTCTGGCCCCGACTCTGCTTGCGCCAGTTTTCCTTTTGTCTCCGCCCCACGGATTTTTGGTTTTGTTTTGGTTCTGGCTCTTTGTCCACTTTCTTTTGCGGAGGCGGGAGCGGGATCGTTTTGGGTCTGCGGCTTCCTTTTCCTCTGGCTATTTGTTCTTTTTGTTGGTGACCTATCCGCTCAGTTCATTTTAACTTAAGTTCCTCCCCGAGCCTTGTCTCTCGTTTGTCACCGGCCCCTTGTTACCGCTTTCACCGGCCCTGCGTTTCCTTTGTTGTGACCTTTGGTGCTCAGGATAACCTCTTGGCGACCCCAGCTTGTCTCCCCAAAATCTTTGTCGGCCAGTGTTTGTTATGTCGGGAGATGTCTCCACGAACTCCTCTTGGTCTCACCGACAAGCGCATGTGGAAGTCTCTCGGCGGTGGGTGCTCTTTGGTTTTCCTTCGGTGTAAGTTAAGTCTCCCGGTATGAGGTCTCAGTGATATTGGTTTGTCACACCGACCAGCACAAGAAGGAGTCATATCGGCATGAGTTTTTCTCTCGGTATGATGTCATAGCGAATGTTCAATGTCACACCAACCACCGTTGGAAATTTATCTTTGGCAGGACATTCTGGAGGTCTCGGCGAACAAAGGTGGTCACGTGGTATTTCGGTGAAACTCATGGCTATCAATATAGTGTCTCAGCGAACCTGTCAAGTCTTGGCGACTAAGTCTTATGAGGGACTTTCGGTGAAGGGTTTGTACTGTCTTAGCGACTCCGAGTGAATGAAGGGCTCTCAGTATGACATAATATATTCTACAAGAGGTCTCCCCGATGACAGTATGCTATAGCAACATTCATGTGGGAGAAGGTTGCGTCAGCGAAAGAAACATAAAGTCACAGCGACATCGCATAAAGGGTTTTCTTTCAAAGGCTTAATCGGTGAGAGTTATTTTCTTTGGGGTGAGGTCTTCTCAACTCCCCTTGGTTTCCCCAAGATCCTTTTTTCCGCCTCCCACCATGCTCTCGGTATGACTTTTGGTATCGTTATGATCTATGGGTGACTTCGTGATGTCTCTCCGAGATCTTTTGTTTGGTGATCCTCATTCGATGTGTCGGGGAGATGTCTCCCCTTCGTGTCTCACCGATTGTGTTAACCCTTCGATGTGACTCCCTTTGGCTGTGGGTACTTCGATATGATGTCTAGCCAACCCGGCCAACTCTTGCCGACTATGTTGAATGCTTGATGTAACATGTAGTTTTCGGCAAGAGGTTATATTTTCTGTTAGTGATCGGTGGCCTTGCCTCCCATGAGGATAGCGATATGTCGACACATGTCACATTGAGTCCCCTTCCTTGTTGGGGCCTACGGCCACGAGGAAGGCCAGGTAGTGTGATATCATTCAGTGATCAACGGTGGATGCAGGAGTCATATGTGGTAACCTGGTTCAATGGCTAATCAAGATTTAAAAGACAACCACCCAATCACTATTGATCGATGGCCAAGATTCAATTTCACATGTTTCTAGGGTTTCTATTATGTTCGCGCATGAAGACTTGGAGCATTCATGGCGACAGATGGAAGTTTGTTGGATCCGTCGAGCCAACATTCATGGTGACGACTCTGAGACAAGGACAGCATGGCTCGATTATGGGCACCCAGATTCAGCATCGGATTTGACATTGATTGCCTGGCTTCATTCGTGTGGGAATTTCTTTCCTGCAGCAACCCGACTAGTGACATTTATGAGACCAGAAAAGTAGTTGAAGAACATGGCGAATAGGGTTTGACCTAGCTTTGATGTGGCCCTAAGCTGGATGGCATTCCCTAGACTGTTTAAAAGGAATTTCTAAATCATTTGTAGAGGTCTTCAGCCAGATACTAAAATCAGAACTAAAAGAGCACTAAGTCACAGAGTCAGGTTTTTACCAGATTTTGAGGTCTAGGGTTACAGTCTACAAATTGTAAGGTTCTTGGATGCACACCAGAACCCGAATGTATTTGTTTAGGTCTTTGAGTCTCTCCTTTGGATTGTACATTTGAATTTTTAATGAAATTGATCAAGGATCATTCCATTAGCCTTTGTAATACTTTCTTGCATTGTCTATTTTGATAATAGCTCATGTTCAAGGAACAGGTTAAATTGCTTTCATCATCTCAGAAATTTATATGTATGATTGAAGGATTTGATAAGTAGTCTTTAAGAACTGATCACTAGCTGTGGGATTAATAAGGTTAGTTTCACATGGGCTTTATTTGTCCAAGTAACCATTCCTTCTATTTGCAGATTGTCTTGACTCCTAGCCCAATGGATATGGCACTGATCTGATATATGTTATTTGTCTTTAGGGTTTCAGTTATCTTGCTTAAGAACATTCATTTTATTTAATCAATCTTGTTTGATGTCTTTCCCTACCTCCTGGTTGCTGTAAGTATTTTGCTACTGAGAATCTAGCCCTATTTGAGGTTCTCAATACTTGGCATCAGGAGTCATCTGCTATAAAAAGCAATGTCTAGTCTCATTTGAGGCATTGTGTGGGTATACCCACCTTGGTTCTACAGAGCCTAAAGTGCAGAAGATCTCAATCTTTGACTGAATCTTGTCAGTTGGTCTAGGTCCTCCGAGTTTCCCTTGATTGGATATGGCTACTCCATAGGTAGAATAGGAGACCAACCTGGTTTACAAGAAAAACAACCAACATGTTGTAACTAAAGACCATGATTGGAATTCGTTGTTATATGTTGGGGATGTCCAATTAAGGGAATTTATGTCTTGGGTGCAAAATGAGATTAGTTAGGGACAACAATATGGTGCTAAGAAGAAATTGGAGTCTAACATCCCTCTACCCATTAGGGCTGAATCAAGTAATCCCAATGATATTTTTAGGGAATGACATAGAATGCTTTTTCAGACCTAGCTATGGTAATAGGATTGTGCATTGGATAGAAGCATTTTATAGTGAGTATGAGGCAAAGACAAAAGAAAAAGAGGAAACCATGAAGAGATACCTCTCACAAAGATGGAACAACCTAACAGATGATCTCAAACAGGCTGAGCCTCATTCCATCTAGAACTATGCAGTAGCTCTTAAAAGAATTGACAGATATATTCACATTGAAAGGAAAAAAGGGTGATTCTACCTTCCCCTAACTTTTCAGCCACCCATCCTAATGTGGCTTGTATCGAACTTTAGGTTCTACCAATATGACATTGTTGTAGAGAGACAAAGATGGAGCAAATTGTATAGATAGGGAGGATTTTATTGGGATCCTGATTCACACAGAACACACTCTGATGTGGGACAATTGTCAGTTGCAGACTTCAAAGCATTGACCAAGCAAAAGAATAGTCATTCCCCTGCTGGAGGACCAACAAGATCTTAGGTTGGGGGGAGTGATGAGTCTAGAATATGGTCTAGTTTTGGGTAGAATTTGTGATCTATTTGCTAAAGTTATCATGGACTTTGACATTAAGTGTTGATACTTTTATGATATTTTCCTCAAACTATAGAAATTGGGCTTAATTTTATTCCTACAAACCTTTAATGATAATGGCATGTTAAATGGACTGTCTATATTAATTTTTCATGTGGTTAATGAATGTTCCTTAAGGTGGTTATAGATATGTAGTTATTGTACGTACTGACATTTCCATGAAAATTTAATTTGAGGATGCTAAGTTGAGGAAGACGCTACCAGTTGGGCATGCACTGTAACATCCAGCAAAGGAATCACTCAAAGGTTAAAGGAGGTTGACGGTAGAAGATTCCTCATGCAAACCAAATGTAACCCCCTTGTAGTGGACTTTAATGTTGGTTGAACAAATGCGGGCATCACTGTTGCACTAAATTTGTGTTTGGACCTACATGTCTGACCAGATTCCATGCACGCGTAACTGTCGCCACTCCACTTTCTCTGTTTTCCCTAAATGGCATCCTCCCAATCATGGAGTTGACTTCCTTGTTTAGTTGATAGTATAAATAAATATTTGATGATCCTTCCTTAGGAGGTTGTACAATTGGATATTGTATTTGCATTCTTGAACTTTCAGCAATACAGACACACTTTTGTACACATGATTTACAGTGAATAAAATGAAGTTCTGAGTTCAAGCATCTAAGTTCTCATTATTTTTAGAGGATACTTATCCAAGGGGCCCACTTGGTGAGTAATCCATCCTTTAGTTTATTATTAATTTTTGTTTAGTAATTAGTTAGAAATTTGGCACCGACTATTCCTACAACCACTAGAATTCTATTTTGTGACTGTTCCTGCAGCCAAAGCAGATAGAGTAGTTCCTTGTTTGTTTGCTCAGATTTTCATTCCTATTATGCATTTTAGTTTGATGTAGTTGTTGTTTGATGATTGGAATTTATGGTATTCCCTTCTAAGCAATTTACTTTCAGTATTGTGAGTTCCTTAGTTGTAGAATGAAAATGGCTACTTTGGGTTCCTAGTGCACATATTGTGCTAACCCATTTCAAGTTCACGTGGGTTGACAAGTTAAATGCACCTTCATGATTATTGAAATAGCTATTCAGGTTAGATGTCCAATCTCTGAATCACGGCTGTAAAGGCTTAGTTGTTAAATTATTGTAGGAGGCCAACAGTGATAGCAAAAGGAAAGTGATGAAGAGATGTTAGTATGAGAAGAAAATAGTACCAATGATAAGAGGAGGCCTACCAATACTATAATTTCCCTACCATCTCTATGTGTGTTACAGTCAACTTTTTGGTCTAAAATAATGAACTTGAGGATGACTTGCCTACACAATTGTGTTAGAATATTGTGGTGAGGAAAAATACCAAGTAGCAAACCTTTCCATGACTAGGTTTTCTTGAAGAGGGCAGGAAGCAAGGTGAAAATGGAATGTCAAAGATTGTGAGCATGAGAGAAAAATTGAAAGGCATGTTTTATGGATTCATAATTGGCTCTAAAAGAACATGATAATGGCAAGTGGAGAAATTTGAGATGGTTATTGATGGGTAACTTAGCATGAAGAATCTCCCAAGCCAAATTATGGGATTGAGATTTGAAGGTGTTACCCATAAAAGTTTCCCTTAACTTCCTTTCAGGTTGCTATCTTTCTTTTTGCCTAAGTCGTATACTCAATTTATGTTCGGGTGGCCTTTTTTAATTCTTCCTTAAACTTGGGCAGGGTTTTTGTGTGTTCATCAAACCCCTCATTTTACCGCCTGTATTGTTGTCCTTCACCGGGTGGTGTTTTCCCACCATTTTCAAACTTTCCTTTTCTCCAAAGTGGGTGTACGGATATTAAAGAAACTGATTGATGAGTTTTGTGTTAGAATTTGAAACTTCACCCGCAAGTCATGCCTCGGGCGGCATTATTTAGGCTATCTTGAACCTAGGAGGGGTTTTATTAAGTTTTGCGAACCACCTATTTTTCCGCCTAGAAGAATTTTTAGCGATTAACTTAATAGCAGTCAGTCTAATCCCTTAACTAATGCATTATACAAAAAAGAAACCAACATTTTCCAAGCATGATATGAACACGAAACAAATGAATCCATGCAAGTAGAGACACAGTAGTATCAAAAGAGATATTTTATTTATATATATAAACATTTTTACATTGCACTGGCATTGCCAAAAACTGCCTGGTTCGACTATAAAATTAAGGTCGTGAACAAAAAAGACAAAAGAGATATTTCTTCTTAGGTGCACAGAGCAAACATTAGGACATGAATGCCTTCAATGACAATCTACAGATGTTCAATTTGAGCTGGTGACAACAAATTTTCATGTGACTGGAGGAATTGTATGAAAAGTATCGTATCATTCCTCACCACTCCTACGCACAAAAGAGCCATGGCCTCCTCGAGAGTCTCATCCTAAATAGCTAACACAATTTAGATAGCATTGGCTATTAATCCACTTCAGGGATAGTAGTTGAGCCCGTTAATTTCCACCTTGACGTGATGATGAAACTTGAGTTTCACCAAGCGCTTTAATGCTCTCATGCCCCAGTCACAACGACTAGAAATCCTAATGACTGTATAGATAAAGCGCTCCCACATATTTTTGTTATGCACATGGGCCTAGCATAGAAACGCCTCGCCAAGGATTCTCAAGAGAACTTCTTCCTCCACCTCGCTCTGCACTATGAAGACTTCCCTCAATTTGTCTGAAGTGTGCCAAAATAGTGAAGTACACTCAATTTCCTCCAGGACAATGTAGTCATTAGCAAAATTACCATCACTCTAAGAGCTCGCCATTTTGGATGCAACTGATTGTGGAAGAAAGGTGATGTTGGTTGAATTTATAGAGTTTTGGCTAGACATGGGTGCATTCTCCTGAGCTTGATAAGATGTTAATTTAATTCACATTTATGGCTAGCTTGCATCACTTTGAATTACAATTTCCCATTAAGCAACTCACATGTGCCACCACTTGATATCCCTATGTGTTGCATTGATGGTTGGTGAAATGATTGGTCCTTTAGCAGCTATTGGTGCGATCATGATCAGTTTTCTTGTCGATACCTATTCCTCTACAAAATTCAATTATTCCAACCAATTTTCTGAGAAACGTTTGGAATACAAGAAGTTGTTGCTTTAGTAACAGCTTCAATGCCTATCCAGTGGCTTTAGCTATGTTATAAATTTGAAATTGTAAAGGATGGAGGGGGACTTCTCTTTTTTGGATAAACCTGGGGGTGTTATCGAGAAGGAATAAATATTTATTACAGGATGTAATGATTTATAATCTATGTTATTAATTAGATGAGGCATCGTATGTTGATCTTGGTATTATGCATATGATATGGTTGTGTCTCATTTGAAAGATAAATTATATAAAATGTATTTATTGCAGTCTGGTTTATTTTTATTGATTTGATTTGATGGTCATGAGTTTTCAATCTCTGTGTTGATTATGAATGGTCCTAACCTTTGCTCCTGCATTATTTTCATATTTATGAGCTAACGTTAGTCACCTTTTCTGCTTTTTCATTAAAAGCATACGCATTTTCTTTAAATTAGATTAATTCATTGAAAATCAATTGAGGGAGTTGTACCTCGACAAAATTTAGAGAAAAGCCACAAATGCAATTGTGGACTTTCAGAGTTGTTAGTGGATTTCAATTGGTGTTGAATCTGGGTCTGGAGTCCTTATTTAAATATATATATATATCAATATATATATCAATAGTTATTCCATTCTCTAATAGAAGGATAGTCTCATTCCTCTTTTTCCAACTAAATTTATAGTTCCATTTGATATTGAAATGAGGTGAGAGTAGAATTGAAGTGAGTTTTCTATAAGTGGTTTTGAGAGGAAAAAAATTGATATTGTGTTGAATAGGTCATCTCCAATCTTTCAAAAAGTTATAATGGCAAGGATAGGACAACAAGAAAAAAAAAATTGAGGGGACTAGTTGTTGGATTTGGAGAAGAGGTTGTTTAGTGGAAGAGGTAAGGTTGAACTGGGCTTGAAGTTTTTTCCATGATTTCTAGTTGTAGTTGATTAGATCCCACAAATCATAAAACAGTTGAATTCCATTTTTAAGAAAATTTTTGATTTTGAAACTCTCGATAACACCTAGGGGTTTACCATCCTATTGAATCAAATGATCCACCATATGGAGGAAGTTGTAAAGTTGAGGTCATGGCTAAAGGATTGATCATACCAAACTAGTTTCTTAGAAGTGATTGTCCAAGCTTTCTAAATAGAGTCGAATGGTTCATATCTATGAGTTTTAAAATATGGACCTAGCAATAGTTTAGAATTCCATTTGACTATTTCCCATTCATGACTAGCAGCAATAGATTCAATGTGAAATTGCACCAAATGCTTCCAAGGGGCCTCTCCTTTCAAAGCATGCACAATCCACTTAGTGCAAGGAAAATTCCTTCATCATAAGGATCAATAATCGCCAAACCACCTTTGTCTTTTGGCTAAATGTAATGTAACTAGGATGTGGAAGGAGAACCTTTTTTGTTTCCTCTTTTGGCCCAAACAAAAATATTGAAAAGTAATGTTAAATGGTGGTAACATTTTTTAGATGGCATCCAACAAGATGAGATGGAAACATAGCTAGCCAAGAGAATTTTATTGGCAATTTGGATGTGACTAGTCATGGAAAGGAACTGATTAGTCTAATTGAAAAGCTTTCCTTTAAATTTGGTCATAAACTAGTTCCACATATCTTTGAGGGAGACTCCAACCCTAAAGGGTATGCCAAGGTATCTAGTAATTGTAACATGTTTAATTTTATGATATCCATTAGGGATCCAAGGAGGATGTGGGCTCGAGTGAATCATGATGAATTTAGTTTTGTGCATGGAAATTTTGGAACCTGAGATAGTAAAAAAGAGATCCAAAATATCAAGAGTGTGAGCTACTTAATCTAGTGTATTTGGGATAAAAATATTTTCATCAATAAAGTGGGAGTTAAGCACTTTGGCATAACCAAGTAGTGAAATACTATGAATAAGTTTGAAAGAGAGAGAATGTTGAAAGAGGTAACCAAGAGCATTAATAGCTAGAATATATAGGAAAGGAGCAAGGGGGAAACTTTGGCGGATAGATTTTTGCAAGGGGAATTAGAGGGAAAGGGATAAATTGATAGCTACTCTAGCATTGGCATCAATGAACAACAATTTAATTTGATCTTGATTTTTTCTCCAAAATTAATCCAATTTAACATATTGAGAATGAAATACCAGCAAATGTGATCATAAGCTTTATCAAAATCAAGTTTGGTAATAAGAGCATCTTGGGAAGATTTTTGAGCCCATTCAGTAGTCTCCCAAGCCAACACCAAATTATCAAGAATAAATTTTCCTCCTAAAAAATTAGTTTGTTTTAGCCTAACAATTTGTTGGGTTATATACTTTATTTAGCAATGCAAGGCTTTGGAAATGATTTTGTATGAAGTGTTAAGAAGGGTAATAGGCTATCATCCATCCACATCGTATTCATTTTTTCCTTTAGGAATAAGCTTAATCAAACCTTGTTTTATGACTGACCCCAAGGATCTAATTTATATACCTTCAAGGTAAACATAATAGAAATATTCATGAATATGGAGCCAAAGAGCTCTATAAAACTTAGTTGAGAGCCTATAAATTCCAAGACTCTTCTTCAAATCCATGCTATAAAGAGCCTCATCTAACTCTTCAATGGAAAGGATGTGGTCAAGATAAATTTTACAAGGGATACAACTTGCAACACTTTCTTCAATAATAGGAAGAAGGGGATCACTAGTAGACTCATCAATAAAAAAAATTGCAATGCTCATAGAAGGTTTATAAAATAGTAGAGTGGTTGATATGTATGGAACTATATACAAATATTATACTAGATATTGATCCTTTTTATGTTTATTTTGCAAGAAATGAAAGAAAAATTTAGACCCTTTATCTCCATCCTTGATCCATTGGAGACAAGCTTGAATTTGGTCTCCTTTCCCTTTATAAACAACTGACTTTTGGATTAATTTTTTAGTTTTTCCATTGATTTTTGGACAACATTAAGAGGGTTGGAAATTAATTGGGCACAAATATGTTTGAGTTGCACTTTGAGATATTTTTTAAGTTTGTGATGTTTGGAAGCAACTCTTCGACCAAAGTCATGAATAAATAATATGCAATGAGCAATGGTTCTCTCCCATCAGTTTATCCACCTATCACGTTGGGGCTTTGGTTCATTTTTTCCATATGGCTAAAAGGACATCAATGTACTCTTGTTGTTTTAAGTGGGAAACATTTAGCTTGTAAGGAAGATCATTGGGAAGAGAAGGGGATTCAGTAAGGGAAAGGTTGGTAAATATGGGAATGTGGTCAAAAAGAGTAAGTGTGAGGTCAAGATAAACCAAAAGCCTAGCATGGGAAGGAAGAATGTGAAAGTTAGGTGAGATATAGAACTGATCCAATGACTCATTTTCCTCAAATATCCCTCACAAAAACTATTCCAAGTAAACCAATGTGGAATTTGAGAGTTAACTTTACCCATGAGAGGATTATAGAATTTTGAGCTAAAGTTCAAGCTTCAAAAATTCAGCATGAGATTGAAGGGAAGAGTTGTCCCAACTATGGTCAGATGGGTGTTCAACCATGTCTAATTCACTCCCCAAAATATACTAAGTAGTAGGGAGATGAAGAAGAATATATTCCCAAAGATGATTTCTCTTAGAGAGGGAGTTAGGAGCATTAATAGAGAAAAATTCATATAGGGTACCTTAAAAAATACTAGTAGTCCAAACACAACAATTATATGGATCAAATCTAGAAGCCACAACATGTTTGGTGAGCCATGGATCAAATCCTAAGGAAACCCTAGCACTTCCCTCAATATGGTTTGTGTGAAATAAAAGGGCCTCTTGCTAAATAGAGGCAAGAATGGCATCTAATCTCACGACATCAAGACTTTCACCTCCTAAAGCACGATCACATCAGTTTGATTTTTTTGAATCGAGTGCTTGACATGATACTTCTAAGTGGGGATGGTAAACCCCCTAACATTCCAATATTTAATGTGACAATTCAGTATGGAGAATTGGGAAGAGTTTCATCATCTATCATCAATGCAATGAGTTGATTACACTGAGTATCCATTACATTATCTATATAAGGTTGTTCTTAAGAGGGGGATCTAGCTCGAGATTACACGAGACTATTTGATTGAGTTGGGTTGATTGGTCCAATAGGATTATTTTTGGACAAAATTAGAGACTCATTATGCCTTTTAACAACTATATTTGTGTCTTTTGACATAGCATCTTTGAATGACTTATAACTAAGAGGGGATATGGGGTGAGGTGGGGATGGTGCAATGAATTGTGTAAGGGGTGGGAAACATGTGGATGCAGTCTATTTATGGATGGGAGGGGTAACAGTATTAGATTTCAAATTACCTTCAATGGGATTGGCAGAAGCATGGTTAGAATTATTTGGAGGTGCTTGTTGTGAATGTTGTTTATGGACAGGGTAGTCTTGAATGAGGTGTCCTTCATGATAGTAATAGAAACAAGGATTGGATTTATTGAGATATGTGATTTGTTGCTCAAATTCAAACCCAAGCCCAACCAATTTGATGGTGTCAAGAAGAGGTTGAGTAAGGTCCATCTCTACACAAGCTCTTGGCTATACACATAAAATTTCCCATTTATTAGTATGTTGTTTACACCACAAGACTCTACCCTGTTGAGAGGTGATATATTGCAAAAAGGGACAAAAATCCAATTTAAGGAATGGGAATTCTACCCACATAGAGTTTTTGGATTTAGAAATTCCTTTTGGATGGAATTCAAGATCATGAGCTTAGACATAGCATATTTTCTTGCAAATAATATGTGTTATATAGTGTAAGATAGCTCGAGCATGGTCTAGATCATGAAACATATAGGATATGTATCCTCTACCCAACCCCCTAATATTTTCTATAATCTAGCCCTTTGATTCTCAATTGTTGAGGGTCCATTTAAAAAGGTCTTATTAAAAAGGGATGCCTTTAAGGAAGAATAATAATAATGGTTTTAGCTTTGCAATCAAAGATAACTTCAATAATATCATCAGGAAGTTCAAACAAAACTACTTTACCTACTATGTTTTATGGGGCTAGGGTTTCAGAGGACTTTGTGCTTTGTGCATTCTTAGTATATCTTGGTTGTTCATTGCAGAGTTTCTAGGAAAGGTGATAAGGGCATCTTGGCACACCTGAGTTGAGTTAAGGAATGTGATATGTGGTTATTGTGTCTCCACAAAGGTAGAAAATATTATTTTGAATGGTATTTGAGCAACACATGAATCCTTCTAAACAATACTTTTAGACTTGTTGCTTTTTGAAATCCCATTCTCCCTTGCTTTCTTTTTCATGCATAAAATCTTCATTTTCAAGCCCTCATGGGCTTCAACCATGAGGATATATTATTTTTTGAATATTTTTCCCTATTATCTATGGTAGTGGAAGGAATAGAGAAAATTTGGGGTTGGAACTTTAAAATTTGTGGTAGCATATCACGTGCCTAGGGTTTTTCTAAAAGTTTTATTGTTGTAAACCTATATTCCCAATTGTATTGGAAATGATGAGAGTGCAACAATGATGGAATAATTTTAATACATGGAAGAGTTGGTTATAAGTTATTCTAACAAACTTGTATGGATTTGATTTTTTGAAAAACTAGGATATTTTGGAGAAATATGGAGGACATTGTAAAAGGTATATTATCAGTGGAAACTAACACCTTGAAGTATGATAATGTTTAATTTCATTATGTCGCCAAATGTTTATGTTCTCGAATCCATCCATATTATTCCTAACAAATATTTTAGAAACTCACATGCTTGTGCTATTGAAGAATATAATGCAACGTCAAATGGATAGTGTAAAGCAATATCAAATTGGGGGTTAGAGGCATCAAATTTTGGAATATTTTTAATCGCCACAACCTATCTTATTGCTCAGAGATGATAATTTTTATGATATGCATTGGTTTCATTTTTTGTTCCTTCATGGAGCAAGGGGGGCTTAGCATTTCTTATCAAAACTTGTGGATAGTGTAATTTATTAAATAGGGTTGGATTAGTGTATATATATTGGTTTAGTGTCTTTTGTACACTAGAGGAGAGATTTGGTTCTCATGACATTAGAAGAGGGATATTGAAGCTTTTGAAGGAATATGGACTCTTGAAGGAGAGTTGTCCTCTTATATGTAAGTACTAGAGGAGGAATTTTCACACACTCATAGGAGTGATAGACTTTTAGAGGAGATTTTTCCCCCCACATTATGCATGGAGGATGATTTCCTAAGTGGTATAGAAGATTTTCAAATTTTATAGTCAAGAAATCTATTAATGGGTTCAATTTGGTGTGTCTTGGGTGAGCAAGAAAAATTGGTGGAGGTGATTTATCAAAAAAATTTAATGGATTGATGTATCTAATCTATGCAATGCTTCCATCTTTGTTTAGATTGATGTAATAAGGAGGGAATGTTGGAATATTACATCTTAATATAAGAAAATAAGGTTGATATTGAATAAATAAATAAATAATATTAATAGTTAAATAAATTAGTTTAATATCTTAGTTAGGAGTTAGGTAGTTTCAAAGTTTATTTCCCATATGAAATTTTAGTTGCTTTCACAAGAAAATAATGGATATAAGCCAAAAATATAAATGTATTGATACAACCCAGAATCAATAGATAATTTTTATTTTATTGTGTAATGGTGTAATATGAAAATATAATTTTCTCTACCATTTTCAATAGGAAGATAATTCAATGTTTCAAATTTTTAGTACAATGGAATGTAACTTGCTTAAGAATGTTTGAAACTACATACAAAATGGAGAAAATAATAAAAATGGGATATAACTACTTCCCAAAATATAAATGTTATGCTTCATTGTTACAACAAATTGTTTTTTGAAATAATTAACAAAAAAGGTATATATTACACATTAAATAAAATTTAAATAAAGAGGAAATATTTACTTACATTTTCCTTCCCCTCAAATTCTTCTAATAAGTAAAAGACAAATGTGAATAGAGAACTTAGAGAAAGGTGGTCAAATGAACTCAAAATGATAGGAAATCAATTCAAAACCCTAATTCAAGGGATCAACAAGTCCTAATCTCAATGTACAGTGTACATGCACAATCTAAATGAAATAAATCAAAGAGAATGTAAATCAAAACTAACATAATCTAATTTACCTCTAGTGAAAATTCCTAGCCTTACTCCATTGTAAAGTATAAGATTGTGTTTTTCTTTTAGTATGATATGTTGATTGCTCATAACCTTAGCATAACCCCGTTAAAGAAGAGTATGATAAAATTTGAGTATAGTTTGGGTATTGATTCAAGGAGGGATTGAATGATCAAAGGATGGGTGATTTATAAATTTTAGGGATATTGGATCAATAGTGTGAAATGTAAAATGAGATTGAAGGATGAGGATTAATGAGAGATCAAAAAGATCATGCATGAGGTTGCATGGAGAGATGAAGTGAAGTGAGTGAGAGTGAACTAGGATTGAATTTCAATCAACTCACTAATTTTAGCAAAGATCACTAAATTTAGCTTTGGTATCTAAATTTAGGTTTTAGAAGAATAAAGATAGAAAATGGTATAATTAGTAATAGTAAAATAATTATTTTATTTATTTTTAGAGGAATGTGTAAACTAAATAAATTAAAATAATTTATTTGATTTTGGGGGAATAATGAGCTAATTAAATAATTAATTATGTGGATAGAAGAATAATTAGAAATTAAATAGCTAAAATTATTTAATTATGGAGATGAGAAGATAATGCAAGATTTAATTAAATAATTAAAAATTATTTATGTGGATAGAAGAATAATTAGAAATTAAATTTAATTAATGTGGATGAGGGAAAATGATATTTAATTAAAGGCGATGAATGAAAATGATGAAATAATTAAATAATTATTTAATTAATGTGAGAAATGAGTTAGTTTAATAAAATAATTAAAAATTATTTAATTAATAGTGATGAAAGGGGTGATGAGTGATCATGATGGGAAATGATGAGTTAGAAGAATGTGTTAGATATTTTTAGATGTCTACAACAAAGATAGAGAAACTCTTTACTTACATTTTTATTTCTCCTTAAATGTGTCTATATTTATTGCATGGTAGACATTCCATTACATAGACTACAACACCTCCTTTAAGATTCAACTTTATCCATGCTCACATGTCATCTACTAGAGCATACAAAAATGTACCACATCATATTTGGTATCCTACAAAAAAGATGCAATCAATAAGGCTAGGTGAGGTGTATATTTCTTAGACACAAAGTAGTGCTCAACTAATGCCCCATGCTACCTTCTACGCATCCCAAACATTATCAATCATTCTAAAAAATTTACAATATTCACCCTCAACTTGTTACTACACATCTAAGTTACCAAATTACTTTTAACTTTATGAGTAAATATGATTTTAAGTGCATAATTATATTTTGATGAATTTCAATGGATGAATGGGATGTATGAATATGCATTGTGAGAATTACTTTTTAAATGCTTTAATGATGCTTATAATATATGATGAATATGATTTATATGTATTGGCTGACTATGTACATGTTGCACTAAGTTGGATGTAGGAAAGGTTCAAATCCTTCAAAGGGGGAGGGAGAGTATCACCCAAGAGATGATATTGGTATGAGAGTCATTGATATGTCTATCTAAGCTGACACATACACTCATGATCGTAGGCTAGAGGAACCTTATCAAGCTAGTCTAAGATGTGTATCGGTAAGTTCTAAACCTAAGTTGATAGGATTTATGATCAACTATGTGTTGGTCGTCTTGAATCCACCTTGACCATTTAATCAAATCAAAATAAATGATAAAACTCTAGTAAATGTCGTACACTACATGAAATGTGTGTGAATATATATCAATATATATAAATATATATTTCCAAGGAATGTATATGTATATATATGTAAGCAAACATATATATATGTACGTACAAGCATATCGATAATTAAATAAGGCATTTATAATAAATATATATTGTTAAATATATATCAATATATATTATTAAATTTAAATTGATTTTTCGTACACGTATATATATTAACATAGATATACATTATTATACTATGTACATTAATATACATACTATTATATTTTATAAAATATCATATATGTATATACTAGTATATATATGTAGTATTATATCTTATTGAATGACGAATAAATATTTATATGTTATTAAAATGAATATATTTTGAGAAAACATTTATTATAATATTAAATTCATTATATACATATACTGACTACAAACATATTGAATGGAAAATTAGCCACGTATAGTGAGGTTATCGACACAGTAAAAACACATGGGTATGGAAAATTTTGAAGCCAGATTAAACGCCTATCATAGGTGCCACATTAAGCTCCAAAAAGTGGCTAAATATTTCATTAAAAGTAGAGACATGGAGAGGGCAGAAATGCCACAAAGGAAGAAACGTTAAAACAAAGTTTTGAAACATTGAAAGAAAGATTTGACCAAGTAAAAAGAGCATGTGATATATCTATTTTGAGCCATGACATAGGTGACTAAGTAAGAGGCAAAAGTTGCATTTTATTTGGAGCTATTTTATTTCAAGAATGCTTAAGATGTTTTTATCTCTTTCTCTTTGAAACTAAGTTTGAATACTATTTGAAAGTGTTTATGCTATCATTGTGTTCATACTATTGTTATTGGATAGTTATGAATGCTTGTGCTTTTAGTTAGATTATATATAAGTTGGATTAAGGAAATCTGAAGAGCATGATGAGTAGCAATTCAAGATAGATCCTAATATATTTGGTGATTTTAAATATTATTTATAAATACATTTGAAAGAAGGCAAACCTATTGGAAGGTTAATTTCCTTGGAAGTTTTGTGTAACCCAAACCACCAACTTGTTAGTATAACATAGCAAGAGAAGCTAAGTAGAGTATATGATATTATTAATATTAATACAATATTGTATTTATAATGTTTGGAATGAGCTTATATTATTATTCAACAAGAGGATTGAACACATATTAGAAGTAAACACAACCTCATTATATTTTAAATGATATTATCTTATATTTTGACCAAGATTATTTATTATCATTACCTATTCGTAGTATTCCAATCTTAAAGAAGAGGACTTTACGTCTCAGCAAACCAAAGCCATAATACGAGGAGTTTTTAAGGTGTGGAAGCGCAAACTCCTCTCAAGTAGAAAATGTTCTCTAGATTAAATATGAACTTATCATACATTCTATATGCGAATATGTGTGTCATATTGAAGGAATAGATATATGATTGTCCACATACATACATACGTAGGTACATTATATAATTTATGTAAAGGATAACTTGGAGGGAACCCACGAGGAATCAGTAGATTGGTCGAATGGTTCTTAGTTGAGTTATCTGAAGTTAAATAGCTTATTATGCTAACTTATTATGGGACATTACTATGAACATAAGATTTTATATTGAATCAAATTAAATTATATTTAATGTCATGAAATACTAGTTTGGTTATGGCATCCTAGAAGGACAGAGCCATACTAGGTATAAACAAAGATTCTAAAAATTAATATGAAGTAATCTTCAAATCAAGTTTAATTTTGGATGATTATACATATAAAAAAAAATCAGTACTTTAGGTTGAGACTAGGTGTGTCTAGCCAATGATTTTGTATCATCAATATTAATTAATCATGCATAAACTAGGAGATTTATTACTCCCATGATTAAAATAAAGAACTTGAATAAGAGATAGTTGTTAGTCCCAAATTGTTATAGGCATGTAATCAAGTATTCAAGAGATTGTGTAAAACCTATTTGGTTTATTAAAATAATGTTAGTGTGTCATCACTCTTGAATGAAATCTCGGTTATGATTGTTAATCTTGGGGGAAAACCAAGAGAAGAGTTCATCATAGGTCAGTAGAGTTTCCAAGTTGAGTAAGGGTGGGTGAACATATGACACCGCTTCATAGAAAGTAGATTTATTATATATATGAAAACTCTGGCTAGAGTATGTGTAATAGTCATTGCTTACACTTCGTCAATTCATTGTGATCCAGGTTTGCATAGCTAGTTGATAGAGTCATGTATACTTGGAGGGTATCCATAGTTGTATGGTTGTACTAGATATATAGGACACAACACCAGATACTCAGATGTGCATTATTAGAGGTTTCCATACCAAACTCTTTGTTGAAGGGTAGGGCCATTTTCTAGTTAGGAAGATATTTTAGGGGCCGCTAAGTCTGTGGTTGGAGGAAAAGTTCTTGGGTGATGCTCTCCCTCTCACAGTCAATAGTTAATTCTTGTGGAACAGAAGTGTGATCCAGATGAGGACAACTTGACCATTGAACCCTTGTAAGTTGTGAATTTGTATATGAACATGATCATGAATCAATTATAATCTATATTTGAAAAGATGAGCTTCATCTATTTGGGATTGTGTAATGTTATACCATTTATGCAATGAAAAGTGAAAATTATTTAAATGCAATGTGCAATTATGTTACTGAAAAGGAAAATTTTCATTTCCCTATTTTTAGGAACTTGGGTTATTGACTTTTTGAGTTAAAACTTAGGTGAAAAATGTTGAGCAAATATTGGGTATGTTACATGTGGTATCGGAGCTACCAGGTTTAGCGCTTGGACCCATGAGCTCATTATGTATTTTTTTCCTTAAACATTATCAGTATAAAATATTTGAAAATTTCTTATGACAGGATGGCAAGGAAAAAAAGAACAAGGGAAACAACAAGGAAGTCAATTTCTTGAAACTTGTCTAACCCTAGGACTAAGAAAGAGTCATCCCCAGAGGTTAGAACTCCTAAACCAAAAAAATCATAGAGAGATGCCCTAGGATTGTGGAAGGAATTTACTTGGGTTAAGTAAGAAGGTTATGGATGAGTACCCACAAGTACATCAAGCCTTTAGAATTGTTTTAGTTGACTCTGAGGGTAAGAAAGAACCTAAAGAGATCCCTCTTTCTAATAGCAACCTGTAGTCACAAAGAAAGAGTATGGATTAAATAGGTATATTATATAATCCATGAAATTATTAGTTTCTATTGATACAAATACTAAATTACAAAAGCTAATTACATGCATAAATGGAAAACTTTAGGAAAAGTAGAAAATTCAACATATTGTGAATCAGGACCAACTAAGGAGGTATCTGAGAGGTAGGACAACCTTCTGAAAATATTTATTCAAAATGAGATTAAAATCTAGAAATGATAATTGAAATCAAGAATGAGATTTGGTACCCTAGAGTAAAGGGAAAAGACCAAAATGGGTCAAAATAGGAAGCACCTCATAAAGGTGAAGAGGAAAACTAACATGATCTCACCAACTAGAATGGTCATGGTTAATTTGGAGTCAAGACTTGAAAATGAGAAAAGAAACTAAATAACCCTTGAAGTGTCTAAGGTTGTGAAGAAGATGAAACCACGAAGAATTATGGACAAAATTTCTTAGAATCGTTGGTTGCAAGGAAAAACTTGGGCAGTAAAGAAGGCTAACCATATAAGAGCTCAGGTAGAGTAGAGTTTGGTTGAAGTTTAGATTGAGCTTCTAAGTTTGACAATGAAAGTAAATCAGTGTTATTCCATTTATGATCATTTGAATACATTCTAGGGGTAAATTGGATATGAAGGAGACTATGTTTCCAAATCATAAGAATAATTAAATAACCTTGGGAACAAAAATTATTTGCAAGGTATACCGAGTGAGGGTAGGATAAAGCAAGAAATAGTCATTCAATTGAAGGTCAAGTAAAAGGATGCCAACTCCCTAAGAAAATATAGATAACTACAAGTGTTCAAATTTTAATATGATTCAATGTTTTATAATTCTTGGAAACACCAAGGAGGGGAAGAAGAGAAGTATATGGATCAAGAAATACTTAGATATAAATAAGTACTCTATTTAACGGAGTTTGATGATGTATTTCCAGTATGAGAAAACTTTTGACTTCTTTATAGACATGGTTCTTGGATCAAAAACTTTATATCCAAATTTTCTTATGACCACAACAAAGGTGTTGGGATTGAAAGCTTATTTGTTGGAGCTACTAGCAAAAGAATTGGAATGATCAGGAGAAAGTCAAAATCCTTTGACCAAAGTAAAAGAGAAGTAATTACGATACCAACTCTATAAGTTCTGGATTTGGAAGCCAAATTATGGTTATCATTAATTCCTTGAGAAAGGGATAGGCAATGTGCTTATTTAAAGAAAGGCAAGTTAATGCCTAAGAATTAGGAAATGGAAGATATATGAATGAAACCATGCTCCATATAGTATCAAACTAGCACAAATTGTTCATGATTGGTAATTATGTGAGCATAAATTGTTGGGACAACTTTTGGAAATAAAAATAGACCAGCATAGTATAAAGTATTGATTAACCAACCAAATCCAAATGCTCATTAGAGGAGATGGCTTGAGCTGAAATCAGACTATGACTTTTAAATCAATTATATAAAGGGAAAGAGAAAACAAGATATGGAAGCCTTGATATCAAAGGAGACATATCTCCTTGACAATATCTACTCGTTATATTTTCAAGAATTAAGTGTGGAAGAAGTCCAAGGAAGATGTTTCATTTAATCTAGATGGACTACTAATAATCAAAGGAAGAACCTAAGTACTAGACTCTAAGAAGTTAGAGAATAAGGTGTGGTAAGAAGTTTAATCGGTGAATATTTAGGACAATTTGGAGTGAAAAAATTATTGACCGATGTGAAACCACTATATTTTTGGAAGGGAATGGGGTGAGATTTTGCAAGGTTTGGAGCAAGTTGTCTAGAATGCTAGAGGGTGAAGACAGGATGTCATCACCTGGCAGGACTTTTATATTCTCTTGAAATTCCAAAGAGGAAGTGGTAGACCATTAGTATAGTTTTTGATCCTCCTTTATCAAGGATTTGGCATAATTGTATCTTGGTAGTGGTGGACAATCTCACCAAGTTAGCCAATGTCATATCTAAAAATTTGACAAGTAGGGTACAAGTCATAACCGCTAATTCGTGCAAAAAGTGTTTTGGTTGCATGGTGTTCTTAAGAAGTTTATCTCAGAAGGGACACATAAGTAACATTAAGGTTTTAAGTAAACCATATCCACCTTATTGAAAATTCAATTTAAAATAAGCTCAACTTACCACCTTGAGACAGACTAGTCAGACAAAAAGGGTAAACCAAATCCTAATGGATTTGTAGTATACTCTTATTACAATAATTTATAATCATTCTGCAATGAAATTTGATCCATTTGAAATGTTATACGGAGGGAAGTGTCAAATTTCTATAAGCTGGGTAAGCTAGGAAACAGGATTAGCCTTAGTCTGGAAATGTTATTTGAAATGGAAGAGTAGATCAATTTGATCAAGAAAATAAATAAGTGGAGAAGAATGATAGGAAAAAATTATTTTTTGATGCTAAGCATGAGTCAAAGAGTAGTACTATTATTCTTAAGGTTGACAAGTGTCTAGGAGCAATACTATTATGCTCAAGATTGGAATGTGTCTAGGAGCAGTACTATTATGCTCAAGATGGACAATAGTCAGGGAGCATACTATGCTAGTAATGGTCGTTCTTGGTTTCTGATTTGTCTGATGGTGTAAAAGACTAAAAAAAAGGATGGGACCTATTGGTTGTTTTCAACGAACCAATCAGATCTTGCCATAGACCTATGAGTTTTCCAAACTCAATTCTTGAATATCTACAAGATAAGTGGCCAAAAAATGAGATGTAGCACCAATTGCTTTACCTCCTGCACTTCGGGCTTTGCAAAACCTGAGAGGGTGGTCCCACAATGTAAATTATATGGCTCTTCTAAAACATTGACATATACATTATATAACTAAGTAGATCCATTCTCATCAAAGGTTAGGAAGATGAAATCCTTCAACAAATTGGCATTTCCTTGAAAGACTTGCACATCTATAACTGAGAATACAAACAACACCAACCACAACAAATTAAAGATTGATTTAAATATTATTTAAAATGATCATTCTCAAGTTGGGTGATTGGAATCATTAGAAAAATTTATAAGGATGGAGATCAATGCCATTATCTAAGGGCTAGGAATCGAAGCAAATTGAAATGCAAGGTACATTTAATCCTGAACATTCAAGATCTATGTGAGGTTACTTTGTAATTCACAAATCCATAATCAGGTTCTAAGACTACTTATCAAATCCAATAATCCTGCACATGAATTAACAATTTGATCTAAGCATTTTAACTGATTCTTTGAATCAGAGCTAAAATCAAAGCATATACCAAAGCTTAACAATGATGATAATTAATGAAATGATCTTTGATCAGCATTTTCATTAATAATTCAAGTACAAATTAAGATTGGAGAGACTATAGACTCCAAAAAACTTGCATTACCATTCTAATATGCTAAGGAACCATACATTTGACAAAATTTGCTATCTAGACTCAAAGCATTAAACAAAGAGTTCTAACATATTCACTCTGTGTTCTTCAATTACACAATTTGACTCCAAAATTCAACAAAATACTTATACTAGTGGCCTCAAATTCCTGTTTATGGAAGCAAGGGAGCAAAACAAGCTTCGGGCCAATAGTACACATGTCACATTCTAATTGGACCGCTACAAGACAGTATTCCCTTTATAGTTATATTTACATTTTAAATAGGAGGGAATACATATGAGACAAAGATTATTTTCATTTGTTGTGAAGAAGCAAACCCGCCTTCCAAAAGGCACATGTTAAAAGAATATCCTTCAAGTTGTAACGTGTCCATCCCACTTGGAAAAATGACAAAATTCTACAAAATTCATAAAAATAGGAAAAGTAAACAAAATTTCCAGTAAGCATCCACATCAGTTATCAATATTTACCTGTAGCACTTTAACCAAGATACGCATACTTTATACATTGTAACCTCCAAGGACAGACCTGTACAATACTTGACCAAGTGTATTTGTTTCATTCTGAATTCACTAATCCAATCCAGCTACTTATATCATTTTCCATTGTTTATATTCCTCCTCAAATGGCCAATTGAATTCAATAATTTCATCCATTTTCTTTTTGTAAGGAGCATACTTTGTCATCATTGAATTAGCTTCCTTATCAAAGTCTTCAAGGAAAATGATGATAAAAGATAACTTTTCAAAAGTATCTTTAAGCATATCAATATTGACATCCTCACATATTAAGTTTGCTTGAGAAGCAATTGTAGTGTCCACTTGATTCTTCCACATTTGTAGAGGCTTTACTTCATCATGGGCTTCCAGGATGTCAAGTAACAGTGTCAACTCTTCCTGATCATACTTGATCCTTAACTCTTTTATTTTTTGCACCAATGGAGCAACATACCCATGGGATGTTTTTTCCCTAACATCACTAACAAACTTGTAAGTAGAAAAAATGATTAGATATTTTTCTTCTTGTTTATTTGCCCCAGCTACCATCAACTTCAAATCACTAACTCTAGGAATCCACCTATCTAAGAGTGGGGTCCCCAACTCTCCATCTCTTTGAGACATCTCCATTGCTCTCAGCATCAAAGAATAATTAGCATGAACACTATTAAATTTACTTTGAATTCTCCTATTAATATGCTTCAAAACAGTATGAACAATCCTAGCATTATTATCATGCATTAGACTATGTGTTTCCTCAAGCAACTTCTTGTATTCCTCAACTTGTTGAAGCAGTTGTTCCTTTGTGGGTTCAGTAGATGGAGTTTCCTCTGATGTACTCAGCTTCTCTACTATAATGGGCTCTTGACCCATGTTGTAAGACACAATTGACAATGATGGCTCATGTGGAGGAGACTGAGGATGAATTATAGGAGAAATAGGAGTAGTATGGCTTGAACTAGCTGCCCCTTGGGACTTCATCATTTTCGCCTATTTTTTCCAAAATTCCTACTATGTTTCAATCTCAGCTACCCTTTGTTGACTCTTATTGTATTTTGTTAGAATCTCATGGTACTTGCTTCTAAATGTATCTCTGTCACTAGTGAGGTGCTCAACTGCTACTTTTGTGAACTTAGCAGTATTTATAGTCATGTCAGTGGATTCTCATGTTGGAGTATCTACAACTCTATTTACAATAAGTCTTCCATTGAAGTCTGAAAGCTCTACAAATTTGGGCTTTCTTGAACTAAGAGATAGTAACCATATTGCCAGAGCATCATGCTCTTGACTGAATGTAGATCCCTGAAGTGCCAACTTGGATTCCTCTTCAATGTGAAATAAAGGCTTATTAGCCATTCTTATTGTATCAAGTACCACTACATCAAAAATATCCCATTCATGTAACAACAAAAGACCACTCTTCCACACAAGTTCTCTTCCCTCCTCAGGAGTAATCCTCTTAAACTTCTTCATCTCTTACATCACATTGGCTTGGATAGCATTCTCTGGAAATTCAGGATGTAAACTTCTTTCAACTACAACCCTCTCTACATATTCTCTAGCCTTTGCTCTCCATGTAAAATCCCTAAACACTGGTGTCTCAATGAAAGAATCATCATCCATGAACTCTTTCCAAGCCTCCACCCTCATATCATCAATATTGCTAACACCACTCAATTCATCTTTTCCCAATCTCAGGATACATTTCCCAAAGCTTGATGCAAATTCTCTTGGGGGAGAAGGCATCCCTTGCTGCATATCTTCACAATTTATCATGATATCATCTTCATCACTATTAGGGTAATCCACTATTGAGCTCTTCTCTACCCTTTGTCTCTTAATTGGTGGCTGCTCTGAGGGAGGATAACTTCTTGGAGGAGAATCAATGCCAATTATAATAGGTAAGGATTTCCTAGGAGGAAATGAAACTGATCCAGTTGGAGAAGTTGGTCTTGACACCTCTGATGCAATAGGGGTTGGCTTTGTCTGCTCCTTCTTATCTATTTCCCTCTTCCTAGTATACACCCGAATTGTTTTGGGCGGCTGATAGGAAGGCCTCTCCTCCAAATCTACAAATGGTCCCTCTTTAGTTTCCAAAGCTTTTCCCTTATCCTTAACCATTTCCACCATCTTGTTGAAGGCAAGATACATAGCCTTTATTTCCTCTTGCACTTGGAAATAAAAAAAATATTTCTAATGACATCTTCAGGGAAATATAAATTGTGAACAAACACAAAGTCCACTTCCCCTTGATCAACACAGAGTCCGCAAATGTTGTGTACTCTGGGAAGAATGAGCCCTTCTTCTTATTTTCTAGCAAGTGACAATCTTGGGACCTAGCCAACTACCTCATGACTTCTATAAATCCAATCCTGAGTGGTACATCCCTTGGTAGCACAAAAGGGTACAAAGGAGTCCCATACACCCTGAATATGGTCCTATCCGGATATGGAATGATATCTTCCCAATTATGGCTCATATTCAGCTCGGGCCTCCTCTCCATAGGCCATAGGAATTCATAAATTTCTTTAGGGATCCTTGGTGGATCAAGAACTAGGACTCTCCTCAATTTGGCTGCAAAAACATTATTGAAAATCAGGTAATCAAACTTCTAGTCATCCATGTCCAGGATTTGGGTCCAACATTGGACCAGTAACTCAATATCACCATCCACTTTCTTTAGAGACATGTCCTCCCCAAAATATTTCTCTTTCTTACACAAAGTCATATGCATCAAAAGAGAATACCACTAGAATTTTACCCAATGCTTTCCTTTGTTTAGCTCAACTAGGCGCTTGTGCATGTTTTCTGCTAGATAAGTGGCATAATCATAAACCACATTAAAGGCTACATACTGAATATTTCCTACCATGTATAGATATTCAATTGGTATAGTTTCAAGTGCATCAAAACCAATAATTTGATACAAGGAGAAGATAGTCTTTCTAAAATAGGGAGTGAAGTAATCCAGAGGGAAAGGTCATTTCTCATTTTTCCCAATCTTAATATGTTTCTTATTCTTCCCATATCCAGTTGAAGCCATGTGCATTGGTAACATTGAAGTTCAGAACAAAACTTTGGTATTCTCATATTCCTTTTTTAAGGTATCAATTTCAATAGGGACCATATCCTTGTTCCATTCCTGCAGTTTGAAAACTTCGGCAATCTCCTCCTTGGTGATCTTGACCACCTCAACACCATTACATGCCCTAAAAATTTTGGACACTGGATCATATCTGGCTGCAATATCCTTGACCAGGTCCACATCCACATATACATTTGGGACTACAAGTTTCCTCATATACATCCTCCAAGTATGGAAAATAGGATACTCACAATTCTTGTTCCCAAACCAGTTTCTAAACATTTTCCAGCCAGTATAGGGAAATTTAGCATCTTTAATCCAAGCCTACTTGTCTTGCAGTCCCTCATAAATCATAGGGCTATAATATATCACCACTCCTTGACTTTTCTTATTGGTCGAGGGTTTGAGTTGGTCAACAATGTCATCAGAGAGTACCCTAGCTGGGGTTTCAGGATGAGACTTTTGTGCTTTGGGAGCCATGGATATGCAGGAAAGTTCACAATAGACTAGGGTTCTAGCAAAAAGAGACCCAAAACCTAATTCCATCAATTATTAGCCTAGGGTGCGACTAGAAGACACAGACTTACACAAATTTGGCCAAGGGAAATAGTTTTATATAGAATATTAACACAAAAATATAATTAAAGCATGTAGGAAAAATAAATCTGAAGGAAATAAACACAATCTGCCCTAATTCAAGATAGTTCAAAATAAAGCACATAGTTTAGCTTTAATTATACTCACAGCTTTTTGTGTTAACAAGAACCCTAATTGGTTCACGTCTTGGCTTGAACGCCTTGGCTCAATCTTCCAATAGCTCTGTACAAGTTTGTGATTTTCAACAATACGAGGAAATCAATTTGAAGTATTTTACAACCCAATTATAATCACTATCAATGTCCTTTCAGCCATTATTGCTCACTCACATGAAGAAAAATGGCTCTAATGTTCGTGTGTTCAATTTCAAATGATAGTTGTTGATTTCTTTCTGATATGGCACAATGGATGACTCGGATTGAGTCAAAAAAGTTTGAATTTACTCCACAATGGTTTGTCAACTCATCATCCAATGAGAATATGTTGACTAGAGACCACGGCATTTCTTCCCATGGGCTCCACCTCTTTTCCCAGTGGACAGAACTACACATGTGTCACCTAATCGCTGACCTCACATGTCTCTCAATGAGAATTCAATTAAGGTTGTAAGGTGTGCGATGGGTGGCTGAGATTTAACCGTGTTGATTCTTGTGGGTCATCGATCTCAAATGTATTGGGCATCAAGTATGATGCAAATGGATTGGGCCCCTTCACAATGAGGACACATGTCACATAATCACAGACCTTGCATGCCTTCTAGCAGGAACTCTTCAAACTTTGTGCGATGTGCGATGGACAGATAGGATTTCACCAACAGATCTGACGCACCATATTTCTGCACATGCCAATAAAGGTTAACTTAAAATGGGGGTCTGACTAGGCCAACGGGTTTTGACCCTCAAGGTGTAAATGTTCCTAAGGGAAGTTTCATAAAATATTTTTTGACCCGACTTTAGGCATTAATGAAACAACAATTAAAACCAGGAAACCGACAAACCTAAGCAAAGGGAGCTGGTAAAAGGATGCTTGTGATGGCTTAAATGATGACTTGATTAACTGACGACCAGGTAGAGCAGGTCAATAGGAAATTAAAACGTTCAAGGCTTAAAAAACAAGGAACCAAGAAGCACGGTTACAGAGCTAAAACTCTAAACCCTATCCACAGGCATACATGTGGCATGCCAATACCAAGCACAAAATAGGCCTAAATTTTTGAAATTTTAGGAGCTCTATCAGGACCCACGATGTAGTATGTAATGCACCAACATTCCTTTTCTATTTGGGATGTAGTAAGGGAAAGTGTGTGATAGCCAATGTGAATGTGTTTTCTAGTCACTATGGTATATGTGAAATGTATGAGCCAATCACTACTATGCTTATGATGTATATATGAGTCATTACTAATGTACTTGTGATGTATAGTTCTCAAGAGAGAAATTTTTCTTGAAGCATGCAAGTTCTTCCAATGCATTACCAAGGTCACTCAATGCAAGGTCTAGTAAGGATGAGATTGAAGAGGGTAGTGCTATGAGGGAAGACTATTTTGAGATTAATAGAAATTTACCTATTTCTTACATTATTTTGAAAATTGAAAGTAAAAACCTTTATTTTACTTTTTCTATATGTTATGACTCTTTACATCATCAGGGATGATAATTCTTAAGGGGGGGGGGATATGTTACACCTCGTTTCTAAGCTATAAAATTACTTTTACCTTATTATTAAATATGATTTTAAATGCATTATTATATTTTGATGAATTAAAATGGATAAATGGGACGTATGAATATGCATTATGAGGAGATACTTTTTAAATGATTTAATGATGCTTATGGTATATGATGAATATGATTTATATGTATGAGCTGACTATATACATGTTGCACTAAGTTGGATGCATGAAAGGTTCAAACCCTCCAAAAGGGGAGGGAGAGTATCACCCAGGAGAGGAGGTTGGTATGGGAACCATTGGTATGTCTATTTGATTTGATGCACGCAATCACGAGTGTAGGCTAAAGGAACCTTGTTGAGTCAATTTGAGGTGTGTGTCAGTAAGTTTTAAACCTAAGTTGATAGGATTTATGGTCAATTATGTGTTGGTCATCTTGAATCCACCTTGACCATTTAATCAAATCAAAATAAATGATAAAACTCTGGTAAATGTTGTACAATTCATGAAATTTGTATTTGAATATATATATATATATATGAATATATATTTCTAGGGAATGTATATGTATATATATGTAAGCGGACATATATATATATATGTATGTACAGGTATACCAATAATTAAATAAGGCATATATAATAAATATATATTGTCAAATATAGTCAATATATATTATTCAATTTAAGTTGATTTTTGTGTATATATATTAACATATATATATTATTATATTATTATATTATTATATTATTGTATATATGTATATTAATATATATACACTCATATTTTATAGAATATCATATATGTATATACTAGTATATATATGTGTTAATATATATGTATTATTATATTTTATTGAATGACAAATAAATATTTATATATTATTGTAGACATGGAAAATATACCAATCACACCTGATCCTGATTTTACTAACACCAATTCATCATGAATCATCTCTCTACTAATCATTTAATTAAATTCATCACATTTCATCTCTTAATTAAAGAAATCAATTTTAATTGATCAAGTCATCATCTCCTATTAATTAAATAAATCATTTTTTATTTAATTAATCATATAGTCCCTCTTTTAATTAAATAATTCATTTTATTTAATTAATCTCAAAATTTATTTCATTAAATTAAATAAATTAATCTTTATTTGATTTAATCTAACACCATATTCTTTAATTAAATAAATCAAAATCTTTATTTAATTAAATCTAAATCATTTTCCTCTCATTTTGATTTATTTCAATCTAAAAATCTAAATCAAATGGTCAAATCAGCTAATCCCTCATTAAATTAATCAAATCCTTATTAATTTAATCATGATCTATCAAATCCTCTAGCTTTTGCCACTTGCTCATGAAAATCAATTTATCAATTTATTAAATCATCTATTTTCTTTCAAAAAGGCATCAATGGTTGGAATATTCCCCAAATTTGAAAAATCCCTCCAAAAGGGTTTGTCCTTCCAACAAAGCATTTAAAATCTCTTACATGTCCTTGTGCATTGAGCCAAGTGGCATTTAACTCTTCTTGCATCCCCCCTAAACATGGTATTCCATCAAATTCAAATTTCAAACTTGCACATTGATCAAAATGTGCTCAACCCTTGTCCACTCACATGATGACAAGTGGCTTCTTCCTATTGGCTGGGTTTTTATCCCACATTCATCCCTTTTGCCTCTTATCTCTTCAATTTCTTCTATAAATAGAGAGGTTATCCTTCATTGTTATCATCCACAATTTGAGAAAACTTATTATACTCATTTTCATCATCAAGCATTACCATTTTTCATCAATTTCATCAAGGCATAGCTAGGTTATTGCAGGTTTTCTCCATGGAGTTCATTTGAAGCAATCACCAACTGTATCAATCATCACAAATCATGAAAATATTGCATAGGAGTTGGGAAAGGGCCAATTTCCACATCAAATTGGCACCAACCCCCCCATAAGATCAAGAGTTTGCATGTTTTTAATAGAATTTGATCTATCTCCTTCATTTTTTATTGTGTTCTTGCTTTTATTCCTATTTTGAGCATTGTTAATGGATTTTATGGGGAACTTTGATCTTGGATTGCATTTGAATCTTCTATCGTGTTTGTTTCTTATATTTGTGCAAGTATAGGATTGGGGTTCTACATTTGGCACTAGAAGGAGGGAAAATCTCACGTTTAGATTACATTTTTATCAAAAAAATTGTGTTTTTTCTATTTTTTTGTACACACGAAACTGTGCCACTCATAGTCCAGTGATGCCATCCAGAGTTGCTACCAGTCAAGTGGTGTCATACAGTGCCACTCCAAACTACAAACTACACCACTGGACCCCAAACTGCACTGCCTATGCAAACAACGCCAATGCAAATAGAGTCACCTTTGCTTTCTTGTTTTTTCACTCAAACTTAAAATGGTCGTATCTTGGTCATTTTTTGATCTCTTTCAAAGATTTTTTTTTTAAATGGGGTATAATTTCATAAGATATACAATGGTGTAGGTTTTTCTCAACTTTTATAGAGTTAAAATTTTCAAATTTTCACCTAATGTCAAATCACAATGAAACTTGGTCTAAATTTTAGGGTTTTTATGTTTAATCATTTATCTAACCCTCATATCTTCTTGTCTCTTGATTTCATCTAACATTTGGAGCTTTTATTGTAGGTTTTAAAGGATCATGGAGCATGGAATTCAAAGAGAAAGCATTATCACATCATTGTATCAAGTGTTTTTGAACACTTTGGGGAGAAATTATAATCCCTTCTTTCAAGGACTTTGTCACTTTCAAGCTTTTAGGCCTCACTAATTTTTGTTTGGGCTTAAAAAGAACAAGACAAAGGGATTAAAAAGAACCATAGGCAAAATTACTAGATTTTGTTTTGGGACTTAAAAATTGAGCAATCAACTCTCATTTTTCCTTTCGGTGCACTAAAAAGAATCAAATCATTGCTTTTTGTATTTAAAATGAACATGTGCTATTTTTTCTTGTAATTACTTACCCAAAGTAATACCATCAAAAAGACATATGCGCTTCTCTCACGCCTCACGGAAATCTTGAGAATCAAAAGGTTTTTTGGTGATCTTAAGTTGGGTAAAGTAATTGCCTCCACATTTCATTTTATGATTAAAATTGAACAAGTCTTGTGAGTGTGAGTGGAACATATCACATGTGTTCTCTCTTTATTTCTCAACAAAGATTAATTGAACTACAAATATGTTTGCTCGCTTTTGTTTATCTTATAGGGCCTGCCTTGTGGGAAAAAGTAATCACCCAAGGGAACGACCCAACCAGCAACACGCTAAAGCCAAGCGACTTCCAACCAGTATATAAGTGTGGGTTCTTGTTGAAAGGAAAGAATCACGATGGTCATCCCGACGAGAAGGGCAGCAATGGTCTCTCACTGAATGGGTGATCCCCCATGAACGGAAAGTCAAAATTAAAACCCTTGTTTAGAAAAGGCCAAAATCCTTGATCTATTTATTGGTGCAAGAACAGTCATTCTTAAGCTGCCCCACACTTTTATGGTTTTTAGTAGAAATGGAAAGAATGCCATGGTATTTTCATGGGTATTGATACTTGGTTGCCCTGTATAAGTGAGTGTCATGGAGGGGAGCTAGTGGGGTCAAGCATCTAACCATTCGCTAAAAATAAGCGTAGTTGGACTTGTCCAAGTGGGGATTCAACAAATACATTTTTTTCATAGCCATAGGGCTGTGCTTGTTCTTGGAGACAAAACACTTTGCTTGTTCCTAAACATTGGAAAACAAACATTCAACATTATCATCAAACTTCAAACCCTTTAGGAGGAAAATATCTTTGACAAAATTCATGTGTTATTGCTTGCCCTTGGGATTTTATCCTTAGAGGTTTCTAAACATTTGAATTTATATCTCAATTTGCTTACTAAAGTCAACAATAGGAAAATTTTTCCTTAAATTCCTTGATTTCCACATAACACACTTTGTGGGATGATAAGAAATTGAGACATAGACATTCAGTTTGAAACTTAAGCAAGAAAGTGTTTGTGGTAAAATAAATTCATTAATCAAGATGAAATAAATTGAACCCCACACATTTTCTTGTTTATCTTTTGTCTTATGGTCTTTTGAGCAAACATTGATCTTTTGGTTTGAAATACTCTTAGGGAAAAGCATGTTCTTCAAAACCTTGGTCTTGTAAACAAAGTTCTTCTTAGGTTCATTTAGGATCAAAACAACCAATCATTTCATCCATCTCAAAACTCAATCAAATCCCATCTCACAAACAACTTTTGAACCATTGGAAAAATCATTCATACTAGAATTTTGGTAAAATCCTTCAAATCAACATCAAAATCACCTTGTTTGGCTAAGTGTGTGTGGATGAATCCTTCCTCATACACCTAGTTAAATTATCATCTTGTGTACAAGTTTATTCCAAGACAACATCTAACCTCTTGGAGTTTATGAGCTCATTATCAAATCCAAATCAAACCCAAAATCAAAAATCCAAAAGTCCTAAAGTCTAGTATTCCTCCAAGTTTCTTAAAATTTTAACACCCATATCATTCACCCCTTTCATCCTTCATCTCATCATTGGTCCTAAATCCCTTAGAGGTCAACAAGGTCAAAACACAAGAGGAACATGGAATATAAACTTGATTCATACATCATGAGTGGTCTAAATCAACCAAATTGTCAAAGTCTTACAATGCCACTTAATTATCAAAACTCACATTTCTACAATCCATACATGGCATCATTATCTCCTACAAAAATCAATGGTACAACAAATGTGAGTATGCCCAATCTAAATTTTGGAACACCTTTCCCTATGGTAGATTTAAATCAAATTCCAAACATACAAACCTATCAACCAAACAATAAATGCATGAGTCTTCAACAAAACAACTGTATCCCACCAAATCCATACATGCCAAATGTGAATATACCAAATACAAGTTTACCAAACATGAAAATTTTGAATCCACACTTGGTAAACTTTGGGATGGATATGTTTACAAATCATACAAATGTTGTTCAAAGTCCAAAAAATATGTTAACGACTCTATGTATTTATCTGAGTCAAGGTAACACCATGCAAAGTCAAAGTTACCTAAATCAAGGCAATATGATTCCCAACCACAACAATGTTCAATTTCAACCTATCATGCCAAATCCAAACATCATCCCAAATCAGAACATTGTCCAAAATCAATCACCACATCTCCAAAATCAATCACCACAAGGTCAATCTAAAGTACAAATCTCACAAGGTAACAAACAAAAACACACACCACTTGGGAAACCAATCAAATTGGTCATGCAAAAACTAGCAAACAAGAATCTCATCAAAATCCCCATCTATGAGAATTATCAAGAGCCCTTGGTATAACAAGAAACACCTTTGTGAGTATCACAAAATAAAGGGACACACAACATCAGATTGTGTTCAACTCAAAAATCTCATCCAAGACTTGATTGATCAAAAAATAATAACTATTGGTGATCCATCGACCAATGATCATGTTGAAAATGTCTCTACATCATCCAATGAGTTAGAAGGAATATCTCAAGAATTTATTCCAAAGCATGATCAACATCTTTCACCAAAGTCTAGCAATGGTCCTTTCCAAGACATGTTTGCAGATATTGAAGGAATCTTCAACTCAACATTTGATCCAAGTCCACTCAAATATCAAGAGGATATTGAGCCATTTCCCATGCCTAAAGAAGACATCCAAGAAACCTTTATAAGCAATCCATCCTTTGAAACTGATCCATGTCAAAAACTTGATCCAAAGCATGTTCAAAGCAATTCCAAAATCATTCAAAATCATTCAAGATCAAGAATTTATATCTCCAAGCTACTACAATGATCTAATGGATACTCTCCTATCTATACGAGATGATCATATCCACATAGCACATACTCCTCCATCTACCCATGAGATGCTTTCTTTGAATGGACATGTAGATGATCTTCATTCAGAGTAGGATTCCTTTACTCCTGACATTATTACACAAAAAGAGCAAGTTATTGATTCCTACATTCAAACTGAGTTGTCAACATCAGGATCAAATATATCCCAAATTCAGACTAAGGACATCATGTATGAAGATATCCAGCATTATCTGCTCAAGGAAATATGTCAAATAGAACAGGATATTCCAGAGTTAGCAGAGCAACAAGTTGAAATAACATCATCTGCAGTAGACATTTATCAAAGAATGCTTGGTACTGAACAAGACATCTCAAAATAGGTAGAACTAAGGAACAAAGGTGCTACTACCACCATACTGGGGGAAACTTTGTCTCAAGCAAACATTAACATAGGGAGCTCGAAGAATCCTTATGATGAAATTGATGCCAATACCACAACCAACCATGTCATGAATCTTCATCCACCCATCACTCCATCCCCAAATTGGGACCAACATCAAAAGAAGGATGTGAATCAAAGCAAGAACACCATCAAAGAAAAATAATCTGAGAAACATAATGGACAAATCAAATACATATCGATACCAAAAAATACAAAGAAAGATTATCCCTATCAAACTCCATCAGTCAAAGAAACTATGGGGAAAAATAAAAAAGGGAAAAGTATCCATCAAATATGTCCACAAAAGCAAAAGCAAGCTTCCCAAGTGACGTACAAAGTATATCAAGCAGCTGGTCCTAATTCCACGCACACTTTCATATCCACCCATCATTGCTCATCTTCCCAAGTTTGGAGAGTCAAAGGTTTCAAACTGTCAACCAGTCCATCTCCCATTCCTAAACACACTCCATCCACACCTCTACACATGATATCCAATTCTCACATTGACCATGTATTGGCAATGACCCTTCATCGTAAGGTTTCAAAAGGCACTCTATCGCAATGTGCCACAGAGACAGAGTTAACTTCAGTATCAATAAAGTAGATCATGAATCTCAAAAGTTGCATTCAAGTGCACGTATCTTAGCAAAGCAGCTTCTCCAAGTAGGATATCGATGGCACATTATGACAGAAGCATCTACATCAACACCACTAGGTGGTTCAACATGAGCTTAAAATCTTTCAAAAAAAAAAGCAAAAAAGCAAAAAAAAATCCAAAAAAAATCAGAAAAAGGAATGAAAACAGTAAAGAAAAAAATTGTCATGTAATGAAAACTGCATGGGTGGCACTTTGGACAAGTACCATGATGAAAACCTGGAAAACAGGTGTCATTTGTAGAATCAAGCATCTACGTGTGCCATTTCAGGTGGAAGCATCTCATCCCATCCATAATAAATCCAATATTCCATTCATCCTATCCATAATAAATCCATTCATCCATAAAACATTTATCCAATCCATTTTCATCCATCTACATCCATCTTCCAAATTATCTTGATCTTGACAAAGTTTGGTTCACACTTTACACTTGCTTATGGTAAACATCTTGACATGGGTCATTTTCATTGATCCTATCCTACCCACCGTTATCTAAGCCATGAAGCATTATCCAAATAACTGTCCTCTATCTAAACACCTTATCTTATCACAAGATAATCCATATGCCTTCGTCCACACACCTATCCAAGCATCCACCCATGGTATTCCATACATTGCTAGACACTAGAGGCAGAAATTTATATCTTGCTTTGGGAATAAATCTTGATCTATATCCTCCAAATTATGTGGTGATTCGAACATTTAAAAATGTGAAATGAAATTGGTCAAAGCATTTGTGAGCCAAAATCCAAATCACTAGCCCATGGCATATTTTGACGAGAATATGTTCCTTATCAAGTTTTATCTTCAATCGAACATCAATCCAAACAATCAATATCAGTTGCATCTAATTTGTAGTTCAAACATCACATCAAATCATTCAAAACAAGTTTGTTCCAAAATCAAGCTTCAAAATCCTGATCAATCAAATCCAATAAAAAAATCATCATCTTGGGATATCCTTACCAATCCTTGTGTTGTTTAACACTATCCTTGCATTGTTGTGTATCCTCAACAATGTTATCACCAATCAATCCATCATCATCTTGGGATATCCTTCCTAATCCTTGTGTTTCTTAACACCATCCTTGCATTGTTGTGTATCCTCAACAATGTTATCATCATCAATCCATCAATCTGATCAATGAACCTTAGCTTGGTTTTCAAAAAAATCCCAAAATAGACCACTGATATCATCGCACATATCCAAATCATATCAAAATCCAAAAACAAGTCAAAATTTTGAAAATGTCAAAAACATGCTATCTGAACTACGTTGTCTCTAAGCTTAAACATAGGCAAGGCTAATCGTTGATGAGCCCCCAAGACACAAAATCCAAAAACATTCATAAAATCTCATAAAAACCCAAAAAAACATTTCAAAAATTGGAAAACCAAAATATTTGTAAAATCTTGAAAAAATCCAAAAACAACCTCAAAACATTTCAAAACACCAAAAACATCTAAATATTTGAAAAAAAAATCCATCCATCCCATTTCGCTTCACCCACAATAAACTTCCATCCATAATAAATTGATCATCACCTTCATCCTTTGTCAATACAAACATAAACAACCACAACAATCGGCAAAAGCAAGCTTCAAACAAAAAATCAAAAGAAAACAACAAACTTCTAAATGCAAAATCAAACTCTTGATCATATTAAAACATGTCAATCAACTTTATATCAAAATCCTATCAAACAACTTATCAACCCATCATCATCTTATACAATTCATGTCCTAGGATATATCATTCCGACAATGGGCATCATTTTTTATATCACTTTGGATTATTATCCTAACCAAAACACATCCCCTTGGCTAGAGGTATGAAGAACATTGACTTGTTTGTGTGCTTGATTTTTTCTTTTGATTTATCTTATTGCATTCATTCCAATGACCTCTCGATGATTTCTAATCAAAACGATTTAGAGAGAAAGGAATGGGGCATTGATCATTGTCTTTTGTCTATTGTGCTTGTTGGACGTTCTTGTAATATAACTTGGCAAATACTTGCTTTGTTAGGTGCATCCTAGCAAAGTTTTTGTATGTTAGGTGTGAACAAGAATACTCCTATCTATTTTTTGAGTCAAAATCCATCTCACCAAATACAACACCATCATGGTTGTTTATACCTTGATGCATTGTATCTACGTGTGTTATCAAACATAAGGTAAATGGTCCCTTTTAAAATCCCAATTCTCGGCAAGCGAACACCATCATCAACATCATCATCCATCATCCATCATCATCTCCAATAAATTCTTAATGCATCATGGACTTGTTGGATCCTCTTGTCATCATCTTATTTCTTCTTATTATTCTATCTTTACTAACATATCTATCCAAATTGGTGTGATATCTCAAAATATACAAGAGGCTACCCATGGTTGATGACTGTCTATACATCATCAAAATTCTCTACGTCAAATATATAATTTTTATAAAGAATTATTTGTCATCCTTTGATCAGTAGAACCACTCCTCTCTCATTTTATTATGATCTCAAATGGAAAATTGACATCTCCGCTCGATCTCTCGAGGGGCCAGTATACCAGTGTAATTCTTCTCACTGGGGCAACAGTGGGGCATCCAAAAAATTAGAAATTTTTTGACTTTTGATCATGGCAAGGTTATTCTTTGAACCAATGCAGCAAGTACATTGCTTCAAACAGGGGCAAAATGTAGACATGGAAAATATACCAATTACACCTGATCCTGATTTTACTAACACCAATTCATTTTGAATCATCTCTCTACTAATCATTTAATTAAATAATCTCTATTTAATTAAATTCATCACATTTCATCTCTTAATTAAATAAATCAATTTTATCTGATCAAGTCATCATCTCCTATTAATTAAATAAATCATTTTTTATTTAATTAATCATATAGTCCCTCTTTTAATTAAATAATTCATTTTATTTAATTAATCTCTAAATTCATTCCATTAAATTAAATAAATTAATCTTTATTTGATTTAATCTAACACCATATTATTTAATTAAATAAATCAAAATCTTTATTTAATTAAGTCTATATCATTTTCCTCTCATTTTATTTATTTTAATCCAAAAATCTAAATCAAATGGTCAAATCAACTAATCCCTCATTAAATTAATCAAATCCTAATTAATTTAATCCTAATCTATCAAATCCTCTAGTTTTTGCCACTTGCTTGTGAAAATCAATTTATCAATTTATTAAATCATCTATTTTCTTTCAAAAAGAAATCAATGGTTGGAATATTCCCCAAATTTAAAAAATCCCTCCAAAAGGGTTTGTCCTTCCAACAAAGCATTTAAAATCTCTTACATGTCCTTGTGCATTGAGCCAAGTGGCATTTAACTCTTCTTACATCCCCCTAAACATGGCATTCCATCAAATTCAAATTTCAAACTTGCACATTGATCAAAATTTGCTCAACCCTTGTCCGCACACATGATGACAAGTGGCTTCTTCCTATTGGCTGGGTTTTTATCCCACATTCATCCCTTTTTCCTCTTCTCTCTTCAATTTCTTCTATAAATAGAGAGGTTATCCTTCATTGTTATCATCCACAATTTGAGAAAACTTATTATACTCATTTTCATCTTCAAGCATTAGCATTTTTCATCAATTTCATCAAGGCATAGCTAGGTTATTGCAGGTTTTCTCCATGGAGTTCATTTGAAGTAATCACCAAGTGGATCAACCATCACCAAATCATCAAAATATTGCATAGGAGTTGGGAAAGGGCCAATTTCTACATCAAATTGGAACCAACTCCCTCATAATATCAAGAGTTTGCATGTTTTTAATAGGATTTGATCTATCTCCTTCCTTTTTTATTGTGTTCTTGCTTTTATTCCTATTTTGAGCATTGTTAATGGATTTTATGGTAAACTTTGATCTTGGCTTGCATTTGAATCTTCTATTGTGTTTGTTTCTTGTATTTGTGTAGGTATAGGATTGGGGTTCTACAATTATTATTATGAATATATTTTGAGAACATATATATTATGATATATATTAATATTTATAATATTAAATTCATTATATACATATACTTCCTGCAACCATATTGAATGGAAAATTACCCACGTATAGTGAGATTATCGACAGAGTAACGACATGTGGGTATGGCAGATTATGAAGACAAATTAAATTCCTATCATAGGTGCCACATTAAGCTCCAAGGTGTGTAAATTACTGCCACATAAAGTGGCTTAGTAGAATTAAAAGTAAAGACACGTGAGGCATATGGAGGGGGGGGGGAAACACCATGGAGGAAGAAAAGTTAAAATAGAGTTTAGAAACATTATTGCACAACATTTGAAAGGAAGATTTGACCAACTAAAAAGAGCATGTGATATATTTATTTTGAGCCATGACTTAGGTGACTAAGTAAGAGGAAAAAATTTCATTTTATTGGGACTTTTATGTGCCAAATATATGACTTTTTTGTTGTTACGAAAATACCAACAAATAAATAAGTTGCACCCAGCATGCCAAGTCGACTTGGGAGGAAGTGGATTTGGTTTATTATTTACCTATGCAACTAAAAATTTCACAACTACTACCCAAAATTGGTAGAGAATGAGAGAGGTGGCATTTACAATAGCTTTCTTTTAGCAGTCGATCTCTCTCCATTGCATTATATAAGAAGAGCAGTAGCTCTCTATCTTAGTTGTTAATTTTGAAATCATCTTTTCATATTTTTGAGTTTGAGAGAAGCATATTTGTGAGATCGAGAGAAACATATTTTTGAGTTTGAGAGAATTGAGTAGTTTTTTTAGTGTGAGAAAAGGTTGAGTTGAGAGAAAAGAAGAGAGAAGGCAGCAAGCAAATCCATTGAGCATTGACCAAGAGTTGCAGGATACTTATTTGGAGTTATTTTATTCCAAGCATGCTTAATATGTTTCTATCTCTTTCTCTTTTTAATTTTGAAACTAAGTTTGAATACTATTTGAAAGCGTTTGTGCTATCATTGTGTGCATACTATTGTTATTAGATAGTTATGAATTCTTGTGCTTTTAGTTAGATTGTATATAGGCTGGATTAGGGAAATCTGAAGAGCATGATAATTAGTAATTCAAGATAGATCCTAATACATTTGGTGATTTAAAATTATTTATAAATACATTTAAAAGAAGGAAAACCTATTGAAAGGTTAATTTCCTTTGAAGTTGTGTGTAACCCAAACCACCAACTCATTAGTATAACATAGCAAGAGAAGCTAAGTAGGGTATATGATATTATTAGTATTAATACAATATTCTATTTATAATTTTTGGAATGAATTTATATTATTATTTAACAAGAGGATTGAACACGTATTAGAAGTAAATACGACCTCATTATATTTTAAATGATATTATCTTATATTTTCACCAAGATTCTATATTATCATTACCTATTCATGGTATTCTAATCTTAAAGAAGAGGACTTACATCTCAGCAAACCAAAGCCATAATGTGAGGAGTTTTTAAGGTGAAAAAGCACAAACTCCTCTCAAGAAGAAAATGTTCTCTAGATTAAATATGAACTTATCATACATTTTATATGTGAATATATGTGTCATATTGAAGGAATAGATATATGATTTTTTGTGTACATACATACGTAGGTACCTTATATAATTTATGTTAAGGATAACTTGGAAGGAACCTGCAAGGAATTAGTAGATTGGTCGAATGGTTCTTAGTTGATTTATCTAAAGTTAAATAGCTTATTGTGATAAAGCTTTATGGGACATTACTATGAACATAATATTTTATATCGAATCAAATTAACTGGTATTTAATATCATGAAATACCAATTTGGTTATGGCATCCTAGAATGATGGAGCCATACTAGGTATAAACAAAGAGTCTAAAACTTAATACAAAGAAGTAATATTCAAATCAAGTTTAATTCTAGATTATTATACATATCGACAAATTATTAGTACTTTAGGTTGAGTCCAAGTGTGTCTATCCAATGATTTTGTATCATTAGTAGTAATTAATTATGCATAAACTAGGAGAATCGTTACTCCTATGATTAAAAGAAAGAACTTGAATAGGAGATAGTTGCCAGTCCCAGATTGTTACGGGTATGTAATAGGGTATTCAAGAGATTGTGTCAAACTTATTTGGTCTACTAAAACAAGGTTAGTGTGTCATCACTTTTGAATGAAATCTGGGTTATGATTGTTAATCTTGGGGGAAAACCAAGAGAAGATTTCACCATAGGTCAGTAGAGTTTCCAATTCGAGTAAAGGTGGGTGAAAATACAACACCACTTCATATAAAGTGGATTTATTATATATATGAAAAATTTGGCCAGAGTAGGTGTAAAATTTGTTGCTTACACTTTATTGATTCATTGTGATTCGGGTTTGCATAGCTAGTTAGTAGAGTCATGCATAGTTGGAGGGTATCCATAGTTGTATGGCCATACTAGATATATAGGACACAACACCAAATACTTAGATGTGCATTGTTAGAGGTTTACATACCAAACTCTTCGTTGAAGGCTAGGGAAATTTTTCAGTTAGGAAGTTGTGCAATAGAAGAAGTGTGATCAAAATGAGGACACCTTAACTATTTAACTCTTGTAAGTTGTGAATTTTTATATGAACATGATCATGAATCAATTGTAATCTATATTTGAAAAGATGAGTTTTGTCTATTTGGGATTATGTAATGTTATACCATTTATGCAATGTGCAATTATGTTATTGAAAAGGAAAAAATTTGTTTCCCTATTTTTGGAAACTTGGGTTATTAACTTTCTGATTTAAAACTTAGGTGAAAATTGTTGAGAAAACATTTGGTATGTTACACAACTCCTCTTGCATATCGCATATTTGAGAACATTGTAACCTAGAAATACTTCCACTTAATGATAGACTATCATTCATTCCTACATGTTCCATCTATATGGAGAGTTACCTAAGAATTTAGGTTAGTCAATTGAGTGATATTGTTAAACATTATAGATGCCCAACCAGTAAAATAGAAACCATTTCTCCGAGTCAAATAACATGGACCTTGGGAACAAGCCACTTGCTTTGCAAAACCTAACTCAGAAGTAAGATATGTTAATAGGGTGAACCAATTCTTCATGTTAGGAATGCAAAAGTTGGGAAATTAAAATATATTGTCTATAATGTTAGCTTCTCACAGAAAAATACTACTATTACAAAATATTTCTTTCTATAAATATCAATTAGTTGGACATCATCATTTTAAGGAGAAAAATTGTAGAGCATTAGATCTATGATCTCTATGTTAGTCATGCATGTTCTAAAAGCCTTCAAAGTATACTATAATGCACAATCTATACTACAAGGATATTTAGTATGATGAACCTACAATTTTAAATTTTCCTTCCACTCTTATATATGTGTCAAAAATGCTTCACAATGACTCTTCAAATATTCTAGATCCTACCTTTGAGTCCAAATGTATAACCATTCAAGAATCTAATAATGGTGAAAAAGAATTTCATGAAGACTTATTTTATTTATTCTCCTAACCACTCATCTATATTTAACATATTTGTAGCTTAATATAGATTTTTCCCATAGATTTCATGAAATGACCTATTAATCTATCACCAATTAAATAGTACAACACACAGGACATTATTGTAATGGTTTTCCCTACTCTTTTTCCTATCAATGTTGTAATTTTCAAATAGACACACATCAAAGATGTTGAAATTTATGAATTTATTATCATCTTATGTGATCATGTTTTATCACCATTCATGATTCTTCTACTTGTTAAATTTTATGATGTGACATAGAAACTCCAAAAAACAACTATAGTGTTCTTCAAGAAATATTTTCATGTAAGCATACTAACTAAAATTATTGATCTACATTTGCACATGGAATAATTTTTTGGTGAAAAACTTATTGATCACCTAACATGTATTGGCCTAAATCATCGTGGAAAAAATCCATTTTAGGTAAGGTATGGAGGAGAACCATCTAAGGTGATGATTCAAGTTGGTTTTCCATCTTTATTCTTAACACTTAGTGCAACAATTAGATATATTTACACATTTTATTCCTACCTTACCATCCACTAATCCAATACATGCCTAATATTTTAAGATCCAAAATTATAATTTGTAACCACATCTAATTTATCTAGAATTGAGTTTATTAGTTTGGATTGTGAATGTTCCTTGGTCAAGCACATAATTTGAGTAGTATCGTTATGCAATTGCAAATTGCTTTCAATAATAAATTTGTTGTTTGAATGTATAAAGTGGGTTTATAATCAAATGAAATATCTATGGTAATTCTTGGTAATGGTTTAAACATTATTTTAGTTCTCATGGAGGAATACTCTATCACTATTTTTTAGACTAGTTCGTCTAATTGATAAGGACATAGGCCAAAGGCATATGTTTATGCTCTTCAATGTTATATTTATACCTCGGTGTAAAGAGGATAAGAAGAGGATTAAAAAAATTACGATGTATTATAGACTAATTAATAGATTATAGCTTGGGAAAATCGATATAAAATCTATCTTACACATTAAAATAATAATAATAATAGATTATAGCATAGTGCAATAGATTCTAACATATATCAAATAAAATAAACATATACTCTTCACGTCTTTCTTTTTCTTTATAACCTTTCATAATTACTATTAATTATATTTTTCTCACAAACTCATATTTCCCTTTATGATATTTATCATTACTATAGATTATTTAGGGGCTATTTAAGGGCTAGATGGTCCATAAATGGGTCCAAAATTATTCAAATGACATGTGTGAAGGTTGTGTAATACTGCATAATCTAATGTGTCCCTCTATCCAATGTCGGATGCTCATATGTGATACCACAAATCCTTTGGTGTAGTGTATGGTAATGTACAATCTTCTTTTGTATATTTGTAGCATGTAGAACTCTTCTTTTACAAAACTAAAAACTCTTTATGATATAAGTGGGGATTATATTTACTCACCACAAACCCTTTGTAATATAAATAGGAATTATATTTACTCAATCTCCTACCAACATCCTCCCTATGCCTAAACCATTATCTTATCCTTGATGCAACCTTGTGGAATTCCTTGCCATTGGCTCTATTTTAAATTTTTTTAGTTTCTCTTCCTTTTTCATACACATCTCAATTTTTAAGGCTCATATTTTTGGTATAGGTCCTTCCCATCATTATTTTCTTCAAAATATATCTTCTAAGGTATTGAACTCTCTTTAGCCAACTACTCCACACTTTTTCACGTACTTTATGTCTTTTTTGGTAGATTTTATTTATTTAGAATGTTATTTTTAATATATATCCCTACCACAACCATATTGATAGTATCTTCCATGACATGCTTTTTCCTTTTCCTTATATTCAATATCCTCATATTTATGTAGTATCCTCTCTTCATTTTCAATAGGTTTATTCCTTTGTGGTTCTCTCCTTATCCTCCATATCTAATATAGACATCTTTTTCATGCCTCCTACTACCCTTTTTTTAATCCTTATGCCAAGTGATCTCTTGATTCTAGCCTATGGTTCTTTTTCTTTATTTTTAATAGTTCTTGTCACCCTGTTTTGTATCTTCATTATGCTTGGGATCTTCCTTGAAAGGAAATAAGAGTGCAGAAATGCTTTCCTAATGTAAATAAATCAAGAGAGGGATGCAAAAAATTGTTTCAAATCTTCTAACTTTTACAGTTTCATTTAAGATTACACATTCATTAAGTTATTTTTAGATTTAAATATAAAACCACAAGACACAAAATTTACTTGGGAAAACCCTTATGGGAAAAAACCCACACACCAAAGCACAAATCAATTTTATTACTGTAAAAAATATCACAATATAACTCTCAAATTCTATGCTATTGTAGGTGTTGATTCACTGTGATACAAGATTCTAGAATGAATCTAACAGTATAACGGTATTTAGATATTATAAACACACACTACAAAAAAATGCACTAAGGCATTAATATATATCCTTCTCATACATGGGTGTCCAATATTTCCATCTGTCAATTCCATAATCTCTACATACATGTAAATTGAAACTAACAACATGCATGAGTTCCTAGTGACTGGATTAGTAACCACCACAACATGTGACCACATGCAAGGATTGTAACTCTAAAAATAAAGTAGCATCACATTTTAGGCATCCCATATAGAAAATAAAGTCAACTACCAAATTAGAACTCATCCTTGACTCCTAGTCACTCCCAATGACAACTCAGTCTCCATTTAGCAACTTTCCCTTATGAGCTTTAGTCAACAAGTCAAATTGATGCCACATGGAATCATAGCACACCTTATAGAATTTTTTACAAACTTCTCATCCAAAATGAGCATCTAGGTGACAAGTTTCACCTTCTTTTGCTTCTTCTTTTTTGAAGAGAGAAATATGCTACAACTGGACCCCCACCAAAAGCTTACTTCCAAACTAGATTGCCACATGTCAACATGGCACAAATTTTAGAGACTTTAATGTGTGATTCTTCTCGAATGAGCACCCATGTGACAAGTGTCACATTCTCATACTTTGCACCTTGCATGTAGGATGCCAACTCTCTGTTGGGTCCCACAAAGTGACTTAATAGTTTGGAAACATATATTTTTGTATTTAATAAATATAATCAGCAACATAGTGGTAAATAAATTAATTATTTAATCATGGGAATCACTAAGGTTGAGACACCTTAATCCCAACATTCTTCCACTTGTTGAAGACCTTACAAGAGTCTCTATATCACTACTCAAGCCGCAAGGCCCATAGAACCGATACACCATTTGAAATTCTCTGTGCTTGTTGGCTTCGTCGGTGCATTTGCAACATTCACCAAAGTGTCCACCTTTTCCACGTTCACCTTTCTATCTTCCACCATATCATGGAAAAAGTGAAATTGCACATCAATGTGCTTTGTTCTAGCATGGAAAGTAGGATTTTTTAGTAAACATATAGCACTTTGATTGTTACAGTAAATAGTAATTTGTCTTGCATCAAAAAAAAAATATGAACATAGTCTCTTAGTCCAAATGGATTCTTTAAAATCATGAGTAGCTACCATTTACTCTACTTCAGTAGTGGAAAAGGTGACTACAACCTATCACTTACTCATCTAACTTATTGTGTCACCAAACATCGTGAAGACATATCCACTGGTGGGTTTTCTATTGTCAATGTCACCTGCCCAATCTGAATCCACATATCCATAAATGCTCATTGAATGTCATGGTCTAGTAGGATAACCATGAAAATATAGGGCATACTCAGATGTACCCTGCAAATACCTAAACACTCTCTTTACTTCATCCTAGTGCACCCATCCAAGATTATCCATAAACTAACTAAGGACTCCCACAACTTGGGAAATGCTTGGCCTCGTACAATCCATAACATACATCAAGCTACCAAAAACACTTGCATAAGGAACTTTGGTCATGTCCTCCATCTTAGTAGGAGATTTTGGGAAATCCTCCACACAAAAAATTTCCCCTTGTACAACTAGAACAACCATTTGTCTACAAGTAGTCATGTTGAATCTCTCCAACATAAAGTTCACATACTTTCTCTAGCTTAACCAAAGCTTTCTGTTAGCTCTATCTCTTCTGATCTCAATCCCCAGAATATACCTCACTACACCCAGATCTTTCATCTCAAACTGTGCTAACAACTAAGACATAAAATATGAAATCATGTTTTTTCCATTCCCAATGAACATGTCATCCACATACAGGACAATAATGAGAATGTGACCATTATCAATATTGTAATAGACATAATGGTAAAATTCAAATCTCAAAAATCCCAAGGACAACACGTAGGTATCAAATTTTGGTACCACATCCTAGGAGATTTTTTCAATCCATGCATATATTTTCTCAACTTGCACACTAGATTTTCTTTACCTTTCACAACAAAATGCTCTAGTTGTGACATATAAATTCCCTCCTCCAAGTCACCATGAAGGAAATTTTTCTTCACATCCATTTGCTTGAATTCCAAGTCATGAGCTCCTACAAGTGATAACAAGAATCAAATGGATGTCATCTTAACTATAGGAGAGAAAATATCCCCATAATCTAATCCCTCCACCTATGAATATCCCTTCATGACCAACCTTTCCTTATGCTTCTTAATACTACCATTAAGACCCATTTTCTTCTTGAATGCCCATTTACAACCAACGAAGCAAAGGTATTAGATCCCATGTAGCATTATTTTTCAATGGAACCATTTCTTCATTTGTGGCTTCCATCCAGGAATCTATAGCATACATACCCATAGCCTCTCTAACAGTCCTAGGCTCATCAGTGTTAGCAATCAAAGAAAATATGCAATTTGAATCCAGCATAGAATACCCCAAATCTATCTGGTTGCCACCTTTCTCATGTAGACCTCCTCAGCTACTGAGGTTGAGGTTCTTTCTCTTCTTTAAAGCTTTTAGAACTATTAGAGCTCTCCTCATCATCAAATCCACCAGGAGTATGTAGTTCATCTCTCTCAAGAGTAGCTAGAATTTGAACTACCTCCTTTTTATCTTCCTTCTCTAGTTGTAGATCAACTGTGGAATGTTTCAACTTGCAAAAGATCACACTTCTACTATAGAGCACCTCCTCTACAACTAGATCCTAAAGCTTATACTCTTTCACACCGATACCATAGCTGATGAAGATACACTTCGATGCCTCATTCTCCAACTTAGATCTTTTCATAGTAGGAAAATGAGCATATGCCTCACAACCAAAGACTTTGAGATGTCACATTGAGGGCTTATTGTCAGACCATGCCGCAATGTGTGTCTTTTCAAAAAGTGTCAAAGTAGGAGATTTTTTAATTAGATAACATGTAGTGGCTACAACTTCAACCTAGAACTTATATTCAATGCCAATACCACTCAACATACTCCTAGCCCTCTCCATCAGTGTTTTGTTCATCCTCTCTATAACTCCATTTTTTTGTGGAGTGTATGGAGTTGTCTTGTGTCTAGATTAATCCCATGGTCCTCATACAACCTATCAAATTCTACAAAACAAAACTCACCACCATTATCTATCCTCAAGCACTTAATTTTCCTACCAATCTGATTTTCAACCAAGGATTTGAATTCCTAAACCGACTGAGAACTTCAAATTTACTTATGATGAAGTGAAAAAATATCCTTCTAAAATATTCATCTATGAATGAGACAAAATACACATATCTAGAAAACGAAGGAACATTAACAAGACCAAATACATCAAAATGTACATAATATAAAACCTTAGAAGATTTATGAGAACTAGAATAGAATGAAACACTATGTTGTTTTCCATATATGCAATGTTTGAAAAAATTAAACTCAATATTACAATCACCAAGGCCTTCAACAGGGCTCTTATTTTTTAGGGCTCTAAGACCCTTCTCACCAATATGGCCAAGCCTTTGGTGCCATAACATTGTTTTCTCAGTAGGAAGTTTCATTTCCAAAGCATTGGCACTCTTAGGTACCCAGAAAGCACGACCATCAGATGTAAACATCATAGTCTTTTTCTCTACTTGATCTAATGGTGAGGATGAAGAATCCAAATCCATTTTCTTGGACTTCATAGAAGTATTATTGCACTAATCCATACATGCATCCAACTTATACAAGGTGCCAATCCAAACACCCTTAGTAAGCACCATATAACCTCTGGTCATCTTGCACCCACCACTCAAGAAAACAACCTACACTCCCACATCACTCAGCTTACTAAGAGTATGCTTTGTGCCAAACTAGGGGTATGCAATACACCATTAATCCCCTTCACTCTACCATCATGGAATCGAATCTTGACTCTTCCATGACCAACAATCTTCAGGTGAGAGTCATCACCCAAGTACACCTTCCCACCGTCATACTCTTCATACTTTGAGAACCAACCTTTGTGAAAGGTCATGTGAAAAGAGTCACTTGACTCTATCAACCACACATCTTTTGATTCATGTGTTGCCAAGGCTGCGATAAATGCATGTGCATCTTCATAAGAGGATTCAAAATCAAAGGATTTGTCATTTTTCTTCTTTTTCTCCTCTTTGCAATCTTTTTGGAAATTGTTGGATTACATAGTTCCAACATTTAGCCTTGGAATTTTTACCAAGAGATTAAGATCTCCTAGAGATTTAGACTTAGACTTCTTATCCTTTTTCTTTACTTTCTCCTTCAATCTACCATGAATAGACAAGACCTCTTTGGTCATCTCAAAATATTTCCTCCACATCTCTTCATACAATAGCGAAAAAACCACATATTTCATCTTAAAATTGGTTATTGTACTTCCAATATCCATCACCAAGTGGTCCCACAAGTCTACAAAAGAACATAATAGAAGCATGCAACGGTCATCATTAATCTTCACACCAACAAAACCTTTTTAAGCAACAAGCATATTAAATGCATTCAAGTGATCATCAATAGATTCTCCTTCATCCTTAGAGAATACTTAATTCTCAAGAATAGCTTATTTACCAAGGATTTTACTTGATAAATATCACCAAGCTTCTTCCACAGCTCAGTTTTAGTCTTCTCCTCATGGACATCAAGAGCATAGAATCAGCCAAACAGAATCTTATCAAACCCTTGGCTTTATGATCCATTAGGTTCTAATACTCTTGTGAGGTTGATGTTGGTTTTTTACTAAATATTGCAGCCCGTAGATCTTTATCTATGATAATATCCCCCATTTTGAGTTTCCACAACTCAAAATTATTGTCATTAAATGTCTCCATCTCTATTCAAGTCTAGATGTGCTTGCCATCTTAAACCTACAACAAGATTACAATTTTTTCTCTGTAAAACTCCCACTGAATCTAGATCTACACAAAAAACCCTTCAAACCCAACAAGGATAAAAAAGTTGGTCAGGCTCTAATACCAATTGAAAGGAAAGAAGAGTGAGGAAATGTTTTCCTAATGTAGATAAATTAGGATAGGGTTGCAAAATTTTGTTTAAAATCTTCCAACTTTTATAGTTTTATTTAAGATTGCATATTCATTAAATTATTTTTAGATTTAAACATAAAACCAGAAGACACAGAATTTACGTGGGAAAACCCTTATGGGAAAAAACTCACACACCAAAGCACAAATCAATTGTATTACTATAAAACTATTACAATACAACTCTCATAGTCCATGCTCTTATAGGTGTTGATTCACTATGATACAATATTTTAGAATGAATCTAGAAAAATAGTGGTATACATATATTACAATCACACACTACAAATAAATGCACTAAGGCATAAATATATATATTTCTCATACATGGGCATCCAATATTATCATGTGTCAATTCCACATTCTTTGCATGTATAGAAACCAAAACCAACAACATGCATGAGTCCCTAGTGACCCAATTAGCAACCACATACAAGGCTTGCAACTCCAAAAATCAAGTAACCTCACATATTGGGTGTCATATACTCCTAGTCACTCCTAGTGACAACTCAATCTTTGTTTAGCAACATTCCCCTCTAAGCTTTATTCAACAAGTCAAATTTATGCCACATGGAATCATGGCACACCTTGGAGAATTTTTTACAAACTTCTCATCTCAAATGACTGAATATGTGAAAAGTGTCACCTTCCTTTGCTTCCATTTTTCCAAAGAGAGAAATATGCTCACAAGTGAACCCCGCCAATAGCTTACTTCCAAACTAGACTGCCTCATGTCAACATGGAACACATTTTAGAGGCTTTAATGTTTGCTTCTTCCCAAATGAGCACCCTGTGACAAGTGTCATATTCTTGTCCTTTGCACCTTACATGTAGGATACCAACTCTCTGTTGGGTCCCACAAAGTGACTTAACAATTTGGAAACATATATTTTTACATTTAATAAATAAAATCAGCAACATAGGGGTAAATAAATTAATTATTTAATCATGGGACTCACTAAGGTTGAGACACCTTAATCCCAACATTCATTTTCCTTCTCATTAGTTCATCCAATTTTACATCCCCGACATCAATTATGGATTCACCACTCTTCACTAGTATTTCCCCATCTATGTTGGTATCTCCCTTTATATTGATCTTAGGTAGCTTAATCACTTAATATAGCCCTAAATACATAATCTTCTTCTGCATATATTTTCTATATTATCTCCTCAATATATGATTATTTTGTATCCACATACAATGGTATATGTACTATTTGGTCCTCTCCATAAAATGTTAGTTCTTCTTTCTAAGAATAAAATGCTTCATTACCCTATCTTGAATTTTCCTATCTATTGATCTTGCAAATCAATCTTCACCATTTATCAAATGTTAATTGAAGCATATAAATAAGAATTTTTCATTTATTCATATCCCATATCACTTTTATTATCAAAAATCTCTCTAACACTTTTATTATCAAAAATCTCTCTAGCACTTTTGTTATCAAAAAACTATCAAGAATTCAAGCCTTCAAGTATAGGTATCATTTATCTTTGAGTATTTATCTTTATCATTGTTTCATATAATTATTGTTCTTTCATAGTTCATAACTTTGAAGAGCAACCAACAATGGAGCAAACCAAGATCTTAGATATGATAACTTTGCTTGTTATCTAAATTCTATATTTTGAACCAAGATCTTGAACTTCATTGTGTCATTGTGAGAGTGTGAGTTTTGCATTTTTATTTATGATTCATATTTTCATCTCCCACATTTTGGCATGTTTGGTGGGACCCACATCCTAGATTTAATAAAGAATTTTGTATAGATTTATGTTTCTTTAAAGTTATAGGTCATATTTTTTCTTTTGGATCGATTCACAACACTTTCAAGTTGATGGATAGCACTTTTGGGCTGACAGAGACCTATATAGTATATATATCAAATCAAATTTCCTTGTAAAAATTTTATTCTTTTTTCAACAAGTTAGATCTACACCTTTGGTTGATATTGTAGCGCTTATGGTCAAATTTGCATTGCCATTGGTTTGACTCACGATGCTTTCAATTAAATACAATATTTTGAAAATCATCTAACTACCAATGTTGTGATTTTGGTTCATAACACCATGCATTTATCCTATTATGTGGCACTTTTGGTCATTGTTGAGGTGCTTCTAGTTTTTTTCATCACATTTTTTATCAAATCTGCAACACTGGGTTTTTGTCATTCCATATTTGGGTAGTATTTAGGGTTCAATTTCAAATTTTCACTAATTCATTTTAGATTTGAGAAAAATTGATTTGTAGCTAACCCTAGATCTGAGATCTTGTAGTTTTGGTGTCCTTTTTGTATTCTTGTGTGTAGAACTTTGTATCTTCAAGGAAACTAAAATGATCATGAAAGAAAGTGGATTTGGAGCTCTTCATCAAATTGACATCTCAATATTAGCATTGGATTCCAAGTTCATTCACTCTAATCACCTTATCACTCTTAATTTTACAAAGTGCTAAAATAGTTACATTATTTACATTATATCTTCCTCACTTGGAAATTGGGCTAAAATTAACTTATCACATTTGGATTTGGGCTCTAAAATAAACAAGTGTCTTTTAATCCCCAATATCTACCTACGTATTCTCTCCTCTTATGCCTAGCAATGATTTTGAGGATCATAAATAAGTGATCTTATTTTTATTTTTAGGGGGCCTACCTAGAGAAGTGATCACTCTAGGGTGACCTCAACTCTCATGTTCAAATGGAGTATAAATAGCGGTGGTTGATTCAAAATACATGCCTCTTGAAATTAGAATATTGACAATCTTGACTAAGCCTCTGAGAACTTAATACCTTAAAGAAGTGAAGGTGGATATTAGGTTACCCTTTCATCTATGAATTATGGCCTCACATACCCTTGTGGTATATTTGGATGATACCCTTAGTTGATCTTGTGCATCCTAGTCAAAATCATTGGCCATACGCACTTGAGTAGGTTTGTTGGTGTGTTTTATGTGCTTGAAGTTTTAGATCACCTATCTTCCACTTGAAATCAAAGTGAGGATATCCATCCAAAATTGAGCCTAGGATTTTTCTTATCTATATCATTTCTTTGAGTGTTTAAATTTTAGTATAAATTTGAAAAAGTTCAAATTATTCAAGAAAACATTCAAACATCAAGAGCATCAAAATCAAATAAATTATGAAAATAAGAAAAATATTTTTGTATAACTTTCAAAACTAGGTCTGGCATTTATTGTGTATTTTCAATCATTTCAATTGTTGATTACATTTCTTGACCAAATAAAATTGATCAAAGATTGAAAACCAAAATTGAAAACATAGTTAAACTATAGAAACTATGCTTTTGATTTTTTTTTGTACATTTATCTTATCATGTAGCGCATTTGGCATATTTTTAACACTTCTAGGTGATTTTATAGGGCCTGTGGTCTATGTTGTAGCACTTCTAGGTTATTCCACTATGCTTTTGACATATTCCAAGATGCTTCTAGCTAAAAATAATATCTTTAAAAGTTTCAAAACTTATCAAAAGTAAAATCAGTCAAAAAAGAAAAATTATCAATAAATAAAGCTTAAACAAACCTTTTATTGGCATTGTCTTATTATCCTTGATAGTATTTGAGGAGTGGAAAAAAATTTGGTATCTTGCCTTATCATTGTCAAAATTTATGAAAGTTAAAATTGGATCTCCTATCTTTTATCTTTATCATATCATATCATTTATGGATATACTAGCTGGAGAGCTTCAAAGCTACTCTTGAGTTGGAAACATCCTCTTCAAGTTTGCTTGGACTCATAAGTCTAGTTCAAGTGGTGATAAGTATTATTTTTCATTCATACTTTAATTTAGTTACACCAATGTTGTGGCTAAGTATGAAGTCCTAATCCAAGGTATTCAACTAGCACAAAAGATAAGGATTAAATCCTTGCATATATTTGGTCACAGTGAGTTGGTTGTACATCAAATCAAAGCTCAAAGCACAAAAAAGAATTTTTTTTGAAAGCCTGCAAGAATAGGTTAGGGGGCTTAGGCAAAGGGTTTAAAGCCTTTAACATTCAAACCATACTGCTAAATATTTTTTCAAGTCGGGTAAACTTATAAAACAACTGAACCATACCTTTTTGGCCCTTATTCCCAAAAATGAAGACCCTCATACCATGGCTGACTTTAGGCCCATTAGCTTGTGCAACACCATATATAAAATCTTCTATAAAATCCTTGTCAACTGCCTAAAACCTTTTCTTGAAAAAATGATTAGTCCTTGCCAAAAAGGTTTTGTCCCAAGTCACCACATTATGGATGCTACCATTTACACATGAAATCCTTCACTCCATGGATATATGTGATAGTTATGGTATGGCTTTCAAACTTGAAATTTCCAAAGAATATGACAAAGGGTTGTGGAGTTTTCTGCTCAAAGTGTTAGCTAGGTTTGGCTTCAATTAGACTACAATTAATCTCATTTTTGAATGTATATATACAATAAAGTATTTTGTTCTATTTAATGGGGTTCCACATGGTTTCCTTAATGATGGAAAAAGGATAAGAAAGAGAGATCCCCTTTCTCCCTATCTATTTATTATGGTTGTTGATGTCTAAGCCACAATATTTCAAGAATGTTAATGATCGGTACTATTAAAGGAGTTAAACCTACAACTTCCCTTGAACCTTTAGCTATTCAATAATTTGTGGATGACACCATCATTTTTGGGAAAGCTTCGGTGGTGGAAGCCAGGAAATGAAAGGATTTCCTAAATAAGTATGCCTCTAGCTTGGGTCAATGCATAAACTATAATAAGAGTATGATCTACTTCTTCAATATCCCTTAAGCCCTTCAAGACAGAGTGATTTTTGTTTTGGGTTGTAAGAGTGCTTACCTTCCTTCAGTGTACCTTTTCCTTCCTCTCATGATTAAGGAAGTCACCCTTGTTACAAGTATGAGTAGTTGGTGTTGTCATTCATGTCAACAAGCTTGTGTTGTCATTGGTGTCAATTATATGAGAAGAAGATTGTTGCAATAGTATGTGTAGTTGTTGGTGTTGTCTATGTTGTTGCATTAATGATGCTTTGATTAGTTGCATTATGTTGTCATTAGTAAGCTATTGGTTTCAACCTCTAGTGTTGCTTTGATAAGCTTTTGTCTATGGATGTATGGTTGAGTTTCTAGGTTGCAGTTGGTTCTAGAAGTACTAAAGATATGAGGATGTGTCTCTAGTGTTTGGTTTCCAAGTGCTTTTGAGAAAAATTGAGAAAAAGAGGAAACAATGAGTTGTAGTGGGTTTTGGGCTAAAGAGTAGTGTTTTGATTTTGCTTCACACTTCTTCTAGGTTGAAGATCTTGTGTATTTCAGATATGTTGATCAGAGATGTCCAATGGATTTCAAGATTAATTATTCAATTTGGACTGCTATTGGTGGCTACCTCTCACAGGGGGTAGGTAGTGACATTATTGGCTATTGTATTCAGAAAGAATGAGTGTTTTCATTATGCAGTGATTTTTTATTAGTGCAGTATGGTGTGTGCTCCTAAGGGGGAGTATACTGAGTAGTAAAGGAATAGAAGTTGTAGAGTAGTTGTGAGAAGGTTGATTGATGTCAAATGGGAAATATAAGTAATGCAAATCTTTTGTCCTTTTCTATTGATGTCAAAGGGGGGAGAATAATGTGAAAAAGAAAGGGGGAATGAAGCATGTGAAAAAGATAAGTTGAAAGGGGGGGCGTGCGTAAGATAAAAAGAGAAAGTTGTGTGAGAGAAAAGAGAAAAGGAGATAGGTATGGAGAAGATTTTTTGTGTTTGTTGTTGATGGTTTTTCACATCGTGTGTTGTCATTAATGATAAAGGGGGAGATAGTTGCAAGTATGAGCAATTGGTGTTGTCATCAATGTCAACAAGCTTGTGTTTTCATTGGTGTCAATTGTATGAGAATAATATTATTGCAAGAGTATGTGTAGTTTTTGGTGTTTTCTATGTTGTTGCATTAATGATGCTCTGATTAGTTGCATTATGTTGTTATTAGTAAGCTACTGGTGTCAAACTTTAGTGTTGATTTGGTAAGCTTTTGTCTATAGATGTATGGTTGATTTTCTAGGTTGAAATTGATTCTAGAATTACTAAATATGATGAGGATGTGAATCTAGTTCTTGGTCTCCAAGTGATTTTGAGAAAATTTGATAAAAAGACCAAACAATGAGTTGTAGTGTGTTTTGGGCTGAGGATTAGTATTATGGTTTTGCTTCGCAATTCTTCTAGGCTGAAGATATGCTTGTGTGTTTTGGATATGTTGATTAGAGATGTTCAAAGGTTGTATGCATATTTTGGTGTGTTGGATTGCTATGTAGAAGAAGTTGTGTTCACTAGTGTGTGAACTGTGTATTGTAGAGGTGTCTGGGAGAATTTTTTTGCTTGATGTTTCTCCGCAGTTTGGTTTCAAGTCTTATGGATTTCAAGGCATGTTGATAGTGTTGGTATCTTTCTTCAATTGAATTTTTTCAAGGTTTTGTGCTTTGGAAGTTATTTTTTTTAGTTACAATGTATGGCAGAGTTGTTTAAGTGTATTGGTTGTGTACATTCTTCAGGTGAAATTTTTTGCAAAGGAATTGTTTGGATTTCAGGGTGTTTGTGGAATATTCTAGATTGTGTTCAGGTGACATTTGTTATTTGTGAATTGTTGTTGTATAAAAGGAAGTGTGTACTTAAAAATTTAATAGTCTTAACACAAGTAACAGTCGACCTTAGGTGTTTATACTACTTGCAAAAAATTTGGAAGTGTGGTGTGGCATGTATGAGTGGATTTAGGTCCTAGCTAACATTTGTGGTCCACCTTCATTCCTTTCCATCAAGGGAATTTTTTGGTACTGACCTAATTTTAATTTGCACAGTTGAGGTGCATAGCCAAACTTAGAGAATGTTTTCAAGGTTGAAGATATAAATATGAGCTGAGTTGTTGAGGGATGAAAAGATGACAAGATAGATGAGTATGATGCAAATTGAAAATTTGTAGGGTACTAATTTGTAAAGTGTAGTGTGAGCTTTCATGTGTTAAATTCCTAAATGTAGTGAGTAGAAGGTGTCTACAATTCTTCAATCAGACTGTGAAGGTGTTGGTGATGTTGTGGTGGATTTTTCTATTGGTTTGAGATGGGTTTATCATTGTAACACTCTTCTCTATCTTCTTTTCCATTTTGACAGTGATCCTTTCTTTCTTTTGGCCAGTGAGCCCTCTGGCAATGAGCCCCATTGTATTCAATGTTGATATTACTTTATATTGTGAGTTAATCCTCATCATGGTTTTTCTCATCTTAGGTTTTCCACATAAATATGGTGTCTCCTTGTGCATGGTGTTGATTTGATTCAGTTCTTGATATTTTCTTTCAAGATAAAACATTCTAACAAGATTAAGGGTTAATTGGATTAATGTGGATCTAAATGTATATGAGTGTTTTGAATTTTTAAGGTACAACTGATTCCCCCCCTCTCAGTTTTCTTGTGCATTCAACAACCCCTAGCTTTTGGAACTCGATTTTGGAAAGAATGCAAAGGAAATTGGTTGGATGGAAAGGCTCCATTCTAAGCCATGCTAGTAAGTTGTAGCTTTTGGTTGCTACTCTTCAAGGTATCCCTATGTACTTTCTATCCATTTTTAAAATTCCTGGATATATTGCAGCAAAATTTGAAATAATACAAAGGAACTTTCTCTGGTCAGGTACAAAGGAAAAGAAGAAATTGGCTTTGCTAAGTGTTGGAAATCAAGGTATAACTTGCAGCAATATGAACTTAACTATGTGGTTGCAAATCTGAAAATACTTTTACAAGATTACCATAAAATGATAAAGTGATTGACAATTACAACGATGAAATAAAAATCTGCAATACCACAAGTCATCAATACAAGTGACACAAGATATATGTGGAGAAACCCTTACAGTAAAAAACTTCACACCCAAATAGATCCAATATTTGTATTAATCTTCAAGTAAGTACATAGATACAACAATACTCTCTACAATTTGGCAGCACTTCATTGTCCTAAAAACCTACAAAGAACTCATAATAAACCACCATCCCAAGGCTCCAATACATATAAGTTTTTGGGAGAGAATACCACAAATGGTATCCCAAAACAACAAGCAAAAGCTCAACCTGGAAAAACCCACACCCCCCTTAATGGAAAGCCCATAAACATGGAATAAAATATTCAATAATCACATGGCCTTCACATGGGTGCCTAACCCACATTCAATCAAAATGAGTCAAACCCGGGAGTGCTCCATAAGTCTCTGATGGCTCTAATGGCTACATGCAAGCTCATGCACCACCATGCAAACTTGGGCACCCAACCATGCAAGAGCATGTAAAACATGTAAAGAAATGCACACTCAAGTGGTCCCAACCTAGAGAGTTGGATGCCTAGGAAGAATATTATCCCAGGATGCCTTTTAACCGCCATTATGAAGCGTCCATCTCTTTGAATGTAATTAAAAAGTTTCATAGGAAAATAAATAATAAATATTTTGTCCCTCATGTCCTCAAGAACACTCTCCAAAGAATGTGGAGAGACATAAATCAACTTAGGATAGCAATTATAATGTCACCTATCCTAACATTATCCCACTTGACATTATAGATTGAAATTACATTCATGAGATATAAATAAAACATGTAATCAAGTACAGTGATCAAGGCCCATGGCCTTCCTACACCAAGAGAACTTATCCATAGTTAGTGACTTCGTTAGAGAATCTGTAACATTATCCAAGCTTCAACCTGCTCATTCAAAACCTTACTATTCTCTACCATTTCTCCCAAAAAATGATACCAAACATCAACATGTTTAGTATGAGCATGATACATAGGATTTTTAGCTAGACATATGGCACTCTGACTATCACATCAAATCCTCACTATCCTACAATGAAAACCAATGTCATTACCAAGTCTCTATAACCAAACCACCTCCTTAGAAGCATGTGTAACTGTCATACACTTTGCTTCAGTGGTGAATAAAGAAACTGTAGGGTGCCTCTTACTCATCCAACTCACTGCACCTCCAAACAAAGTAAAAATATAGCCACTAGTGGACCTTCAACTATCCAAGTTACCTACCCAATATGCATCAACAAAACCCTATATGTCCAATGACTTAGCCACATCATCAATACCATGATAAACCAAACTATAATCATAATTACCACGCAAATATCTAAACACCTTCTTAACAAAATTTTAATGCTCTCTACTAGGGTTAGACATAAACCTGCTTAAAACTCCCACTACATGGGCTATATTTGTTCTAGTGCAAACCATTACATACATTAAACTACCGAAGGCACTAGAATAAGGAACATTAGACATCTCTTCAACATCATCATCATAATTAGGAAACATGTCTAAACTCAGCTTAGTACCAACTGGAAATGGAATATTTACTAGTTTATAGTCATGCATATTAAACCTCTGCAAAATAGTATCAACATACTTACTCTAACTTAACCAAATTTTTATGTGAACTCGATCACTATTGATCTCCATCCCAAGAATATATTTTATAGCCCCCAAATGCTTCATATCAAATGTGCCAAAAATCTGAGTCTTAAGCTCCTTAATCATCACCTTGTTGTTACCCATAAACAACATGTCATCAACATACAAGACAATGATTAGAATATGATCATCAATAACCTTAATGTATACACAATGATCCTCCTCACTTCTAACAAAACCCAACTTTAATGCAAAGGAATCAAACTTCTAGTACCACATCTTGGGTGATTGTTTCAAACCATATAAAGATCTCTTTAACCTGGAAACCAAGTGTTCTTTTCCTTTCACAACAAAACTGTCAAGTTGTCACATATAAATTTCTTCCTCAAGATCCCCATGCAAGAAAGCAGTTTTAACATCCATTTGCTCTATTTCAAAATCATAAGCAATAGAAATAGATAATAGGAATCTAATATAAGTTAACTTAGCAATAGGAGAGAAAATTTCACCAAAATCAACTCCTCTCTAAGAGTAGCCCTTGGCCACTAATCTGACCTTGTGTCGTTCTAACCAACCATCTAGTCCAAATTTTTTTGTAAACACCCACTTGCAACCAATGGGCTTCCTTCCTTTGGGAAAACTCACAAGATACCAAGTATCACAACTACCTAGAGCCACCATCTCCTCCTACATGGCATGCATCTAAGACTCACTTTCTTCTGAAGAAAGAGCCTCCCTGTAGGATCTAAGTTCATTGTTAGTACTCAACAAAGAAAATACATAATAGAAATTAGGTAGGCCATACCTATCAACTATATTTTTTTGCCTTGTGGATCTTCTTAAGGTATGAATAAGGGACTCTTTTTTATCTTCTTCTTCATGCTCATCCTACATATCATTTGAACTCTAAGAACTCTTTGAACCCTCTTCTTCTTCTCCATCCTTAAATCCATCTAGTTGTTATTCTACACATGCATCTTCCTGCTTCTCAATATTTTTCTTGAAGTGCACTTTTTTTTCTTTCTCCTTTGGTTGTTCTTCACCTGAGTAAGCTCTAAACTCCCTAAAAATTGCATCCCTAGAGAAAACCATTTTATGGGTTAGTGGATTCCAAAGCTTGTAACCTTTTACATTCTCACTGTAACCAACAAAGATGCATTTATATGCTTTTGGATCAAAATTAGAATGCTTATCTTGAGGCACATGAAAAAAAACCTCACAATCAAAGACCCTTAAGTGTGAAATAGAAGGCTTTCTACCTATCCACACTTCAAAAGGAGTTTTATCAACAAGAACTAAACAAGGAGATCTATTAACAAAATAGCATGCAGTACTTATAGCTTCTTCCCAAAAGAATCTATAAAGCTTAGCACCACTCAACATGCTCCTAGCTCTTTCCATTACGGTTTAGTTCATTCTTTCTACTACCCCATTTTTTGAAGTGAATAAAGTGTAGTCTTTTTTTTAACAATATTTGCATGCTTGTAGAACTCACTAAATTTCACAAAACAATATTCACCCCCATTGTCAAATCTCGACACCCTTATCTTATAATCCTTTTTCTCCTCAACTAAGGCTTTAAATTCCTTAAACTTCGTGAAAACTTTAGATTTTGAATGCATAAAATAAATCCAGGTGTATCTTGACACATCATCAATGAAAGTAACATAATAATGAGATTTTCCAAAAGAGTCAACATCCACTGATCCAAACACATCTGAATGAGTGATCTCTAATAATATATTAGTTTTATTAGTCCCATTAGGAAATGATGATCTATTTTGTTTACCAAACACACAATGCTCACAAAAATCATTTTTACCAACAGAATAATTAGAAATATCGTCAACCAAATTTTTATACAAAATAGTCTTAAGACCTTTTCACTTATGTGACCCAATCTATGGTGCCACAACATACATGCATTTTCAGTTCCAGTTACATTGTTAGAATTACAAAAATTGGAGGCATTAAGCCTAAATAAAGTCCCTATCTGAGATCCTTTAGCAGTCACCAAACTCCCTCTTACCAACCTACAACCAAACTTGTCAAATGTGACATGCATTCTAAAATCATTCAACTTGAATACTGAAATACAATTTCTCAAATGTCCTGGAATATGTAAAACATGATCAAGGGTTTTAACACTCTCATCACTGAAACACAACTTTACCTTTCCCTTACCAACAATCTTCTTCATGTTGTCATCACCAAGAAAAACTTCTCCTCCATCATAAGTTGAATATGAAGTAAACCACCTCTTGTGAGGAGTCATATGGTAGGAGGCACCTGAATCAATAAGCTAACCATCATTACTAATAGTGTTAGCAGAAATAAACAAAGAATTAGAATCACTATCTTTAGAGGGCTTTTCCATGTAAGCATCCAAACTCTTTTTCTTGTTCCTACACTCCTTTTTCACATGCCCTCTTTTACCACAATTCCAACACTTTACTCTGCTCTTCCTAGGGGTTTTAGAATGTCCTTTAGACTTGTCTCTCTTCTTGTACCCTTTAGGCCCTCCCTTTTCTTTGGACCTTCCTCACACATGCAAGGAATTTTAGGATCCTACATTCATGGAATTTCTCCTCATCTCTTATGAAAGAAGTATTGTAATAAGACTATCCGTCTTCAGTTCTATAACACCACCACTTATGGCAACAATTATATTTTCCCAAGATTTAGGTAAAGAGAAAAAAAACAAAATACATTTATATTCTTCTTCTAACTTAACATCTACTAATGCAAGATGACTTAAAATCATATTAAATGTAATTAAATTTTCTACAATAGAATCACCATCCTTCATTTTCAGAGAATACAAACATCTTTTGAGATACAACTTATTAGTTAAACTTTTAGTTTGATACATATCACCTATCCTCTTCCACAAATTGTATGCAGTGGATTCTTTTGAAACATTCAAGAGGATGGAATCTACAAGACAACCAAATGGTTCCACATTCCTTCTTATCTATTTTCTTCTAATCTTCATCAAATATTTTCCTTGGTTTTGTTTGGTTCAAAACTTCCAACCACTATTCTCTCTCTTCAAGTTGATCCTCCATATTCAAATTCCACATCTTGTAGTTAGTGCCATTGAATTTCTCAATATCTAGACAAGAGGTAGAGGCCATGGTTTTCAATATTCTTCACAAATCTGAAAAACCCACAATGCACAAGCTCCCACTGCAACCAAAAAACCTTCAATACTCAAAAGAAAGGTGTCCCTCTCTTAACAGAACCATTAGCTTTCATACCAAATATTGGAAATCAAAGTATAACTTGCAGCAATATGAACTTAAATATGTGGTTGCAAATCTGAAAATATGTTTACAAGATTATCATAAAATGATAAAGTGATTAGCAATTGCAACAAAAATACCACAATTCATCAACACAAGTGACACAAGATACACATGGAGAAACCCTTGCGGGAAAAAACTCTACACCCAAAGAGATCCAATATTTGTATTAATCTTCAAGGAAGTGCATCAATGCAATAATCCTCTCTATAATCTATAGCACTTCATCGTCCTAACAACCTGTAAAGAACTCATACTAAAGCACCATCCCAAGGCTCCAATATATAGAATTTTGTGGGAGAGAATACCATAAATGGTATCCCAAAACAACAAGAAAAACTACCTCGAAAAACCCACACCCCCCTTAGTGGACAGCCCATAAACATGGAATAAAATATTCAACAATCACATGGCCTTCACATGGGTGCCTAACCCATAGCCAATCAAAATGAGTCAAACTTGAGTGCTCCATAATTCTTTGATGGCTCTGATGGCTACATGCAAGCTCATGCACCACCATGCAAACTTGGGCACCCAACCATGCAAGAGCATGCAAAGACATGCACACTCAAGTGGTCCCAACCAAAAAATTTGGACACCTAGGAAGAATACTCTCTCAGGATGCCTTATAACAGCCACTGTGAAGGGTCCACCTCTTTGAATGCAATTACAATTTGTCATAGGAAAATAAAAAAATAAATATTTTGTCCCTCATGTCCTCAACAACACTTTCCAAAGAACATGGAGACACATAAATCAACTTAGGATAGAAATTATAATGTCACCTATCCTAACACTAAGTTGGGATACTATTTGTCTCCCCAAATCCAGTGGTGGCCTTAGTATAAGAAAAATCTAACCTACTAACAAGTCCCTTCTTGCGAAGGTTGGTTGGGATTTGTTGAGGAATAGGAAGGATTAGTGCACATTGATGAATATGAAGTATCTCAATAACAACCTTCTAATCAGTTGTCTCTCAAATGAACATCCCCATGGTTCTTTGATATGGAACAATATATGTAGGATCAAAAGGATGTTGAACTTTGGGCTGAGATGGAAACTTGGAAATGGTAGAAAAATTAAGTTTTGGGAGGACCCCTGGCTACTTGAAATACCCCTCAATCAATCTGCCTTCAAGAATGTGATGGCCCCTCCCTTTGGTTTTTTGGAAAAAATGTGATAGACTACTTGTGTGGACATCAGGGTTCCATGAGGCAAAATATATTAGAGAGTTGTTTCCCTCACTCCCTAGAGTTAAGACATATTGCTAAGAATATTCAAGACACTCTCTCTCCAACCAATATACCCATTTCCACTTAGGAGGATGAATTCTACTAGACAAGGGAAAGAAAGGGTAATCTCTCTTTAAATTCTACTTATCATCCACTATCTCTGCAAGGAACTCATAATAGTGTTTGGAAATAGGTTTGGAATAGGCATCTTATGCCAAAAATCAATTTATTTTTTTGAACAATGAGCCATAATAGGATACTCACATAGGACAACTTAAGAAAAAGGGGATTTCAAATCCCTAATAGATGTATTCTATGCAAAAATGATGAGGAGTTTGTCCCTCATTTGTTACTCCAGTCTCTATTTGTTGTTGAAGTTTGGGAGTTTTCCTTGCAAATGTTGGGTATCAATTGGACCATGAATGAAGACCTTATGAGCTTTGAGGATAATTGGCTATGTCCCTATTACCACCCTTTACCCAAAGAAATTTTGCTACATCCCCTCCATGATCTGCTAGTGTCTATGGAAGGAAAGGAATAATAGGATTTTTCAAAATGTTAAAAAGATCCTAAAGGAGGTCTTTAGTATTTTATTTGGACTAATTACTAAGAGTATATCCTTGTATGTTTGGAATCCTCTAGAAAAACCTCCCTCTGCTTTGGAAATCACTATGGTTAACTCCTGGAACAAAACTTTGGATCTCAACTCCTTTGACAAGTCAAAAGCCTTGGCTAGGCTAAACATTGTTTGGAAACCCCCCTCAATGGTTGGCATAAACTTAATTTTGATGGTGTTGCAAAAGGAAATCCTGGCTTGGCTAGCATCGAGGGAATCATTAAAGATTAGAATGGAAGAATTATTTTTGGGTTTTTTTGTGGTATTGGGATTCAAAACTCTATAGTAGTAGAGGCAAGAGCACTGTTGAGTGGATTCAAAAAATTTGTTACTATAGGTATAAAGAATCTACACATGGAGGGAAACTCAAAATTTGTGATTGACTCCACCAACAACAATCATTGTTAGGGTTGGAATATCAGGGATATTGTGGTTGATATACAATCCTTGCTCAGCAAATTTGAAAGAATGAAACTAACTCACACCTTTCAAGAAGGCAATAATGTTTCTGACTCGGCTAATTTGGGATCTTCATAGGAATCCTCAAAATGTTAGAGGAATTTGGTGGGCCTCCCCTTGAATGTTCAAGGATTTATCCTTGAAGAGAAAAAGAAACTTAAGCATTATTTATGATGAATAATACCTCCTTCACGGGTTGGACAACCTAGCTTTTCACCCTTTCGTTTGGTATGATGTGAAGAATGTATGATGAGATGGGTAGGTACATTTGGGTGACTAGGATGTGGTATGAGGTGTATTTTTTTCCTAGCTAGATTCCCCATGGGATTAATGTGTTTTCTTGTCAATTGTAAGAGGCTTCTCCTAAATTTAAGAGTTTATTATTTATTTGGGATGTGTGGATAGCTAAAATATTTGGTAACCCTCTCAAACCTTTGTTTATTTATGGCTTGATAATTATAACTTTTGATTCCATGATGGCTTCTCACTTTTCCTTGAAGTACTTTATCACTTCTTGATATTGCTCTTCTACCCTAAGTCCCTCAGAAATTCGTAATCGTACATGGGAAGATCTCATAGCCTTAATTAGGCAGGATATGCATATTTTTTATGATGGTTATCACTTTGATAAGATAACTGTGTACACTGGCCTTCTACATTTTGAAAAAAATCCTATCTTTGTTACCTTTACTACTGTTCACTCCTCTCTGTGTTTTAACATGGGTGGTGATCATGTGAGAACTGAACCAGGATCCTCTAAAGAATTATGTTGGGATGTGTTGGTTTGGCACATTTGTGTGGAAGGTGGTATAGCCCCCTTAATGGGGAATTTAAAAGGCCATGATGAGAAACTCTCTACTCAGTTTTCTAACAGTTGGTTCAACAGAAGGGTTACTATGGGAGGTATTTCTTTTGATATTAATGAAGATGTTATTGTTAAATCCATGGGTCTTTCCTATTCTAGGCAGAAGCTTAAGAAGCACACAAAGATGCAAGACAATGATAGTTTGTAGACCTTCTTCAGGGAGAATGAGTAGCCCACTAAACTCCATGTGGGTTTCGATTAGAGAAAACTTCTTGCTTTGTGAGATCAAGTGTGCCTTGCTATAATGTAATATATCACCTTAGAAGTTCATTTCATTTTTTTTGTTTCTATCATTTTTTGTTGTTGAATCATCTTTGTCATAGTATGCTCATTAGTTTCCCATTTTTTTGCTTTCATCCCTTGAAAGCTTGATCAAGGAAACCAAGGAACTAGCTACTAAGAATCCTGATAAACCCCTTCCTTTACCCCTCCACCAAGGTAATATCCTTCATCTCTACAATTTTCGCCTTGCCCTTTTCCCTCTAAAACACATATATGTTGTCACCACCAGGATCTGTGAATTAAGAATTCCCCTACTAAGAAATGGGGAAAAATGTTTGCTAAAACCAAAATTGATCAAAAGAAGGGGGAAAAAGGCATAACATTCTATGTCGAGGAACTTCCCACAAACAATGATGACAATGACACTGAGTCCAAATATTCATTGGAAAGTGGTGGTCACTAGTGTTGACATGGGGGTGGAACAGGCTACGAGGAAGGGTGACTATAAGCAAGTGCCCAAAGTAGAAGGGGTATCTCTAGAGTTGGGAAAGGTATTATCTAATTCTGAACAACAAAATTTTATTAGGCTTTGTCAAAATTATGATGACATGGTTGCATGGACCTAGGAGGACCTAAAAGGTTTTGACCCTAGTTTTCCCCATAATACCATGGAAATAGATTCTAATTAAAAACCTATTAGACAAAGGTAGAGGCTTTTCAACCCAAAAAATTGAACCCTTAATGAGGAAAGAGTTGGCCAAATTGATAGAATCCAAGATTATTTTTCCCATTAATCATTCTTCTTGGGTGGAAAACTTAGTCCCTATAAGGAAGAAGAATGTGGAGATAAGATTGTGTGTATACTTTAGAGACCTCAATAGGGAATATCTCAAGGACCATTATCCCATCCCTTCCATGGAGAAGATCCTACAAAAGGTAAGTGGCTCAAAAAGGTTTTCTTTTTCAACAAGAACTCAAGTTACAATTAGATTTTGGTCCAATAATCAAACGAACTCAAAATAGTGTTGACCACTAAGTGGGGTACCTACACATACAATAAAGTACCATTTGATTAAACTAATGTTGTGCAACCTTTCAAATGGGGATGGAATTGGATTTCAAGGGTGTATTAGCAAGGCTTGAATTTATCTACCTTTATTCTATCACTATTTTTTCAAAACATGCAAGTTATTACTTTGACCATCTTCAGCGAGTCTTAAAAAGTGTAAGGAATTTGGTGTGTCCTTAAATCCAAATAAATTTTTGTTTCCTACAAACCAAGGGAAATTTTTTGGACATATAATTTTTAAGGAGGGTATTTCCATTGATCCAGAAAGAGTGGAGGTCATCTTGTTTATTCCCCTTCCTAGCCACAAGAAGGGATTACAAAGCTTCTTGGGAAGAATTAATTTTTTTATAAGGTTCATTCCTAATCCTTTGACTATGGTAAAAAAAAATTGAACTTATATGCTAAAAAATAATATGGCATTCAGCTAGAAGAAAGAAGGGAAGGATAGTTTTGAGTCTATCAAGCAATCAATTGTCTAGGCTTTTACACTTGTCAACCCAAACTATGACAATGACTTCCTCCTATACAATTTTGGAGGAGATTCAAGCATATCAATTATCCCAACACAACTAAATAATGACAACTTGGACAAACCCATTGCCTTTTTAGTGAAAGGCTTAAAGACTATGAGCTCAAGTATAACTATGTGGAAAATAAATTCTTTAATATTGTCAAGGCACTAAGTAATCTCAATCATAAGCTCTCTAACAACAAGATCTAATTAATGGTCCCTCATGATAGTATCAAGGAGTTCTTAAGCAAGGAAATTAATGAGAAAAGATTCTAGTGGATCACAAAATTCATGGAATATGACATAGAGATCAAGATCACCAAGCTCATGAGGAGCAAGGGGTTGTGTGAACATCTTGTATCAACCTTTAAGAAACCTACATAAGCTAATTCCCTATGTCTTAGTGGATATCATACTATTCAAAGAGACCTTAATAGAGTGTTGTTGAGATGCATTTAGCCAAATCAGGTTAGTATAATATTAAAAGAATTCCATGATGGATCATCAAGTGGCCATTTCTCATCAAGGAACATTTAAATTAAGATAATGAGGGCTAGTTATTATTGGAAAACCTTATTCAATGACACTTATAGATAGGTAAAGAACTATAAAAATTGTACTTTATTTTTCAAAAGGAAAAGATCAGTTGCTCTCCCTCTTCATCCCATCCAAATAGACCAACCATTTGCACAGTGGGGTTGGACTTTATTGGTATTATAATTCCATTATAATATATTGGTCATAAATAGATTTTTGTAGCTACAGACTATTTCACCAAATGGAAAAATCTAGTTGCATTGAAGGATGCTACTAAAGCTTCAATTATGGATTTCCCTAGATGGAATTGTGACCAAGTTTGAAAACCTCTTTATGATCATCTCTAACAATTCCAAAGTCTTTGTTAGCACTCAAATCAATTAGTGGGTGGTTAAGCATGGTATATATTTAAAGACCTCATCATAATCAAGAGCGTCATTGAACATAATCAAAGGTATGGCCCTTTAGGTTGATTTAATCACTCTATTATCCTCAAATTTAGTTGCACCCAATTTTTGAGATATGATGGCACCTTCAAATTTTGCAAATTTCAAGTACCCATGTTGAAAATTTTGCCTTTGCACACTCAGAAGTGCACTTGAAAAATCTGCCTAAGTGACCTACTTTGGAAGGTCATAATTTAGAGCCTATTGATTTTCATGCAAAACTCCTTTGTGGACACACTCATATGACATATGTGAATGTCCATGTAATTTTTCAACTTCCCATGATGATTTTTGACAGTGTTTTGAAAACCGAAGCTGAAGGGTTTTGACACTTTTCTGTTGTTTGTGAACTCTTAGTTCTATGAAGTGGCCTCCCATTCGAGCTTATATTTTGTAATTGGATGATTGTAGTGAAAAATAGATTGTTTCTCTCCATTCTCCCTACATTCATATGCTCCCCTATCCGATTTTAGAGCCTCATGATCTAATTTGCTATTTTTTCGAGATCAAAAGCAAATGCAGTTTGTTCAGTTTTTACATCTACATTTCTGACAGTGTTTCAAGGTGTTCAAATTTGACCCCTAATATTTCATGATGAAAAATGATTGAAGCAAATCCATCTTTCACACATTTCAACTGGACCTAAATATTCTTGTATCTCCATTGGCAGCTTCCCAAGATCTGATTTGCTATTTTTTCAAAGTGGTGACTTGGTGAGCTTTAATTGGTCTTGAACAAATACAATTGCATAAATGCCTGAGTGAGCAAATTTTTCAATTAATATCTTTCACCTCGGGATCCCTTTGGTCTAGTTGTCTTTTTCACTCCATTATTGGTTCAAATTTCTACACGCCTGTTCAATTTCGCGCCTCCAGGATAAGTTTTGATGGGTTATTTAATTCCTTTCTAATCGCGACAAGGCCAAAAATGGAGAAAGTGTTAAATTTTGCAAATCTAAGGACAACCCATTTCTTGTTTTGGTTTGAAACATCTATAGCTCCATTTACATAAAAAATAGAGGTCATTTGATGCATTATTTTAACGCATATCAAGTGTGGTAAACACATCCCGAGGGCCAATTTACAAAGGAGGTACCTGAATTTTAAGGGCTGGGTAAAATTTGAGGAAATGAGTTTTCTCTAAATAATTGATTATGATCACATGCAAAAATTCATGACTCCAAGTGTCCCGGTTTTCCCACAGTGAATTTTCTCCAAATAGCTCACAAGTTAATTAGAAGTCACACTTTTTTCTAAAGTTCAAATGTTAATATTTAAAATATTTTGAATATTTTAAATATTGTGCAAATGAAAAGGGGGATTTAGGGCAAACATAAAATGCATTTCAAATGTTTTGGAGGACAAACAAGTTTAATTCTAGCTTTTGATTGGTTGAAAGGCAACTTTCATAGCTTGCTTTGATATTGCAATGGAAATCTCGTACAGGTTCAAGAAGTTGTTGCAGGAAACATTTCAGTTGAGTCAGCACCTGGAGAGTCTACACTGCAGAGAAAATGTATTAAAATTGTTTGAGGAAATTCTATCGGTAGAGGGGGCGCCACTGTAAAAGGGCTCAAATGAGATCAAACTAACTTTGGAATTTATTGGGGATGCACTCCAAAGAGGCAAGGAAGCATTTGTGTTGTTGAAAATTGGAGGAGTTGAAGGAATTTGGGAATTTTTTCTATCATCGCCTGTCACCAGTTCTTTTTTCTTTTTCCCAGGAACCAACAATGAGCGATGATGTTCTATTTTCATCACTCATCACCGATTGTGTTTCATTTCTCCTATTTCAACCCACAATGCATGATATGTTGAGAGGGAAATAATGTGGTGGGCCCATGAAAAATGAATGCACGAGTATAGTTTTAAAAGCCCGATGATAAATATTGAGCATGCAATGAAATAAAAAGGAGGGGAAATGAAGTGAATTTAAATTGCCCGATAATTTTTTTCAAAAAAGGAAAATATTTTAGAACTGGTAAATTTTTTACCCGAAGTAAATCTTGAATGCCTTTAATGATTAAAAGGAAAGGATTTTAAATGAAGTGTAATGTTAAAGGGGGAAATTAATTAAAATATTTCGGGTATTGAGTGCACGAAAAATATTTTCTTTGGTTGTAGGTAAAAAAAAGGTAAAGAGCTTTCACAAATAGAAGAATATTTTCTTTGGTGAAGATGAAAATACAAAATGTGCAGCAAATAAAAGGTAGAAATAAATATTTTTCATGGAGAGCAAAAATTTTTCAACTGCAAGGTAAAATGGTGTAGATTTACACGATAAGAAGAGTTTTTTGTTGCAAATATGGAGGGAAAACAAATGAAGATTCTAGATTCCAGATTGAAGAAGGAAGTTGCCATGTGTCATCATCATATTAACTTTAGGGCTTCTTTTGTTTTCTTCTTATTCTCTTCTTCATTAGAAGGGGTTCGATTTTGAAGTCTCTAGAGGTCTGGGTAGAAATTAGCTCAAGTTTGAAGCATACTGTAAAGGATGTAAATGAATGGAACAGTGCATTTTCTTGGTTAGGGGTTATATGTGACAGTCTTAAATTAGTTTTATAAAATTTACTGATGTTGAAGCAAATTTTAGTTCTGATACAATACTCTCCTCTATATCCTCTTTTGCAAATTATAAATGAAAATATCAAGGGACTTTTCGTTTATCTTCAATGATTCAATTGAATGTATGGCTTTGTTTTGGCTTTAACTCAAGGAGTTAATTAGATGCTTGAGGGGAGTCACAAATTTGTAAAGAGTTGCATAGGATTTGATAAGAAGTTGTGTTTCAAGGATAGTGAGTTCTCATATTGCAAAGCATTATGATAATAGTCCACATGTTTCTGAATTTAGTGGCTGATATATTACTAGTTATTGCCAAGTTGACTCTGTTATCCCAATTGATGAAGCATTGGTCTCTTTATTATATTATTTTACAAATATTTGAGTAAGTGATGTGCCTAGATAGGGATTGGGAATGAGAAAGAAAATCATTAAATACTTTCAATTACATTGTATGAATTTGAAGTCCCACTTAATTCCTAGCAATAGGTAGCTATTTGTTTAAAGGTCAGCCAAACCTTTGATGAGTAATGTCTATTTGCACTTAATAGGAATAGATTTGTGTATAGAAGTGTTCTCCATTATATCAGTATCACAAGAATACAATAAGGAACACCCTCCTAGGTCTCACAGAGCCTAAAGAGTAGGAGTAAGGGCTTCTAAATCCTTACTCGTTTGTTGGCCACTGGCTTTGAAGTTTCCTGAGCATAAAGGTCAGTTGCCCTTTAGAGGATTTTGAGGTTCAATTGGAAAAAATGCCAATAGAACTGCAACTCTGCTAGGGAGAAGTGAATTATTTAGTTAATTTTTTCCTAGAATCTACGATGAAAATTTGTTGAAATCCATTTGGAAAGAGTCAAAACAATGAATGACTGGTTCAAATGTTGAAGAAGTTTCAGATTTGCAAATTGATCTGTAGCAGCCCAAATTCAAAAGATTGAGGTGACTCTGCTGGAAGAACTCAGATATTTTATTTTCATTGATGAAGATATCCTTGCTTCAAATTTTTTCCTCTTGTTGAAGAGGTGGCGACTCTACTCTACAATTTATGCTCATAAATGGTTGGTGTTTGTTATTATGACCTAAAAATGCTCTATTCAAAGTTGCAGTAGCTGGAGATGTGAAGGTACATGGTTCTTTGCATACTCTAATTTGTTGGACCTATTGTATTGAATGCAATTATTATTTCATTTAGAGTATTTTTCTAAGTTTCCATAAATTTTCTATTATGGATGGTTAGAACTAATTTGTATATCCTAAGGTTTTCCTTCCATTTGCATTATCATATGTTTCAAGCCTAGGTTACCATCATATTAGCAGTTATCCTAGTAATCCTTCATTTGGTCATGGTTACGATTATGCACAATTAGTTAAACCCATATTTGCAAATATCTATGGATCATCAAGATAAAATAGCCATACCATTAGACACCTTAATACAACTTGTCAAGAAGCTTCAAAAGTATGATAATCCTCAAACATTTGATACTGTAAAGGGCATGAACCTAAGAATGCACAAGCCTAAGATAAGGCGGGAATGGAAAGTTGTGTTTGAGAGGAAAATTAAAGAGATGGATGAAAGGATGAGGTCTCTATGGCCCCAGTTAAAAGATAACCGCACTACATCTACTTGTCAAGTTAATGTACCTTTTTTCAACTCTTTTGATCCATTGTATGACCAATTAGACTTTTCATGGGTTGATTACAAGGTTGAAAGTATGCCAACCCAAGTCTACAAACATATGACTAGATTTGAGGGATACAATGTATGTGAAGGAGATGCACATGTCCAAAGTTTTTCTAGCTTCATGGAGAAACATTTATTTGGAGATCAGGATATGTGGATGATATTTTTTGTCAGATCTCTTGAAGCTAGAGCTAGGGATTGGTACTTAAGCTTTATTGAGAAATCCTTTCCTTGTTGGGATAAGCTAATGGATGCTTATAGAGAAGAATTTTCAAAAGAACCTTCTAACCTTGTCACAAGGTTAAGAGAGATTAAAATACAAGATGAAGAGTCAAGCATTGATTTCAATCATAGATTTGTTGTTGCTCATTCACTAATCCCTAAAAATTTCAGACCTAGTACTCCAGATTGTATTCATATGTATTTTGAAGCTTTTGAGGAGGGGTCTAGTGCATTGTTAAAGGATTATAGAATATTGAGTATGCATATGGCTTACATAATTGTAGATAATTTGAAGAAAATGAGGAATGAATATGTGCAAAGTCTATTGTCTTCAATTGTGAGTAACATGTTGATGAAACTAGTAGTTGTCTGAATGCAAATGATCGGATATCTTTAGTTATAAACACAGCCAAGTGCACACTTGAGAAGGAAGAAGTTAAGAGTGCTGCAATGTCTACTATTGATGTTCATGATAGTGAAAATGTTTGTGTCTACCCTCAAGAGGATGTGAATGACAAACTCAATGATGAGACTCAATCCAATGGTGAAATAAAAAAAGATGTAGATTGCTACCATGACAGCCCAGAAATAAGTAAGAATGAGCAAGTGGACAACTCTTTCTCTTTGATGAATTGTGACCATAGTGTTGACAAGGTTGTTGTTGATTCAATTTCTTACGATTGGGGAGATCCTGATTATGATCATTCCATTGAGTTTTCAGATTTTGATGATGATGGCACCATGATATATTCTGATTTGCAATTTGATAATGCATGCAATTCTGGTGAAGGTCAAGGAGAGGAAGTGGTTGAGAGAATGGATCAAAACAATTATCTATTAAGCAGTGGAAAAATTTCAAATTTATTGACCACTGAATATCAGAAAATTACACATGAGAATAATCCTCAGTTGTTGTGTGTTACCCATATTGATTTTGACAGTGATGATGGTCTTCAAGATTCAAGGTATGATGCATTTTTTTTATTTGCCTCCTAGTTATGAACCTGATGGTCAGGATGATGATGATGTGGATGAAGACAAGCAGCAATTTGATTGTAATGATGCATTGTATGATGAGTATGAAAGTATGGATACTGATACAAGTTCAGAAATCTGTTTTGATGAATTAGAAACAACAGATGACCATGAGTTTTGTGTTTCCAATGAGCCAAGCCTTGAGAATCTTAATGCAGATTTGGACAAGTGTCCATTTGCTGATTCAGATGATCCCAATCATGAGTCTTTTCATGGGGATGTGAATGTTGTTTTCAAGGTAAAATCAAGTTATTTTTTTGAATCCGAATTGCTCATTCTTGAGCAAGCTTGGGATGTTGAAGATGTTGATATGTTATGTTCAAAGGATAACAAAGTGAGCGAAGATGAAGACGAGTCAGAAATCCTTGATGATTCTATATATCAACATGATGGAGAAAAAGTACAGAGTGTTCCAATGTATGAGTGTATCTCTTTAAATACACTCGGAGATAGTTTGCATGATGTGCAAGATCTTTTGGTAAGTTATTGTGATAGTTTTACCTTAGACATGCAAACTAGTAATTAGAATGAGCTTAATAGTACCAGCCATGTGGCAGAATGTGAGTGCTACTTTTGTCAGCTGGGAGAATTTTTCACAAAGTGTGGCAATGTGCAAAACTTTGAAGCATGTTGCTTTCAGCTTGAGAGTGATTTATATGATGAACATGATAAGTTGTTTCAACATGATAGTCAGTATTTTAAGAGTATGCCTAATTTTTAGATGCATGATAATGTTGATAATATTGTATGTGATGGACTGTTGGGAGATGCCAACATGTTTAATTAGGCATATTACAGTGATATTTTCATATTGGCTTCAATGAACTGTGATCAAACCTTGTTTCCAAGTGGTCTTGATTACTATCCTCAAATGTTGTCACTTGCTACAAACTTAGAAAATGAAGAGAATGGCAGTAATGTGGTTTATGTTATTTGATTTCCATGTGACAACAAATCCAAACAGAGAGCAAGATTACACTTGTATGAAGACAACTTGACACTTGTTTTTGCAAAATTGCAGTCACTCATGTTGTTGTGGTGTGACAGAGACAAGCATGGATTGAGGGAGATCAGATCTTTTAATAGGTTGGTGTTTGAAAAAGGTAAGAATTGACTCCCCTTTTTCATTTGGTAGCCTAGGTTCATCAAACAAGGTGGAAAAAAAAGGATGAATAAGGAGCCCAATGGACTCAGCATTTGGTCTACTCCCCAAAGATTTGCAATCTTGCTTTGCCCATAGGGGGCATACATTCCCAGTCGGAGCAAATAGTGGAACCTGCAAATGCAAATTTGAAGTGTCCATGTTGAAAATTTTTCCTTTGCACACTCAGAAGTGCACCTGAAAAATCTACCTAAGTGACCTACTTTGGAAGGTCATAATTTGAAGCCTATTGATTTTAATGCAAAAACCCTTTGTGGAAACACTCATGTGCCATATGTGAATATGCATGTCATTTTTCAGCTTCCCATGATGATTTTTGATAGTGTTTTGAAAAGAAAAGCTGGAGGGTTTTGACACTTTTTTGTTTGTGAACTCTCAGTTCTACGAAGTGGCCTCCCATTTGAGCTTATATTTTGCAACTGGATAACTGTCATGACGAAGGGATTATTGATCTCCATTCTCCCTAAATTCATATGCTCCCCTGTTTGATTTAAGAGCCTCATGATCTGATTTTCTATTTTTTTGAGATCAAAAGCAAATGCAGTTTGTTTAGTTTTTACATCTGCATTTCTGACAGTGTTTCAAGGTGGTCAACTTTGACCCTTAATATCTCATGATGAACAATGATTGAAGAAAATCCCTCTTGTACACATGCTCACTGGACCTAAATGATCGTGTTTCTCCATTGGCATCTCATGAGGATTTGATTTGCTATTTTTTCAAAGTGGTGACTTCATGAGCTTTAATTGGTCTTGAACATATACAATTGCAAAAATGCGTAAGTGAGCAACTTTTTCAATTAATATATTTCACCTCGGGATCCCTTTGGCTGATTTGTCTTTTACACTCCATTCTTCGGTCAAATATCTACACACTTGTTCAATTTCGCACCTCCAGGCTAAGTTTTGATGGATTATTTAATTGTTTTTTGATCGCGACAAGGCCAAAAATGGTGTTCCAAAAAGTGTCTAACTTTTAAAATCTAAGGACAACCCATTTCTTGTTTTGGTTTTAAAATTCTATACCTCCAATTTCATAAAAAATGGATTTCATTTGATGCATTATTTTAATGCATTTTGGGTGTGGTAAACACGTCCCAAGGGCCAGTTTACAAAGGAGGTACCTAAATTTTAAGGGATGGTAAAAATTTGAGGAAATGGGTTTTCTATAAATAATTGATTATGATCACATGCAAAAATTCATGACTCCAAGTGTCTCGGTTTGCCCGCAATGAATTTTCTCCAAATAGCGTAGGCGTAATTAGAAGTCACAAATTTTTCTAAAGTTCCAAAGTTAATATTTAAAATATTTTGTGCAAATGAAAAGGGGGATTTAGGGAAAACATAAAATGCATTTCAAATGTTTTGGAGGACAAACAAGTTTAATTCTTGTTTTTGATTGGTTGAAAGGCGGCTTTCACAACTTGCTTTGATATTGCAATGGAAATCTCGTACAGGTTCAAGAAGTTGCTGCAAGAAACATTTCAGTTGATTCGGCACCTGGAGAGTCTACACTGCAGATAAAATGTATTAAAATTGTTTGAGGAAATTCTATCGGTAGAGGGGGCACCACTACAAAAGGGCTCGAATGAGATCAAACTAACTTTAGAGTTTATTGGGGATGCACTCCAGAGAGGCAAGGAAGCATTTGTGCTTCTGAAGATTGGAGGAGTTAAAGGAATTTGGGCATTTTTTCCATCATCGCCTGGCACCAGTTCTTTTTTCTTTTTCCCGAGTGAACCAGCAATGAGCGATGATGTTCTATTCGCATCACTCATCACCGGTTGTGTTTCATTTCTCTTGTTTCAACCTGCGATGCGCGATATGTTGAGAGGGAAAGAATGTGGTGGGCCCATGAAAAATGAATGCACAGGTATAGTTTTAAAAGCCCAATGATAAATATTAAGCATGCAATGAAATAAAAAGGAGGGGAAATGAAGTGAATTTAAATTGCCCAATAACTTTTTAAACAAAAGGAAAATATTTTAGAACGGGTAAATTTTTTACCTGAAGTAAATCTTGAATGCCTTTAATGATTAAAAGGCAAGGATTTTAAATGAAGTGCAATGTGAAAGGGGGAAATATTTTAATTAAAATATTTCAGGTATTGAGGGCACGAAAAAATATTTTCTTTGGCTACGAGTAAAAACAAGGTAAAGAGCTTTCACAAACAGAAGAATATTTTCTTTGCTGAAGATGAAAATATGAAATGTGCAACAAATAAAAGACAGAAATAAAGAGTTTTCACAGAGAGAAAAAAAAATTCAACTACAAGGTAAAATGGTGCAAATTTACACGAGAAGAAGAGTTTTTTATTGCAAATATGGAGGGAAAACAAATGAAGATTCCAGATTCCAGATTGAAGAAGGAACCTGCCATGTGTCGTCATCAAATTAACTTTAGGGCTTCTTCTTTTTTCTTCTTATTCTCTTCTTTTCTCATTAGAAGGGGTTCGATTTTGAAGTCTCTAGAGGTTTGGGTAGAAATTAGCTCAAATTTGAAGCATATTGTAAAGGATGTAAATGAATGGAACAACACATTGTCTTGGTTAGGGGTTATATGTGACAGTCTTAAATTAGGTTTATAAAATTTACTGATGTTGAAGCAAATTTTAGTTTGAGACAATACTCTCCTCTATATCCTCTTTTGCAAATTATAAATGAAAATATCAAGGGTCTTTTCGTTTATCTTCAATGGTTCAATTGAATCTATGGCTTTGTTTTGGCTTTAACTCAAGGAGTTAATTAAATGCTTGAAGGGAGTCACAAATTTGTAAAGAGTTGCATAGGATTTGATAAGAAGTTGTGTTCCAAGCATAGTGAGTTTTCATATTGCAAAGCATTATGATAATAGTCCATGTTTCTTAATTCTGTAGCTGATTTATTACTGGTTGTTGCCTAGTTGACTCTATTATCCTAATTGATGAAGCACTGGTCTCTTTATTATGTTATTTTAAAGATATTTGAGTAGGTGATGGGCCTGGCTAGGGATTCAGAATGAGAATGAAAATCACTAAATACTTTCAATTACAGTGTATGAATCTGAAGTCCACTTAATTCCTAGCAATAGGTAGTTATTTGTTTAAAGGTCAACCAAACCTTTGATGAGTAATGTCTATTTGCACTTAATAGGAATAGATTTGTGTATAGAAGTGTTCTCCATTATATCATTATCACAAGAACACGATAAGGAACACCCTCCTAGGTCTCACAGAGAATAAAGAGTAGGATTAAGGGCTTCTAAATCCTTACTCACTTGTTGGCCACTGGCTTTGAAGTTTCTTGAGCATAAGGGTGGGCTACCCTTTAGAGGATTTTGAGGTTCAGCTAGAAAAAACACCAACAGGATAACCCCTATGAAACATGTCCATTTTGTATCCCACATGCTATAAGCATGAAAAATGAGGTAGATCTTGCTTTCCCTCATGTGTGGTCCCCTAGCCTCAAAACATCTTTTTGAGCGTTAACCTCTTTCGATTTTTCAAAATTCGCAAATCGGTAAAAGTTGCAAATTTTCATTTTTTAGTGTTAGGAATTTTCTTGCTCATGTAGGAGTGCTAAATTTCAGCACCCCTACATGCCTAATGTGAAAAATAAAAATGCAAGGTTAGTGAATCTCACTGACCCTACATATCATCCATTGCATTTGTTAAAAGTGCATAGGCATCAAAATTTACCGCCTCTACACCTTGACTTTACACAAGTTGTAATAAATACAATATTTTAATCTCAATTTTGGGATTTTAAGTTAGTTTTTTAAATTTATTTTAATCATTTTATTTTTTATTTTGATTTCTTTGTTATCCTCCCTCTTCCTCTATGCGTTTGATGAGCTTTTGAGTTTCTTCGTGTGCAGATTTGGAGTGGATTTTTCGTCGATTCAGTTAGGGTTTCATCATTGTCACTTTTGCAGGTATGTGAATCTTTTCCATTCTTTGATTTTTTTGTTGTCATTTTAAACATGCACCTAGGTTTTTGATTTGGATTTTTGTTTAAATTTTTTTGTTATGGTTGTTCATTCATCTTTCTTTTTTCCCTAGCATGTGTTTAAATTGGTTTTGGTTCTTTGTTGCTTTGGAAACCTTGTGTCTTTCCCATAAGTTTGTGAGTATTTAACCACGCTATGTTAGTAGGCATGATAGGAGATTCACATTTTTAAAACTTGATTTTCACCCTATATTCTTATTGTTAGAAACAAACCCTTGATTACATATGCTTATGCAGAGATTTTCCTCATTGATTGTATATGGAATGTTACCAACCTTGTAATTCACCATTTGTTTATTGCGACATATGTTGAATCTATTGAACACCCAGAATACTAAGAGGGGGTGAATTAGTATTCCATTAAACCATTTGATCACAATCCATCCAATTAACAAAACACATCTAACTATAACAAAGAATGAAATCATAAAACAATCACAAGATCACATGACACATGAACACCAGTACTCTTATGTGGACAACCCAAAAAGGGAAAAACCACAGTGAGGATTAGCTCACAATATATTATAACTGGTTATAAGATATTAAAAAGGTTCATTGTCAGGACATACTATCCAATAGGGCTCATATCCACAAAAAGATACAAAATAGAAATGGCCACACAACCAAGATGTGAACTAATACAAAATGCACCTTCCTTGTGTTGGATTAAGTTCCTTTGAAGCTCGATATACTGACTCTATGCACTTTATCAGATACAAAATATAAAACATTTCTTTGCTTTACATTTGCTCAACATTCACAACATCTCTGCTATATATCTAATCATGTACATACAAAATTCACATATTCGCATCTTATCACATATCATGTCACACCTATAACCTCAAAAATGTCTTACGTATATACCAAATATATCCACATACATCAATTAGGTTGACCTAATTAGATGCAGCCCTAAATTAAATCAAAATTGCCTTGTCGGCTCCACACTTGTACCAAAAACATCTTCGCGCTTAAACCAAACATGCAACACTTGAATTAGGTCAGCATGGACCTAAAATATATCTCACTAATGTCCGTAATACATATTTAATCACTGCAATACACGGCAAGCATTAGGTTGGCCAAGAATTAAACCTAATCACAAAATATGTTAACCGATCAGCACCAATGATGAATGTGATCATATAACCACTTACCATCTAGAATATATAATGTACTAACACCTATAAAAAATCTCCCAAAATTGCAAAATTTGAATCTTAACATCAAAGGAACGCAGACTGGATTACTCATGCCCAAATTCACTGTATATAGCCAAAACTATATGCCAAACTATTGTCACTTATATCTTTCAAACTATACATCCAAACCAACTAAAATCTTGAACATAGATGCACATAATGGTTAGGAACAACATATTATCACTATATAAGTAGATCTTATCATATGAGAAATTGTGGACCAAAATATCGAATTAAGATATATCCATTATGTTCATCGGATAAGTGAAAATATCAACAATCATCGTTGACATCAATGACAACACATTAAGGGGTTCCTTCTTCATTCCTTCAACAAAATTGGTCTTTTTCACTAATATTACATAGGTTGATTATCCCTTTGTAAGTGTGGTGATTTTTATCACTAAAACATGAAACATGAACTATGAAATCAATGTGTAGGTTTGGGGTTTTTCCCCAACATCACATAAATATGATTCCCCTTTGTAATAGTGGCATTTTTCACCGTGACTACATTTATTTTTAATTACCCCCCATGTAGGCTCGGTGAATTTCATCGAAATTACATCCAAATTTGGAATAAGGTGTGGAAGTGGAAATTTTCAACTTAATTTTTACCTCCTATGCAGGATTGGTATTTTTCACCGATCTTGCATTTTGATAAGTATTACACATGCATGATCAAAGTTTTTCACTGACTTTGCACTTACTAAGTGTGTTTTCCCATGCAGGGTCAGCAAATTTCTCCAACCTTACACACTTTGCTTCCCCAATATTGCTAAGGAGTTGAATTTTAACGCAATTGCAACAACACCAAAGGAAACTTGTAGAAGCATTATTTTTCAGTGCTTATACACACAATACAAACATTCACCTGCAATGGCACTGAAATTTAGTGACCTTACATTACACTTTGTAAAATTTTGCTAACACTAGAAAAAATTTCCACTTTTCCTTCCACTTGCCAAATTTCTCACATTCGCTCCATTTTTCACCACCATCACACCTAAGCCATTCAAGATCATGCAATTGCTCAAAATTTTCCCACCTACATTTTCAACCATGCAAGTTTTTCTAACATTGAAAAATAATGAACTTTGTAATGCAGTTATTTGTTCACGCATTTCAAGATTCTCATACCTACCTTCCTAAGAAGATACTTTCACTTGCTAACTACTCCTCAAATTTTGGATCCTTCTCTGAGCAAAGCCAAATCCATGAAGTTCAAATACCAAGCTATTTTCTCACCAACTTCAGTATCCTCAAATATTGATGACATAAAGGATACTAAAATAGGACATGTAGATATGTCCAAATTTATTGAAAGTACTTAGAAGCAACCATTGGATACTAGTATGAGACATATAGTTTAGAGCAACATACAGATGGTAGCAACTTTCCTTTTAGTTGCACATAATTTTGATTTTTTTCTCCAAGCTGCAACACACTACAATAAGGATGACCAAAGTGTTAGAGATGAAAATGGAAATGTGGCCATAAGGTTAGATCTAGAGTTCTTTGACAAATCTTTCTTGTGTCCCAATATTGATTCATATGCAGATGCCACTAAGGAATATGCACAAGAGGAATAAAAGAAAGATACAAACAATTGCAAGGGAGTGATTAATAGTAATTGGTTGAAGAATCCACGATCAAGTCTTTTCAAGTGTCCTAAAAGCTTTTTGTGTAGTGACTTCATTGAAGAATTCAATGATTTGATCACTCTTCTTAGTAGAGCAAAAGGGTTACCTACCTCATCCACCTTTCAAGAATGGATGTATATATACATCAAGATCATATTAAGGGGAAATCAACAAATCCTTTGGGGTCAACAGATCAGTGACACAATTCATGATCGCTTGATCAAAGTGCATACTTTACTTCAGTTCTACATGACATCTTATTTGGTGTATGTTTCTGTTGCAATGATAAATTTTCATGGGTTGACAACAAAAGGGAACAAAAGAGTAACTCCAGTGTACAAGTACTTTCCTTAGATAACTCTTGATGCAAGCATTCATCATTTTTGAATAGTTAATGATGATTTCTTTGCTCCCTTCTTATATGCATTTCATCCTAAATTGGAGAAGAAAAGGGTTTCAGATGAGGCATGGACCATGGTAAACAAATATGGTTGCTTATATCTACAATTCCCCACATTCAACTACTTGAGAGTTGGTTGCTTTGTGGGTTATCCATACATGCTCCCAAGATATCCTAGTGACAAGATTGTCCTAATGGAGCTTTTTAGGCAGATAATGGTCATCCAAAGTAGGCAAATGGAATCACACAAACCAGGTTTTAGATTTCCCCTCACGATTCGTAAGTATTCCATTCAAACATCTCCAAGAGCTAAGGCTATAGAATCTAAGATGAAGTGGGTTACCTTGAAGACTTTCAGAAGAAGGAATGATTTTTACTACCATGGAATGAAGGAAAAGATCAAGAAATGTCACACCCATGTGCATAGAATAGAAGATGTTTGGGCATATATCAAAGGACAAAGGAAGAGATAAGAAAAATGGACTGCTACTGACTGACTCTGGAACAAATTGAAAATATTCATTTGGTGGATATTCCTAAAGGTACATGGAGGATGATGGAAACATCCTAGACCTTTCCTATGAGAGGGATAATGTTGTAGGATCTCCTCTACTGGTTATCCAGTGGTTAAAGAAGGAAGTGGCATCAATCATAGAAAGGTTTGAACCAATCCTAGCTAACACAAATGTATGGTTAGAGGAGAAGGGGATTCATTTGAAATGCTTTGTTACTGGATTAGAGGAGGAGGAACCTAAAGGTCCTGTATAGGTAAGAAATTTGAGTTGAGGACGAAGAACAAGGATGATGTACCTATTTCAAGCAAGACCTCTAGGCCAAAAATCAAGTTTTTTGCAAAAGGAAATAAGGGTCAAGCGACTAAAGGACCTTCTACTATGATGGAATAAGCATCAACCTAGGAGGAAGAGCAAGAAGAAGAAGAAAATGAGGAAGAACGAGTATTTCCTCATGAGATATCTTTGAGGAAACACCTATCTCTTCTTCTCCCATTACTACTACTGTGTCTACTCCCACTCCTCCCACTATTACTGTTGGATAGTCTTTACCTGTCACTGTTGCAATCATTCCTACTAGTATAGTTACTCATACTATTTCTATCCAATCAATTTATTGATCCCCATATTTATGGTCAATTTTTGATAGTCCCAAACATGGTTTAGAAAATATTTTGGGGCATCCCAAATCTTTTCCGATTCTATCATCACTTTCTTTTGATGTGACTTCTAAATCAAATTTGGAATAATATATGATTGAGACTACTCAAGTTACAAGTGTATAAATTCTTGGTACAATTTTGACTAACACTCCACCAATTGTAACAACTTTCGTGAGTGCAGCTACATCAACGCAAGATATGATTACTAGTCTAGAAGAAAGTGCTTCTCCACTTCCCCCATGGTTTTCATCTCAAACACCAAAAAGGAAGAAGCAATTCATCTCTCCAGATGACTTTGAAAATGCAAAGTTGGCACCTGTAAAGGAAAAATCCAAGAAAAAGGAAAAGACTCTTTCCAAGTTTCTAGTTGATAAAGCAAGAAACAAGTATCCAAAGGTAGCACAACCTCCTCTATATAGGTCTATTGAGGATGTGGATATCTCTAAATATTCCATTACAATAGTTGAGTTAGGAAAGGTGACTCATGAAAGTGCCAAGGAAAATGTACAGGCTACTTTGAATTCTCTCATTGAGAAATTTGATGAGGTGAAGAAGAGTAAAGATCAATACAAGGCCAAAGCAGAGTAGCTAACTTTGATACTCCATAATATTACCCAAGCTTTGGAGTCAATTGATACCCAATATTTGGAGTCAATAGATCCTATGGCCATAAGTATTGAAGAACCAATTATTCAAAAAGTTGGAAAGGTGCATTCAAGAGGTAAAGTAGTTGGTGACTTTCTAGACAAAATGATAGCATAGGGAACACAACTCCTAAGATCTTCTATAGAGAGAATGGGGAACATGGAAAGCATAAGATCAGAGTTAGATAAAACTTCCGATACATTTTCCCAGGAGCAGCAAGAAATAGAAGACAGTTTGGAAGCTTGGATCAAGATGAAGAAACTCAAGCTTGATACATTGCTGGAAATTGGGATAATTCCCAACAAAGATATGTTTATGGAGGTAAAGGAAACAATGATACAAAAAATCAATATCATCAAGGAATTGATCAAGGACTTTTAGGATGCTCGTGAAGTCAACGAAGACAATAATTTGGATCTTATCCACAAAATTAAGGAGCTGCCTTGTAAACTACACTATGATAATTGAAAAATCCTTCCCTCGGATGAAGTTGTTCAAGAATTCACATCTAAGATCCAAAAATAATTTGAAGATCGAGCCTTATCAGTGGCTTTGATGGAAAAATTGATAGATATTCAATTAAGCCTAGATAACCTCAAGGTGTATTTAGAAAGGCACGAGAAAGCTTGCAGCACCGTGAAGGATTCAATCATAAGAGTCCTTGATATCTCCAAGCATACTTTAGGTCCCAACAATGAAGAATTTCAAGCAATCATGAAGTATGAGGATTTCTTGGAGAAAGACAGTGGAGAAATTTAAATGTTCCTTAGTTTATTTTTCAATATTTTTCATGCTTTATGTAATTAGTTTTTGATATTTTACATGTCTTTTTATTAAATTTAATTACATGTAAAAATAGAGAAGTCCTAAATCAAATCATACTCTCATGTTGAATAAGTCAAATTAGTTATTGCTTTCCTAGATTAGCTCTCAACTCTCCTCTATGAATATGAGGGAGTTTCTTTTGTAAAGGACCTTGGATCTTTTGAAGCTGAATGTTGCCCATTTTGAGAAAACATACTTGAATCTTTGTGTTGAATGTGCATATCAAAATTAATGAATAAAAGAAGCAGATTGCCTCCAACCTTTGCTTTGGAGCACAGTTTTGTATGTAAGGTTGTTCTTATGTCTCTCTTATCATATTATCTTGCAATTGGTTTCTAAATGGCATGATATTTCATTATTGAAGGGAATTCAGATTTGGTACTAATAGACTTTATGCTATCATATTATATTTGGAGATATATGTTTTGTGTATGAATTTGGTTGAGAACTCATAGTCTTTGTGTTGCGATTGTTAGCTATATTCTTGTGTATTTTGGGTGTGGTTCATTGATAGCTTTTGAGCTACAACTTGGTACATTGGTTACTCTTTGGAATCATCTTTAGGAATAACTTGGAGTCTTTGAGTTGTAAGTTGTTATATTTGAACCATCGAGGAAAGTGATGAAAGACTTTGTGTTTATGTGGATTTTCCGAGTTACTATCATTTATTGGTATCATTCTTGTTATTCTTATGTCTAACAGAATTGGGTATCGGCTATTATTGCTTCAACTAGTGTTTCTTAGTTTATTACTTACTATGAACATCAAGGTCATTATTGTAATTCATTTCCCTTATTCTGAAAAAAGAGAATATGTTGATGGAGACAACCCCATGGATAGTTGTAGTGTACATAATCTCAGTTTAATTTCTAGTTGATTTAGTTAGCAATAAGGGAGCCTCCCCTTTATGAGAGGAGATATTAATTTCTCATCATAGTTGTAGCTAAAACTACTATTTTGTAATTGTTAAAGGGATTACAAAATATTCAACCAACAATTTTTTGGCAGCTCTACTGGGGACGAGCACATAACCAAAGCCTCACACTTTTGGTTGAAGTAGACAAGTATACCAGCTTCTCATTATAATTTTATAAATATCTTTTTACTACTTATTTTTCATTTCTTTAAAAGTCACACTCTAGAAAATAGAAGCTCTACACACAATCTAAGGGCACAAGGTCAAATTGATCCTACTTTTGAATTTTTGTGTAAACATAATTTTGACCCTTTTCCTCCAAGGACAAGGTCACCACTACAATGCACAAGGTTTTTCCCTCCTCGAAAGGAAGGTCACCACTCCCAAGTGAAGATTCTAGAATTTAAAGAGTTTTACCCATAACACCAGTTCAAAGGTTTCACATTCCCCCTTTCAAACAAGGTATAATGATAGCTCAACCACCACAAGGTCCTTGGGGTAACGCCTTTGGTCCTTTGAGTTTGGTGGAACCTTTACATGAACTTCCTTGAGTTTCATGTAAGAACATCCCCAAATTTTATGGAGATGGAAAGCAACATCCTAATGAACATATTGTTGCATTTTTTATATTGTATGTAGCATTCTTGGTGTCGAACATGAAGATGTTTCAGTATAGTTGTTTGTGGAAACCTTACAAGGAGTAGCAGCTAATTGGTTCTATAATCTTTTTTTTGGTACTGTTAATAATTGGGCCACTCTTTGAACCAAGTTTGAGGAAAGGTTCAAGCTTGTTAAGGATGCCCATGCCTTGTTGGCTCAACTTACGAAAATGAGAAAAGAGACAGGAACCCATGTGTGAGTTCATGGAAAAATTTAATAAGTTGACAACCAAGATTCCAGCAAATGCACAGCCAACTCCTCAAAGCTTGAAGTTTTTTTCCATCACTCACTTGTCAGAGGTATGTTTATTATTGCATAGAGCAGCCCCAGTTGATCTTGCAGTAGCTCAATAGTTGGCTACTATCTTAGAAGATGATTTGATTATTTTTAGAAAGATAAGGAAAGAAACAAATAGAAATAAAGGACAAACATCTTTAGTTCAAAATTCCTCAAGCACCACAAATCCTATGGTGAAAAATTTAGCAAATGAATTTCTAGCTTTGAAGAAATAAATCTCTCAAGGTTTGTCCACTCCTGCCTATGACGTTCCAAGGAAAACCCATCCTAATTCTTCCAATTATTCTAGAAATTATCAAAGGAACCATAATAGACTTCCTACGTCATAAGGAAGGCTTACTCTTGAGGTACCTCCCACTAACGCAGTGTTGGGGTACTATGAAGCTAAGCAAGAATATTTTTCACAACTAAAATATCAATCAAAATAAAATTCCAATCTCTTCCAAGAGGAGGAAGAAGATTCAGCTGGTGACTCTAATATTGGTTATCTTGAAAAGAAGAAAAATAGGTGAGGTGGATTAAAATATAGGGTTGAACCACTTAGGGACCTATTCTTCCTCAATTCATTAGGAAATGAGATCCCCACCTCAAATTGACTAACAACCCTTAGGTGAATCAAATTAAGGTGAGAATCTATAAATTTCCTTTTTGTGCAAGGATGGGGGTCCTGGTCAAATAGCACTTTGGGGAGAAAGATTAAAAATAGCAAATCAAACCCAAAATGAAATCTACAACTTGGATCTTGAATATTAAACTCCAAATAAGTAGAACTAGAAATCATTTCAAAGATAAGAGAAAGGAAGAATGCAGTGTACCAATCACCAAAAGTTAGTTTCTAAAGCTAATCTAGGACTCATTCACCCAGGGGCGAATGGGTCCTAAGTCAAGGTTTGTCTGAAACTTTTGGGAGCCTCTATTATAGATATGAATCTCTTAATTTTCCCAGGTTTCAGGTTCAAAAAGGTGGAAATAAATTCTATAATTGAGTTCTTGTGAGATAGCTTTTATGACAACTTTGAAAACTTCTTCATTTTTTCTCTTCAATGGATCTTCAATATTTCTTCCACCTAAATCGGCAAACACAAATCAAGAGGGGAAAAAAAATTGTTTTTGGTGAATGGGGGTTTTCCTTGGTCAAACCCCATTTTGGTAATCAAACCTTGAAATGAAACAAAATAGCATGAAAGGAATGATGAATGAAAAACTCAATGTCAAACTCACCAAACCCTTGAATGAACCTTGGAATGTAAATCTATAACTTGCATGAAATGGATTCAATGGGTGTAGATATTGATCTTGAAACTTGATTTGAAACAATTCTTTGAGTGCTTGAATGGATCATGAAACCTACATCACCATGTTAACTCCAATAACATGCATGATGCAAGAAGACTTTGACATGACAATTGGATTTTGATCATTGCAATAAATCTTCAATAAATTTGCTCTTGAATGCCTTGAATTTCTCTTGAATACCTTGAATTCCTCTTGAAATTGCTCCAATAATTCTCACTTGAAAATTATTGAATTGAAAATCTTAGGTGAAACATAGTGAAATAACCTTACATTTATAGATATGTATCCTCAATTTCTCAAAATTCAAATATCACAAGCCAAAATTTGGATATGGATTTGAATATGTTAAAATACCACCAAAAACATAATTTAAATTTAGGTCCTAGGTCTAAGGGAGGACCCATTCGCCCATGGGAAAATGGGTCCTAGGTCCCTAACCCTAAGACACGCATTTCTCAATGAGAATTGTTATGTTTAGGAATTAATAAATGTCAAGTTTCCTCTTTATAAAATGCAATTAAATTAGGCTTGGGTTTGAATTGAAGGGGCCAATTAAGGAAAATTAAGCTCAACTAATTAAAGGAGCCCTAAATAAGTGTGAAAGTGTAAAGGGGAACACTTTACAACACCAAAAATAAGGCACAATTAAGTCCAAATTAATATTAATTCTAAATTAAGTGTGAAAATGTAAAGGGATACATTTTTCTACACTACATTTAGCCCCCACTTTAGTGAGAGGATGAGCACAAGCACAAACTCACACTAAAGTAGACATTCAACACATATGTTTGCAACAACAACAAGATTACTCAATCATGCAACATCAAAGACTTAAAGAAAAGGTAAAAAGGTTGATCAAGCCTCGACTTTCCAATGAGATGTGGAACATGCCTCAACTATTTTTCCAAAAGGGCAGATCAAGCCTTAACTGTCCAACACGATATGGAATACGTCTCAGTTGTTTGTCCAAAAATTTTCACAAGCGAAATTTTATGTCCACTATGCAAACAACAACGCACGATCACTCCGGAATAATGGAACCTTAGGCTATCAACTAGGTGAGCCCCCAAGAAAATTGGCTTAGTGAGAAATTCATGTTAGGTCTACAGGTTCTCATTGTACTAACCATACCCAATTTATCCCTTTGATAACTCTAATAGGGTGCCACAAAACATAACAAAAACTTTGAGCTTCACAAGGTTAACAAGTTGTATTATGTTAAACACTTATGAACAAAAATCAAATAAAGGTTTGTTCAAAGGGATCTTTGCTTAGTTCATGTAAGGTCTCTTCTTAGGGAACATCATGTATGATTTCTTCAAGAGAGGATAAGTCAAGGATAAAAGAAATATCACACTCTCAAAGGACATCAAACCCAATGACACCAAGAAAAGGATGCATCACAAGAAGAAAGAAAATCACACAATGAAACATAAGGAATGTCAAAAATTTCAGAAATAATAATGCCAATGTATGCCCCCACTTTAAAGAAATTGCTAGCACCATTTTTGTGAGAAATTTACTTTAAAGAAACAAATAATCAAAGAAGACATGATAGCTTACTCAAAAATCCCTATGCCAAGTCATATGCTCCCGAATGAAGCTACGTCATGAAAAAGAGAGAGGAAGGGGTTACCCCCAAAATGAAATCCCAAACACATAAGGGATCTATGGATTCGAAGTTAGTATATCTTTGCTACAATGTTGTTATAGAACTTAGAAATGTCATCATTCCCCAAATACTCACAGAATAGGAAGAATGACACATAGGAAGTGAAAAGAAAAAAGAAAAATATTTTGGGTTAACATGGAAGAGACCTAAATGTCTTGATGCCTTGTGTCATCCCCAAAAGGAAAACACACCACAAAAGAAAAGATAAATGTTTATGACATATAGAATAATGTAGATACAAATAGAGGAATGCACATAAAGAGAGATGCATCAAAAGAAATAGTATGGGGGATCACATTACGCACATTCAATCACACAAATAACATGAAAAAGAAAGCAAAAGACTAGTAAGGCATATGTGATTCAACCTATAGCAAGTCGTCTGCATCCCAATCTTGATCAATATATTAAGAAGGTGGATAACTATCCAAAGGGACAACATCAAGTGCCAAACTAGGACAAGCACCAAGTTCAACACTCTTATTAGGAGGATTGTCATTTACGCTCATAGAAGAAGAAAACAATAAATTTAGCTCATTATGCACTTGTTCATCAATGTTTGCAATTTCAATATCATCATCCAAGTTAATCACAATAGGTCTAATGACAATATCCATAGAAATTTATTCATGTTGTGACGAGGGTGGAGAGGCATTATGCATTTCTTGAGACAATTTTGGATTTTGATTTTCTATGTTGTTTTTTTCTTCTTTTGCTTGTAATGAACGAGCAATAGCATGATGTCTATGCCTATGATCTCTAGCATTTTGGCTTCTTTTCATTTAGTTTTCAAGTTGTGATTATGTTGGAGCAGGTTTATAAACTATAGGTTTCTTTTCTTCCCTTAAGGGAGGAACAGAAGGAACCATGGGAGGTTGTTCAACCACTTTCTTTTTAGATTTTTAAACTTGTTTGACTTTAGGAGGCACAACAGGATTTATTTGATTATCTCATGGTCTCTTATATGAAATAGGTGAAGGATTTTTCATAGGCTAGTCTTGGAGATTTGGAAGGGATTTTGGTTCAATCATGGTCTCATCAATGATAGGAGGCTCAATCATGGGTTGAGGCATATTGCTAAGGGATAATTTTTTTATGCAATTTGCGTTAAAATTTTGATAGGATTTGAAAAAGAAGTCCTCATGGGTCTAATAGGTTCAATGGGCTAGAGCCAAAATAAATCCAATGAAAATTTCCCACAAGAAGACACAAGATTAAAGCCACTATGATGCATAATAAAGATCTCATTTCCAAATGGAAAATTTTAACATTTATGCACAACCGATGGGATGAAATTCATGGAGTGAATCCATGGATAGCCTAACTTCACACAAAATTGATCCAACGTCGGGATGATGGTGAATGAGAAATTTAATTCTTCCAATCCAACCATTAAAGGGAGTTTATCAAACCAATCATAATGCAAGCAAAACCATTATGCATTTTGATCCATGCTTTCAATTTTTTGTATGTATCTTGATAAAGCTCATGTATGAATAGGAATTCTTCAGTGATCACATTCTCTACACATACGGGATCAACTAATATCCCATTTGGAGGCTTGTCATTGATTCTTCCAGCTATGTAAATAGGACCATCGAGTGCATGTTTAAGTATGTCTTGTTGTGAGAAAGCAATGTCAAGCGGAATCTTAGTTAGGCCCTTATGATGTTAGCGTCAATAAATCCAACCAAACCATCCATAAGGTTGTTCTCATTATCTTTCATGTTTTCATCATATGTATCCACATTCATCACATCATTCTTTGTTTCACTAGCATTGACAAAGGAGATATTATGATTAGGCATAAGATTTGTAAATATCTATAAATTTTGATTAGGAGGATCTATAGACTTATTACCTTGATAATTAATGCCTCCAATTTGAATATAATTAGAATCAATGAGGTCTTGCACAAGATGTTTAAGATGCTTTCAATGTTTTGTATCATGTCCATTTTGTTGATGAAAATGGAAATAAGCATTTCTTCTATAGTTTGAAGGTAAAGGCTTAGTAGGATCAGGAGCTCTAACAGGAGGTAAGGAAATCAAATTATTTTCTAAGATTTGTAGCATGATAATATGAAGGGTATCAGGTAGAGGTGTAAACTATCTATTTCTATCTGCAAAGGCATATGGTTTTGTTGTCTTTATAGCAGCCACTTGGGTGTCAACATTTTGATTTGATTGAGGGGGATTAAGTTGTAGAAATTCCTTATTTTTTTTCTTCAAAAGTTGATAGTTGGTTTGAGGTGTGAATTCAGACTTTTCAATATGGTTAGAGGGAGTATTCACTTCATGACTACTAACCAAATTTTGATAATCACAAAGGGTTGTACACAATTGTGTGAAGGAAGGAAACCTTAGCATCTCAAGCTTAGCTTGATTTTTTTCTTGCAAATTGGAAATAAACATTCTTTGAAGGTCTACATTAGGAAAATTAATTTTTATTGATGAATAAAGAATTTGGTATCACACTATGAAATTAGTAATCTTTTCGTCATCCTTTTGTTTACATGTCATCAAATTAGCTAAGGTCATCTTAGGACCCATGCGAATTTGGAAGTGGTTGTAAAAAGCATCAATAATTTTGATGAATGAACCAATTGAATTATTCAATAAAGAGAAAAACCACTCTAAAGCAACATCTTTCAAGGATCTAGGGAATAGCTTATCCAAGAGTTTATCTTCAAAAATGAAGTCACTACATAAGGTTGTGTAAGCAAAAACATGGCTAATAAGATCTCCTTTCCCATACCTTGTGGAATTTGTGTTCTCAATATCTCCAAGGATAATGGATTGGTTTTGATTTATTATGAAGGTTGGCCATTGTTGTTTTGATTTAGTGTGGCGATTTGTTGTTGGAGGGATGACATATTTTTCAAAAGTGTGTTAAGGATTGGATTATTGTTGGTATTGTGAGATGGAGGTGAATAAGGTGGAGTGGTGTATGTATGCAGAGGACAAGTGAATTGTAAATTTGTGAGGTAGAATGGTTGAGGAGATATGAGATTTGAATTCACAAAGCTAGAAGGATTCTCAAGCATTTTTCTCACATTAACTAAAGTGGGAATTGCACTACTAGCAATATTTTCGAAAGTCGCAAAGTTTTGAAACTTTTCTATTTGTTCATCTATCCTTCTTATGTTTTCTTGCGAGACATTAAGTGCCATTGTTTCATCATGCACATTAGTTGTAGGTAGGGAAGTCATTGGGAATGAGGTATGAATACTATGATCCATAGAGGGTTGATTAATATCAAGACTATGAGTGAAAGAGTTGGACAACCTAATATCCACGGTGAATGGTGTATCACGGAATGACATGAGTCTCGAACTATGTCTCACGATAGTATTTATAATAGGACATCAAGTTGTTAAGCTAATACAAGTTTCACAAAATCAATGTATACCCAAAATGGAAAATAGGAAAGATGCAATCAAATGTCCTAAGATGTAAAGTGCAATGTAAATATGTAAATGCAATTTTCAGATTTGAAGCAAGATAATTTCCTAATTATGCTATGTAAAAACCTAAAATGGATGTCTTGTAAATGAAATTTTGAATTCACACAATGCACTAAATTTATCAAATGAAGCTTAATATGATCAAATTCCAAGTAAAAAAAAATTGCAAACTAGAACAAAAAACTGAAAACAGTAAAGCAGAATGCAGAAATAGAGGTTTAAATGCCTAAAATTTTAGAAAATGACCTTGATCAGGGACTCATTATCCCTAGGGCGAATGGGTCCTAGCTTAGGGTTTTTTTAAATGGTATTATAGATTTTTGAGTTGATTCTAGTGGTTTCCAGATTCTAGTTTCAAACAGTGAGGTACAGTTTTAGATTTTTGTGAAATGAATCTTGAATGAAAATGAAAAATATGACTAAATGACAACTTAGGAGAGCTAATTTGATGTGCAATTTTGATTCAATTTTCAAATGCAAATGAATTATGATGCAATTCTATGTAAATAGTTTGCAAAATAACTGATTTTTTTGTATTTTTCAGATTTTAAGAGATGCAAAAATTCAATCCTAAAACCCTAAATTAAATGCGAGCTAATGCAAGTTAAACAACCATAAATGAGATTCAATTCAATTCAATGCAATTCAAATTAATTCAAGATCTATATCTATGGTGAAAATGGACTCCAAAATTAGAAAAATGCAATAATCAAATGTGGGTTCACCAAAATTAAAAGAAGAAAAATAGGTGAGGTGGATTAAAATAGAGGTATAAACCACTTAGGGACCTATTCTTCCTCAATTAATTAGGAAATGAGATTCCCACCTCAAATTGACTAACAACTCTTAGGTGAATCAAATTAAGGTGAGAATCTGCATATTTCCTTTTTGTGTAAGTACAAGGGTCCTGGTCAAACAACACTTTGGGGAGAAAGATTAAAAATAGCAAATCAAACCCAAAATGCAATCTATAGCTTGGATCTTGAAGATTAAACTCAAAATCAGTAAAACCAGAAATCAAATCATAGAAAAGAAGGGAAGAATGGAGTGTAACAATCACCAAAATTTAGTTTTTGAAGCTGATCTGGGACTCATTCATGCAGGGGCGAATGGGTCCTAAGTTAGGGTTTTTCTGCAACCTTTGGGAGCCTCTATTATATATCTGAATCTCTTAATTTCCCCAAGTTTCAAGTTTAGAAAGCCATAAATAAATTTTGTAATTAAGTTTTCATGAGATGACAACTTTTACAACTTCTTCAATTTTGCTCTTCAAAGGATCTTCAAGATTTCTTCCACCTAAATCTACAAACACAAACCAAGAGGGAAAAATATTTTGTTTTTGGTGAATGGGGGTTTTTCTTGGTCAAACCCCATTTTGGTAATCAAACTTGAAATAAAACAAAATAGCATGAAAGGAATGATGAATGAACAACTCAATGTCACAACTCACCAAACCCTTGAATGGACCTTGGAATGCAAATCTGCAACTTGCATGAAATGGATTCAATGGATGTGGATCTTGATCTTGAAACTTGATTTGAAACAATGCTTTGAGTGATTGAATGGATCATGAAACCTACATCACCATATTAGCTCCAATAACATGCATAATGCAAGAAGACTTTGACATGACAATTAGATATTGATTGTTGCAATAAATATTCAATAAATTTTCTCTTGAATGCCTTGAATTGCTCTTGAAATTCTCTTGAAATTTCTTCAATAATGCTCACTTTAAAAATATTGGATTGAAAATCTTAGTTGAAACATAGTGAAATAACCTTACATTTATAGATATGTATCCTCAATTTCCCAAAATTAAAATATCACAAGCTGACATCTGAATATGGATTTGAGTTTGTTAAAATACCACCAAAAACATAATTTAAATTTAGGTCCTAGGTCTAAGGGAGGACCCATTCACCCATGGGTAAATGGGTCCTAGGTCCCTAACCCTAAGACACACATTGCTCAATGAGAATTTTTATATTTAGGCATTAATAAATGTTGGGTTTCCTCTTTGGAAAATGCAATTAAATCAGGCTTGGATTTGAATTAAAGGGGACAATTAAGGAAAATTAAGCTCAATTAATTAAAGGAGCCCTAAATAAGTGTGAAAGTATAAAGGGGTATACTTTACAACACCAAACATAAGGCACAATTAAGTCCAAATTAATATAAATTCTAAATTAAGTGTGAAAATGTAAAGGGATACATTTTTTTACACTACATATCTAAATTATGAAGAAGAGTTTGATCAAGAGGATGAACCTATTGTTGATGTTTATGTTATTTTTATGCATTGAAAAAATGAACTTAACAAACAGCAAGGTGATACATTAAAATTAAAGGATAGTCCACGTCCACCAGTTACTATTGCTAAAAGGGGGGTTCCTTTGTTGGTTCAACTGAAAAATACCATTAGGAGTAAGAAAGTAAGTATTTCTCATCCTCCTATTTCTTCTTCTATGCCTAAGACCAATTCTCTGGTTCCTAAGACCAGTATTCTAGTTCTAATCCTACCAATGAAATCACCCCATCTTCTATGATAAGTTCTTTTCAAGCATTTGATATAATTGACCATGCAAAGAAGACTAGATACAAATGTCTGAAGCAGAATATCTTCAGGATAATCCCGACCAATTTGATAGACTTGTTAAGTTTGTTAAAGATAAGGGAACCCATCCAAGCCGAGATTCCTCTCAAGACATACCAACTATTCCCAAGCCTAAGCTTCCACATAGGAATTTTTTTAGTGGCGAATCTTCGCCAATTGGAGAATGTTACATAAAGGCCAAATTGAAACTGTCAAATAAATCGCAACCAACAAGGTGGCTAAATTTCCTGGATTTTATAAATTATCGGTCCAATGCATTTTCATTTGCCATCGATTTATTTTATGAGGCGTATTTAAGTAATATTTTTGTCATAACAAACTATGTGTTTCAAATAGACTGATTAATATTTTTTCCTGGAATCTTGGAAGCATGTATTAAATCACCTACATATTCACCAATACTATTAAAACAACATTTTATTAGGACACATTTTTCCAACGCCATTAAATGTTCACTGTGTGTGAGGACCCATTTTTCCTATTAAAATTTATAAATAGTTGTTTATGAGGACCCATTTCACCAATAACATTAAAAAATAATTACATTTGAGGACACATTTTGCCAATTACCATGACACCTCAATGCTAATCATAGGGTCATAATCACCTTAAAAATTACAACACATGTTTTTTCAAGGTCTGATTCACCCAAAACTTAAATGTATCGTTGTATAATCATGCTAGATTCACCAAGTTTTTAATATACCATTTAAAAATCCCACGGAATTAACCAAATATAGATTGATATAAATACAATTGAAACTGTCATTTATTCTTACACATTTTGTTCAATTATGAACTTGGGAGCTCTCAATTCAGAAGTTGGGCTTGGCACCTTGAAGTTGATCATAGGAAAGTTACAAACTTACAACACAGGCATTCCTGCATTAACGAATAGCAAGTCAGTGAAAACGTTAACTTAAAGGTAAGTGATTATTTATTCATAGTGTATGGAATGGGATATATATTCTTGCTTCAATCTTAAAGACGATATTGAGTAGGGAATGGGATATATATTCTATGTCCTTAAACGAGAAGACATTTTTTTCCAACTTTTATTTGAAGTGATAGATCAATATTTCGAGCACCAAGTGCAACAAGGGTAAGACTCCTCAGGGTGGTGAAGCGACTGGGAGGCCATCAAAATTCCCAAAATGTAGAGTTACCATATAGTCTTACTTTGGAATTGGCGATGTTTATAATCCATCAGATCAAGATAGAGCTACATCATCAACTCTTCCACCAAATATTAATGAAGACATTCACAATACCTCACCACCACCAAAAGGTTGGATTTTCATTAAATTAAATAAGTCAAATGAGGACGGAAATACTGTGAAAGATGTTCTAAGGGATACCCTAGTTAGCTAGAATGAGATAATTCACTTGGATGAAAATTTTGGCTTCATAGATGATGTTGGCAGCAAGAAAAGAAAAGGAAAATTAAAAATGGGGCGCAAGTGGGAAATGACAAGGAATTTCCAGCTTGATTGGGTGTCAAAGTACCCATTCATTGAACCAGTGGAGAAAGAAAACAAATATGAACCTCCAATAGAATGCAAGTGTATGATTTGTAGTTGGAAATGTAAAAGAGACAAGAAGTTGCAGCTAAAGCTTGACACTATAGAAATGTATATCGGTAAAGTTTATGAAAAAAAAAATATAGACGGAAAGGAACAATCAGTAGAATGATGGAAATCAAAGGAAGAATGTCTTCATGTTAAGTATGCCACAAAATATGATGAACATACGCAAAGAATGTTGAAGCTTGCTACATGTGGAGGTATAATTGAGGCTCAATCTGGAAAAGTAATGGAAGGAGTACAACTGGCAAAAACTATTCAAATGAGTGTTTTTTTTCATATTTTGTCCAGAGCGCATCCTATGGCAGACTACCCAAAATATTTTAATTTATTATTTTTTGGGGGTGTTCCTAACTTTCCTAGTGTGCATTGGTCAGTAAACGCTAGATGGGAATGGGAAAGTTGTTTTGCTACAGTGGAAAAGCAAGATTTAAAGGAGAAAGTAAAAGAGTCAAACTTCATTACATTATCTTTAGATGAAGTTACTATGGTAGATTATACTTCTTAGGTTTGTATGTGTGTGTATACTATAAAAAAAATGTCTACCAAGCTCATCTTCTCTATGTTCATAAAATCAAGGACTGTTCAACATCACAAAATCTATTTGAACTAGTCAAGAAATCTTTGAATGAAATTGGAGGTATGGATGACTTGACAATTGCCAAAAAGTTGGTGTGTGTAGGAGCTAATAGAGCTGCAGTAATGCAAGGTCATTAGACCAATGTTTGCACAAAGTTACAAACTACTTGTGCACCATACATGCTTGGAATTCACTGCATGGCCCACAAAATGAATTTAGCATTTAGAATTATAAGCAAGTATCAAAAGTTGAAAATCTAGTCTGCAAGCTCTACGGATACTTCTATCGAAGTCCCAAATGTTTTACAGAATTTCAAAATTTTACTGATGGGATAACAATAGGAAACAAGCTTCTTAAGTATGTTGATACTTGATGGATCTCCTTGCATGGACCTTGATTGGAATAATGTATCGTAACATAGTAGACAAAGTTCCTAACCTCTTACATACGTTAAGCGATATAGAGACACTCTTGACTTTAGCTAGTCTTCTCCCCATGCTAGATGAAATGAAAAAGCTTATGAAGAAAGCACAAGAAATAAATATGTATATCTATGAATATAAAAAACTACATAGAATGGCATGCATGGCCCTTGATCATCTATATCTATATCTAACTTCTCAAACCCCAAATTTTTTAAACTGGCAAAAAATTATAGATATGAATCATCCTAAAAATTATTTACAGTTTAATGCAAGCAGGAACTTATGTGTCTTTGTACATGGATTTGAGATACCAATGTACCATTGTACGATGGCTCTATCAAAGAAGTACATGTTAAAAAGGAATATTTTAATGACATTGTTAAATATAGTAGTGATAATTTAAAGGAAATTGCAAAATCTCTTTCCACAGAGATTTATCATAGATTCCCTCAAGATGAAATACTTGAAGCCATGTCTATTGTGTATCCTTAATTTTGGACTCAAGGAAACCGAGATAGCCCAAGCTATTTTCATGATAAAGTAATTACCTTGGATGAATACTTTTCAAAAAGTGTAGAATATAATGAATAGACAATAGAAGGAATTATAAATGGAGATAAGCTTAGAGAACAATGTAAGTGTTTTGTAAGAAGTATGATGGACCATTTTGATTCCATGGATAAGCCCATGGAAGTGGGATCAATAAAAAAGGCTTGGAAAACCTTAGGTCAACGTGAAATATTATGTGATTCGATATCATAATATTTCAAACTTGTTGATTTATGTCAAACAATGATATTGGGGCCAATGGAGGATGAGAGAGTTTTTAGTTTATTGGTGTTTTTTAAATCAAAGATAAGAAACAAACTAGACAAGAATTTGGAAAATTGCTTGAGGGTGTTTGGAACTACATATAATGTCAAAACTTTTCCTTTTGAAAGAGCACTCACAATCTGGAGGTCCATATGCAAAAGAAGAGGGTTGTGTAACACTTCAAATGTTGGTAGTGGTGGCACTGGTAGTGGGACAAATGACAATGACGCAATGAATGTTGAATTTGAGATGAAGTTAAGTGGACGTACATAGGGCAAATAAAATGAAGACCAGACTCAAAATTAAGACAACTCTTTTACTTTATCTCAACATCAGTTTGAGGACCCTGGCTTGATTTGGAAAATGGAAGCGAATTAGCAGTTTTTAGGTATTTATACTACACTTCATGAATCATACTCCAAACTGTAGTTGATGATATTTTATATTGTATTCCATAAAATTGTGAATCATATTGAATACATTAACATGTTATTAATAATTTCATATTTTAATTATGTCATAATGATAATTCTACATGTACTCAGTGATTCATCATTCAACTCAATGCTTAATGTTTCCTTGCTAGCGTGGATTTGTGCATAAAACATAAAATTTATAATAAAGTAAAATTTTGATTTTTGATTTGATGTGATTTTACATCATTTTTCACATTTTATGAATTATTTTGATCAATGCCTTATCCGCAACTGATTCAAAAAATGAAATATACTCCTACAATAGGCCAAAGCATGGTTTTTTATAACCTCGTCACCTTACAATGAGAAACCGAGCAAAGAACAACACTTATCACACTACTTATAAATTACTATTGCATTTCCATTCACACAATCTTTGATAAATAACTGAAAGGAATATTAATCCATTCCTTAAATAGAATATAAAATCTCAACATCCATAACATAAACACATGGTGTGATATGACAACTTATAAATAACCCTTGATTATTTTGAGTCAAAATATAGTGAATACAATATTGGAGAGAAAGATAGGTTGATGTTCAAAATTAAATAAATACACTTAAGTATTTGAGCCATCTTTTGCTATTACAAAGAAAAATTACAACATTTCCTATATGTGCTATCAAATAGCTTAAACTCTCCAAAAAGAGCTTATAGAGAATGAGATGAAAGATCAAAAAATCAAAACGCTTTGAAATTTTGAATGAGGCTCTGGATTCCCTTTTATAACATAAGGGAAGCAACAAGTAGAGAAGTGAAAAACCTTATCCCAAAACTTTCTGACATTGGAATTCACGTATAGGAAGCATAGGACTAAAATAATGGATCCACACACAGGCCAGGTAAAAAATTATACTGTCTATTCCATGTCTTAAACATATCCTCAAAAGGCCAGTCATGAGTTAAGATATTTTCCGTATTCTCAAAATTTTGATGATACTTGGCATCAAGTAAAGCACTGGCCTCTCTACAAAAAAATTTCATTGTTTGTTCTGCAATGACCATTCTATATGAATAGGAATCAAGTTGATTTAAATCAAGTTTATCATCTTTGCAAATTAGAGGGAAGAGTGTGGGGATTACAATATTTAAACTATCCTTCCATTTCTCTAGGCTCTTCAACTCCCCATTATCTTCTAACAGGTGGGGTACAAACCTTTTGTCAACATTTATTAAAGAGCTCATTTTTTCTCATGCAGCTTCAATTATACTTTCCAAATACCCTTTATGATTTCGTGCCATCTTGAAAATCTTAAAAGTAAGATAGATACTAGTTGGGGCATCAGATGTGTTTGCAATACATTTCTTCCAAAGATGAAAATCTAGGATTCCATTGTTCAAATATACATTTGAGTCATTCTTGACCCCCACTTATTCTGGTAATGGAATTTCTCAAATTCAAATATGACACACGAGTATTTTCCATCCTTAATATTTTAGACAATTTGTGCTCTAGGATGAATGTTGCAATGTGCACACTCTCTTTTTACTGATTTTGTTGAGCATTCTTCAACTGCTCTTCCAGCATTTGAATCTTTTCTTTAAGCTCTATGTTTTCAATCATCACATGATCAGGGGGAATTGTAGAAGAGGAGCCTACTTCCTACACACTTTCAAGAAGGGATGTTTTTTGAGCCAATAATACCTATTGTTGGTTGTAAGCTTCCATGATATCATTATGTTCCTTCAACACTATATTAATTATATCTTGCAACCTTTGAATAGTAGCTTCATTAAAATTTGTAACATCTACCACTAATGCAACAGCTTTAGGGGAAGAGGTGTCAAACACCCTCTTTACAATCAAGCTCCCTTTGATACCCTTACCCTTTAATGCTTTAGAAATCACAAGCTTTTTTGTAGTTGGGGCAAGGGCCCAAATTGCAAGGGCTTCCCAATGTGGGTTGAACCCTGATCCTGACAATACCATCTACGCTTACTCTTTTATGGAGAAAAATGATCCTTCTTGTTTCCTAATAGTATCAAAGACAATTATAGAAGCAATGTCCCATTTAGAGAGCAATAACAATCCACTATCTTCCACCATTCTTCTCCCTTTGTCAGGCATGATATTTTTGGGCTCAAAATTCATTTTTTCCCTTTCCTTTGCAGCTACTTCATCATACTTTTCTCTAGGCATATCTGCTTGTGCCAACTGAACTCTTTTAAGGTACTCCTCCCTCTTTGATCTCAAATAAACTCTTTAAACTACTAGGATTTTATAAACTCATCATCAAACATGAATTGTAAACATTCCAATTCCCTCACATCATTGAGGTTATCTCTCCCCATAGTCATGTCCAACCCGAACCTTTTATGAAGAAGGCCAACAATATTTGGTCTTGGGGGGATGGCATATATTACTGAATTTCATCCATGGTGATATGAACATATTCACTTTCATCTAGATTGATGGAATTGTCAACCAACAATGGCGGTTGCTCAATTTTCATCCTCTTTTGTGGTTTCTCTATTGGGGGAGAATCATAATCCACACTAATTGTTTGAGGGGAAGGAGAGGGAGTGACCTGTGGTGGTTTTGATTGCACATTTTCTCTAATAACAGGCCCCTAGGGCTAGGGCCTTTTGATATAGAGGTCAGGTGAAGGTCTAGGTTTCTTTTCTAGTTTCTCTTCCAGGATAGGGGCCTTACCTACAACTCTGTCAAAATTCTTCAACACCGCCTCAATCTTGGCAATTTGGTCAACAATATCAAAAAATTCTCCACAATAATCCTTATCATTCTTTATCCTAACAGTCTTTTCCTTCTTGAATGAAATCCATTTTTCCTTTATGTATTTTACTCATATTCATCCTTGCAATTTCTTATGAAATATTTGTTTTCATCAACCTAATGGAAAAAATTGGACCTTTTAATACTTTTCCTAACCTCGTGTATGAAACCTTCAAGGTCAAAATAACTGACATTTAACTGAAATAAACTGTATTCCCCAAGAATTTCTTTTAGCCTATCTAATTCATCTCTAGTAAAAGTGAAATCTGAAAAGGTAGTAACATAAGGGGGAAAAAACCTTTTCTTTTGTTTCCTTAAATGAAATTGATCAATCTCATTCAATTGCCATATAATTTCCATGAATGACAACCTAGGTGACACATATCTGGGTAGCACATGGGGGTCTTGAGGGCACTCATATATTCTAATAACATCTGAGTTTTCATGGAGGTAAAAATCTCCCCAATTATGTTGTACTCCTAACTCTGGCCTCCTCTTTTTGGGCCTAAGGAAATCCAAAATTTCCTTGTACAATCTAACTCCAGGTAGACCCAACCTTGCCATGACTTGTCTTACAAAGCAATTCTCAAAAAAAAATATTTGAACTCACTACAATGTTAATCCCAAATATGGCTCCAACATTGCACTAGGAGATCGTTGCCCTCTTTATTTTTCATGTTCAGTAGTAAAACTCTACTAAAATGATATTTCCCTTTGTACAAAATCATATGGAAAAGGAGATAATACCACATCAAATTCACCTCCAGCTCCTTACCACTTTTCCTTCTCTTAATGTCTATCAGCCGATTGTGAATAGCCTCAACTAAAAAGCTGGCATAGTCAAAGTCACTATTGACAAAAGGATTATGTATATCAATAGCCATTTACATAAGAGGTATCTCCATTTTTTAGCGTGCATCTTCTCCCAACACCTGGCATAATTCCCAATATTTTATTTTGAAATAGTCTTCAAAATACTTGACATCAAAAGGCTCATGTTCGTTATCAGGGATTCTCAATGACTTTCTATAGAAGCTTTTTTGTCTAAACCTAGGGAGTCATTTCACTCTAAAACTATTTTTGTCTTGCTTGTATTTTCTTCTGAAAGAAGAAATGTCTATAACCTTATCTATGGCCACATTGAGTCTAAAAACCTCACAAATAAACTCCCTGGTTATATCCATTAGGACACTTCCATCCAATGCCCTAATTACTCTAATATTCTCATCATACCCAGAAGCAAGGCATCTGATGAGTTCCACATTTATAAAGACATTAGGAACAACCAACTTCCCCAAATCATAGGTCCATGAATTGGAGATAGGGGAATGGCGATTTCCTTTTCTATACCAGTGTGGAACAATTCCCACCCAGTGACTGTGTCATCCTAGTACTTCAGGTTAGCATCTCTATATTTTTTGGCTATGTCTATCATCCCTTGTACTGCATTAAGTTCGAGGTTATGTTGATGTTGAGGCTTATTTGAGGAACCCAACAATTGGGCCAAAATATCCTCCTCAAAGGATCTTTTAGATGTAGAGCCAGAGGGTTGGGTGTTTGGACGACTCATAATTCCAAAATGATTTAAAACTAATTTCTACAATATTTTGCAGCAGATTTTGTAAACATGATTATGAACTTCAAGACTAACAATGGTGAATTTTTCCAAGAAGGGTGTACCTATTTTTTAATTGTTCAGAGTCTCAGCTCAAGTTGACACGAAATGGGCACACCTCTGTGTTTTTTGCTACTTTTCCAGACCAAACAAATGAATTGAAATTTTATGAAGGAAATTATGAGCCATCATCCCTCACATCCGACATTACTTCTTGTTCACGCGAGTGCAATTCATTCATCTACCCATTTATCAATTTTGAATGTGGGTTGTCCATGTGGAAAGAGACGTACAAATCTCAAATTTTAATGATGAGTAAAGCCTTTATTTTCTTGAAAATGATGCAACCATCCCCTCTATCCAATAGAATCCTCCCACATCCCACATGAGAATATCATCACAAAGTGTCCTTCGATATTTTTGCAACCAAGAAAAGGACATGCCACAATAGGCCCACAAAATTGTGGAATCCTTTATCTTTTTCCATGTAGCAGCATTCTATGGAGCCTTGAAGTTCTTGAAAAGGATGTAACCATCCCCTCTCCAATAGAATTCCCCCACGTCCCACATGAGAATATCATCACAGAGTGTCCTTCTGCAGTTCCACAACAAAGAAAATGACATTCCGCTATGGGCCTCGGACTTGCGGAATCCTTTATCTTCCACCACGTAATGAACGTAAAACAATTAAATTACAAAAAATCAAAGGTTTTGATTTTAATTTTTGATATTAAAGGGGCACTTCCTAGCAAAATGGGATGCAGGACTCATGACATTGATACCCATAAGTCAAAACTTAAAGACCAGTCAAAAAGTCAATGATGTCAACAACAAAACATAAGAACACCAGAGTTTCAAGATAATAGGGTTTTAGAAATCCCTAGGTTACAGACCTAACAACCCTAATTTAACCAATTGAGGATTACCAAGAATTTTATATTCCAAACTATAGTTGATATTTTATATTGCATTCCATGAAATTATGCATCAGATTGAATAAATTAACATATTATTAATAATTTCATATTTTAATTGTGTTAAAGACCAATCAAAAAGTGAATGATGTCAACAAAAAAACATAAGAATGCTACGGTTTTAGGATAAGAGAGTTTTAAAAAGCCCTGGGTTGCAAACCCAACAACCATAATTTAACCAATTAAGGATTACCAATAATTTTATATCCCAAACTATAGTTGATATTTTATATTGTATCCCATGAAATTATGCATCAAATTGAATAAATTAACATATTATTAATAATTTCATATTTTAATTGTGTTAAACATGTACTCAATGATTCATCACTCAACTCATTGCTTAATAACATATTAACAGCAGTAGCATATACAACGAGGAACGTTAGCAATCATTTAATGTGTATCTAGTAGTTGAAACTATATATTTTCTTCAATTGATAAAATAAATAATACAAATAATTGAACATCAGCACTTACTGAATTTGAGTTTTTTATTGATTTTCAAATGAAGGAATACATAGAGGAAATGCAAAATCTTGCTCAAAGACAACTCTACATAGAGCTGAGTTGGAACTTGGAAACTCATATTATCTATATCAAATCATTTTATCTCCTTTTGTAGCAACTTCCAGTGTTCAGGTGGTGGAATTGTCATTTGTTCTAACTGATGTTGTTTGACTTGAAAATTTGTTAACAATTCATGATTGAAATTGGAACCTGACTTGAATGTTTCAGTCAAATTTGCATTCAAAGTTATCAGTGGTTTGATGGAATCCAAATAGTTCACCTCATCTAGGTTCTAAGGAAACTGGTCCAAATCAATCTTCCTTACACCCTGCATCTTCCATCAGAAATCATCCTTTCCAATGAATCGCTCATTTGTGTCAAAAAAACCTCGGAAACCAAGATTTTTCAAGTTCCTTACCTTTTCATCCAGCTTCTTCATCTTTTTTGCAGCCAAGTGCACAAATTCCATTGTTTCACGCATTCTCAAACACTTTTGAATAATACATGACAACATCATTGAGGCATCAATCTAATTATTAATCCCTATTGATTTCAATTCATTGTCACTGGCTTTGTAGATTGTTTGTTGTATTGAATAAGACAACTGAGAGGGGGGTGAATCATTTGTAACAAATTTAAACCTTTAAATCATTCACCGGAATAAATCCTTAACACTACTTAAAATGATTAAAAATTAACTACAAGTGTAGAAACTAAAAACCATCACACAGACACAACAATACCAGATTTACGTGGAAAAAATAATAAGGGAAAAACCACGATGAGGATTAACTCACACCATAGAGAATATCAAAACTGATTACAAAGTCTCGCTGCCAAAACAAGGACTCAATGTCCAAATCAGGACTCACTATCCAAATCAGGACTCACTATCCATATCAGGACTCACTGTCCATATCAGGACTCACTATCCATATCAAGACTCACTGTCCAACAGGGCTAACCACCCAAAGGGCTCACTACCACAAAGATACAAAGAAGATAGAAGAGATATGTTACAAAGAGAAGAAAATCTCAATGCAACAGATATTTCCACCACAATTTGCACAGCCACTTGCATACATGCATGAATGATAGTGTACACCTTCAGCTCACTGCATCTGGAAACTCAAAATTTAGACTTCACACTAATCTACCACACTCGCATCACACACATGAACTAATTCACATCTCTCTGCTCTATTTCTTTGCACTTATCTCTCTTTGTACATCTTTTCACCACTAACTCATCCTATATTTATACCATCTTCAACTTTGAAACATATCCAAATTTGGCCATCCATCAATGAATTCAAATTAGGTCAGCACCAAAAAATCCTAGGGTGGAATTAAAATGAGGGCGACCCAAACACACGCTTGATGAGGACCCAAATAGGTCTAACACGCTTCATCAAATTCAAAGATATTGTTCAACACAAAGTCAACCAAACTAGTGTAAAACACATAGAAAAATTAAGCACGATCCTTCCAGATTCCAAAATTATCTTCAATGCAATCATAACAACTTAACTCTAGAACCGCAAATCATAAGACTTTACCAAAGAGAAATTTAGACCAACAACATTTCACCTGGACCTCAGCCAGAAACATAGAAAACCACAGTTCACAACTGGTGAACACAACTCGCACTGTATAATGAATTAGAAGCCAAAAATATAGACATACAAGCTTTCAACAAACATGATCAACATATCAGAACCACACAACCATAGGAGAAAATCCCGGAGCAACAACTAAACACTTGCAACCTTTCTTTAATACAGTTTTCTCAATATCCTTGACATGAACAACAAATAACCTACAACCATGACATCAATGACAACATCAACCAATTGATAACCAATTGACCAGTTAACATCAATGAAAACAACTTCATTCTTGTGACAATATCCCTCTTTGTCATTGATGGAAACACATGATGTGAAAAAACATCAAAGACAACATACTAGCTCGGAATACACTTCTCAAGATTTTTCTTTCTATTTCTCCCCCTTAGTAGATAATCTTTTTCACATTCTTATTTTCCTCTTTTTCACATTCTTTCTCTCCCCCTTTGACATCAATGGAAAACAAAATATATATTTTACATTGATTTCATCTTTGACATTAAAAATAGAATACTCATACAATGGCAACACATGACACTACCTACTCCCCCTAAGAGGTAGCCACCAAAACATCAGTCTAGAAGAAAGATAGATCCATAGATCCACCAGACAGATGCACCTACATATGCATCTAGTTCAAGAAAGGAGGGGAAATGACCCCTAACTTCTCCTGGAGATACTCAAAAGAATCTTTAGCAAGAGCCCTCATAAATATATCAGCAATTTGATCCTTCGTCGAGACATACTCAAGATTTACTTCATTCTCCATGACCTTCTCTCTCAAGAAATGATACCTGATAGATATATGTTTTTTCCTCAAGTGCATCACTAAATTCTTTTAAATGTTAATTGCAATTGTGTTATCACAAAAGATAGAAATAAGATCATCATGCACCACTATGATATCTTTCAATGTCTATTTCATTCCATAGAACTTGTGTACAGCAAGATGCAGTAGCAATATACTCAGCTTCGGCAGTAGAAAAGGAAACTAAATCTTGATTTTTACTCAACCATGCCACCAATCTACAACCAAGAAAGAATGCACCACCACTTATACTCTTTCTATCATCTACAAATCCAGCCCAATTTGCATTTGTATAAGCACTTAGTGTAAATTAAGTATCCCTAGGATACCATAACCCATAATCTGGAGTGTCATTCAAATATCTAAACATTATTTTAATAGTAGCAACATGTGTTTCCTTAGGATCTTCTTGAAATCTAGCCACAAATCAAATAGCATGCATAATATTTAGTCTAGTAGCATTCAAATACAACATTCCACCAATCATATATCTATATTTTCTCTTATCAATCTTAGGTGAATCATCATTTTTACCTAATTTGCAACCAGTCACCGTAGAAGTGCATATCGGTTTGGTACCATCCATCCCAAACTTCTTCAACATCTCTTTCACATACTTAGACTGTGAAATAAAAATTCCTTTCTCTATTTGATTAATTTGCAACCCAAGAAAGAAATTCATCTCTCCAAATATAGACATTTCAAATTCTTTTTGCATCTCTTCCACAAACATCTTACACATAGTTTCATTTCCTCCAAAAATAATGTCATCAACATATACAACCACAATCAAGATTTTTTCATTTTCAATTTTAAAATAATGATTACTATCTTTTGTACCTTTTCTAAAACCTTGTTGAATCAAATAATTTTCTAACATTGCATACCAGGCTCTAGGAGCTTGCTTCAATCCATATAAAGTTTTCTTCAATTTGCACACCATATCCAGTTGATCTGACAACTGAAATCCTTCTAGTTGTTCCATGTAGACCTCTTCTTCTAGCTCACCATCCAAAAATGCAGACTTGAAATCCATATGATAGACCTTGAAATCTTTATGAGTGGCAAATGCTAAGAACATCCTTATAGCTTCCATTCTTGCCACTGGAGCAAAAGTCCCCTAAAAATATATGCCTTTTAATTGTGAGTAACCTTTACACACAAGCCTCGCTTTGTTTCTAACCACTTCTCTATTCTCATTCAACTTCTTTCTGAATAACCACTTTGATTCAATAATGTTCTTGTTTTCCAGACTTGGGACCAATTCCCAAGTTTGATTTTTCTCAATCTATATAAGTTCTTCTTTCATAGCTTTCATCCAATGTTCATCTTTACATGCTTCACTTATAGTTTTCGATTCAATATTAGAAATTAAGCATAGATTTACCTCACCAATAGCAGCTTTGCTTCTTGTCAATACTCCTTTTGTCTTGTCTCCAATGATCTAACTTTCTGAAAGATTCTTTTGCACATATTTAGGTGTCTTACGAGACACCACCGGAGCTTGTTCTTCTCTTTCATTTTCTTCATTTTGCTTCTCTTGCTCATCCTTTTCATGTTCTTCCACAATTTCTTCAATTCTTATGCAATCAAGTTCATCAGATACATATCCATCAACATCAATTGAATTCTTCATCGCTTCATCAACCTTGACATTTGCATTTTCCACAATCCTTCTTAGTCTTTTATTGAAACATCCGTAAACTTTTCTTTTAGTAGAATATCCAAGAAAAATTCCTTCATCACTTCTTGCATCAAAATTTCATAAAGTTTCTTCATCTCTTCTAATATAACATTTGCTTCCAAATATCTTGAAATACTTAACAGTAGGAATTCTTCCACACCATAGCTCATAGGGGGTATTTGTATTGTTTTCTCTTGCTTGAACTCAATTGAATACATAAATAGTAGTATGAATAGCTTCTCTCCAGTAAAATTATAGTAAACCAGCCTTAGTAATCATTGATCTAGCAGCCTCTTGAATTGTTATGTTCTTTCTTTCAACAACTCCATTCTGCTGAGGATTTCTTGGGGTAGATAACTATCTTTTTATTCCATGCACTTCACAAAACATATTAAACTCATGGGAGGTGAATTCTCCACCTTTGTCAGACCTTAAATGTTTTATCCTCAAATTTAATTCATTTTCAACCATAGCTTTGAATGTCTTGAATCTATCTAATACATTAGACTTCTCTCTAAGAAATGCAACCCATGTATATCTAGAATAATCATCAATCAAAAGCATAAAGTACCTTTCACCTTGTAGACTTCTCACTCTTGTAGGACCACAGAGATTTGTATGAATTAAATCTAGTAGTCTGGTAGTAGATTACTCCTTTGATCTGTAATGCCTTCTTGCTTGCTTTCCAAACTGGCAATTCCTACAAATGGCATTAACTGGCTTTGTAATCCTTAGTAAATCTCTCACGGCCTGAACAGCACTAATCCTTGCCAAGTTATCAAAATTCATGTGACACATTCTCTTATGCTACAACCAATTTTCATTAATCTTAGTCATAAAGCATCGTCCATCAGCTCACTTAAGTTGATAGATATTTTCTTCATATTTCTTTCCAGTAGCAATCACCGTTCTGGATCCTTTCTTGATCTCACATCTCTCATCCTCAAATACAATACTTTTTCCTTTATTGCACATTTGTCCAAAACTCAAGAGATTATTCATTAAAACCTTAACATAGTAGACATCATCAGTATTATTCTTTCCATCAAAACTTACTGAACGTATCCCACAAATTTTAGCACCAGTGTCATCTCCAAACATAACCAAGCTCCATCATATTTTTCAAATTTAGAAAACTTACTCTTATCACCAGTCATGTGATGTGAACAACCACTTTCAACAACCCAATAGTTATTTTCTTGTTTAGCATATAGGGAAGAGATTATAGTACCTTCATTTTTCTCCTTCTCTGGAGGGCATTCCTTCACCTGTTTTTCAAAACTAGCAGAATTAGGTTCATCTTTCATAGCCAAGAACAAGCATTCATTGTCATCAAGGTCTCCATAATCATATTCCTCATCAGATATACTAGCATCCTCATTCACATAATATGATTTGTTGATCTTCTTACATTTCTTTTCTTTCTCATATGTGTGTTTATTCCTCTTAGCTCTTTCTGGACACTTTGCAGCATAATGACCTATTCCTCCACAACTAAAGCACTTTAAGGGTAACTTACCTTCATACTTGTTGGAGCCTTTCCTCATCCTTCTCACAAAGTCAGCTTCTACTTCATCAAAAATTTCTTCAACCGGATCTTCAGCTTTAGTAGCCTTAAAAGCAGTCTTTGATTTGAATGCAATGCTCAAATTTGGCTTCCTCATCTCATAAGATGCCAGAGATCCCAACAACTAATCTTTAGTGTAAGTCTTATAATCTATATTTTGTTCAATAGCACATACCTTTTCGCTATAAGCATCAGGGAGAGTTCTAAGAATCTTCTTTGCAATCCTAGTTTCATCTATAGTAACACCAAGTCCTTGCATTCCAGCTACTACCTCATCCAATCTTTGTACATAAGCTTTAACATTCTCATCTTTAGACATATGTAGGAGCTCAAACTATGTCTCCAAATTCTGCAATTTTTCTTCTTTGACCCTTTCATCACCTTCATGCACCTTTTCCAAAGCATCCTAGACTTCTTTAGCAGTCTTTAGATTTTGAACTTTAATCAAATCAGAATGTACAATACTATTTTTCAAAATGTACTTCGCCTTATTTTTTGCTTCATGTGCCTTGATCTCATCAATCGTAATCGGACCATTAGCAGGAGGAGTGTACAGATTCTTCAAAGCTTTCTCCACATCATATCCACAATACTCCATATATTATTCCATAAGTATTTTCCAGATAGCATAATTAGTTCCATTGAACCTTGGATAATCATGAGTAACTTTTCCAACAATCTCGGACCTTCCTTAAGCAGTTAAGCTCTTCTCCAAGGAATCAAGCTCTGATACCAATTGTTGAACAAGACAACTGAGAGGGGGGTCAATCAGTTGTAACAAATTTAAACCTTTAAATTATTCATCAAAACAAATCCTTGACATTTCTTAAAATGATTAAATGTTAAGTGCAAGTGAAGAAACTGAAAACTATCACACAAACACAACAACACTAGATTTACATGGAAAACCTGGGCAATAAGGGAAAAACCACAATGAGGATTAACTCACACTACAGAGAATATCAAAACTGACTACAAAGGCTCACTACCAAAACAAGGACTCACTTTCTAGATCAGGACTCACTGTCCAACAGGGCTAACCACCTGGAGGGATCATTGCCACAAAGATACAAAGAAGTTAGAAGATATATGTTACAGAGAGAGACAATCTCAATGCAATAGATATTTCCACCACAATTTTCTCAACTACTTGCAGACATGAATGAATGATAGAGTACACCTTCAACTCACTACATTCAAAAACTAAGCATTTAGACTTTGGACTGATCTTCCACACTCGCATCACACACACCAACTGATTCACATCTATTTTGCATCTATCTTCTCTATTTCTTTGCACTTATCTCTCTTTGCACATCTTTTCACCACTAACTCATCCTATATTTATATTATCTTCAACTTTGAAACATATCCAAAGTCGGCCATCCATCAATGAATTCAAATTAGGTCAGTTCCAAAACATCCTAGGGTGGAATTTGAATGAGGGCGACCCAAACACACACTTGATGAGGACCCAAATAGGTCCAACACACTTCATCAACTTCAAAGATAGTGTTCAACACAAGGTCAACCAAACCATTGTAAAACAAATAGAAAAATTAAGCATGATCCTTCCAGATACCGAAATTATCTTCAATGCAATCATAACAACTTAACTCTAGAACCGAAAGTCATAAGACTTTACCAAAGAGAAATTCAGACCAACAACATTTCACCTGGACCTCAACCAGCAACATAGAAAACCACAATTCACAACTAGTGAACACAACTTGCACTGTACAATGAATCAAAATCCAAAACACTAGATATAGTAGCTTCCAACAAAAATGATCAACATATCTTAACCACACAACCATAGGAGAAAATCTCAGAGAAAAACCCAGAGCAACCATTGAACACTTGCAACCTTTCTTCAATACAATTTTCTCAATATCCTCGACATGAACAACCAATAACCTGCAACCATGACATCAATGACAACAAAAACTAGTTGATAACCAATTGACAAATTGACATCAATGACAACACCTTCATTCTTGCAACATGTTGAACTTGATTTGCATATTTCTCTACTGCCAACACATTTTTGTTGTCTATTAAATATTTGTTGAGCTTCTTATAATGTAGTCTCATAGCATTAATCAATTGAAACGATTCACACAAATGATCAATCCTCTACAGTATTTCCTCCTAGATATTTTTTCTCATATGCCTCATTGTTTCTCTACAAAATGTAGTTAACTTATTTTGACAAGATTTTATCTCATTTTTTTATTCTTTCAGCTCCGTTGCCAATCTTTCACTTTTTTCTCTCTTTCTCCAATTTTTGTTCCCACTGTTGATTTGATTTCCCCATGTTTTGTCTTAATTTTCTAAAGTGTATTTTTCCTCATTTATTTTTTCTCTCATCTAACCTTTTCTTTAGTTCATTCAATTTCACCTGTGTTTGTTTATCCTCTTTGCTTGTTGATGTAGAGGCAAAAAAAAAATTATAATTCATTGCTCTTCTTATCTACTGCTTTCCTCTTTGATTTCTCATTTTCTAGGTTTACTTGTAACTTTTCTATTTGAATTTGCAACCTTTTTCTCTCTCTCTTGCTTTAATAATGATGTGTACACCAATTCATTGTTCTTCTTTGATCCATTAATTTTGTCAGTATTTTTGTATCCAAAAAAATACAATTGAAATCTACTCACCTAAAATTCAAATCGATCCATCTAATTTGCTCGTTTATTTTGAACTGTGGGAACAATAAACATGTACTCCATGATTTATTTATTTGGGTCAAATGTGGGTAATACTTGGTTGTTGTAGGCTCTAAATTTATAGCAGATGAACTCTCCATCAGTTGCTTCCTTTCTTTTTTATACAATTCTGATTTCTTTTTAAACTTATCATTGTAATCAAAACCTGGGGACACAAAAATAATGGAATGCTTGAATGGTGAAGAACTAGGAGTACTTGCAGTTGTTGTTGTAGCCACACTAACTGGAGAAGTATCTAGAAATAACTCCTTTTTGGTGAAACTGGTAGTTGGACTTAGATCTATCATAATCCTTGCCCTCTTCAGTATTCCTTGATCACTAGGTGTTTGTGTGGTATCTTGTATTGTTGGCCTCTTGTGTGTAATTTTTAATTGTTGTTGTAGCACATGTTGACCACTACTAGTACTAGTACCCATACCATCGCCACCAATGGCAGTGCTAATTGCACTAGTTTCTCCACCATGGGCATGTACTAGTTGTGATTGTATCTAACCATGAGGATTAGGATTTGAAGTTGTAACAAAATGAATTGTTTTAGTTGTACTTGTATTCCCTTGGTCCATTTTATCAGCTCCAAGTTCTTGTTTATCAACTAGTTTTCTATGCTCTACATCTGCTACCATCCAAGGGTCGTGTCCTTGGGACCCCAAAGTACCACCTTCATAACCCATTTTTTTTTCTATGGCTGCTCCTAAAGTAAATGCTTGTTTTGTGGCCTCACTTAAACTAGATTGTATTTGTACTCTTTTTTCTTCCCTATCATCATTTGATTCATCATCATTTTCTTCACATTCATTGGGATGAACTATATTCCACAACTTGTTAAACTCATAATCTTCTTCATTATCTCCAAACTTTGCAAGAGTTCTTGGTTCACCTAGATCCTTCCTCATAGTCCAAAAGGTAGTAATTTTTTATTGTGACCAATTTTTTCTGTGCATTCCTTATCTAGATAATCTGGCATTTCTACTCTACTAGATGGTGTATCACTTTTTTCATAAAAATTGTTGTACCTCTTGATTTGATTCTTTGCTCTTGTTTGTTGGTGCAATGCCATAATTTTTGCTGAAAATTGTTCAAAAGAAATACCTTTCTCATTAGCACTTTTCTCCATTGCTACTTTGACCTTGTCCCAAGAATCCTTGTTTCTCAAGTTTTCAAGCAAGGGTTTAGTTTGATGTTCAATTCTACTTGTAACATTCCTATTGGCCACAATCCTTGATTTAACAGTGTCACATGGATCATATTTCCAGTGACAAACAACATCAAAATTAAGTATTTCAAAATATCATGTGCCACACTAAATGCTTTTCTCTCAAATGTGAACCTTCCACATGAAAAAGGTAAAGAAGGAAATAAGCTCTTCTTCTACTGACTGAGAAAGTATTCTTTATCAGTACTTTCCATCTGCCTTACATATTTCAATGCAAAAACCCTTTCTATCACATGAATTGGAAGTTTGTATGGCTTTACTCTTGATCCATAAAATCTTAGCACATTGTATTATTCCATTAAGTAACAATTAGCAAATTTTATTTATTTTCCTAGTTGAATGCAATTTCTACAAGACATGGGCAATCTAGGTATTGGAGTATTTGTAATTGCTTGATATAATAGAGCTAAAAATTAATCTACAAAATGATTGTAGTTCCTTCGAGAATCATGTGTCCTTATCTTAGTGGTCCAATCATATACTGGAGACATTTTTTGCCTCAAGATTCGTATAGGGTTGAATCTAAAGCTTGTTGGTCTAAAACATTCCACTAAATTTGAATAGAAAAAAGTAGCACAAGTAGGTTGTGAACCTAAATATCTTGGTGGAACCTCCTTTAATCAATAAAAATTATTTATGCATGGATTCTACAATGTGCTCAAGATAGTTATATTTGACACATTTTTTAGCATAATGGATATTAAATACTATTTCAAGGAGGCTTGCACCCACTTCCCGATTGCTATCCAGTCTGAGGAAAAATGCTAGCATGAAAATAGTATCCTAAACTCATGGTCTAAAAATTTCAAAATCATAAGGAGGCTTATGATTACCTTTCAATTTTTTTCTAACCTCTTTGGTATCCTTGACTATTTTATTTAGGAAAGTATTTTTTTCCCTTTCAACCACTACTTCATAATCTCTACCAAGCTTTTCTACATCAATGTGGATGTTTCCAAATTATTCGGTTGTAAACCCCAACACTTTTCCAAATTCTTGTGCATTAATGGATAAAATTTCTTCTTTGCTATCTACATTAACAATTACTCTTTTTTATCATCATAATTGTTAGTGTAGACAACAATAAATTATAGGCAAGGGAAAACTTCATGTAACATCATGCACCCTAATCCAAGTACCCATGGTGCACTGACACTAGTAAGTTGTGTTTTCTTTGAAGCCTTATTGTCACATGAAAATCTAAGTTTCAAGGTAAGCCTACCATATATTTTAGGATCATAAATATCATGGTATTCATCAATGAAACTTGAGGTTTTAAGCAATCCATGATAATCTATTTTTCTATCCAATTTTGCTTTGCCTTTCCCAACAAATGGTGTTCTAGTGGTGGTAGACATGCTTGTACAATGTGAAATCCCTCTTAAGTCCTTAATTTTCCTCAAGTATCAAGTTTTCAATTCCCTAAACCCAAAGTTTGACAAAATAAAAATTCAAGAAATGATGAAACGTAGGAATTTTGTCTTTCACTTTCCCAAATTTTGATTCTTGAAAATATTAATACTGATAGGCATGGACTAACTTTGTAAGTTTGTTGGAACCCAAAATTTCCCTGGTGCACTACAATGAGCAATCTTAAATCTCCTTGTTTGCTAACTCTCTCACTTAAAAATAAAATCACTTAGTAGTAGAAAGCTCACTTTTCTTTTTTTTAATATTAAAGTGAATAAAACTTCAATGTGTTTCCTTCGTACTACATAATTAGTACATTACATTTCTCTAATGACACTTAAAAATAAATTCTCAAATGTTGATCTATGTACATCTAATGGTTATAGGGTGATTCTGGAGGTTTGAGTTTGCAAATGTAGCACTCTATGCATTTCATTCTAGAATGCAACTACAACCATCCATCAAATGTTCATTGAATGGTTGAGTAATTTATGATATAAACAATAAACATTTATTTTAAATTTGTTTTAAACTTTAGTATGCTAGGATACACAATCCTAATGGAGTCATTGAGATGATTCTACATGTCCATTCCACAATACCATGAGTCACATATAGATGTACTTGAAGCATCCTACAGACTCGCAAAATCCCTTTAAAAGAAAGACATTGATTTACATCAAGGCCAAGGGGTCGGTAACTTAACATTGAAAAGGAATTAATAAAATGACTAATGGTACCGATAACCAGGGGAGAATTTCAATGACAAATTAGAAATCAATAAGATTTTGGAAAGCCCTAGCAAGAGTGACAACTTTTAGTGTTTTTTTGTGTTTTTTGTCAATTTGATGGCAACGTTATTTTTTCGTTTGTATTGCTTTATGTTTTAAATATGCATGCAAATATTTCATAAATAGATAATACTTAATCTCTTAAAGGAAAAAAAATGATTTTTCTAAGTTTATTACATATTTCATTCCATTATTTTATTCCAGTTACATTACTTGTATAATTACTTGTATGATTTGAATAGACACTAAACACACAAAATAATTCTTTACTGAATGAATATCGAAGAATAACACAACCATTTATTTTATTACAAATGAAGTACAATGTTAAATTATTACATAGCTTTTTAAAGATGAGTAGAGCATGCAAGCTCTTGTTTTGTATAAACGACACGTCACTTTACATCAAACACAATTGATTACAAGTTGCTACTAATGACAATGGAAGAGCATTTCTTATACCATATTCTCAAACCAAAAGGCTTTCCAACCATGGTTTGGATCTTAAGACCTCAAATATAGTTCTACATTTATAATATGCTCAATCTGATGCACCAGAACAACCCAAAATGAAACAATTGATTCCAAGTTAATAGTGGCGGCTATGGGGTCCAAACCATATTACCAAACAAATGACTATGAGAATCTATAGGGCTTGCCTACCATGCTAGGGAAATGGGAGTTGTGAAGATAGAAAATGTACCTATCCTGGTCAGAAACCAGAGTCATGCAGAAGATAAGGGGTAGTAAATTTTCTACCACCATCTTCGTGTAGCTTCCATGCATCTGGATAGCCCAACATGACTCTAAAATTCCACAGTTCCTCTATGAGGGCCTCTATCAAAATGGAGTATGAGAAGTCGTCAGCTTTGAATGAAAACAAGATTAAAATACTAATGTGGGTGTACTCTCTATGAAAGGACTTATCTCCATTCTAATCTCCTCATCCTAGTTCAAAACTTTTCTAAGAAGTCAAGTGAACCAGATCAACTTCTTTCCAATTCCATCCATTCTGAACTTGAAGGAAATTTGTCTTTTACTCTATAACTACATAATTAGAGGTAGGAGAATTTAGAGTATCCTGAATAATACCACATCATCTTCTTGTTATGCCTTGCATAACCACCCCATTTTGTTTTGGATCAAAATGGGTCCCACTTTTTTTTTGTTTGTCTTTGGTGTTTTTGTTTGGGTCTTAGGAGTTGTTCTTTTTCCTCCTAAGTCTTTGTTTCTTTTTGGTCTGGCGGAAGTGGATCCAGGATGGAAACTGGACTCACAATTTTGTGAAGGTTCCAAGTCTCAGTTTAGATCTAGTTCTAGCCCCGCCCTTGCCTTGTTGTTTTTCTTTGTGTTTTTGGTTTGTCTTGCGCTCTTGGGTCTATTTCTCCCTTGAGTTGTCTTTCATTTGCTTGTATTTTTTTCTCTCTGGCGGAAGCGAAACTAGAAATGGAAATGAACTTGGAACTTTGTAAAAGTTTTGGATTCCATTTTGGTTCTGATCCCACTCCTACTTGTTTGCTTTGTGTTTTTTGTCTTTGTTGGTGTCTTGGTCAGGTCTAGTTTTCATTCTGATCCTGCTTCTTGTTGTTTCTTTTATCGTTGTCTTTGAGTTGATGTTTGTTCCTTTGTCGGGATCATAACTAAAATTAGAACCAAACTTGGAACTTTGTAAAAGTTCCATGTCCAGTTTTGGTTTTGATTCCACCCCTATTTCCCTTTGTTGTTTGTCCTTGTCGCGGGACTAGAACCGAATGTGAAATTGGATTAAGAGACTTGGCTAAAGTTTCTTGTTTTGCTCTGACTTTGTTTTTGCATCCACCCTACCTTCAATTTTCACATTGGTTGTTTACTCATTTACGTTTTTGGTTTAACGCCTGACTGACTACATTTATTGCATTAATTATAGCCCCCTCACATGTGTGAAATGCTTTTTAAATCCTAATCAAGGTTAACTGGCTCATTATTTTTATTGCTTAAGTTTTTTTAGTGAACCAGAGCTTGAGTAACTTTGAGAGGATCACAATTTGATTATAGAGGCACGTTGGTGAGTGGATTCTTATCGAGTTTCAACCTTTCTTGGTGGCATTTCGAGGTAGGGTCATTTTTTGTTTTGTTGGTGTTTTCATTTTCCTGTTCATGGTGTTCTTGCACATTCATAGGACCTTTCATGTGGATCTTCGCTTGTTCCCTTGTTTGTTTCTAGTTTCATTTTTTCTTTTTCCCATTTTTCATTTTGCTTTTTCTACTTTTTCGTTTGTTCTTTTGTCGTTTTGTTGTCGTTTTCGTGGCATGTATGTTCTGTTGTGCCCTAGTTTTTAACTAGGGTTTCATTTTGTGGGGTCTTTTGTGCTTTAAATGCTTTGAAATATGTTTGATGACCCCTTTGATCCTATTACCATGTTGATTCAGTAGTTTTCATGTTGGGTTATTGATGCCCTAATTACCTGAATTGACGAGTCACACAAACTAGGGTTTGTGCGATGACCTTTACAATGTCGAGCCCTAAAAGTTTAAAGCTCATCTTTGTCATGTTAAAGGATGAGGTTAGGCCACTTTATTTAAAGTTTCCTTGTGTTTTCATGTGACCCAAGTCTTAAGCTCATATGACCGCATCTTCAAAAATATCTTCATTTGAATGGTAAACTAGCAGAAGCAGATCCGAGAATGAGCTCATCCCATAAGTGTTTTGCATAGGATTTAATTCCCAAAATGATACTACTTCTGATGACTATTGACTTTGGTCTCACCCCTGATCTTTGGAAGAAGCAGAATCAGAGTGGGAAACGAATCTAGAACTATCGACTGGTTCCAGGTTCGGTATCCATTCCAATCCCAGTTCCAGTCTCGTTTCGGTTTTGATTTTGATCCCACCTATGTTAAAGGATTTTTGTTCCTAATTCTTTCCTGACTCTACTTCCAGTGGATATAAAATTTGACTAAGTATGGAGAGTTATCCTGAGGGAATAGAGAATGGTATGAGAGGTTATGTGTGATGTAATTATTTTCATGCCTTTTTTCATCTAATCTAGGATTGCATTGCAAGAATAGAGGATGTCAAGAGCATCAGAGGAAGCTTCTCAAAGGATCCAAGCTTCAAAGAGTTCAAGAGAAGGGACCAAACCAAAAAAGATAAAAGTGGAACAACTCCCTTACACCTTGAGGTATAAGCACCAAAGTCCCACAATTACAGCTCGCAAGGTGGATTCAGATTGGTTGGACATCACAGATACAAACTTAGGCCTATTTTATTATGAGGAGTTGCTAGAAGAAACATTCACAGAAGATGCAACAGGGAGAATAGAGAGAATTTTCCAATCTGGGTTGGCACATGTTGCTCTCTTTCCTTTATCATTCCAATGTCCAGAACTCATACTTACTGCAATTGGGGCTTACAATCCCGCAACCAAACAATGTGTAGACTTGCAGGGGAACATCATCATTGATGTTACTCCACAGATTATGAGGTTCATGTTTAATGCACCTACACCACAAAACCCTAGGCAACTTAATGAGGCATAGGCACTACAATTATACAGCAACAAGAAGGAAGCCAATAGGACTCACATGAACAAAAAATGGATGAGAATTGAAAAGAAATCCTTGATCAAGATTCCTAATCAGCCTAAGAGATTAGATTTTAGCAAGGAGATCAGTGACATTATCATGATGCTTTCCAAAGTGTTTGGGAAGAGATATTCTTCACAATTCAAGGAATGGATGTTTCCATTCATTCAAACCATTTTGGATGGTAGGCAACAATTTGATTGGCCAATGATTTTATCAGAGTGCCTACATAACCAGATGCTCAGAGTGAAGGAGACAAAGAGCTTCTTCATGACTTCCTATGTGATATATGCAGCTGCAAGGAGGGGAATTTTTCCTAGTTTGAATACAGTTGGAGTATTGGGAGAGGCCCCTAGACAAAAGAAGGTGTGGGATCATTATGATCATTTGACTTTGCAAACTTCTAAGTTGCATTATAGAAGAGTTAATGATGCATTCTTGTATGCCATCATTAATCAATTAATAGGAGATGCAGGATATAGACTGAGCAGGGATGCCATGGAATTCATTACAGAATGGGGACATTGGTACATCCAATACCCCAAGTTCACCTACTTCAAGTTGGCTGGTTTTGATGGCCATCCTCATTTACTACCTAGATGTTGCAATAGCATAATTGTTCTGATGGAATTCATCTATCAAGCTATAGGGGTCAACACCAAATTTGCTAATAAACATAAGCCTGGTTGTCACAAATTTACCATGAAGTTAGGAGAGTATAGTTGTGCACACAATGTGGCAGAAAAGGTGATTTTTGATGAATTTATCCATTTGAAATTGGGTTTATATACATCTAGGAAACATTTTGATCCTAAGCACAAGATGCAAGGTTTACTTCCTGCAGTTTTTTACAAGAATTTCAATTTGTTGGAGGATTTTTGGATGGACTTACAAGATGAGTATTACTTGAGAAGAAGGAATTATTAAAGGTTTCCCATCCCATTAATGATTGAGTATGAAGTGAAGGAATATATTCCTAACACATTATCAGATGATGGTGCAACCTTGGGTCCCCGGTATGATGTTGATAATATAGGTACCAAAGACTTGGATCCAGTGAATTGGGATGAAGAGGAGTCCATTGACATCAAGCAAGTTGCAAGGCTAGTCCTAGATAGAAGTATCCAATGGGTGGTAATGAGGATCAAGGAGCCTGAGGCTTAGCTTTCTAAAAAGAGAAAAGTTATAGGTACCACCCAGGGATATAGAAGAATAAAATGAAGGACAACTCCGAAGGAGCCATTGGAGTTCTTCCCTCCCAGCTTGATCCAACAATTCATGCTCAAGATGTTCCTGAATCACAAGGAGAGGGGACCACAATAGAAGCTGGAGGGGAGGCTTCATCTCAACCTAGTGTTTCAACAAAAGATGGAGGAGAAACCTCAACTAAACCTCCTCTTACTAAGCAACCAATTGAGGGGATTCCCACTAGAACCCTTCATAAGGAAGTTGAATCCTTAAAATGGAAAGAGCAGGAGATTGAGATCCATGATATTGATACAGATTCTGAAGCCACCCAATCTGACAAGGAAACTCATGTGTTTGCATCCAATGAAGAAACAGAAGATGTGGGAACTAAACATGTCCTCACTCTTGAGGAATAGTGGAAATTATTTGAAGATGCCAAAAGCAAAGCTAAGGCACTTGCTAAGAAACAAGAATCTGAAGCTAAGGCTAAGGAAGAGGAGTTAGCATAGAAACAAAAATAAAAGGATGACTTGTTGCAACAGCAAAAATAGCAAGAGTTGAAGACCAAAGAAGAGAGGAACAAATTGGCTATGTTGCAAAAGATTCATGAGCTTGAGGAGGAGAAATCTCAACAAAGGAGAGAAAGAGAAGCCCTTGAAGCTAAATTTAAGGTTGTTGAGCAAGCTCATAGGAGGAAAGAAGAGGAAGAAGGCCTATTGAGAGAAAAGGAAGCACAAGCACTGGCTAAACATGAACAAAGGTCTAAAGAAGCATGGGATAGAGTTAAAGATCTTGAAAGAAAAACGGATCAAATTTATGAGGAGAGGAGGCTTGAAGAAGAACGTTTGCAAAAGGAGCTCGAAGCTAAAAAGAGTGCAAGAGAAAAAAGATAAGGCTGAAGTCAAAAGGCTTGCAAAAGAAGTTGCAGAAAGAGAACAACAACAGGTACAAGAGGTTGATTCTCAACCTAAGACCACCATTTTTTAACCTCTTTCCTCTGCCACTGCTGCTTCTTCCACACAAGTGGTTACCACTCCTACTGCTCCAACATGGATTAAACTAGACCTTGAGAGGAAATAAATAGTCCAACCTCAGCCCTTGAATTGGGAAGAAATGATGAAGGAAATAGAAAAAGAAAGGCCCAAGAAAAAGGCCAGAGTCCTCCATTCCACAAAGCTCATAGATGCAGGAGAAATCATAGCTAAATGTGCAATCCCTATGGTGGATAAGGATAGACAAGATCTGCAATTGACTGACTACCAATTGGATACTGTTAATTTGGGGAGACCCACAAGGAATCAACAAATGAACCTTATTGACATTGTGGAATCCTCCACCAAATCTAGGATGATTAAGGATAAACAAAGGAAAGATGAACTTAAAGCCCAATTGGATCATTTGCACAAGTTGTTGCTCTAGAGACCCCAATCTTATTAAGCAAGAAAGAGGTTGATGATTTGGTACAAATGAGAAGTAAGGTTGGAATGCTTGATAGATGGGTTGATCGACTTAATCAAGAGGTTGATGAGCTGCTTGTTGATGGTTTTAAAGTTCATGAAGGTGCATTGGAGTTGGTGGAAGATATGAATCAACATGTTGAAGTCTTGGAGAAAAAAGAAGAGTATAGAGAGCATACCAAGAAACTAAAGGACATTAGCAAGGTGCCAAAAAAAACTCTCTTAGAGAAATCTATTCTTGATGAGAATAATGTAGACTTCATTGAGAAGAAAATGAGCATAATCAAGTTCAAATCTAAATTCATTTATGAACATAAAAATGAAGTTCAAGAAGCTAGCAAAGATTTGAATGAACAGATTGATGAATTAGAAGCAATGATTGCTATTTTGGTTAATGTGGATATCCGTATGAAGGAAGGTCTAACTCTTGATAATTGAAGGAGAAATGGAATAATAGATTTGAGGAAGTGATGCAGAAAGAGGATGATGGTGAAGACTTGTTGCTAGATAGGCTCATAGATATCAAAGATGAAGTAAAGGCTATTGTTGTGCAGTTTTCGCACACACGCCCCGCTGAAGGCAAGGACCCTCTTTCATTTTGGTTTTGGTGTCTTGGCCCTTTCATTTTGAGGTTTCGTCTTACTTTGGCATGTGCTTAAATGTTTATTTTCATTGCCTAAGTGTTTTCCCCAGGTTATTCGTTGAAAATCCTAAGTTCTGGATAAATTTTGGGTTTTTACTTGAGTTCAGGATTTTCCACCCTGGTCAGATTTTCCCGGGTCCTGCTTGGTCTCCGGCTGGACACTGTTGTTCGAAGATTTTCGGTATTCATGGATTTCCGCGTGGGCTGGATTTTTCCATATTCTACCCTGTTGTCGAATTCCTAGATTTTATGATTGTCTTGTCAGGTGCATTTATGTCTTCGTACGTGCTTTGAAGTATGTATTTAACTTGATTTTTGGGGTCTTTTATGCCATCATGCTTATTATTTTCCATCGTTTGGGTTGAGGATTGCATCCTTATAGTTTGTTCTTTGAGCTTTTAATTCGATTTGGGGACATTTGGGCTTGAATTAATCGATTTAGTGGTGATTCTTGTGCATTCTGGCACCTGTTCTTTGTGGACGCCATCTTGTTCGCACTCACTGTTTCTGGGACCAATTTGGGCTTTACAATGGTATGTTCTTGATCTCCTTGCTTTTAATTGATGGTTGTAGATAAGCTTTGATCTTATAGGGATTATTTGGGCTCAATTCTCTACATTATTTGGGAATTTTCATGATTAGGGTTGCGCAACATTGTTTTATTTACCACCTCCCAAGCGAATATTAAGGTCCTTTATCTATTTTCATTTTGACGTGACTCACTTGAGAGTTGCGAGTAATCCCCTAGTCGAGAATTAGCAGTTGAAGTATTTTAATTCTGAGCTCATTTGTGCTTTAATGGCGGATCTGTAGGGTTTAACTTAGGGCATCATCATTTATCTTAAAGTGTTCTCTCGAATTGGCTTAGAATGTTGAGAGAATCTATAGAAAGCCCATATTAAGCTTGCCCCGGGATTAAATTTCTGAAATTCGTGATTAATGTGATGTTGTGTGTAAAATCGTGATTTCATGTCACAATCTAGCATTTGGCCTCAGTCCAGGATTTTTCATTCCCTCGAGACAATTCACCTCTGGCGGATTTTTCTGGTTTCTTCTACTTTTTCAAAATCCGCTCACTTTCAGAGTTTAGTACATTCCACAGATCTCCTTTGACCCCAGATTTTCCCGATCTCCCCGGATTTTCCCGATCTCCTTTAATTTCCCATAATCTGCATGTTTTCAGAATTTTACCTTATCCACAGATTTCTGGTAGCCCCAGATTTTCCTGAAGTCCTTGGTTCCCTATTTTCTCCAGGTTTGCAAAATGTATCTGCCTTCAGGGGAATCCGTCTCTGGCGGATTTTCCCAAAATTTGATGGAATGTAATGAAATGTGGAATAGCATGATGTGTTAGTGATTTTTAATGCATTATATTATTAATTCATTCTATTTTATGATCTCCTATGTGGCTCATTGGTTGGTAATGATTAGATTTAATTGTTAGTAGGTGTTTTCATAACTATTTCGTTGGAATCTGTCTGGCCCAGAATTTTTCAAAATTCCTCTCTAGCTCAAATTCTGCGGGTGGCCTTGAAACCCGAAGTTTATCAAGGGAATTTTATATGAATTATAATAACACCTTGATTGCATGAGGTTTATTCTAACGGTGTTCTAATGGATTAACGTTCCCTTTCCTGTGGTTTTTATTATAACTTCCATGTTGAGTGCAGGCTGAATCTAGCAAGGCAGCAGTTGGGTCCTCAATGTCTAATGCAAAGAAGATTAAAATGGATGTTAGGAGCAAGGTCCCTGAGAGTAAGATCACTTTTGTCTGGTCAGAAGTTACTAATACTAATGTCGGCCTCTGGGATTATGAGGAATTTAAGGAAAGAATGGTGGCAGATGACCTTCCTCTGGTGGCCAAGAGGATGATGGAATTAGGTTTGTCCCATTGGCTAGTTTCCCTTCCATGGTGCAACATTATGAGCTGGTCCTTGAGTGTGCAAGACACTATGACAGTGATACACAGAGGATTATTGGCCCTCAAGGGAGAGTTGTGGTGAATCTCAACCCTGTCTCCATTGCCCAAACATTTGATATGCTAGATAGGTCTCATGAGGTGGGATTCAGCATAAAGGCAGCTCAGGAGTTCTACGATGAGAAAACTGTGAAGTCACAATAACTTATCAATTCTTGGTTGTAAAATCCCAAGTCTCACTATTCCAAATTTCCCAGGTAGCTATTCAGAGCAAAGTTCAAAAGGGAGTACTATGATGTCATCATGTTTCTTAGCAGGGTAGTGGGATTGAAGAGTGCTGGGATGTTCGAGAATTGGATGTGCCATGTGATTGTTAGGATGGATTAGGAGAAGACTAACTACCATTGGGCAGGAGTCATTAGTCAGGTAATTCATGAGCAGTTGTCCAATGTGTTGCAAACAAGGACCTTCACAATGACTTCATATTTGGTCTATGCACTTGCTAGATTCCACCCCTATAAAGGATTGAGTATGAGGGGCACCTTTGGGAATGATATCATCTATGAGGTTTACCCTCAATTGTATGTAGGAAGCTCAAGCTATAGGAGGGTGAATGATGCATTCACCATGCACATCACTAGATTGCTCCAAGGTGCAGAACATGACAGGATTTCAGACCAGGCTAAAGAGCTCATCAAGAAATATGGGGCATGGTTTATTCAGTTCCTGACCTTCTCCTACATTTGAATTGATGGTTGCCAAATGGCTCCATACAGACTTCCAAGATATCCTACTGATCATATCATACTTTTGGAAGTCACTAGGCAGATTTGTGACTTTGATGCCATTGTTAAGAGGGACAAGCATAAGACTGGTTTTGGTGGAGACTTCCCCTTGAGGATTGGCACTGGAGAGGCTTGTCCTTCCATTAGTTATGCCCAGGATTCAGAGAAAGAAATGAGTGCTCTTGGGCTATCTTTCCATTCCAAGAGGCCCAGATTTGATATTATAGGAGAAGCTCAAAAGAAGGCTAGCAGAGAATACATCCATAAAGTTGATTTGGAGGACTATTGGACCAATTGTAGTAATGAGTTTGAAGTCAGAAAGAAGAATTTTTCTCACCTCCCAGTTGAATCAGTCCAATTATACAATGTAAGGGCAGTTCCGGACTAGCTTGATGATAATGGAAACTTGATCTAGGATCATGCTTATGAGGCAATAAAAGATAGACCAATTGGTGATGTGGATTGGTTAGAAGAGGAAAAGATAGAATTGAAACAACTGATGGATCCAGTTATCAAATTTACCAAGATGTGGCTAAAGCATAAGCTATGGGAGTAAGAAAATGAAGGTGTACAGTGCACCTATGTGCTAATGGGAGATTTAGATCCTCACTCCACCTCTGAAGAATCAACTAAGCAAGATCCTAAGGGCAAGGGTAAGTTGGATTCTCCATTCAAAATCAAAATTAAAGGTGTTCAATAGGATGGGGTCCAAGAGACGGAAAAATAGAGAAAGCCAAAGGCTTAGAAGAGGACAAGGACTAAGAAGTCTTAGCAGAAAGAGACTGAAGGGCAGAATCCTAAAGTTGGTGATCCTGTGCCCAAGAGGAGAAGAATCATAAAGTTGTCAGAGAAGGAAAGCTCCAAAGTACAAGAGGAAGAGGTTACCCCACTAGTGGTAAATGTTGAAAGTTTAGGGGAGAAGGCCAAGGTGTAGGCAAGGAGGTCTAGGACTCCTTCTCCTAGGGATAGTGTGCCCAAGGTGGACCTCCCTCCGGTGGTTTCTCATGACGAACAGCGTGATAATGTGCCTTCCACTCATGAGGCTCAAAGAAAACCTAGTGAGTTAGAGGATGTTTAAGATCATCCGGATACTGAAGGAGAGGAGTTTCATGAGGGTGATCTTCATAGTGCAGAAGAAGAAGTTGAAAAGATAATGCAATCCCCTTTGGTTGCATATGTGGATTCCCCTGTTAGAACTGAAGAAGTCCCTCCAAGTGAAGAAGAAACAGTAAAGGTCCCATCACCCGAGCATAAGGAAGAACATGTTGAAGAAGAAGAAAGTAAGACAGATGAAACTCCTGAGAAACAGAATGTGAGTGAGGAGGCACGTAAGGATCAGCAGGAGGAGAAACTAGGTGAAGTGCAATTTGAATCCACTGTTCTTGGTTGGTTAGATAAATAAATAAGGAGAAAGAAGGTTGTTGTGGAAGATAGTCCACCAAATTGGGATTAGTTACTAGCTAAGATCAAAAAAGATAAAGGTAAAAAGAAGGAAAGGGTTATCTCAAAGATTGAAAGAGATGAAGCTCATAATATAGTTCACATTGCCACCCCTGCGCCAGATAAAAACAAAGATAATTTGGTTGGAAAGGACTATAATGTGCAGACTTTCAACTTGGGGCCTACTTCAGTTGAACAGGATATTGAAGATTATGAGAGTTCTAGTGCAGTCATCGTGGGAAGGCTAAGGAAGGAAATAAATACCAAGCATGAGTTGAAGAAGGAAAATGAAAATCTTAAGAAATGCTTGGATGATTTTATGAAGCCCTTGCAGTCCATCAACCCCTCTGCTTCTACTGCAAATCCCTTGCCTAAGGAAACTATCAATGAGCTTGAAAGAATGAAATCCTCCACTCTTGACACTACAAGTTGGTTGCAAGGGGAGCGAACTAAAGGAGATGATGCTATTAAGGACATTATTTCATCTAGGAAGGATGTTGTGAGGGCTATTGATTGATTGAAGGAGGTGTTGGCATAAGATACGGAAGATGCAGATCTCCTTCTGCTGAAAACTAGAACTATCATGGAGTATACCAGGGATAGGTTGGTAAGTGATAAGATTCATCCTTCCTCCAGGGCTGCCGAACCTTGGGAATGGTTTGAGGCATTGCAAATTAGGCAAAAAGTGTTGAAGAAAATTTACAAACAAATGAGGCAAATCAATGACACCCTAACTGGGGTTTATAATGGATGCATTGCTTTCTGTGAGATAGTGACAGGGAGAAGGAAGATTGCACCCAATTACTTGAGCTTGGAATAGTTGAGGAAGTGGTGGCATGATGTTTATGCCCCGACTAATGATGATTATGTTTCTGAGCATCAGTTAGATGATGCAGCCACATACATTGTTGTCATTGACAAATACCTAACTTATAAGGTGGATTGGGATAGGTCGGTAAAATAATCAAGGGAGAAAATCGCATCAATTGAAAGACAACTTAGGGTTTTTCCTTTACCACCTATGGCTGAATTGGATGGGGCACTCTTGAAATTCCATGAAAGGCTGGATCAAAATAAAGACAAAGGGGAAGGCAGTTAATGCCCAACTGCATCGAGATTTGTGCTTCCCCATTATCCCGCCCTGCATTAGTCCAAGCTACATTGGGAATCCCAGGCTGACCTGGGTATAGTTTGTGCATTTAATGCATTCCTTTATTTCATTTGAATTTCTCTTGGCCGACTGGTGGTGCCTAATTAATATTTGTGAAACTCTTGTTGGGCCGACGAGTTTTGGAGGGATACTATGTATTTGGAATTTCGCCTCATTTGTAAGAGTTAGGATATAGAGACTAATATAGGGCAGAGATAGTTAGAAGTGAATTAAGTAGAGCAAGTTAGCAAGTAGTTGTTCTCAAGCAAATATTGTAACAGAAAGCTGGAATTGTTGATACAGTGGATAATTCGAATACGAGTAATGACATTGTGATTTGGTGCCATACTTGTATTCTCTTTTCTTGCATGGTTCTTGTTATTCCATCTTTAAAATTGTTTTGAGGAGATTAATATTTAGATTGGATTCGATTTAATAATGTTTGTGATTTGATACTTGAATGTTGCAGCAATCCCTCAGTCCATACTTTTCGCAACCAACTGATTGTTAGTTGCTTTGTAAAGTTAGCCTGGACTCCATATTTATTGTGCTTAGTTCAATCATGAGTTGTTCATTTCAATTTCAATAGGGTTGTTTGAATGAATGTTCATGATTTGAAAATCCTAACACCTTAGAAGATTGCACTGTTTCTATAAGATTGCAGATTTATCTGGGTCAAGTAGAGATCAGTTTTGAGGGATTGGTCCATTTCAGGTGTTGGTCATTTTCATTGTTAATCTTAGGTTTAGTATTAAGTCTAGAAATCTCTTTGAAACCCTTTTCTTTTTCTATTTCTTTGATTATTGGGTTGAATTTAAGATTGAAGTATCGTCATATTGTCAAATTGGGTAAATTGAGATTCAGTATTTTGCTTGTAGTAAGGTCCCATTGTGATTACCAGCACTTTCACATGTATCACTGAGTTGTTTATGCATTGTCAAGACCTGACATTAGAGACCTCGAGGTTATCTCTTGAGGCTTGCTGATAGAGATTTACCTTTCAAGTGAGATAGGATATCATATTTTGTTTGAGTTGTTGCTATGGAGAAAACACCATTAACGGATTGGCGCTAGAAGGAGGGCTTGAATAAGCAAGATGGATCAATTTTTGAACGCCATCTCTCCTGAAAGATTCATAAGAAGGACAAGATCTGCTCCAGGAGAGGAGGAATTTTAGGTTTTACCAGACCCCACTAGGTCAAGAAGCACCAACAGAAGGAGAGAATCATCATCATCCCATCCACCTCCCACATCTCCATCATCCTCATTTTCATCAAGTTCATCTGAGTCTGAGGTCATTCCTAGTCCACAACCTCAGCCAGTCATAAATCAGCCATTACCACCCCCACCTCCACCAATGTCTTTCCTAGCAACCAACCCATCTCCATTAAGTTTTGCAGTTTATAATGTCATGCCCAAAAACCCTGAACACTTTTTTTCAAAATTCAATGTCAATGATCCAAATAGGACTGCTGAGGAACACATCAAGATCTTTCAGACTGGACTTAAGGATAGGGGGATAAACCATGAGGATGTAGCATGTAGATTATTTCCTTATTCATTGTGAGAAGGTGCATTCTATTGGTACAACCATTTACCTGCTAGGTCTATTGAGCATTGGACTGAGCTAGAGGTTTCCTTTTTGCAGAAGTTTTGAATCCCCATTAGTTCTAATGAGCTTTACCGTCAGTTCCTTAATGTGAAGAGGGAGGTCAATGAGCCTATAGGATCTTTCAACAATAGGTTTCATCGTGCTTATACCAGACTACAGGCCCCTTATGTTGTCGATGAGCCCACCGCTTTAGAAGTTTATTATGAAGGAGTGGATAGTTTGATAGCTACCTTTATGAAGTGGAGTAATAACCCCCTGCTAGTCTACTCGATGCATATGCAGAGGCTGTGAAAGTTAGCACTAATCTAAGGTGACATTTTTTTGGGCCTTTACCCTCATTAGGACCCGTTGCTCACCCTCAACCATGCTTTTGCTAATAATACTCCTATTATGAATCCACTACCTCAGTTGCCTCTGGTCCCTCACCCAGGACCTCATGTGGGACAAGTGTTATCCACAATTAGTTACCCTTAGCAAAATGTGAATCAACCCCTGCATATCCAACCTCAGGCTAGTTATCCTTCATACCTGCAGAATTCTAAAGTCTTGAACCAATCACTAAATTCCAATGCTGCAGTAGGGTATTCCCAGAATAATGCGAATCAGCCTTCACACAGTAATCTTGACAAGGAGAGACTAGATGAATTGTCTGAACAAATAAAGAAGTTGAATATGGAGGTGACTTACTTGAGGAACCAGAACAGTCAGTTGCAAGCTGCTCAGAGAAATATGCAGTCCAATCAAAACAGAGAGAATCCATAAGGACAGAACTTTGATAGAGGGAAACGTCATGATCAAGGATACAATAACGAAAGAGGATATAATAACGAAAAAGGATATAACCAGGACAGAGGTTACAACAATGAAAGATGGTATAACAATGATTGAGGATTTAATAATGATAGAGGGTATAATAATGATAGAAGACATAACTATGATAAAGGACAATCCTCGGGCTAGAACTCTGACAGAGGACAAGGTGGTGGACAAGGATTCAACAGAAGGAAGCAACCAGGACAAAACAGGACTTGGAACACAGGACCCAATAATGGAGGAGTCCCCACCCCATTAGATCAACCAGTTAATCAACCTGTTAATCAATCTACCAATCAACCAGTTAATCAAGAGAAGCCTCCTAGCAGTGTATATCTAGTTGAGGCTACTTTATCAGGGTGGTGTAGGCTCCACAGAACAAGTCAACATTCTGAGTTAGATTGTCAAGAATTCCAAACAGCAACCTCGATCTTTCAGTACGAAGTGGACAATAACGCAAGTGGTCAGGAAATAGTACCATCTACTCCTTATGATTCACCAGTGTTGGTATTGAATCATGCTCCTTTTCCACAAAGTAAGGGGAATGTACCTAAAGAGGAATCTGACCATGTTGAGAAAGAGGTACATCAGGTGTGTAATGGGGATGAAATCTCACAATTATTTGATGAGAATCTAGTAAATGATAATGGTCCCAGAGATAAAGAAGAGGCTTATGTTGAAGAGGAAGCTTACATTGAAGAAGTGCAGACCTTCCAGAGACCTGTCAAGAAGTATGACTTGAGAGAGTTGCCACGCAGACGCCCACAGGCTAGAGGCCCCTTTACTACTTCCATTCCACTGAATAATTTCAACACGCCTCTAGACCCTAATGCTAGCAATAATCCATCACTGCCTCAAGTGTCCAAGCAATATTTATCTCAAGGTCCAGGACATGTTGATGTACCAAAAGGGAGAAATGCTGATGCAAATAAGGAAAAGATGGTGGAATACCTGAGGGAGACTCCTACTGATTTAAATGAAGAACAATTGGTCACATATGTTGCTGAAGAACTCTAAAAACTGAAGGTAAATCTATCTGCATTCGAGTTATTAAGAGTTCCATCCATTAGGAATGCAGTCTTAGGATCTTATAATGCAAATTCCATGTCACAAGATAAATTAGTTAGCAAGAGTGTCAATAGAGTAGCTAGTCCTCAGTTAGTAGGAAGACAAAATCACACTCATAATCAAGTCCATATGCCCCCTGGAGATACTGGAAAAGAAAAGGACAAATCTCAAGTTGCTCAAGTAGATACTCCCTTAACTTTGTTTCAAGGGAAGACAGACACACCTCCATTCTTGATTTCTGTTCGAATATTCAGTAAGAATCTGCATAATTGTCTACTGGATTCTGGTGCTTCAACCAATGTTATGCCTTTCGGTGTATGTCGAGCTATGGGGATTACTCATGTTGACTCATAGAAGAAAATCACACAATTGGATGGGATTGAAGTCAATGTTGTGGGAGAGTTAAATATGATTCATATGCAGATTGCTTCTGATCCTAGGATTCAGCAGGTTATCAATATACAGGTGGCTGACATACCTGACGCTTATGGCCTAATCCTGGGAAGAGACTTTACCAGGGCCTTGAATGGATATGTCTCGACTGATCACTCCCATATGTGGCTTCCCTAGAAGGGGGTGCCAAACTAGATTTTTATTGAAAGAGAACCCAGAATGAAGTACATGATTATAGAATATCAGAAAACCTCTACTGAAATTCTGGTATCAGAAGTAAGTATGGGTAACTATATGCTTGTTGATCCTCTTGAAGAGCTAGATATGGAGGAGGTCCTCATGTTGCATACAATGTCTAATGGCCTCACGGCAGATTCTAGTGGTACTGAAGCCCTAGTGGAACCAGTTAAAGACAATGATGAACCAGCTAAAAATAATGATGATCCAGAAGATAGTCAGCTAGCTTTGCTAGATAGTTTTCAAGAGTTTATTCAAAAATGCATTGAGGATCAAGTCCAGTTAAGAAGGAAGATTAATTTCATAGAAATACTCTTGCCTAATTGGTGTAGGGTGCATAATGCCTCTCATTCATAACTGGATTGTTGTTTATGCCAGGCTGTAGTGGAACAAATACAGAAGTGTATCAACCCCTCTCCTGTAGTCGAAATTAATATCCAGATTGTCCCAGAAGATCCCAAAGGAAAAGGTGTGATGCTTTCTAAAGAGCCATCTAGCAGTAACAGTGCAAGTGAAAAAGTGGAGAAGTCTACAGGTGTTGGTTGCTAGACTCTAAGATTTGATGGGTCCAAATCAAAAGAAGGAGTTGGGGAAGGCTTTGAGCTAATTAGCCCAAAAGGTAAGATATTTTTTGTTGCCCATAGATTGCAATTTCACTGTACAAATAATGTAGCAGAATATGAGGCTCTTGTTCATGGCTTGTTAATGGCATTAAAGAAAAGGGTTAAGATCTTGCAAGTTTTTGGAGATTCTGAATTAGTAGTCAAGCAAGTTAGAAGGAAATACTCCTACCATGACAGAAGAATGACTAACTATAGACATAGAGTATGGGATCTTATTGAAGGATTTGATGCCTTCAATATTTAGTTGATTCCATGAAATAAGAACCAGATAGCTGACTCCTTGGCCTAGGCAGCCAGTACATTGCAACCTTTTTCCCTTTCTAGACTAAAGAAATTTACTGTGGAACTGACCCCAGTACCCTCAGTACCTGATAATGTTACCAACTTCTGAGTATTTCAAGGTGATAAGCATATTCTAGATTTTATCACAAATAAAAATGTTTTTGCTTCTCAAATCATTGATGAAACTGAGCTCCAAGAAGTAGAGATGGACCTTGAAGGGGTAATCAATTTGAATACCAACACTATTCCCAAGGGAATAGTGCAATTAGAAAGGATTTTTGATCTAGACAAGGTCAAAGAACAAGAACATGATACCAGGAAAGAGTCCATTAGCGAACAGTGTGATAAATTTAATATGGGAACTCAGGATGATGTTAAGAATGTTTTTATTGGCAAAGTGTGCACTCCCAAAGAGAGGCAAGGAATCATCGATGCACTACATAGATATCCAGATGTGATAACTTGGAGTTATAAAGACTTAAAGACCTATGATACATCGATCATAACTCATACTATCCCTCAGAACCCAGGGGTAAAACCTTTCAGACAAAGGAAAAGACCTATCAATGCTTTGTTAGAACCCATAATACAGAAGGAAGTGCAGAAACTACTTTCTACAAGGATAATATTTTTGGTTAGACACTCTACTTGGGTTGCAAACCTGGTTCTAGTACGAAAGAAAAATGGTGAAATCAGGCTATGTGTAGATTTCAGGAACCTAAACAGAGCCTCAGAGAAAGATAATTATCCAGTACCCTCACTAGACGAAGTGCTTCAAATTGTCAATGGATCTCAGATGATGTCCTTCTTGGATGGTTATTCAGGATACAACCAGGTCATGGTGCAATATGACGTTAGGCACAAGACTGCTTTCACCACCAAGTGGGGCACTTTTTCCTACAGGAGGATGCCCTTTGGCTTAATTAATGCTGGAGCCACATTCCAACAAGCTATGGACATTGCATTTAAGGATATAATTGGTAAGTGCATAATCATTTATATGGATGATCTAACAGTCTTTTCCAAGAAGAGAGGTGATCATATCTCAGATTTATGCAAAGTTTTTCAGAAATGTAGAGAGTTTGGGATATCGCTCAATCCAAAGAAATGCATCTTTGGAGTAACAGAAGGTAAATTTTTGGGGCATGTTCTCTCTGAAAAGGGAATTGTAATTGATCAGGAGTGCATAAAAGCTATCCTCAAGATTCCACCCCCTGCCAGTAAGAAAGAAATGAAATCATTCTTTGGTAAGATCAACTTTGTAAAGAAGTTTATCACTGTGTTCGCAGAAATAGTCAAACCCCTGAATGCAATGTTAAAACAGGAAGCCAAAGTTGAATGGAATGAAGAAGCAAAGGAAGCATTTGCAGAGATAAAGAGGGCTATTGTTGAAGCTCCATTTTTGGTAAGTCTAGACTATGCCAAGCCATTCTATATATATTTGTTTGCCTCTAATCATTCTCATGCTACTATGTTAACTCAAAAATCAGATCAAGGAAACGACCATCCCATAGCATTCATGATTGCACCATTGAAGGATGCAGAGCTGAGATACCCATGTATGGAAAAGTAGGCCTATGCCTTCATCAGAGCTGTAAAGAAATTCAGGCATTATATCCTCAGAAACAGAATCTTTTCCATAGTTATGGATCCTGCAGTTAAGTTGTTATTGATGTAGAATGAACTGGGAGAACGTAGAGCCAAGTGGGTAACTATGTTACAAGAGTATGATATGGAAATTCAACCCATGAAGCTGGTAAGAGGGAAAGGGCTTACACAGACAATGGCGGAAACAGGCCCTGACCTTACAGCTCAGAGTTATAATTTAGAGGATGTTTCTCTTGGTGAGTGGTATGATAATATTGTTTATTATCTCCTAACTCGGAGATGCCCTGATCATCTTAATTCAGTACAAAGAAGGGCATTGCGCTTAAAGAGCGACAGTTTCATGTTGAAAGGAGTTGTCCTATACAAGAAAAATCATGAGGGTGTTTATTTGAGGTGCCTAGGGAAGGCGAAGTCTAACAGAGTGATGTTGGAGTTTCATGACAGATATGGTACATGCCATGGGTCAGCACCTTCTATAGCGAACCATATTCTGAGAGCTGGTTACTATTGGCCTACAGTGTTCAAAGATATACACAACCACGTCAGAACTTGTCATGTGTGTCAGACTGTGGTAGCAAAAGAGAAGTATGCAGCACTCCCACTCCAACAATTTTTTGAGGTAAAACCTTTTGCACAATGGGGGATGGACTTCATACGTCCAATCAATCTCCCTTCTTCTTATGTTCATAGGTATATCCTTACTGTCACTGATTATTTTACAAGATGGATTGAGGCTCTTGCTTGCAAGAACTATACCTCGAATGTGGTAGTTGATTTTGTCGAATCAGGTATTCTTAATCATTTTGGATGTCCTATATCTTTGGTATGTGATAATGGTCTGGAATTTTCATCATTAAAGTTTTCTAATTGGACTTGATCATGGGATTGTCATTAAGTTTGCAACCAACTATTATCCTCAGGGTAATGGTCTGGCCGAGTCCTCCAACAAAAACCTCCTGACTGTTATCCACAAACTATTAGAAAGAAATCCAAAGGATTGGCATACCCAGCTTAGATTTGCTCTTTGGGCAGATCATACAAGACATAAAACTTCCATAGGGATATCACCTTACCACCTATTTTATGGATTAGATTCTGTGTTTCCCATACAGTTAAGGATCCCCACTTTGCAGTTCATTAATAATTATTATGAGGAGGGAGATAAATGTGAGGCTAGACTTGTTGAATTGTTACACCTTGAGGAAAAGAGAGACGAGGCCCTGAAAAACTTTGCTAAACATCAACAGGTAGTCAAGAGATGGTTTGATAAAAGAGCCAAGATTAAAGCTTTTAGGATTTCTGACTTGGTTCTTTACTGGGATAAAGTCCACGACCGTAAGGGGGAGCATGGAAAATTTGATAAACTTTGGCTTGGCCCTTACTAGATATCATAGATTCTGGGAGATAATGCTTTCTGTTTGAAAACTTTCACTGGAGAGGATATCCCGCTGCTTGTCAATGGGCAGTATTTGAAGCATTATTTTCGGCCTTGAGTTGTTTTCAGCTCTCGTCTTGTATATAGTTAGATTAGGTTTCCCTTTTTTCTTTTCTTTTTTTGTTTGTTTTGGGTTTGTGTGGGTTTTTGCTTTGTTTCTTTTGCTTTCGCTCTTGCTTTGGGGGTTTTCCTATTTTCACCTGGATGTGTCACACCTGCGTGGCAAATATATCATTATCTAGAATTGTTCTAAGTATTTTGTTGGTGGACTGAAGTCTTGCATCTTGAAAGGATGGTTGAAGTCTTTACTATTGTCAATAGTCTTAATGTCAGATTTATAGAAGATTGGTCACTGGCTTTGATTTAAATTTGAAGTATTCTGAAATCTTATATCTCTCATGTATCTTAAGAATCCTGATGTTAAAGTAGGAATCCTTGTGAATTTTTTCCAAGTGAAAAATCCTATTTCTGCTTTAGTTCCACTGTGGTTCTCAGCCCTAAGTGTGAACTTCATTGTTCACAGGTTGAAATGAAAGTGACATAGAAAGAATATCAAAAGAAAGGAAAATTAAATATTGAAAGTTAGAATAAATTCAGCTTATCAAGGGTATCTGAATATCTCTACCGGGGCTATAGACGCTTGACTGGCAGTAGAGCTATGTTCAGGAGAGTCACAGCGATAACCTCATCAGGGCTATGGACGCCTGACTGGCAATGAGGTCCTATCTAGGTTGCTTTTGAAGTTAGAATCCTTACGTAGCCTGACTTGACTGAACTTGGTTTTTGTAGTAGCTTTAGGAGGGAAATGAACTCATATGCACACACTCGGATTTTAAGTTTATGGAAGGTTTGGTCTATCCTTTGGCTCTGATTCTTTAAATCTTTCCATTCTAATTTGTTTGTTTGGTAGTGAGACTGAAACCAGAGATTCTGGGTTCTTGATTCTTGTTCGTCATCAAATGCTATGGGGCATTTTCCCAGTAGAAGTCACCATTTGTTGTGTAGTTTTCGCACACACGCCCCACTAAAAGCAGGGACCTCTTTCATTTTGGTTTTGGTGTCTTGGCCCTTTCATTTTGAGGTTTCGTCTTACTTTGGCATGTGCTTAAATGTTTATTTTCATTGCCTAAGTGTTTTCCCTAGGTTATTCCTTGAAAATCCTAAGTTCTGGATAAATTTTGGCTTTTTACTCGAGTTCGGGATTTTCCACCCTGGTCGGATTTTCTCAGATCCTGCTTGGTCTCTGGCTGCACACTATTGTTCAGAGATTTTTGGTATTCGCGGATTTCCACGTGGGCTAGATTTTTACGGATTCCACCCTATTGTCGGATTCCCAAGTTTTCTGATTGTCTTATCGGGCGCATTTATGTCTTCGTACGTGCTTTGAAGGATGTATTTAACTTGATTTTTGGGGTCTTTTATGCCATCATGCTTATTATTTTCCATCGTTTGGGTTGAGGACTGCATCCTTAGATTTTATTCTTTGAGCTTTTGATTTGATTTGGGGACATTTGGGCTTGAATTGATCAATTTAGTGGCAATTCTTGTGCATTCTGGCCGCTATTCTTTGTGGACACCATCCTGTTCGCACTCGTTGTTTCTGGGACCGATTTTGGCTTTACAATGGTATGTTCTCGATCTCCTTACTTTTAATTGATGGTTGCGGATAAGCTTCGATCTTATAGGGATTATTTGGGTTCAATTCTCTACATTATTTGGGCATTTTCATGATTAGGGTTGCGCAGCATTGTTTTATTTACCACCTCCCAAGCGAATATTAAGGTCCTTTATCTATTTGCATTATGACGTGACTCGCTTAAGAGTTGCGAGTAATCCCCTAGTCGAGAATTAGCAGTTGAAGTATTTTAATTATGAGTTCGTATGTTCTTTAATGGTGGATCTATAGGGTTTAACTTAGGGCATCATCATTTATCTTGAGTGTGCTCTCGAATTGGCTTAGAATGTTGAGAGAATCTATAGAAAGCCCATATTAAGCTTGCCCCAGGATTAAATTTCTAAAATCTGTGATCAATGTGATGCTGTGTGTGAAATCATGATTTCATGTTGCAATCCGGCATTTGGTCTCAGTTCGGGATTTTTCATTCCCTCAGAACAATTCGCCTTTGGCAGATTTTTCTGGTTTCTTCTGCTTTTCCAGAATCCGCTCACTTTCAAAGTTTCGTACATTTCGCAGATCCCGATCTCCCCGGATTTTCCCGATCTCCTTTCATTTCCCAAAATCTGCATGTTTTCAAAATTTTACCTTATCCGCAGATTTCCGATAGCCCCAGATTTTCCCGAATTTCTTGGTTCCATATTTTCTCTAGGTTTGCAAAATGTATCCGCCTTCGGGACAATCCATCTCTGGCAGATTTTCCCTAAATTTGATGGAATGTAAAGAAATGTGGAATAGCATGATGTGTTAGTGATTTTCAATGCATTTTATTATTAATTCACACTATTTTATGATCTCCTATGTGGCTCATTGGCTGGTAATGATCAGATTTAATTGTTAGTAGGTGTTTTCATAACTATTCCACTAGAATCCGTCTAGCCCAGAATTTTCTGAAATTTCTTTATGGCTTACATTCTGCGGGTGGCCTTGAAACCCGAAGTTTATCAAGGGAATTTTATATGAATTGTAATAACACCTTGATTGCATGAGGTTTATTCTAACCGTGTTCTGATGAATTAGCATTCCCTTTTTTGTGGTTTTTATTATGACTTCCATGTTGAGTGGAGGCTAAATCTAGCAAGGCAGCAGCTAGGTCCTAAATGTCCAATGCAGAGAAGATTAAAATAGACGTTAGGCACAAGGTCCTTGAGAGTAAGATCACTTTTTTCTGGTCAGAAGTTACTGATACTAATGTCAGACTGTGGGATTATGAGGAATTTAAGGAAAGAATGGCGGCAGATGACCTTCCTCTGGTGGCCAAGAGGATGATTGAATCAGGTTTGTCCCATGTGGTTGGTTTCCCTTCCATGGTGCAATGTTATGAGTTGGTCCTTGAGAGTGCAAGGCACTATGACAGTGATACACAGAGGATTATTGGCCCTCAAGGGAGAGTTGTGGAGAATCTCAACCTTGTCTCCATTTCCCAAAAATTTGATATGCCAGACAGGTCTCATGTGGTGGGATTCAGCATAAAGGCAGCTCAGGAGTTCTATGATGAGCAAACTATGAAGTCACAACAGCTTATTAATTCTTGGCTGGAGAAGCCCAAGTCCCACTATTCCAAATTGCCCAAGCAGCTATTCAGAGCAAAGTTCAAAAGGGAGTACTATGATGTCATCACGTTTCTTAGCAAGGTAGTGGGATTGAAGAGTGCTGGGATGTTCAAGAATTGGATGTGCCATGTGATTGTTAGGATGGATCAGGAGAAGACTAACTACCATTGGGTAGGATTCATCAGTCAGGTAATTCACGAGCAGTTGTCCAATGTGTTGCAAACAAGGACCTTCACAATGACTTCATATCTAGTCTATGTGCTTGCTAGATTCCACCCCTATAAAGGATTGAGTACGAGGGGCACCTTTGGGCAGGATATCATCTATGAGGTTTACCCTCAATTGTATTTAGGAAGCTCAAGCTATAGGAGAGTGAATGATGCATTCACCATGCACATCACTAGATTGCTCCAAGGTGCAGAACATGTCAGGATTTCAGACCAGGATAAAGAGCTCATCAAGAAATATGGGGCATGGTTTATTCAATTCCCGTCCTTCTCCTACATTCTAATTGATGGTTTCCAAATGGCTCCATACAGACTTCCAAGATATCCTACTGATCATATCATACTTCTGGAAGTCACTAGGAAGATTTGTGACTTTGATGCCATTGTTAAGAGGGACAAGCATAAGACTGGTTTTGGTGGAGACTTCCCATTGAGGATTGGCATTGGAGAGGCTTGCCCTTCCATTGGTTCTACCCAAGCTTCAGAGGAAGAAATGAGTGCTCTTGGCCTATCTTTCCATTCCAAGAGACCCAGATTTGATATTACAGGAGAAGCTCAAAAGAAGGCCAGCAGAGAATACAGCCATAAGGTTGATTTGGAGGACTATTGGGCCAATTGTAGTGATGAGTTTGAAGTCAGAAAGAAGAAGTTTTCTCGCCTCCCAGTTGAATCAGTCTGATTATACAATGTAAGGGTAGTCTTGGACCAGCTTGATGATGACGGAAACTTGATCCAGGATCATGCTTATGAGGCAATAAAAGATAGACCAATTGGTGATGTGGATTGGTTAGAAGAGGAAAAGACAGAATTGAAACAACTGATGGATCTAGTTATCAAATTTATCAAGATGTGGCTAAAGCATAAGCTATGGGAGTTAGAAAATGAAGGTGTACAGTGCACCTATGTGCTAATGGGAGATTTAGATCCTCACTCCACCTCTGAAGAATCAACTAAGCAAGATCATAAGGGCAAGGGTAAGTTGGATTGTCCATTCAAAATCAAAATTGAAGGTGTTCAAGAGGAGGATGTCCAAGAGACGGAAAAATAGAGAAAGCCAAAGGCTTAGAAGAGGACAAGGACTAATAATTCTGAGCAGAAAGAGACTGAAGGGCGGAATCCTGAGGTTGGTGATCCTGTGCCCAAGAGGAGAAGAATCATAAAGTTGTTAGAGAAGGCAGGCTCCAAAGTACAAGAGGAAGAGGTTACCCCACCAGTGGTAAATGTTGAAAGTTCAGGGGAGAAGGCCAAGGTGTATGCAAGGAGGTCTATGACTCCTCCTAGGGATAGTGTGCCCAAGGTGGACCTCCCTCCGGTGGTTTCTCATGACGAACAACATGATGATGTGCCTTCCACTCATGAGGCTCAAAGAAAACCTATTGAGTCAGAGGATGTTGAAGATCATCTGGATACTGAAGGAGAGGAGTTTCATGAGGGTGATCTTCATATTCTAGAAGTAGAAGTTGAAAAGATAATGGAATCTCCTTTGGTTTCATATGTGGATTCCCCTGTTAGAACTAAAGAAGTCCCTCCAAGTGAAGAAGAAACAGTAAAGGTCCCATCATTGGAGCATAAGGAAGAACATGTTGAAGAAGAAGAAAGTAAGATAGATGAAACTCCTGAGAAACAGAATGTGAGTGAGGAGGCACCTAAGGATCAGCAGGAGGAGAATCTAGGTGAAGTGCAATTGGAATCCACTATTCCTAGTTGGTTAGATAAAGAAATAAGGAGAAAGCAGGTTGTTGTGGAAGATAGTCCACCGAATTGGGATGAGTTACTAGCTAAGATCGAAAAAGATAAAGGTAAAAAGAAGGCAAGGGTTATCTCAAAGATTGAAAGAGATGAAGCTCATAATAGAGTTGTTCACATTGTCACCCCTGTGCCAGATAAAAATAGAGATAATATGGCTGGAAAGGACTATAATGTGCAGAATTTCAACTTGGGGCCTACTTCTATTGAAGAGGATATTGAAGATTATGAGGGTTCTAGTGTAGTCATTGTGGGCAGGCTGAGGAAGGAAATAAAGACCAAGCATGAGTTGAAGAAGGAAAATGAAAATATTAGGAAATGCTTGGAGGATTTGATGAAGCCCTTCCAGTCCATCAACCCCTCTATTTCTACTGCAAATCCCTTGCCTAAGGAAACTATCACTGAGCTTGAAAGAATGAAAGCCTCCACTCTTTCCACTACAAGTTGGTTGCAAGGGGTGTGAACTAAAGGAGATGATGCTATTAAGGACATTCTTTCATCTAGGAAGGATGTTGTGAGGGCTATTGATCAGTTGAAGGAGGTCTTAGCACAATATAGGGAAGATGCAGATCTCCTTCTGCAGAAAACCAGAACTATCATGGAATACACCAGGGATAGGTTGGTAAGTGATAAGATTCTTCCTTCCTCCAAGTCTATCGAACCTTGGGAATGGTTTGAGGCATTGCAAATTAGGCAGAAAGTGTTGAAAAAAATTTACTAACAAAGGAGGCAGATCGATGACACCCTAACTGGGGTTTATAATGGCTGCATTGCTTTCTGTGAGATAGTGATAGGGAGAAGGAAGATTGCACCCAAGTACTTGAGCTTGGAATAGTTGAGGAAGTGGTGGCATGATGTTTATGCCCCGACTAATGATGATTTTGTTTATGAGCATCAGTTAGATGATGTGGCCACATACATTGTTGTGATTGAAAAATACCTAACTTATAAGGTGGATTGGGATAGGTTGGTAAAACAATCAAGAGAGGAAATCGCATCAATTGAAAGATGACTTAGGATTTTTCCATTACTACTAGTGGCTGACTTGGATGGGGTGCTCTTGAAAGTCCATGAAAGGCTGGATCAGAATAAAGACAAAGGGGAAGGCAGTTAATGCCCAATTGCATCAAGATTTATGCTTCCCCATTATCCCGCCTTGCATTGGTCCGAGCTACATTGGGAATCCCGGGCCAACCTGGGTATAGTTCATTCATTTAATGCATTCCTTTATTTCATTTGAATTTCTCTTGGTCGACTGGTGGTGCCTAATTAATATTTGCGAAACTCTTGCTGGGCCAACGAGTTTTGGAGGGATTCTATATATTTGGCATTTTGCCTCATTTGTAAGAGTTAGGATATAGGGTAGAGATAGTTAGAAGCGAATTAAGTAGAGCAAGTTAGCAAGTAGTTGTTCTCAAGCAAATATTGTAACAGAAAGCTGGAATTGTTGCTACAGTGGATAATTCGAATATGAGTAATGACATTGTGATTTGGTGCCATACTTGTATTCTCTTGTCTTGCATGGTTCTTGTTATTCCATCTTTAAAAAAATTTTGAGGAGGTTAATATTTATATTGGATTTGATTTAATAATTTTTGTGATTTGATACTTGAATGTTGTAGCAATCCCTCAGTCCATACTTTTTCGCAACCAACTGATTGTTAGTTGCTTTGCAAAGTTAGCCTGGACTCCATATTTATTGTGCTTAGTTCAATCGTGAGGAGTTGTTCATTTCAATTGCAATAGGGTTGTTTGAATGAATGTTCATGATTTGAAAATCCTAACACCTTAGAAGATTGCACTGTTTCTATAAGATTGCAGATTTATCTAGGTCAAGTAGAGATCAGTTTTGAGGGATTGGTCCATTTTAGGTGTTGGTCATTTTCATTGTTAATCTTAGGTTTAGTATTAAGTCTAGAAATCTCTTTGAAACCCTTTTCTTTTGCTATTTCTTTGATTATTGGGTTGAATTTAAGATTGAAGTATCGTCATATTGTCAGATCGGATAAATTGAGATTCAATATTTTGCTTGTAGTAAGGTCCCATTGTGATTACTAGCATTTTCACATGTATCACTGAGTTGTTTATGCATTGTCAAGACCTGACATTAGAGACCTTGGGGTTATCTCTTGAGGCTTGCTGATAGAGATTTACCTTTTATGTGAGATAGGATATCATATTCTGCCTGAGTTGTTGCTATGTAGAAAACACCATTGACAGCTACTAGGAGGGAGTTGTTTAAATTAAATCATATGCAAGAGTTCTCCTCCATAGAATTAAAAAGAATCCAATTTGAAGATGATTGGGTAGATGGACCTAATGCAGATATACTTCAACAAGTGTTCACCAACTATGATGAATACCTTTTTGAGCAAACTATGCAGGAATGAGCTGGCAATGGAACATTTTGTACCTTGTGGACAACTTTCTCTTCTCTCCTATTTTGTAGGAATATGACATGACTTCAACTGCAGATCTCATCCAACATTTCTACATACCTCCTTTGGTTGTCATATTTTGGAAATAGGGCCATCAACCATTGAAATGAAGATCAGCTAGTGTAGTCACTTCATGCAATTCTAGTTCCTTAATTGGTGGATCTCAATTTTTGATTGAGAGAAATTAGTGCATGGCTTGCCTATATGTAATTTTTGGCTCCATTTTGTAAAGGTTGTCTGATTGAAGAAGGATTAGCCACCTGATGAGATAGCAGAATAGTGTTGTCATAGTTTTAAGATTTTTCCAGTTTTCAAGCAAGATACTTTGATAAAGTCTGTTTTATAACTTTTATGTAAGGATACTTAGATACTTTTAGAATTTTTCAATATAGTTTCATATTTTCTTTCAAGTTTAGTGATTAAGGTATGATATTAATGAATCATATTCATTCATATGCCAGTGAATGTTGTGCATAATTGTTTCTTATTTGATACAAATCAATAGAAGAATCTGGATATGAGACTATTTCATTGAATTATCTATGAATGGAATTTATTTATATCTATTGATCTTTTAATTTTAGCAATGAGGTGGTGATGTGTTTTAATTTTGGAATGAAGTTTTGATGAATGGATATGGTTATTGAATTTTTCATTGTGAATGTATGCAATAGTATAGGTCAAGCTATGGATTGCATCATTTTATAGTTTTGGTTACTTGAGAAAAAACTCATTGTTAAAGTACATGTCTAGATGTGAAGAAATTTATATTCATGTTTTACTATTCTAAAGCCTTGTTCTATCTTTTTTTGTTTATCTACACCCCCCCTAAAGTAGATTAGTTCACATGATGCAGTTTGTATTCCTTTCTACCAGCAAGCCCCTTGAATATTATAGTTGCATTGGCCACTAAATTACACCAACAAAGTTGAGAACCAACTACCAGGACCTTGGAAGATAGGTGGTTTTAGATCAGTTATCTTTTTCAAGAGAAATAAGATAGAAATATTTTGTTTAATGTTGTGCCATTTTAACCATCAAAAATTCTTCCTTATTAACCTTGTAAAATGAAAACCCTTATGAGAATTCAAAACATTGCACTTAATAGTAAAGCCTTTAGCCTTCTATGAATGATTTCAGTTGTGCACACTATCCCTATTTATAGGCCACCAACCTGATCCCTATTTACTTGTGAGTCATGTGAGGTATAATCACGCAAGCCAAGTAACCAACTTAATTGTGTAACTTAAGTCTTACATATACAATGTTTATTTTGATTGACATCTAGCTACATGTACATTGTACCTCAAGCTGAAAATTTGTAAATATCACCACTCAAACAATATAAAATCATTACAAATATTATTTCACTTTATCACTAGATTAATGACATCATCATATACAATATGTCGTGTAGTTTTCAATATCAAGTTATCTAATCATTCGCTTTAGATGTACATATGGCATTAATTTGTGGTACCACAACCACATTGTCTTCAAAGAAAAATAATCTAACGGATATGCATAAATTGATAAAAAGAAAGCATGTACCACGTGTCATACTTTCTGCCATTTTTAGTTTCAAGTTATCAAATCAAACATTTCACTTGCTTTGGATTAGAAGAGGAACTTAATTTTGAATCTTTTAAAGATTTCCCAAGTACATATGACATTAATTTGTAGTACCGCAACCACATTTTCTTCAATGAAAGACAATTTGGTGGTTATGCAGAGATCAATAAAAAGATTGGGAATTAAATAAAAGGTAGAGTACTTGAAGGAATTGAAAAGATAGATAATTAAATGGCTTGTTGTAGCTTAATCATTATCAATGTCCACTAATAAGTCACAATATATATATAGACTTATGATCATAAATATATGTTGAACTTGAATCATACAAAAAATATAAATATATTTTTAGAATTAAAAACCACATTTTTATACTTGAACAAAGCAAAAAGGAATTACAAGAATGGAGCCACAAAAAGTATTTTAATTTAAGTAGCCAAGAATTACATATCTATCTTGGCCAAAAATCCACTAATTGTGACAAAAAACTAGTCATAAAATACATATTACAACAGTCGTACAGTAAAATATAGACACAATTCATTACTAAAAAATTATGTAATAATAGCAAAGGCCCTCAACCAAGTGTTTGAGCTGGAGATGAATCGAATTGAGAAAAGTAAGAGCAAAGAAGAAAACAGAATCACCCAAATCCTTCCTCCAAAACTCCAGATTTTGTAAGAATTCATTTATCATATCACACACTAAACCACACCTCATATTAACCAGGGCAAGAGCTTACACTATAGAACCAGCTAGTTCAATCTTGGGGAAGATTCCACCAATAGGCACTAACCCACTTTCAAAATTGCAATGCTCAAGTGTCAACTCCAATGAAGAAATAAAGTAAATGAAAGGCTGCAAATAATATATTACTAGCATCTTCACCAAATCTTTATCTAATAAAATTTCCATACAATTGGACAAGAAAGTAGAAGTTACCTTAGAAAATAGAGCACAAGGATTGTTCTGAAGCCATTCCCTACCCATAATTATTCTTATAGCCTCCTTGACCTACACACAAGGAATAGTAAAAACCATACCCAACTTTCTTCTATCGTATGCATCGTTGAGTCTTTTCTCCCAAAAACATTTGGGTAGCATGATTCGCCATGAAGACTCCATAATATGATAGTGAAATTGAGAATAGAGAAGAAAGAAAGAAAATCCAAATATATTATAGATGATATGAAGAACATCAAGTTGGTAAATTATATATAAAATGAAGACATCAAATACTCAACACCTGAACATTTAATTCACCACTTGATGTGATAATATTATTTCAAAAAAATTGAGTCATGAATTTAAGTGATTTAATAAATAATAAAATGTCAACCATTGATATTTTAAAATCTAACGGTTCTAGCATTATTCTAGAGGTTTGAATTCACAAGTCCAGTGCTTCAGACATTTTCTTTTGGAATGCAACTATAGTCATCCATCGAACATTCATCGAACGGTTATATCGCATTTTCACATATTGCATTTTGATCTTGTCAAATCCTTTACAATCTATGATCTTTTCTAGGTTGAGGGGTCAGTCACCATGAGGCTTAAGTCATAACTTAAGCAACCTTCAACTGCCAGTAGTCAGTCAATGATAAAATATTATTTTGGGTTTCATGACTTTGAGTGATTTAATAAGTAATAAAAGGTCAACCATTGATATTTGGAAATATAATGGTTTTAGTGTTATTCTGGAGGTTTGAATTCACAAGTCTAGTGCTTTAGAAATTTTCTTCTGAAATGCAACTACAGTCGTCCATCAAACATTCATCGAATAGTTATATCGCATTTTCCCATATCGCATTTTGATCTTGTCAAAGCCTTCACAATCCACAATCTTGCCTAGGTCGAGGGTTCGGTCACCACGATGACTCCAAAGGCTTAATTCATAACTTAAGTAACCTTCAACTGCCAATAGCCAGTCAATGATAAAATATTATTTTGGGTGTCATGACTTTAAGTGATTTAATAAGCAATAAAATGTCAACCATTGATATTTGAAATCTAATGGTTCTAGTGTTATTCTGGAGGTTGGAATTTGCAAGTCTAGTGCTTCAAACATTTTCTTTCGAAATGCAACTACATTCATCCATCGAACATTCATCGAACATTTATATCACATTTTCACATATTGCATTTTGATCTCGTCAAATCCTTTACAATCTACGATCTTTTCTAAGTTGAGGGGTCGGTCACCACGATGACTCTAAAGGCTTAAGTCATAACTTAAGCAACCTTCAACTGCCAGTAGTCAGTCAGTGATAAAATATTATTTTGGGTTTCATGACTTTGAGTGATTTAATAAGTAATAAAAGGTCAACCATTGATATTTGGAAATATAACGGCTCTAGTGTTATTCTGGAGGTTTGAATTCACAAGTCTAGTGCTTTAGACATTTTCTTTTGAAATGCAACTACAATCGTCCATCAAACATTCATCGAATAGTTATATCGCATTTTGATCTTGTCAAATCCTTCACAATCTGCAATCTTACCTAGGTCGAGGGGTTGGTCACCACGATGACTCCAAAGGCTTAAGTCATAACTTAAGTAACCTTCAACTGTTGATAGCCAGTCAATGATAAAATATTATTTTGGGTGTCATGACTTTAAGTGATTTAATAATTAATAAAAGGTCGACCATTGATATTTGGAAATCTAATGGTTCTAGTGTTATTCTAGAGGTTTGAATTTGCAAGTCTAGTGCTTCAAACATTTTCTTCCAGAATACAACTACAGTCATCCATCGACAATTCATTGAACGGTTGTCGGTTATATTAATTTGTGTTGACATCTCACTTTAGACATAATAAATATGTTTACACTTGTCCCCATTTCAAACACTTTATGAAGGAATTTGGATGTGTGGAAATTTTTTCCCAGAATAGAACAATATGTAGCATTTGATATTTTTTCCACCCATGTTATGATTTTTTATTGGCATACAAGTTTATTTTGCCAATGATTTTTTTTTGGTTTGAAATTATGTTTAATTCGCCAAAAAAAAATTAATTGGTTTAAAAATAGGTTTAATTCGCCAATGAAAATATTTTTTTTGGTTTGAAAACATGTTTTAATCACCAACAAAAATATTTTATTTGTTTGAGTACAGGTTTAATTCGCTAATAGAAATATCTTATTGGTTTGAAAACATGTTTAATTCACCAGTGGAACTATTTTATTGGTTTGAAAATAGGTTTTAATCACCAATGAAAATATTTTATTGGTTTTAAAAAAAAATCAATTCACTAAGATTTTCAATAGACTTCTAGCAATTACAAAAGATTCGCCAATTGAGATTATTTTTTCCCGAAAAACCAAAAAAATTGCCAATAAAATTAATATTTTTTTGGGAAGTATACAAGATTCACTAGGATTTTATACCTTCTCCAAGGAGGGGTTCTTAAACTTATCCCTACTTCTGCAAATCAATTTGGTTTCAATTCCCTCATCCATTCCTGAGAAGATTGATCTGTTTTACATCTCCTTGTTAGTTAATGGTTATAAGCTAAGCAATTGCGTTATTGATTCAAGTGCCTATGACAATGTGATGCCCTGCCCACCAAAGTGGCTACCACTTTGGGTCTAAATATTACAAAAGAAATTGGGTGTTGCTTTTCAATGGAGAATATACAAGTGCCTTTAATTAGGAAAATTAAGGATGTGCAGTTTGCTTTTGCTACATTCCTAGACAAGAAGATTAAAATGGTTGTCTTAGTAGCTGATGTCCTAGCATCATATGGGATACTTCTAGGATGTAATTTTTTTAATGATGTAGGAGGTGAAATTAATATTGACTAGTCTAAAACAAGAATACTCGTCAAGGGTGTGATGCAGAAATTACTTCCCAAAAGGGAATTTAATTTTTTTTTCACAAAGCTAGATGACCCAAGAGCTCAAATCCTATTTGAATCTTTAGGTATGGATACATACTTTTTGTAGACTGATGAGGTTTCTAATTTTTCAAGAAAAATTTCAAGTAAAGAATCAGAAACTGATGGATCATCCTCTTCAAAAAGAGAATCATTTTCAAATAGTATGTCTTCTTCAAATGATGAAATTTCTTCAAATGAAGAAACTTCATTTTTTGAAACTAATAGTTTAGGTGACCCAAAAGGTGTTTGGGTTATGGTATTTAATGGTATTTTCTCTTCTACATGATCTGGTGTGGGGATTGTGTTCATATCTCCACAAGGGAATATTTTTCCTTTTTCCTTCAAGCTATAATTTGATAATACTAACAACACAACAGAGTATGAGGCATTGTTGTTAGGTATGGAGGTTGCACATAGGAAGGGAATCAAAAACCTTCATGCACAAGGTGATGTTGAGTTAGTGGTATGCCAAGTAAGATATTTGTATCAAACAAAAAATGAGAGACTTAGGTATTTCCACAATCTCGTTTGGGATTGCATAGAATGTTTTGATGCTTTCAATATATCTATGGTACCTAGGGAGTATAATGATAAAGTTGATTGTTTAGCCATATCAACTAATCTCCTAATCTTGCATAAAGATTTTCATGGTACTACTTACACTATTGAGATCATGTTTCAGTCCAGTGTTCTAGATAACTCAGATAACTGGCATATTTTCAATGACGATCATCAGATCATTTCCTTTCTTGAGAAGGCTAAAAATTTTAATGAGTTATATTTTGAAGGTAGTGGTTCTCCTTCACGAGAGTCAATTTATGAGAAAGATCCAAACACTAACGAAGAAGTGTTGCAACTCAAAGGGAACAAGATTCCTAAAGGATTGGTATCTCTTGAGAGACTTTTTGACAAACATGACCATTATGTCAAAAGGAAACAAAAATTTGGTTATGAATCATCAACGGAAGTAGAACAAGTCAACTTGGGAACTAAGGAGGATCCTAAGATGGTTAACATCGATAAGTGCTACACTCTAAAGGAGAAAGACAAGTTTTCTGAGTTATCGTGGTAGTGCATTGATGTACTTGCCTATTTGTATGAAGATTTGAAATATTTTCATCCAAAAGAGGTACAACATGAGATTCCCTTAAAGGAAGGTTTTTTTCCTCACAAGCAAAATCAAAGGCAATACAATTCTAAAATTTTAGGTACTATTCTTTCTAAAATTCAAAAGATGTTTAATGCAAGAATTATATTTCTTATTCACCATTCAACATGGATAGCCAATATCATTCTAGTTTGAAAAATTAATGGGAAGATCTGTATTTGTGTGGATTTCAAAAATTTGAATCAACTGTCACTACACGACAATTACCCCCTACTGGTAATGGACCAAGTATTACAAACAGTGACATGATTCGAAATGCTATCCATGTTGGATGGTTTTTTGGGATACAATCAGGTGGAGGTCAATGAAGAAGACCAACATAAGACCGCCTTCACCACTCCATGGGGTACTTTTGTGTATCACAAAATATATTTTGGTTTAATCAATATTGGCACAAAATTTCAAAGAGAAATGGACTTAGATTTTTGTGATGTTATGGGTGAGTTTATTGTTGTCTATCTTGATGAATTAACAATATTCTCAAAGAAATGTCAAGAACATTTTTATCACTTACAACAAGTCCTTGAGAGGTGTCGAAAGCATGAAATTTCCCTTAATCCCAAGAAGTCAATTTTTGGGGTTACCAAAGGTAAACTTCTTGGCCACATTGTGTCCAAGGAAGGTATTAAGATTGATCTAGAATGGGTTAAATCAATTCAATATCTTACTCTACCTTCAAGTAAGATATCAGTTCATTCTTTCTTTGGAAAGGTAAATTTCTTGCAAAGGTTTGTCCTTGACTTCATAGAAAAGACACGTCATATTGTTGATATGATGAAGGGAAAATCTATCTTCTCGGGGAGTGTAGAAGGAAAATATACATTCAATGATATCAAGGAAGCTATTGCACATGCACCAGTGTTGGTTTTTCTAGACTACACCAAATATTTTATCATGTATAGTTATGCTTCTGAGCATACATTATCAACAATATTGGTGTAGTAGAATAATGAGGGGATTGAATCTCCTATTGCATTCATGAGTTTCCCATTGAAAGCTCATGAGTTGAAATACTCTCCAATGGAAAAGCATGCTTTCACTGTGGTTAATGCAGTGAAGCATTTTAGGTTTTACATGCTTAACTCCCATGTCAATGCATTGGTGTCAGATTCTACGATTAAGTCAATCCTAATACAACAAGAAATTGGAACCAAGAGAGGTAATTAGATTGATAAGATCTAGGAATATGACATAGATATCAAGCCCACCAAGTTGGTACATGATAAAGGTTTATGACAGCTCATTTTTTATAATAAACTAGAATAAATATCAAGTGATGAGGAAGTAAAAGATGAAGATATTGTCATGATCTTTTTGTCAGTATAACTGACGAATGGTATTCCAACATTGCTTACTTTCTCACTTATGAAGAGTTTTTAGAACACTTAACTTATAAAGAGAAGAGGATAGTCAAACTCAAGGTTGAAAACTACATCCTTTAGGACAATGGTTTGTACAAGAGAAGTCTTGACGGTACCTTTCTACGTTGTGTAGATAAAGCACAACAGAACAAGTTGTTGGAGTCATTTCACAACTTAGTGTGTGGTGGACATTTCTCAACACTTGTAACATCTCATAAAATCTCACGAGAAAAATACTACTAGCCCAAACTATTCCAAGACACATAAAATTGGGTACGTAGGTGTGAACTATGCCAGCAGTTCGTGGGGAAACCTAAACTAGATGCACTTATCCTCAAGCTAATCAACACTGAAGAACCCTTCCAATAGCGGGGTATTAATTTTATCGATGTTGTCAATCCACCATCCAATGTAGGGCACAACTATGTCCTATCAGCCACCCACTATTTGACTAAGTTGGTGGAGGCCATACCAATCAAGCATGCAACCTCAAAAGTAGTATGTAGGTTCCTAAAAGAAAACATCATTTCTCAGTTCAGGGTTCTAAACAAAATAGTAGCGGATACTACTACTTCATTCTCTTCAAGTGAGATTACAAAATTTTGTTTTGAGCATGGGATCACATTATCACATTCTTCATACTATTACCCTCAAGGTAATGGTCAAGCATAATCAAGCAACAAGAACTTGGTCACCATCATTTGGAAGATGGTAGACGAGAATCAAAGATCTCGACACAAAGCATTGTATGATGTGTTGTGGGTAGATCAAATTACCCCAAAATAGGTAATAGGTGTGTCACCATTTCACATCTGGTAAGGGTTGAATGCAAAAATTTCAATCACTTTAGAATTACCCGCACTAAAATTGGATGAAACCATAGAAGAAGAGACTTTTGAAAATTATGTGGATAAGTGCATCATGTTCCTCACTGAATTGGAGGAGAAGTGTGTTCAAGTGGTGGATCACATTACAGAACACCAAGGCTAGGTCAAGAGGATTTTTGACAAAAAAGCAAAGTCTTGAGATTTTCAAGTGGGAGATCAAGTCCTCTTATGGGACAACAGAAGAGTGCCCAAAGCTATGCATGGGAAGTTTGATTCATTATGGAGAGGAAATTTCAAGATTCACCAACTTTGTGGTGAAAACAGTTTCTTGATCGCATACCAAGATGAGACTCCTTTTTTGTTGCCACACAGCAAACAACATATGAAGCTCTTCACTGAATGAAGCAATAGATTTGTTTGTAAATACTTGTACAGTTTTTCCACCTCCTTCTTTTGAGTCTTTTTGTGTATTTTTGTTGTGTCTCCTGACTCTATAGCCCAATGGATGGATGAAGGAACTTAGAGACTGGAACTCTTCTCCCTTCGATCATTTCAAAGAATGATTGAAGGAAGCTCCCCAATTAGAGCCAGTTGTTATCCTTGAATTTAGTTGCGCTCAATTCATGGGATAACCCCTACGAAACCTATTTATTTCATAGCCCACATTCTCTAAGCATGTAAAATGAGGCAAATCTTACTTGCCCTCGTGCATGATCCCCTAGCCACAAAATTTATTTTCGAGCATTAACCTCTTTCAATTTTTCAAAATTCACAAATTGGTAAAAGTTGTGAAACTAAATTTTTTAGTGTTAGGAATTTTCTCACTCATGTAGAAACATTGAATTTTAGTGCCCCTACATTCCTAATGCAAAAAATAAAAATGCAAGGTCAATGAGTTTCACCGACCCTGCATATCATCCACCACATTTACTAAAAGTGCATAGGCATAAAAATTTACTGCCCTTGCAACTCGACTTCACATGAGTCATAATAAATGCGATATTTTAATCTCAATTTTGGGCTTTTAAGTCAGTGTTTTAAATTGATTTTAAACATTTTGTTTTTCATTTCAATTTTCTTTGCTATCCTCCCTCTTCCTCTGCGTGTTTGATGAGTTTCTTCGTGCACAAATTTGGAGAAATTTTTTTGTCTTTTCAGTTAGGGTTTCATCATTGTCACTTTTGTGGGTATGTGAATCTTTTTCATTCTTTGATTTTGTTTTGTTATCATTTTACACATGCATCTAAGTTTTTGATTTGGCTTTCCATTTAAATGTTTTTGTTATGGTTGTTCATTCATCTTTCTTTTTTCCCTAGCATGTGTTTTAAATCAGTTTTGGTTCTTTGTTGCTTTTGAAACCTTGTGTCTTTCCCATAAGTTTGTGAGTATTTACCCACACTATGTTAGTAGGCATGATAGGAGGTTTTGGTTTTTAAAACCTGATTTTCACCCTATATGCTTGCTGCTAGAAAAAAACCCTCAATTCCATATGCTTATGCGAAGATCTTCCTCGTCAATTTCATATGCAATGTTACCAACCTTGAAATTCACCATTTGTTTATTGTGATATATGTTAAATCATTTTTTTCGCCAATATTACATAGGTCCATTACCCCTTTGTAAGCACAATGATTTTTATCGCTGAAACATGAAACATGAACCATGAAATCAATGTGTAGGTTCAATTTTTTTCCTCGTCATTGCATAAACGTGAGTCCCCTTTGTAATAGCATTATTTTTCACCGTGATTTCATTTTTGTTGATTTACCCCCCATGTAGGTGTGCAAGTAGAAATTTTCAACTTGATTTTTACCTCCCATGCAAGATTGATATTTTTTACTGATATTGTATTTTGATAAGTATTACACAGGCATGGTCAGATTTTTTCACCGACTTTGCACTTACTAAGCGTGTTTTCCCATGTAGGGTCAGAAAATTTTGCCCACCTTGCACATTTTGCCTCCCTAATATTGCTAAGGCATTGAATTTTAATGCAATTACAATAAGGAGAAATGAAACTTGTAGAAGCACTATTTTTTAGTGCTTATACACACAATACAAACATTCACCTACAATGACATTGAAATTCAGTGATCTTACATTCCACTTTGCAAAATTTTGCCAACACTAGAAAAAATTTCCACTTGCCAGATTGCCCGCATTCGCTCCATTTTTCACCACCATCGTACCTAATCCCTTCATGCTCACACAATTGCTTAGAATTTTTCCACTACTACATTTTCAATCATGCAAGCTTTTCCAACATTGGAAAACAATGAACTTTATAATACAATTATTTGTGCACACATTTCAATATTGTCATATCTACCTTCTTGGGAAGATACAGTCACTTGCTAACTACTCTTTAGATGTCAAATCCTTCTCTAAGCAAAGACAAAGCCATGAAGTTCAAATACCAAGGTGTTTTCTCACCAACTTCAGTATCCTTAAACATTGATGAGATAAAGGATATTGAAATCAGACATGTTGATATGTCTGAATTTATTGAAAGGACTCAGAAGCAACCACTAGATACTGATATGAGACATATAGTTCAGAGCAACATACAAATGGTAGTAGCTTTCCCTGTAGCTACACATAATCCTTAATTTTTTCTCCAAGCTGCAACTCACTACAATAAGGATGATCGAAGTGTTAGAGATGTAAATGGAAATGTGGTCATAAGGTTAGATCTAGATTTCTTTGACAAATCTTTCTTGTGTCCCAGTATTGATTAATATGTAGATTTCACCAAGGAATATGGACAAGAGGAATATGAGAAAGATATAGATAATTTCAAAAGAGTGATTAATAGTAAGTGGTTGAAGAATCCACGGTCAAGTGTTTCCAAGTGACCTAAAAGCTTTATGTGCAATGACTTCATTGAAGAAGTTAATGATTTGATGAATCTTCTTAGTAGAGTGAAAGGGTTACCTACCTCATCCACCTTTCAATAATGGATGTGTATACATCAAGATCATATTGAGGGGAAAGCAACAAATCCTTTTGGGTCAATAGATCAGTGATGCAATTCATGATAAATTGATCAAAGTCCATACTTCACTTAAGTTCTACATGACATCTTATTTGGTGTATGTTGTTGTTGCAATGAGAAATTTTCCTAGGTTGACAACAGAAGGGAACAAAAGAGTAACTCCAATGTATAAGTAATTTCCTCAAATAACTCTTGATGGAAGCATTCATCATTTTTGAAGAGTTAATGATGCTTTATTTTCTCCTTTCTTATGTACATTTAATCTTGAATTGGAGAAGAAAAGGGTTTTAGATGAGGCATAGACCATGGTAAACAAATATGGTTGCTTATATCTACAATTTCTCACATTAACCTACTTGAGAGTTGGTTGCTTCATGGGTTATCCATACATGCTCCCAAGATATCCTAGTGACAAGATTGTCCTAATGGAGCTTTGTAGGAAGACAATGGTTTTCCATAGCAAGAAAATGGAATAACACGAACCAGGGTTCAGGCTTCCCCTCATGATTGGAAATTATTCCATTCAAACATCTCCAAGAGGTAATCTTGTAGAATATGAGATGCAGTGGGTTGCCTTGAAGACTTTCAAAAGAAGGAATGATTTTGACTACCGTGGAATGAAGGACAAGATCAAGAAAGCTCACACCCATGTGCATACAATTGAAGATGTTTGGGTAGATTAAAGGACAAAGGAAGAGATAAGAAAAATGGACTACTGTCGATTGACTCTAGAAAAAATTGAAAATCTTGATTGGGTGGATATTCTTGAAGGTATGGAGGATGATGGAAACATCCTAGACCCTATCTATGAGAGGAATAATGTTGCATGATCTCCTCTACTGGATATCCAGTGATCAGAGAAGGAAGTGGCATCAATCAGAGAAAGATTTGAACCAATCCTAGCTAACACAAATGAATGGTTAGAGGAGAAGGGGATTCGTTTGAAATGATTTGTTACTAGATCAAAGGAGGAGGAGCCTAAAGGTCTTATAAGTAAGAAATCTAAGTTGAGGATGAAGAACAAGGATGATGTACCTTGTTCAAGCAGGACCTCTATGCCAAAAATTGAGTTTTTTATGAAAGGAAATAAGGATCAAGTGACTGAAGGACCATCTAATATGACAAAAGAAGCATCAATCTAGGAGGAAGAGAAAGAAGAAGAAGAACATGAGGAAGAACGAGTATCTCCTCATGAGAATATCTCTAAGGAACCACCATCTCTTCTCCCATTGCTACTACTGTGTCTACTCCCACTCCCATTGTTTTTATTGGACATTCTTTACCTATCACTTTTGTTGTCATTCCTATTGTTACAGTTACTCCTACAGTGTCTATCCAATCAATTCATCCCCATCTTCACGGTCATTTTTTTATAGTCCCAAACGTGGTTTGGAAAATATTTTGGGGTCTCCCACATCTTTGTTGATTATGTCATCACCTTATTTTGAGATTATTTCTCAATCTAATTTGAAACAATATATGACTAAGATTGCTCAAGTTACAAGTGTAAAAATTCCTGGTGCAATTTTGACTAACACTCCACCAATTATAACAGCTTTCATGAGTGCAGCTAAATCAACACAAGCTATGACTACATTGGTCTAGAATAAAGTTCTTCTCCACTTCCCCCATGGTTTTCATCTCAGACACCAAAAAGGAAGAAGCAAGTCATCTCTCCAGATGACTTTGACTTTGCACAGTTGGCACATGTAAAGGAAAAATCCAAGAAAAAGGTAAAGAATCTTTCTAGTTTTTTGGTTGATAAAGCAGGAAAGAGGTATGCAGATGTAGCACAACCTCCTCTAGATAGGTCAATTGAGGATGTAGATATTTCTAAATATTCCATTACAAAAGTTGAGTTAGGAAAGGTGACTCGTGAAAGTTCCAAGGCAGATGTACAGACTACTTTGAATTCTCTCATTGAGAAATTTGATGAGGTGAAGAAGAGTAAAGATAAATACAAGACCAAAGCATAGCAACTAACTTTGGTGCTCTAGAAGATTACCCAATCTTTAGATTCAATAGATATTGTGGCCATAAGTATTGAAGAGCCAATTATTCATAAAGTTGGAAAGTTACATTCAAGAGGTAAAGCAATCGGTGACTTTCTAGACAAAATGATAGCACAGGGAACACAACTCCTAAGATATTCTATAAAGAGAATGGGGAACATGGAAAGCATAAGATCAGAGTTAGATAAAACTTCTGATACATTTTCCCAAGAGTGGAAAGAAATAGAAGAGAGTTTAGAAGCTTGGATCAAAATGAAGAAACTCAAGCTTGATACATTGGTGGAAATTGGGATAATTCCCAACAGAGATATGTTTGTGGAGGTAAAGGAAACAATGATACACAAAATCAATATCATCAAGGAATTAATCAAGGACTTGTAGGATGCTTGTGAAGTCAACAAAGAAAATAATTTGGATCTTATCCACAAAATTGAGGAGTTGCCTTGTAAACTACTTGATGATGATCAAAAAATCCTTTCCTTAGATAAAATTGTTTAGGAATTCATGTCTATGATCCAAAAATAATTTGAAGATCAAGCCTTCTTAGTGGCTTCAATGGAAAAATTTATGGATATTCAATTAACCTCGAATAACCTCCAGGGGTATTTAGAAAGGCATGAGAAAGCTTGCAACACCGTGAAGGATTCAATCATAAGATTCCTTTCTATCTCCACGCATACTTCAATTCCCAACAATGAAGAAGTTCAAGGAATCATGAAGAAGTATGAGGATTTCTTGGAGAAAGATGGCGGAGAAAGTTGAACGTGCCTTAGTTTATATTTCAGTATTTTTCATGCTTTATGTAATTAGTTTTTGATATTTGACATGTCTTTTTTCTTAAATGTAATTACATGTAAAAATAGAGACGTCCTAAATCAAATCAGACTCTCTTGTTGAATAAGTCAAAGTAGTTATTGCTTTCCTATATTAGCTCTCAACTCTCCTCTATAAATATGAGGGATTTTATTTTGTAAAGGACCTTGGATCTTTTGAAGCTAAATGTTGCCCATTTTGAGAATGCATACTTAAATCTTTGTGTTGAATGTGCATATTGAAATTAATCAATTAAAGAAGAAGATTGCCTCCAACCTTTGCTTTGGATTGCATTTGTTGTATGTAAGATTGTTCTTATGTCTCTCTTATCATATTATCTTGCAATTGGTTTCTAAGTGGCATGATATTTTATTATTAAAGGGAGTTTAGATTTGGTACTGATAGACATTGTGCTATCATATTGTATTTGGAGATATATGTTTTGTGTATGAATTTGGTTGAGAACTTGTAGTCTTTGTGCTACAATTTTTAGCTATATTCTTGTGGATTTTGGGTGTGGTTCATTGAAAGCCTTTGAGCTACAACTTGCTACACGGGTTTCTCTTTGGAATCATCTTTAGGATTAACTTGGAGTCTTTGAGTTGTAAGTTGTTATTGTTGTTATGTTTAACCATCATGGAAAGTGATGAAAGATTGTGTTTCTATTGATTTTCTAAGTTACTATCATAATTGGGTATCGGCTATTATTTCTCCAACTAGTGTTATTTAGTTTATTACTTATTGTGAACATCAAGGTCATTATTATAACTCATTTCCCTTATTCTAGAAAAGAGAATATGTTGATGGAGACACCCCCATGGATAGTTGTAGAGTACATAATCTTAGTTTAATTTCTAGTTGATTTAGTCATCAATAAGAAGGGAGCCTCCCCTTTATGAGAGGAGTGATTAATTTCTCATCGTAGTTGTGGTTGAAACTACTATTTTGTAATTGTTAAAAGGATTAAAAAATATTCAACCAACACACTCCAAAGAGAGCTATTGGAAACTCCCCTTTCATAAACGCTTATGGGAGGGAAGAAATACTTTCATTATCACTAGATTTTCCTTAACTTAAGTTGGTATACTAGCTAGAGATGCTAGAAAATGATACAATGATAGAAAGGTTGGTTGAGCTATTGGAGTTGGAGGAGATTAGAAATAGGGCCATACATACCCTTGAAACACACCAATCACAAGTCAAGAGGAATTTTGAACAAAATTTTATCAATGGAGTGTTCAAAGAGTGAGGCTTGGTGTTGAATTTGAACACAAATACAGCTAAAGTTGGAAGGCTTACCAAGTTTGATGTCATTTAGACTGATCCATACATCAACACCAACTACAAAGAGGCCAATACATTCAATCTTTCCATGTTGGATGGTGGATTTCTTCCTATCCCAATTGATGGGATAACCTCAAGAACTAATTTTGAGGTTATATTTCAATCATGTACATATTAGCTTAATTTATTATTGTTTTCTAGGAAGTGTTGTTTCACACTTTGCATTCTCATTAGTGAAGTGTGATTAAATTCTATTAACAATTAAATTTCTAGTAATTCTACTTGCTTGACTATAGATATCAGAAACAAAAGGATTGGGTTTTTTGATGATCATGCAATTTGTGCTTGTAGAGGTATCGAATTACCTTTGTGTTATAATTTTGAAAATGTAGGTGAACAAGTGACAGTAGGAGAGAATATAGATGATAAAAAAGTTAGGGAGAAAAAAATAGTCGTTGCTTCTTACTAGGATAAGGGTAAGTGGCTGAAGCATATAAGCAATGAATTATTTGCTAGTAAAAGAAAAGTTTAGGATCATAATCAAACAAGTGAAAAAGTAAATAATTCAAAGAAGTTGATAAATGATGGTAATAATTTTGATGGAGTTCATTCATTGAGCTCTAGCTATCTGACACCACATTTAAAAATAGCACAAGCTATGTTACAACAAGAATCACATATTCTCTACAGGAATGGAAGGTCTTGTGGACCAAACTTTGATAACTTGAGAAACGGGAAAGTTTACACATGATTACAAAGAGTGTATTGAACAAACTATAAGTGATGATGTGCCATAGTGTAGGAAATTCCATGTGAAATTTTTGAAATGTCATATGAAATATAACATCATATACCCCATTTGCAAACTAATGTCTCTTATGATATTAATGCTAGAAGATTTGGCTACTCAAGTGCATCACATGGAAAGGTCAACATAAGAAATGTCCCTTCTGATAGCTTCACATACTCAAGTGACCATAAAAAACAAACCATGAACAAGGTGGATACTATGAAGGGTGTTACCAAGCACGCAAAGCTTAACATGCAGGAGAAAAGTTCACCAAGATTTTTGTCTATTGAAGAAAGCAACCAGGGCACTTTGAGGAAGAAATGTGTTAATGAAATTATGTACTTAAATAGGCAACTTGATAATCATATTTAGTTGTAGGAAGGTTTATCTACATCAAAAAAATAAAGGAAGGTTACACATGTAAAAGAGGATGTCACAAGAATGGACAAACTAGAAATGAATATAGTCCTATAGATAGAGTAAATTCTGAATGTCAAAAGAATCTACCTCCCATTCAAGATATCAACAACCACTATGCTTCTAAAAAGAGTAATTATTGCTCCTCTGATAATTCAAATGCTACCAATATTCCCTCTTTTGATTGTGAGAAAGACCTTGAAAGGTGTGCATCTCATTTTTCTTCCAAAGAATGTGAAAATTTAAGTCCAAGTTTATTAAGATTCACTCAAGGCCAATTGTTTTGCACACTAAACAAACAAGGTTGGCCCCATGTGATCACCATTGAACATTCTCTGGTAATAGCGTCATAGATCACTGTGAACATTTATCACATCCTTCAAAGTGTAAATGCTATGATCTATTCGTATGTGGTGACTAATCATGCAAATATTGTACACTCTTTACATATCCTTGCCAGGATTTGGGGGCACAACCCCCAAAATTATTTTTTTCCCCTTTTTGCATGTCAAGGGGTTGGTAGTTAATTTTTTGTAAATAGACAAATGAAAACAACTTTGAAAAACTCTAATTCTAGAAGCTTGCAAAAAGCTTGTTATAAGCGGTTGGGATGTAAGTTGCGGCATGGTATTCACAAGATTGTAATTTGTTTTATGTTGGATACTAAAATCATTGGATGGCTGAGTTTCTATGGATCTAGCCCATATTGAGTGAACCACGTTAAAATTTGTTGTTGATCCTTTTTTTGTTATTCTTCATTGTTATTTATAGGTTACTTAATCTGCATATAATTGTTAATGTTTATTGCTCCAATTTGCTTGAACCCTAACAATATCAATCATGTGTTTTTTTCGGTCAATTGGCAAGAAACCTCTAGATTTGAGTGGGAGTAATGGAAGAAGGAAAATTCAAGGTTGAGAAGTTCAACGACTAGAATTATCAATTATGGAAGATGCAGATGGAATATTATTTGTATCAAAAGGATCTATGGCGGTCATTGCAAGGAAAATCAAAGAAAGAAGTTTTGATGTCTAATGAAGAATGGTACATTCTAGATAGAAAGGCACTAGGAACCATTCAATTGTTCCTAGAACCATCTATGGCGTTCAATATAATAGAAGCGAAAACAACAAAGGATCTGATGAAAGGTTTGGCTAAATTGTATGAAAAACCCTCAGCCTCAAATACGGTATTTCTCATGAAGCATTTGTTTAATCTAAAAATGATTGAAGGTGGATCTATGACAGATCATTTAAATGAGTTTAATATGATTACTAGTCAATTAACTTTTTTAAAAGCGAATTTTGATGAAGAGATGAGGGCTATCTTAGTTTTATGTTCTTTTCCAAAAAGCTGGAATAGATTGGTAATGGTTATAAGTAACTCTATCTTTGGTTCAAATACATTAAAATTTGATGATGATGTTGGTGTTATCCTTAGTGAGGAAATGCAACAAAAAAGCAAAAGTAAGAGTTCAGCATCTAGTAATGCTTTGACTATAGAGAACAAGGGAAGAATAAAGGAGAGAGGAAAAAGCACAACAAATTGTGGAAAGTCACAAAGGAAGTAAAAGAAAGGGAGATATAAATCCGAAGGAAGAATGGATTGTTGGCACTATGGAAAGCTAGGACACTTGAAGAAGGATTTTTGGTCTTGAAAGGGAAAAAAAGGAGATGGAAAACATGATGACAGTAAGGAAGTTATTGTTGCAAGTAATAAATTGCAGGATGCTTTAATTCTATGTTTAGATAATGCTAATGATTCTTGGGTAATAGATTCAAGGGCTTCATTTCATGGCACACCCCATAGGAAATATTTTTTAGATTATGTTCAAGGTGATTTTGGACAAGTATATTTGGGTGATGATGAACCCAATCAAATTGTTGGAAAAGGAAAGATAAAAATCAAGTTGCAAAATGGAAATGAATGTTTTCTATAGGAGGTTAGGCATGTTTCAAATTTGAGAAGGAATTTAATTTTTGCAAGACAACTAGGTAGTGAAGGCTGCATAGTTACCTTTTCATAAAAAATTTGGAAGGTCACTAAAGGTGCATTAGTAGTAGCTAAAAAAGGTAGGCACATTGTATTTGTGTACTGGTAATACTTATTCTACCTTAGATGCTACAAAAATAGTTGCTATTAAGACAGTTATAGCACTTGCTACAGGGACAGAAACATAATTGTGGCACCATAGACTTGGGCAAATGATTGAGAAAGGGATGAAGATCCTTCACTCCAGAAAGTTGCTACTAGGTCTGAAGCAGATTGACTTGGAGTTCTACAAAAATTGTGTTTATGAAAAACAAAAAAAGAGTTTGATTTCTCAAAGTTGGGAAAGAGAAGAAGAGTAAGAAATTAGAGCTTGTGCATTCTGATTTATGGGAACCAACTCAGGTATGCTCTCTTGGTGGCTCTTGCTATTATGTTACTTTTATTGATGATGCAACTAGGAAACATGGGTGTATTTCCTAAAAAAAAAATTGGAAGTGTTTGAAACTTTTAAAAAGTGGAAATATTTGGTTGAGAATGAGACAAGAAAAAAGTTGAAGTGTCTCAGATTTGATAATGGAGGCGAGAGTTACAGCAAAGAACTTGAAAATTACTATTCATACAATGGAATCCATAGGTAGAAAATGATTCCTAGAACCCCACAAGAAAATGGTGTGTCTAAGAGGATGAGTAGGACCATTATGGAGCGTGCAAGGAGCATGAGATTACATGTTAGACTACCCTTACCATTTTGGGTAGATTTTGTACATATTGTTGTTTATTTAATAAATAAGGGACCTTCAAATCCTTTGGATGGTGGCATTCTAGAGGAGGCATGGATGGGTAAAAAGGTAAACTATTTATTTCTAAAAACCTTTGGTTGTGAAGCTTTTGTCCATGTTGATATTGAAAATAGAACCAAGCTTGAGGCTAAGTCTAAAAAATGCACCTTCATTAGATATGGAGTAGATGAATTTGGTTATCGGTTATGGGATTATGAAAATCATAAAATCATTACGATCAGAGATGTTATATTCAATGAGAAGGTCATTTATAAGGATCAACTACAGGAAAAGAAGCATGAATAGGCCAAAAAGGAATATGTGGTGTTGGATGAGATTCCAAAAATCAAAATGCCGGCAGTACTTGATGTTCAGCAACAAGAAGTTATCCCACAGACTCCTGCAAGTGTTAGACATTCTACAAGGATAAATGGACCTCCAGAAATATTTTCTCCATCATTATATTCTATATTATTAACTGATTCTAGCAAACCTGAAGGTTATGAAGAAGAAATGTAGAAAGATACCAAAAAGAAGTGGGAGCTAGGCATGAAAGAGGAAATGGATTCCTTGCTGTAGAATCGTACTTGGGACTTAGTCCAATTACCTATAGGTAAAAGAGCATTTCTGAATAAATGTGTTTACAGGTTGAAGGAAGAAGATGGAGGAAAGAAAAGATATAAGGCCAGACTCGTGGTAAAAGGTTTTGTATAGGAAAAAGGTATAGATTTTGATGAAATATTTTCTCTGGTTGTAAAGATGAATTCTATTAGAACTATTCTAAGTCTTGTGGTTGTGGAAGACTTGCATCTTGAATAGCTAGATGTGAAAACAACATTTCTCCATTGGGATTTGGAAGAGGAAATATACATGCAGCAACCACAGGGATATGAGGTCAAGGGTAAGGAGGAATTTGTGTGCAAGTTAAAGAAGAGTTTGTATGGCCTGAAGCAAGCACCTCAACAATGGTATTTGAAATTTGATATTTTTATGACTGAACAAGGTTACAAAAGATGTCATTCTAATTATTGTGTTTATTTTAAGAAATTGGGTAATGGTAGCTATATTATCTTGTTGCTTTATGTTGATGGCATGCTTGTTGTCGGGTCTAACATGCAGCATATTAATGAACTTAAGAAAAAATTAGAAAATTCATTTGCTATGAAGGATTTGGGTGCAACAAAAAAAATCCTTGGTATGAGTATCACATGGGACAAGACAAATAGAAAATGATTTTTGTCTCAAAGCGAGTATGTAGAGAAGGTGTTGAAAATTTTAACATGCAGAATGCAAAAGTAGTTAGTACACAATTTCCTAGTCATTTTAAGTTGACTAAGGATATGTGCCCAAAGACACAAGAGGAGGAAGACAAAATTTCTGAGATACCATATGGATCAGCAATTGGTAGCTTAATGTATGCAATGGTATGCATAAGGCCAGATATTTCACATGCAGTGGGAGTTGTGAGTAGGTATATAAGAAATCTAGGAATGGAACATTGGAATGTGGTAAAATGGATTCTCTGATATTTGAGAGGTACTACTTCAAAGAAACTATATCTTGGAGGAACAAATTATGCTATAAAATTCCATATGTTGACTTTGATCTAGTGGGTGATATTGATAGCAGGAGGAGTACTACAAGGTATGTTTTTATTGTAGGAGGTACTGCAATAGCTAGATTTCAAGGCTGTAAAAGGTTGTTGCACTTTCAACCACTGAAGCTAAGTATGTTTTTCTACAAAAGCTAGCAAGGAGATGATTTGGTTACAACATTTTCTAGAGGAATTGAGACATCAACAAGAAGATAGCCCTGTATACACTAATAGCTAGAGTTTCATTCATCTTATAAGAATTCAGCTCTACATTCAAAAACTAAGCACATACAACTCAGATACCACTTCATCTAGTCAGTTTTGTAGGATGGAAAGTTGAAGCTGGAGAAAAATCACACAAGTGAGACTCTTGTAGATATGTTCACAAAGGAAGTTACATGAGAGAAATTGATTTCCTCATTAGTTTTCATTGGCCTTCATGACTAATAATGGTGGACATAAGAAACCAGCTAGACTTGTAATCCAATGGGACCTGGAAGTGTAGTGATGTCATCTAGGATCAGTCTCCAGGTGGGAGATTGTTTGGTGTCGAGCCTGATTAGTCTCCAAGTGGGAGATTATTGGTATGTGGTGAATGATCATGCAAATACTGTACACTCTACATATCCTTACCATGGTTCAGGGGCGCATCCCCCAAAAATTTATTCCCTTTTTTGCACATCAAGGGGTCGATAGTTAATTTTTTGTTAACCAACAAATGAAAAATGACTTTATAAAACCCTAATTCTAGAAGCTTCCAAAAATCTTGTTATAAGCAGTTGGGATGTAAGTTGTGGCATGGTATTCACAAGATTGTAATCTATTTTGCACTAGATAATAAAATCATTAGATGGCTGAGTTTTTGTGGATGTAGCCCATATTGGGTGAACCATGTTAAAATTCTATGTTGATATTTTTTTGTGTTATTCTTCATTATTATTTTTTGGTTACTTAATCTACATATAATTGTTAATGTTTATTGCTCTGATCTACTTGAACCCTAACATGATCCACATAGTTGTAATGTGAATGCATCATCAAAGAGAGAGTACTAGGAAGAGATGGAGGGAGAGGTAGACATGGAGGGAGTGAGAGACCTAAGGAAAGAGGATATAGAGGGTAAGAGAGGTGAGAGACCTACATGGGGAGAGAGAGGTGATATGGGGGTATAAGGAAGGAGGGGGCAATAGATAGGGGGAGAGGAAGAAAGGGAGGGGATGTCCTAGAGAGGGGAGTGAGGGATAAGAGGAGAGACAAAAGAACAAAGAAGACAGGATTAAAAAGGGATGGAGGGAGAGGTAGACATGGAGGGATTGAGAGACCTAGGTAAGGAGGACATAGAGAGGTGATGACCTAGAGAGGGGAGGGAGAGAGAATAAAAGAGAGAGAGAGAGAGAACAAAGAGAAAGAGAGGGCTAAGGAGGGATGGAGAGGTAGACAAGGAGTGATTGAGAGACCTAGAGAGGGGAGAGGTAGAGAGGTGAGGGGAGAGAAAAGAAAATGAGAGAGAGAAGTTTACAAAGAGAGAAAGAGGGGTAACGAGGGAGGGAGAGAGGTGGAGAGGGAGGGAAATAACTAGAGAGGGGATAGATATAAAGGTGAGAGACCTACAACCTAGGGAGAGAGGGATGAGAGACATAGGGGGAGAGATAGAGGTGAGAAAGATAAAGGGGGAGATATTTGGGTAATGAGGCGAGGAGGGAGAGGTAGAGAGGTAAAGAGGGAAGGAGGGAGAGACCTAGAGATGGGGAGAGAGGGTGGGAGGGAGAGGTAGTGATCAAGAGAATGGAAAGAGATGGGAGAGAAACAATAATAGAGGGAGAGAAAAGAAGAGAGAGGTAGGTAGGTAGGGATAGAGATGGGGGTAACGAGGGAAGGCAAGGAGAGAGAGAGGGTGGGAGAGACCTAGAGAGGGAGAGAGAGATGAGAGAGAGAAGAGAGGGAGAGAGAAAGGAAAGTATCGGTAGAGAGGGAAGGAGGCAGAGAGGGAGTGAAAGGTAAAACCTTAACTATCCATCATCAATTGTAAACCTTAAACTCTAATCCTTAATCAAAGTGGGGGAGAGAGAGAGAGAGAAAGATAAAGAGAATTTAGCTCTAGCATTCTAAAATGCATTTTCATTCAGCTAGCACCAAATTTGGTGCTCACAAAATGATTTACATTGGGAAATACCAACCCTTTGGATTGGATTTTTGGGTTGGATAACCATTTCATGCCAAAGATGTTTTTTTTAAAAGGTAAAAAAAAATCACATATTTTTGGTTGTTGTGCTCTCCATCAGTTTTGCATGTGTTTCAATGCAATTTTTAAAAAAATACCACGACGATGTTAATCTCTCTCTTAGATATCTAACCATATAAGTTTTTTACATTTTTATTACGTTAAGGTTTTCATATTTAATTTCTTTTGTTAGTGTGTTTTTTTTTTTTAAACCAACATGTGGTATTTTGGGTATCACTTTTTACTTGTTCATCAAATTTTAAAACAAACTACATTTTTAGAAACTAGGATCCATTCTACACATATTGAAAAAATGATTTTTGATTAGTTTTCAAAAAGTTTAGGGGGGAGCATGCTCAAATTTCTATTTTTTAGGATGTGTCCACTTCAAAAATTAGTAAAAAATTGTATATTCATTAAAGAATTAGCCAAAAAGTTCAGCATAAACTACATGGTGTTAGGTAATTTTCACTAAAGAATTTTAAATTCTTTTTTTAAACATTTTAGGGGGAGCACACTAGTTGCTATGTTATAATTTTTTGAAAAATAGGACCACCTTATGTGCTCCCCCTTTTCGAAACACTTAATCTTTGCCATTTTTAAAAAAAATAGTAGTTTAGAAAGTAGATTCAAAGCACTGCAACTCTTGTTCTTTTTGCATCTTCAAATTTTTAGTGTAACTATCTTCATTTTCTCATTGAATATTAGACTTTGCTAATTTTAGAAAAATGGTGGCATCTTGAGACCCTCTTTCTATATCACATCTTGGTGCACTTACCCAAACTTTATTATGACTAATTACAAGTCATAAGCAATAACACTAGAAAATTAACTTATTTAAAATTAAATTATTATTCTCCAAATGCAATGATGGAGAGTTGTAACTATTGAGGTGAAGAGGTGTGACTCCCTCAAACTTGAGATATAAAAAGGAGAGCATTTCATTTGAGAAAGGAAATTCATAACATCATTCAATAATTCAATTAAGAATAGAACCTTATGTAACCTTGCAAGTAAATTAAATTATGTTCTTGTAATAATGTAAAATTACACCCCTTGCAATTTCACATACATTTTTGTATCCACTTTGGTTTCCACTCCCTTAGCACTTGTGTAGGCTCATTTTAGCCCTTGCATCAACCTTTTTCCCTCTCAGGATGCTCAGGACCCCTTTTCGGTAGCTACCTTCACACATCATCTTTTTTTCAAATTTTGTGTTTTTCTCGTTCTTGTTGTTTTATAGTGCAGTTTGTCTAGACACTAGCGCACCGCACAGACATCCACATGTCGTGCTAGTGTCATGTGACATTTTTACATTCAAATGACCATTTCCAAGTGCCTTGCCACTTTTCAGCTACTTTTGTTGGTGGTAATGGTCTGGGATGCCTTGTAACAACTCAAAAAGCTTCTTTTCCCTCCTATTCTCTCTTTAAAAGTGGTCTTTTCAATCCATTTAGGCCTCTTGTGTTCTACCTTGAACTCTTTTCTCTTTTCTTGGATATTCTTTCTCTCTTTTCTCGCAACTATCTACAACTTGCTACAACAACACTCTCACGTTCTCACAACACTCTTTGCAACTCTCTTGTCTCTAGCAACTCTGCCTCTCTCCTTGGCTTCCTCAAGCCTTATAGGTGATATCTATCTTGTACCTTGTATCTTTGAGAATATTGGGATTTCTCACATCCCCTATCTATTGTATCCCTATTTTTTGATACGTGTTCTCCTCCTTGAGTGGGGTTTTCTTTTATCACTCTTGCATTCATTTCATTTCTACTTATTATTTTTGTCTATCTATCTAGTTGTCCATGGAGGTGGGAACACCAAAACATGGGTTTGACCGAGGCAAGCCCCTAAACGGCCCCAATTTTCCTCGGTCTTATGTGTGTAGGTATTGAAGATATTTATTTGTTGGAAGCTTCATTACTTGGATTGTTATGAGCACTTTCTTTATCCTCTTTAGTCTTATCATTTCCTTTACCTTATTTTAGTTCTATTACTTTCTGTTATTTTCTTGTACTCTGGAACTTATTAATAATCAGATTGTTAGTAGTCACTTTAGCTATTCTCCAAGACATCCTCATTTTTTGATCTGTACGAGATGTTATTGTGCCTCTGGGACTCTAATGCATCACATTGCTATTTGTATTCCACACTGTTGTCCTTGGTTGAAAACTTGCTAGTTTGTCCAAAAAACCTCTATGACTTGTTCTTTATGGTTCTAGATTTCTCACGTTGTTCCTTGAGGTAGTTTAGGGCAGTTCGTTCCCTAGGATTCTCTTGAGAATAAAGAGACTCATGAGTAGTGAATCCTCCTTCTCTACATTTTGGTGAACCCGACTTGAACACTCCTTCCATAAAAAAAAGGATAAATCAAAGATTTATCCTTCAAAAATATTTTTTTGGGGCACTACTCCAAACCCCATCCCATTCCATCAATAGCAATATACATCGGCCTTTGGTTGACTTTTCTATATCTCTATTTCAAAATATACTTTCTATCTTCCTTCTATCTCTTTCTAGATTTGTTAAGAAACTTCAAGAAGTTCTCTTACAAGCATGTAAAAGTGAGTTATTTTCTCCTTTCTTATTGTTCATTGTGGATCCTTCTCCTAAAATTCCTTCTAAGGATAATTTGGTGCAAGAGGATGAAATCATTGATGCTTTTCTTAATATTACTTTACCTTCTATTCATTCCAATGCACTCTCTTCTAGAGATGATGCATTAGTGAATGATGAATATTCTCTTCATTCTGATGCACACCCTTCTAGAGATGATGAATTAGTGAATGATGAAGTTATTCTCACATCAGATCCTATAGGGATAGATGTTTAACATATTTCTTCAAATGATTCCTCTATAAGTTGTAAGGAATCCGTAAATATAATTTGTCTTTGTTGCCCCTCAAAGGCCTAAGAGACCAGTTATTTATCTAGACTCTGGCTAGTCCTCCTAAAAGGATTTTTTATATTAATGGTGTTCCATTCAATAGTGATTCTCCTAATATTTCTAAGGCTCTCTCTTATAAAGTGGTAGCCCATACTTATAATTATTATCATGCAATATTGCACCCTTTCTAAGTTGCAGAACTTAGCTTATTAGTGAAACATGGGATTCTTTTGAGGTTGTGGGTTACCTATGACAAAAAGGAACCTCCAGAGAGGGTTGTTTCCTTTGGTGTCTCACCTAACCTAACTTAAACTATTGTTGCTTCTGATGGAAAATGGTAGAAAGATAACATGAATTGAAATCTACCTACGTGGGTGATGCACCAAAATGTTTACAAATTGATTCTATTGTTCTGACACACAAACTTTTGTTTATTGAGCTTATGTTCACACAACTCACATGTTCAAATTCTCAAGCATATGTATTTCATAGAAAATTTTGATATGTTTATAACCTCTAGAAGGAAAACTAGATGTTTTCCACAAGTAAAGAGTCTAAAGCTTACAACATAATCTATGACCTATATGAGATGTACATTCTCTACCTAAAGGTGTTGGAAATGAGATTGTATATTTGAGGTTTAAACATTAAAACATAGAAATAAACATCAATCATTTAGTTGCACACAATAAGACTGCCATGGAGAATGAAAAATCACTAAATTTTATTAGAAGAAAGGTGTTCTTATAGCTTGCACAAGTTTAAAATATGCTTCTACTTGCTTGAAAATGTGTTACAAAAAAATTTTTTTTAAGTCTAAAAACTAAAAATATGAGTTACAATCACAACAAAGAGAGAAAAGGAGTCTTTGTAGCTCACAATTCCTTTTTTCAAAAGTGAAAGAACTAACTAACTATGAGCCTAGGTGTGCCTATTAGCCATCCCAACATGGGAGAGAATATAGGACAGACTTAATGACCAAAAGATATTTTGACTAAGTTGTTATCTTAATTTGGGAATTGGAAAACTACTTCAACTACTTTGACTCCTTCAAATACTTCAAGTGACGTTGGAGAAGAATAAGCTTGATTTATTCTGACCTCATTTTGTGCATGCTTCTTTAACACTAGTTCCTAGATGCTCTCCACTTGTTTTCCCAATCACCAAACTACCATAATCGTCCCATAATCTCTTCATTGATGCTTTATACTTTTTCAAACTTCCAACTCTAACCTCCTTTGCATAATGATAAGGCATGTGTGCAATTGTTTCAATTTCATTATTGGGTGTAGGAGTCATGGTATTCTACATGATGAGAGTAATTGTCACTTAGAGCCTCTTTACTAAATTGTCTTTGCACTAGCCATACATTTGTTGACACATATTTACTTTCCTTACTCTGGCTTCTTGGTCTTTGCTACCTTTCAAGAAAAATTATTGATTATGCTTGGTTATGCAATATCTCCTCACAGAGTACCATACACTTTTTCATGACTTCCACTATTCTTGGTGTTCAACCTTCAATATGATGTCCTTGTAACACTATAGTCCTTCATAAATGTTTCCTATTGTTTTAAACTTTTGAATGCACTATTCATAAGTTTGCAATAAGTTTCATGCACTCCATGAATATACTATCATGCTCTCACTACCTTCAATCCAACTGTCACATTTTCATTCTTGATCCTTTAGAATAAGGTGTCACCTTTATTCTTTGCAAAGTCCTTATCATCATTTTATCTTTTGGTGATTTTACCATTGCTCAGACCACTGCCTAAGACATGATTGTTGTCATATATTGGCACTGTACTCCAAGATCTTACAACTCTCAATCAACCCTTATGCTACGTTCCATTATCATGACTATGGACTATCACTACCCCTTTATTATTTGACCTGAAAAATGCAACATCATTGAAGGATACATTGCGCTCTCTTACTTTTCCATATTAGAACCCTGTCATGGTACTATCTTTTGAAAGTGTTTTCCTCTCATCTGGATCCTCTCTTATTGTTGTTGTTTTCTCCTACAATTAATAAACTTCTTCCAAATACCATAGAACATCTCCATGCTAGGCCTATACATACCTTGTTGTGCCAACAAACCTCACAGTCAAAGGGACTATCATTAACCTCCATTCATAGATCTATGCTCTCATGGACAACACTACCTTATCATAAAACTACCACTTTGAACTATTTGTGAGGCTGCTAACATATTTCATAAAGGACTGTCAAAATTGCACCTTCTATCATTTAGCTTGGATAAACATTCAATACATATTGATAACTTACCATGCCATCAATAAATTATATGTATGATCTACTCCTTAGCATCTATATTAGCTCTCAGCTTCTCTTTCTTTCCTATATTTGTTCCACATATCTATTTCATGCAAGGGTGATTATCACTCTTTATAGCATTGTCCTATTAGTCTCATGATAATACCATTGTCTTCACAAGAATTAGGGAGGTTGCTACAAATTTAATTTCCTTGATTTGTTTTTTCTCTCCTCCACCCTTGTCTAATGAAAACATATTAATGAGTACCCTTCTCATGCACAAGAAACTCTTTCTATTTGTTATCATTGCAATTATGCAACATGTGGAGGCAAGAAAAAGGAACGTGAACTGTTCTAGAGAAAACTAGCTGCCATTGCATGTACTGTAAATTGTTTCCTAGGTGGTGTAATGCAAGAGCTAATGCATGGCATAAAGCCTTCAACTTGACCATTTCACTATTTTAATCACTATCATTTTGTTCATGCCTTCAAACTATCCTTTTCTTCATAGATATCATGAATTCCCTTAAAACACTATGATTTGCAGCTATCACTACCCTCTTATTACTAATGTCCATTGTGAGCAAGGTTACCGTTTCCCATAAAATATTGCCACTATTTTATTAATCATGTCATTTTTCATAAGGAGTTTCCATTTTACTATGCCCTTTAGTCATATAACTGCTTCCTTAAATGGCTCTACCCTTCATACTTGTGACTGTCCTTTTACTCCTTGATAGGACTGTAATCAATTCTTCACTATCCATTTGACTGCTCAAAGGTTTGTTCACTGTTTATGAGTGAAAATAAATCTCATCATATTTTGTGCTCAAGTGAATCTAAAACTAGAAATGAATGAAGACATGCCTCTTTCTCAATCATCTAATTTTTATCTTGAATCTAAGGGTGACAACAAGTATGAACTCCATGCAAGCTCTCTTCAACCAATCATGGCTGCATTTTCAACATTTGTTTTGAAGTTGACTTCTATCTCACATTGCAAAGACCTGGAGCCTCTAACTCAGAGGAAATGATAGGGATATCACCATTTTTCTTTAACAAAAATTGATAGTAGTTTATTTGAAGAATTCTTGGATTGATCATTGACCTCATTACTTTGTGCTTTCTCCCTCAATGTTCTTGCTAATTGATCAATTTATGTTTTGATTACATTGTAGCCTCTCTAGGCTCTTATCTCTCCCACAAACCTAAAACTCTATCATGTATGTTGGCCTCTATATTTTCACTCTTTGACTATTCTTAAACCCTTCTTTCTCTTTATTTGGTGTTTGTTTCCTTTAAGTCCTTGGTTTTTCCATTTTATCTACAGTGTTGCCCTCACAGAGCTTAGATATGGTACCTTAATTGTCATATCAATAGATCTTGACACTTTGAAAATCATTGTCCCCTATATTATATGACTATCCTTTGGCACTACATCTTCTACCAACTCATGTCCATAATCAACTTTGGAGTGCATTGGTATTTATGGTGGCCATCTACTTGATCTTTTTCCAATAAAGAATTAATTAGGTCTACACGATGCATAGCTATCATGATGATTGGTAGCTACCTTAAAACCTTAAAACCTTAACCTTCCCCCTAAACATAAGATTGTATCATTACTTCATGCTTTAACAACACTGTCATGAATTTCTGAGACTTCCTTGGCATGCTTTAAAAATTCCATATTCCTTGTACTGCTAGGTTTTTCCTTTGTAGATCTTTACAAACAACTTAGAAAGAAAAGTGAGAAGACCATTTCCTTTGTGTGTCCATTGAAACTCAACCATTGTTAACTTTATCTTCAGGGATTGTCTTCCATTTAACTTGATCTCCATAACTCATGCAAGTCTGCCACTCAAATTTTAAATGCTCTCTATTGCTGCTCTTAAAAACAACATTATGTCTTTATGCTATTTAGCCTTTATAATTTTCATTTAAACCTCTAGAGATACTATCCTTTCATGATTCCTAAGACATTGGTGAAGATTTTTTTGGTACTCACACTATACAACTTTAAGGATAAAAGGGAAAATGGCAACCTATGTTAAACTGTAACATCAATGAAGTACATAGGTTTTGTGGTATACAGTTTTGTTATCACTACAAAAGCTTTATGGTTCATTTAAAATCAAAGTGAACCGCAATTTTTTGTAGGGGCTTCTCTCTTGCACTTCTAGGGTTTTTCACCTAAAAGGCGAAAGGTATCCCACAAAAAATTGGGGGTTCACTAAATAATAATGCTATTATGATTAAAATATGCCTAAATGCAATGCTCTAAATGCAAAGAACTAAAAAAGGAAATGAATTATTGATGCAAAACTTAAGAAATGCAAGTTGTTTGAAAACACGTTGTGATATGTAAAAAGATAGATTGAATACAATATAGAACAAGATAAAGATACTAAATAGAAATTGTGCACCTGGAAACTAATGAAGGACAGAATGAAGACTGTAGATGTCTCTAAAATTTTGGAAAATCTAATTTTTTGGCGAACTAGGACACGTACGCCAAGCTGGGTGACTTAGTCCTAGCTCTAGTAAACTGCTCCAAAACCCGTTTCAGCAAAATGGGCATCCAGATCTGCAAAAAATTCTAAAAAATAGGTGCAATGGGACTAAGTCGCCACTGTTGGAAACTTAGTCCACTTAAGCTTTTTTAAAAATTTGAAAGTTGAAATAGAAGCCCTTAGTCTATAATTTGTTTTCTGATGGAAACTCATATCCAAATCTACAAAAATACCTGCAAAACAAAATATAATTTGGTTTCTAATGGGGGGTTTGCATTGGTCAAACCCCTAGTTGGTATTTAAACCTTGAAAGAGATAATGAAATCTACATAAAACCCTAATCCTAAGTGTTTCTAAGACTTGAAAGTCTAAAAATAAGATGTAACCCTATTATAACATGCAAGAATAAGATGCATAAATGAAACTAGATAGATGCAAGACTCATTCCAAGAGACCCTAAATCACATTGGAAATGAATCTTAATGACATGCAAAACTTCCTTAGGCTGAAAAAAGAGAGAAAATGGAAGATGGAATCACTTTGAAAACAAGTCCTTAGGCTTGATTTGATGGCTAGTTGCATCTCCTCTAGTGGAACCTTAAAATTTCATCATTCCACTGGTTCTATGCTCAATCCTATGAACTTTTCTTCCTCATTTTCATTAGGTTTTAGGTTTTTATCGCTCCATTCATTTATACCCTTAATCCATTTATTGGCTTGTGTTTTCTCATTGGCTAGCTGTACTAGGTCACCGTTTAATAAAATGGCATTTTATAACCTCGGAAATCATCTTTTTAAATAGCCCCCAACATCGTTCAAGTCACTCGCTATGCCTAAGATGGTCCTCTTTTAAGAAAAACTTTCACCAACATGCTTTTAAGCACCACTTGAGTTTATTTCCCATGGTTCATCACCCATCACGTGTTATGTTTGAACCGCTTATGGTCATCCCGCGATGAGCAATACATTGATTTTCAAACCGTGGGCTTTCATCGCCCATCGTGTGTTGTGTTCTCATTGTTGGAAGGTAACAAGCAACCAACAATGTGGTTAAAATTTTAACCTATCGTCGGCCTCAAGGTCTATCGCCAGTTGCATGTATCAATCTTCCCATCAAAAGGTAACCTGCGATCAACGATGCAGTTAATTCATTAACCCATCGCTGGCTTTTGCACTATTGTCTATTATCTCATGTCATCCCAAGGAGAACCCGTGACAACTAATGGGTGGAGTCTTTCCCCATTGTGTGGGTTCGGTATATCGTTGGTTGAAGTTGATCGACAGAGAGGGAACCCACGAAGAGCGACGTAAAGCAAGGATCTCTAGCTAAAATCTTCTCGTAATCAAATTAGTGGTCGGTATCTCATCACTTTCTCTGAGGCCATCCCTTGATGAGGTTCCAAAGTGGAAATGTGAACCCGTGATGGGCAATGTGTTTTAGTATGTGGCTAGGATTTTCCCATGATCATCAGGATCGACGGCAGACAGGTTGAGGATGATAGAGTAAGGATGTGGATGGGTACGTGGTAGCTTTAAATCATATCTTTGCTATTTCTAAGTATGGTTAATAAAGCAAGTAATGATTCTTAATGTGCCTCGTTGATCAATTTTAAAATCCAAGGCAATCAAGGTTTGAGATGTGAAATGTATTAATTGATCCTTTTGCTCACGTGAGCGAGCCAGGATGACCATTAATTGCGACTAGCCTCAAATTCCTCTTTAATGAGGATTCTTTGTAGCTTGTTAAATCATTCTTAAATCACCATGGCACAGAGTTGATTTTTGCAAGTACCAGAGAAGTAATTTTAGAGTTTGAGACAAGGTAGTGCAAAGGTGGTTGCATGGTTTCTCCTAGTATGTAAGTCTGTGTATGTTTATTGCATTGCTATTATAGTTTGATTGTTTTTGTGTATGGTATCTATGGGAATTTTTTGGAATTTATGGTTTGTATTCTTCTGCATAATTGGCTCTAGTTGTTATTGTATACTGAGAAATTGAATGAGCTGAGTACTCCCATTACACAATTCTGGAGGTCTAGAAGATTGAGTATGCAAGAGCCAATTGCATACATATCTAAGGCCAAACCTCTCTCGATAGAGGTGCCTATTGTCCCTAAAGGAAAGAGAAGTGAGAAGGTTGTTGTTAAGATAACCTATGTATTAAGGAATTGGATTGTGTCACAAGAACTGGTCAGAGTTGACGAGAAGGGGCCTTTGTTTGTGAAAGAATTAACGAAACCTGGTACGGGTCTAGGGTTTGATCAAAGAAGCTCGTTGCTCCTATTCTAATTTCTGATGATTCTTCAAGTGAAGAAGGAGGAGCCAACCCTAACCCTAGCCAATTCCATGCTTCTCTTGTGCCTTATAGTGACTTGGAGGATGAGATAATTATTGCAACTCCACTCTCTGTAAAAAGGCCCAATGAGGGTGTTTACTCGACAGCTAACAAGGCTGGGTAACACCCGTGTCCTCTTCTAGTGGTGTTTTTTCTTTGGGCGCTATGGTGATTAGACTTCCATGTGGTTGGTTTGTGGGTTCGTGTTGTTGATAGCGATGGTGGTTACTCTAGTATTGGTGAATGTGTCAATTTTGGTGATGCCTTTTGGAAGAATTGTTTGGCATCTTCGACAAATGGATTTGTGCTCTTTTTTCCTTTTTGTTTTCCCGTGGTAGTGGAATGACTGAAGATATAACAATCTGGGAATTGACCCTAATGAAATGTAATAAATTGTCAAATTATCATAAAATGTAATTACATTTGAGTTGGATGCTTGTTGCTCCCTTGTATTATAAAAGGGATTTCATGGCTCAATGTAAGGAGTTATGATCAAAACTTTGAGTCTAGTATGTCTAGGTAGGATTCAAGTATAGGAAGCAAATGAAAATGTAGAATGCTTGATGAATCTGCTTGGAAATTGTCTTGGGTGTAGGTTATATATGTAATAGTCTTAAAGGGTTTTACATAGATTACTAATTTTGAAACAAATATAAATCCCAAAACATATACTCTCCTTTTGTATATTTTTACAAATCATAAATGAAATCATCAAAGATCTTTTTGTTTGTCATCAATGGTTCAATTGAATGCATGGATTTATTTCTTTGCTTTAAATCAAAGGGTTAATTAGAATTCTTGACAAAAGTCATGGGTCTATGAGAATTTGTGAGGATTTGATAAGAAGTGATGTTTTGGATAGTATGAGTCTTTGTATTGCAAGGCATTATAGAGATAGTCCATATATATATAAGAATTAAATAATTGGTGTATTACTAGTTGTTTCATATTTGACTCCATTTACCCAATTGATGAGACACTGGCTTGTTTATTAGGAATTCAAGTAACTAAGTGAATAAGTAGTATGCCTAGTTATGGATTCAAAATAAGAACAATACTTATTAAAAAAATTCCAATTCTGAAATGTAAGTTTGAAATGCGCCCACATTCCTAGCAAGATGGAAATTTATTTACTCAAAGATCTGCCAAATCCTTAGTGAATTTTTTGTATTTGCTTTGAATAAGAATGAATCTATGTTGAAGTGTTCTTGAGAAATTGAAATACCAAATGAACACAATAAGGAATACCCTCCTTGGTCCCATAGAGCCTAAAGTGCAGGAGTAGAGACCTCAAAATTCTCTATTCTTTGTGTTGGCCACTAACCTAAGGCAATTCTTGAACATAAGGGTTGGCTAGCCTTTCGAGAATTCCAAGGCTTAACTAAAAAAAACACCAATAGAAATTGTGACTCTACTAGGGAGAATGTCCATTCTCCGGTCGTAGATTGGTGTATTACAGAGTTAAATGGTGTGATAAATCTAAACATCCCATTCAAATATTATAGAATTATTGAACCTAGTGAAAGTATTCATGGCAGCAAAGCTTGAAAGATTTGAAGGTGACTTTGTTGTTGGATCAAACCTAGAATGAAAATTATTTTGAAGATACTTCATCTCATTTGAAGTATAGTCCTCTGAAGAGAGGTGGCGACTCTGACTCAAAGAACCTAAAAAGGAATACAACAAGGCTTCAAATCTGCAAATTTCAAGATCAAAGGTGAATGGATGCTCTAAAACTCCAGGTATTCTCATGCATTTGAAGAAATTATGTTATATTTGCAAGTAATTTGTGGGAATTTTCAAGATATATGATATAAATACCTCCTAATTTGGTGAAATAGCACTAAGGTAGGGGAAGGAATGGTAATCTTTGCATAATCTTAAAGTGAAATTGAAATAGATGTAGAAGTTTGTCATATTCACAAATTTCACTGGTTCAAAGATATTAGGCAAAGAAAAACTAGGAGACTTGCATTGTAGAAGGAATTTGAATTGCCTTTTGATAAGTCTAACAAAGTTTGCAAAAGGGTTGTACAAGATGTCTTGTCAAGTTGTAAACCTGGATGTAAACCTTAATGAAATGACACATAGTGAGTACCCTTTGTCACATCAAAGGAATTTCAGTACTAAGAGGTACAGAGCCATAAATTTTAGTAATATTTATGGTTTTCCAAATACTGTACCACCTAAGATTAGGAATAAGATACCAAAGTTTAGTGGATCAAAGTTTGAATCAACAAGTAAGCATTTGTAGGAGTTTGGGGATATAATGGGGGACTATGAAATAAATCAGGAGGATGTTGTCATGAAGTTGTTTGTTCAATCTTTGAAGGATGATGCCAGAGATTGGTTATCATATTTTCCAACATGTTTTATAGCTTCATGGGATCAATTTAAGGTGGCCTTTGTAGAGCAGTTTAGTGAGAGGTTCAACCCAAATGTGGTAAGGAAAAACTTCATGAAAATCCATAAAAATGGAGATGAGTTGTTTCCTACTTTTAATATTAGATTCACAAAGGAAATAAGGGAAATCCCAAAAAATATAAGACCAAATGATGTTGAATGTTTGGTTGTATATCTTGGTGCATTTGATAGCAAAATGAGTTACTTGTTAAGGGATAAGGAGCCTACAACATTACATCAAGCATATCAAAATTCCATGGACATTGAGAACAATTTAAAATACTCAATGATGAAAGGATATATGGTTGTAAGTGTTGGCCATCCTAAGGAATATCATGCAGATAGAACTCATGGATTGGATAATAGAAATGATTGTCAAGATGACAATGCCTCTGTTGTTATGCTTTCTCCATTGTTAGAATATGCAGATCACAGTGAACCCCAAGTTAAGTGTCACCAAAATTTGAGCAATGTTGATCATAAGTCTTATGTTCAAGTATTGTATGGAATGAGGAGACATGAGGGAGAATTACCACATGAAATTTTTTTGAGATTTTTGGATGCTTTGATAGAAGTCCCTGAAATTTTTAGACCTAAAGACTCAGTGTGCATCGATTTGTTTTGTGAAATTTATGAGTCTGAGTTGAGTACCTTGCCTAAGGAGTTGAAGCCTCATAGTCTAGATCAAGTGCCTAATTGGATAAGGATTATGGAATCAGCCAAATGTGGTCATTTAAAAAATTTGCATTCTCAAGGTAGAGACACCAATTGTTCTCTTGAAAAGAATCAAAAGACAAAGCAACATAATATTGAGGAAGAAAAGGATACATGGGATGATAATAAAGTAAACATGTATGAACTCTTTTCTAATGATATCTCAAGCAGATGTGCTACTGATATTTTATCACAAACCAGTGATCATGACCACAAAGAGGTACCTTTAAGTATCTATTATGCAAATTTTGGATATGGTTTATGTAGTGATGAGTCTTCATGTGATGAGGATTATAATGACATCCAACATGATTATTTTTCTGATGATTATGAATGATCCTATAAGGATGATCCAGAGGTGTTTTCTTCACCTAAAGAATTCAATGATATGAATATTGATAAAGTCACTTGTCCCCAAGTGGATGGTCAAATTGTACTTGATGCATATTTGGAATGTAATTTGGGTTTGTCATCAATGGAGCATGTCAATTCTGTGAATGATGAAGAATTTGAAGATAAGCATGTATGTGTTTAGAGTGTTGATGTTGAATATAAGGCTAAAATGATAAGTGCACTTCTGATCCTGTTGCTTATGACTATTTATATGAGGCATATCTGGAGATGTTAGCTACACATGAAGAAGATAATGATGTGCTCATGAATGATAGAAAGGTTTCATTATTGAATGACCAAAATGCACATAATGGCAAGCACATGGATATTGAATCAACAACAATACCTATTGAAAGTATGGAAAAGCTTGCTAATCTACCTGACAATGAATTTCCAAAATGTGAGTTGAAGGTGTTAACCATTGATGGTGTGAATGAAATTGAGAATCTATTGGCATATTCTTCTAGTGATTATGATGATTTTGGCAATCATGATGATGTGGAAGAATCAAACCCTCATGTTGAGAGGATAGATGTTTTTATGACACCAATGAAAGTATGGGAGAACCCCTTATATGATGAAACTCCACTAGCATGTGAGATGATAACTAATGATCCCTATTGGTGTAGAAATAATCCACTTTTGTTGAAAATCCTGATGAGTGTATGGAAAATGTCATTTGTAATTATGGGGAAGACAGTACAAATGGAACATCAAGGAATGGAGATCAGCTTTACTTGGCTATGGAGAAAATCAACTTTGGTTATACAACTATCTAGTCATGTGAAAGATATGGTTGTACAAATATTGGAGAGCTAGTTTATTCATGGTCAAATGAGAAAATTGCATCTGATGATAATCAAGAGTGTAGTTCAAATGTGGTGTTATTTGAACATGAAAATTGCTCACATGGTAAAGAACTTCTAGATGAAGATGACATTGACCATGATGACAATCCTAAATATAGTGTAGATGCAACAGAGGAATATACTTCCTTCTCTATGGTACATGGTAATGTGATTAAAACAGAGGGTGAATTGTTAGCCATACTAGATAATATGGATGACATATATATGGGTTAAAGAGGAATTTCCTCCTTGAATAATTAATTAATGCATCTACAATGGTACACTAGTTTTGAGCCAGCTTTGTTACATATTGATGATGAGAAATAGTTCCATGAACCCTCAGAATATGTTAATGTTGCAGGATTGTTTGACTTATATGGGGAGTCTAGGGGTGCAAATGGCATCAAGCATGATGTAAATCAATATGAATGTGCACTTGAATTCTTTGTAGAAGCTCCACATCTTATGGACCTTATCATAGATTTGTTTCCATATAATGAGATCAACACCTGTGCGGATCATAATGAATATCCTCCCGAGTTTGTATCTTTTCTCTCTAATACTTTAGGAGAAGTTGGCCTTAGCATACAACGGAGTGTTTATGAAGGATTTCAATTTGAGGAACAAATTGAATGTGATGTTAGAACCCATGATCAGGTGGAATATGAAATTTTTATCTTTTCATCTCATCTGGATGAGCTTATGGTGCAACAAGATGATGATCATAATAGCTTCATGGTAAGTGGAGAGGATGATGTCATTCATGGTGATACTGGTTGCTCAGAAGTGCACAATACAGGTGTTGATCCTTTAATATCAAAGTAGGATAAGGTATTTGATAGAGGAAAAACTATTTCTAAGCTTTGGGAGGTCGTCAAACCTCCAATTTGGAGAATGAAGTCAATGAAAATGGGTGAGAAGGTTTCTGGGACAGGAAAAGAAGGTTACATCCTATATCCCTGTAAATATGCTCATTTTTCTGCTAGTCTGCTTCAATCAAAGATCTGGATTCTTGCTATGCTCATAGGGGGCATACATCCCCAGTCAGAGCCACTAGTGGAACCCTAAAATTTCATCATTCCACTAGTTCTATGCTCAAGCCTGTGACCTTTTCTTCCTAATTGTCATTAGGGTTTAGGGTTTTATCACTTCATTCATTTCTACCATTAATCCATTTATTGGCTTGTGTTTGCTCATTGACTTATTACACCAAGTCACCATTTAATCAAGTGCCATTTTATGATCTCCGCTATCATCTTTTTAATTGACCCCCAACATTGTTAGTCACCCGCTATGCCTAGGAGGGTTCTCTTTTAAGAACAACTTTCACCCATTGATTTTAAGCACCACTTGAGTTTATTTCCCAAGGTTCATCGCCCATCACGCATTCTATTTGAACCGCTTATGGCCATCCTGCAATGAGTGATACATTGCTTTTCAAATCGTGAGCTTTCATCACCCATTGCACATTGTGTTCTCACCTTTGAAAGTTAACAAGCAACCAACGATACAGTTAATCTTTTAACCTATCACCGGCCCCAAGGTCTATCGCCAGTCACATGTATCAATCTTGCCATCAAAAGGTAACTCGTGATCAGTGATGCGGTTAATTCCTTAACCCATCTCTGTCCTTTGCACTATCATCGGTTGTCTCATGTCATCCAAAGGAGAACCTATGACCACCGATGGGTAGAGTCTTTCCCCATCACGTGGGTTCAATATATCACTAGTTGAAGTTGCTCGACAAAGAGGGAACCCGCGATGAGCGATGTAAAGCAAGGATCTCTAGCTAAAATCTTCCAGTAATCAAATTAGTGGCTAGTATCTCATCGTTGGCTCTGAGGCCATCACTTGATGAGGTTCCAAAGTGGACATGTGAACTTGTGATGGGTGATGTGTTTCGGTATGTGGCTAGGATTTTCCCACGATCATCAGGATCGACAAAGGATTGGTTGAGGACGATAGAGTAAGGATGTGGATGGATACATGGTAGCTTTAAAGCATCTCTTCATTTTTTCTAAGTACGATTAATAAAGCAAGTGGTGATTCTTAATGTTCCTTGTTGATCAAGTTTTAAATCTAGGGCAATCCATGGTTGAGATGAGACATGCAGTAATTGATCATTTTTCTCATGTGAGCAAGCCAGGATGGCCATTAATTACAACTAGCCTCAAATTCCTCTATTTAATGAGGATTCTCTGCATCTTGTTAAATCATTCTTAAATCACCATGGCACAAAGTTGATTGCTACGAGTACCAAAGAAGTAATTTCAGAGTTTGAGATGACGTATTGCAAAGGTGGTTGCATGGTTTCTCCTAGTATATGTGTGTGTTTATTGCATTGCTATTACAGTCTGGTTGTTTTTGTGTTTGGTATCCATAGGAATTTTCTGGAATGTGTGATTTGTATTCTTCTTCATAATTGGCTCTAGTTATTATATCCTAAGAAAAGGAATGAGTCGAGTACTCTCGTTACACAAGTCCGAAGGTCTAGAAGATTGAGTATGCAGGAGCTAGTTGCATATGTATATGAGGCCAAACCTCTCCTGGAAGAGGTTCCAATTGTCCATAAAGGAAAGAGAAGTGTACGTAAGAGAAGTGAGAAGGTTGTTGTTAAAAGCACCTATGCATTAAGGAATTGGATTGTGTCACAAGAACTGGTCGGAGTTGATGAGAAGGGGCCTATGTTTGTGAAAGAATTAAGGAGGCCTGGTACGGGTCCTAGGGTTTGCTTGAAGAAGCTCGCTACTCCTATTCTAATTTCTAATGATTCTTCAAGTGAAGAAGGAGGAGTCAGCCCTGACCCTAGCCATTGCCCTACTTCTCTTGTGCCTTATAGTGACTCGAATGATGAGATAATTATTGCAACTCCATTCTCTGTAAAAAGGCCCAGTGAGGGTGTTTACTCGACAACTGACAAGGTCGGGTAACACACATGTCCTCTTCTAATGGTGTTTGGTTTTTGGGAATTGTGGTGATTAGACTTCCATGTGGCTAGTTCGTGGGTTTGTGTTGATGATAGCGATGGTGGTTACTTTGGTATTGGTGAACGTATCAATTTTGGTGACGCCTTTTGGAAGGCTTGCATGGCATCTTCGACAAATGGCTTCTTTTTGTTTTCCCGTGGTCATGGAATGACTGAAGATATAACAGTCTGGGAATTAACCCTAATGAAATGAAATAAATTATGAAATTATCATGAAATGTAATTACATTTGAGCTGAATGCTTATTGGTCCCTTATATTATAAAAGGGATTTCATGGCTCAATGTAAGGGGTTCTGATCAAAATTTTGAGTCCAGTACGTCTAGGTAGGATTCAAGTATAGGAAGCAAATGAAAATGCAAAATGCTTGATGAATCTACTTGGAAATTGTCTTGGGTGTAGGTTATATATGTAATAGTCTTAAAGGGTTTTACATAGATTATTGATATTGAAACAAATATAAATCCCAAAACATATACTCTCCTTTTGTACATTTTTATAGATCATAAATGAAATCATCAAAGATCTTTTCATTTGTCATCAATGGTTCAATTGAATGCATGGCTTTATTTCTTTGCTTTAACTCAAAGGGTTAATTAGAATGCTTGAGAAAAGTCATGGGTCTATGAGAATTTGGGAGGATTTGATAAGAAGTGATGTTTTGGATAGTATGATTCTTTGTATTGCAAGGCATTACAAAGATAGTCCATATATATATCAGAATTAAATAATCGGTGTATTACTGGTTTTTCATATTTGACTCCATTTACCCAATTGATGAGACACTGGCTTGTTTATCAAGAATTCATGCAACTAAGTAAATAAGTAGTATTCCTAGTTATGGATTCAAAATAAGAACAATCCTTATTAAAAAAATTACAATTCTGAAATGTAAGTTTGAAATGTGCCCACATTCCTAGCAAGATGGACATTTATTTACTCAAAGATCTGCCAAATCCTTAGTGAACTTTGTGTATTTTCTTCGAATAGGAATTAATTTGTGTTGAAGTGTTCTTGAGAAATTGAAATACCAAATGAACACAATAAGGAATACCCTCCTTGGTCCCACAAAGCCTAAAGTGCAAGAGTAGAGACCTCAAAATTCTCTATTCATTGTGTTGGCCACTAACCTGAGGCAATTCTTGAACATAAGGGTTGGGTACCCTTTAGAGAATTCCAAAGCTTAACTAGAAAAAACACCAATATCCTCAACCTAGATTTATCCATGATTCTCATAGGCATCCATGATCAATCCTTTGCAATGTGAGATCTTGAACAAAAAGTGAGCTTGAAGACCTACAAAAATCCTAGCTTGCTACCCTAAAGCTTCAACTTTATTGTAGATAGACTAATAAATCTTCTTGTGAAAGATATTCAGCACTTGACTCTTGAATTTGTTTCTTGAAAATGTCTTAATGTTGTGAAAAATTACCTAAAAATGTATATTTATAGGCATCAATACCTAATTATTCATTATTTTAACTTCACAGGTTGACATCCATAAGAAATTTGAATTAAGTCAGTTATTTTCCTGCTCAAAATTGAAAAATCCCCCAAAAGGGACTAAGTCGCCACCCTAGGTGACTTAGTCCCACCAGGGTTTTTGAGGTGGGTTTTCTAGAATTTGAATGATTTGAATGTTGTTTGTCAGGATTTGCATGATTTGTGAATGGAATAGGCCTTAAAGTCCAAAATAATGAGTCTTAGGGGCCTATAAATGTTATTTTAAAGGATGATTAATGCAAGGGTGCCAAAAATAGGACCAAATTAAGTGCAAAATTGCCTCTTTCTTCAAGATTATACAATTTTTGGTGACACACAAATATTATGGAAAAAATCACTGACCTAGAAAACTTAAGCTATTTGAATACTTCCACAAATGTTAAGTGCTTGACAACAAGAAAGAGTACCTGGAAAAAAAATGAGAGAAAATATGCACAAATCCAGCAACGTGGGTGAAAGAAATGCATGCCTAGAATTCTCTTAACATGAGCAGACTATCCATTAATCACTAAAAGTATGCAACATGCCACATGGGTTTCGCTCATGCCTCTAATGAAGAAGTCTTCAATGACAGCAAACAAAACAAAACCCTAACATCTTGTTGCAACATGGATGAATGAAATCCTCCTTCCTCTAAACTTAGCGCCCTAACTTCATAACTTCCTTTATTTTCTTTTACTTCCCAGTTATTTCCATTTTGCTTCCTTTTATCATAGCTTTTCATCATGGTCACTTAAATTTTTTTCTCTTTCATAAACACTTTAAAATTTAGCATTTTTTTGTTTTAATAAAATGCTTATAAAACTTAAAGTGTTAACAATAATACTAGAAAGAATAAATAAAATGTAAATCAACCTACTTATTTACCACCTTCTCAACCAAGTCTTCCTTCAACACCTAAACCTACAACTAAAGCACCTGGTGATTATGATCTTGTCAAGCAACTTTGTGTTACTCTATCCAAGATCTCACAATGGGAATTGCTTCAATCTACTCCAGTTTATCAAGGTATGCTTCAAGAAGCCTTGCAAAATATCTTCTTGCCTTATTCTGCTAGGCTAATGGATGTTAATGCATTGATAGCTCATATTTGTGTGGATTCACTAAATATTACATTCTATTCACAAGAACTCTCATCCCTAGAAGTACAGAAGCAAGCAAACCCTCTAATGATTATAGTCAACATTAATAAAAATAACATTAGGCGTACTCTTATTGACACTGGTTCAACACTCAATGTATGTAGCATTGATCTATTGCCTAAAATTAAAATTGATTCTTCTCTTGTTATTTGTGGGTTTGATAATGTTGCTTTCCATCCTTCAGGCATGATATTCTTGCCTTTAAGGTTTGGAACCATTACTGTACCCTCCCTATTACATGAACTTTGTCAAAAAAATTACCATATAACATTCTTCTTGGTAGACTGTGGATTCATGCGATGGGTGCAGTCTTGTCTACCTTGCATAAATCTATTAAATTCATTGATAATAGTCAAGTAGTCACAATCAGGGTTGACACTGATGTTGTACGCTTATGTGAGATGGTAGCTACTAGTCGAGATTTGATTGCACCTACTCTTAAAAATATTATCCATTTGATGTCTTTCAATGTGTTGATGTCTACTCCAATAGTGCATGTTACAAAGGATAAGCTTGAGGTGGATGTCCCTAAAGAAGATCCTTTTGAAGCAAGAAATCTTATGTTTGCTCCTTCTACCTCTTCTCAAGAAAATACATGTCTTGGTGATGATTGGAGTTCTCTATACTTTACATAATCCTTCATTGGAGAATATAAAGTCAACCCAATCCACTTATACCTTTCGATAACATCATCCAAACCTACTATCAAAGATTATTATTCTTTTTCATCATGGGATAATATGAATAGAAATCGTAATGTTCTAAATGTTGATTTGTCCCCTTCTAAGGAAGATGATCATGCTTTTTTTAAAGAAGCTAATGTTGGCAATCCTATCAAGAAGATTGATGGCGATCCCATAGAGGAGTATAGTCCCTATTTCTGGAATAATTCTCTCTATGAAGATCCTCCTCCTTCGCAAGATTTATAAATGCATTATGGCTCTAGTTTTAAACTTGTCTCTAAATATGGCTATGGGCATAAAGGTTGTGGGCATAACAAGCAAGGCATTCAAGTCCCTATAGAATGTGCACCTCGTAAGTGTAATTTGGGGTTGGGTTACTTGAGTGAAATTCTAAATGGAAACCATGGTTGGATGTCAACATGATTTTTGATCAACCTTGTTCTCTTGAATTGATTCATCCTCCATTGTCTGCTATCTTCATCTCTTCTTCTTTTGAGTAGTCAAACTCTTCTTTACAATATAAATGTTTGCTTCTTGCTCCTCACTCTCTATCTGAACAAGATCATAATTTGTTGAGGATTCTAAAATCCCACTTGATTACTCTTCCTCCTCTTACACAAGAAATTTCATAAACATGGTAAAGCAAAACATTCTTTTTGTGCATACCATTGAGTGTCTGGTCATTCCACTAGTGAATGTAAGGCCTTGAAGGATTAAATACAACTTCTTGATTCTGGTGTCATCACTCATCTATTTGTTGATGCACCTACCTCTTCTTCAAATAATAAGTGATATTGAGGTCTACCTCTATCCTGTCCATTCTAAGCATCTTCTCATGAGGTTCTTACACCTCCTTTCTATTGTGTTGCTGTCTATTATGTGGAAATTGTAGCCTTACTTGCTCAATATCATTTGTGGTCATACACTATTATGTATAACCATACCCTTTTGTGGTAGCAACACAATAGTATCTTGCATAGTTCTCCTCCCCTATATGTTGGGGGCAATGATAACTTGTTCTGGAGATGTGCGTCCTTCTTAAGGACCCCCTCTCTTTTCTCCTTCTTTCAATTAGAGTGTTCCTTTGAATGGGAACCTTTGTTTCTTGAAGGGTTCCTTGCAGAAAGAACCCCCTTTGAAATCTTGTCCTCTTAAATGAATTCATTAGCATCTAGCTTGGGGGCAACCTGACTAGACCTATCTTATATTTTGGCATCTAGCTTGGGGAATCCCGACTAGACCTATCTTTTCTATTACTATGTTGCAAAACAACTTATAGTAGCCATAGGATTTTTTGATAAGTCTTGACTTGCAAGATTGAGAACCTATAGAGCTTTTTTGCATCAAGCTTGCCTTGTAGAACCGAGCACCTATGAGGACCAATCAAACTCTACAGAGCCTTTCACATCTAGACCCCCAGGACTAAGAACTTGTGGCATCTCCTTTGTAGGACCGAGCACTTATAGAGCGCTTTCTTTGTGTAGGACTAAGCACCTATTGAGCCTTTTGTTCATCTTTTGCAGGACCGAGCACCCGTGGAGCCAATTTTGTAGGACCAAGCACCTGCAAAGCTTTTTTCACCTTCCATAGGACTGAGTACCTGTGGAGCCATCTCTCTCTTCTCTTCTCAATTATGTATACCAGATCAAATACTTGCATCTTCTTCATCCTAGGTACATACCTCTTTCTCTCTTTACATTGGTTGCTTCCATGAATTTTGGTTGCATTCTTCTCTTGAAGCAACCAATCCTTACATTCTTCTCTCTGTTTAAGAATTCTTCTATATGTTATTTCTTAATTTGGGGATGATGCATGGTGCTGAGACAACCTTCTACATCGAAGTCTCTTTTACTTTGCTAACTCAAATCCTATTAGTTTTTCATGTTCCTTTGTGTATGTGCTATCCATTTTTTTACCTATATGTTCTAACCCTGTGATGTAATTGATTTTTATGTTCTAACCTTGTTGTCTTGTGCAGATCCTTCTTGTCTAATGTGCTTGTTTTATAGGTATTTATCTTGCGGGCATGCTTCCTTGGTTTGAAGAGGTTTTTGCTTCCTCTATAGTATCCTTTTGGTATCATGATGTTATTTATGTTTAGTATATTTCCTTTAGCATGCATATTAGTGTAGATTCATATGCCTGCTAAAGTGGGGGCAAAATGTAATGTCGTAAAATTGTACCCCTTACAATTTCACATACATTTTTGTATCCACTTTGGTTTCCACTCCCTTAGAACTTGTGTAGGATCATTTTAGCCCTTGCTTTATCCTTTTTCCCTCTCGGGATGCTTAGGACCCCTTTTTAGTAGCTACCTTCACATGTCAGCTTGGCATCAAACTTTGTGTTTTTCTTGTTCTTATCATTTTGTAGCATGGTTTGTCTAGACACTAGCACGTTGTGCGGACATCCACGTGTTGCGCTAGTGTCCTATACATTTTGACATTCAAATGACCATTTTTGAGTGTCTTTCCACTTGTCAACTACTTTTGTTGATGGTAACAGCCCGGGACACCTTGTAATGGCTTAGGAACCTTCTTTTCCCTCCTATTCTCTCTTTAAAAGTGGTCTTTTCAATCCATTTGGGCCTCTTGGGTTCTATCTTGAACTCTCTTCTCTTTTCTTGGATATTATTTCTCTCTTTTCTTACAACTCTCTACAACTTGCTACAATAGCACTCTCACATTCTCACAATACTCTTTGCAACTCTCTTGGCTCTCGCAGCTTTGCCTCTCTCCTTGGCTTCCTCAAGCCTTGTAGGTGATATCTATCTTGTACCTTGTATCTTTGAGCATCTTGGGATTTCTCACATCCCCTATCTATTATATTCATATTTTGTGATACAAGTTCTCCTCCTTTAGTGGGGTTTGCTTTTATCACTCTTGCATTCATTTCATTTCTTCTTATTATTTCTCTCTATCTATCTATTTGTCCATGGAGGTGGGAACGCCGAAACGAGGGTTTGATTGAGGCAAGCCCCTAAACAACCCCAACATTTTTCCTCGATCTTATGTGTGCAGGTACTAAAGATATTTACTTGGTGTAAACTTCATTACTTGGATTGTTTTGAGCACTTTCTTTATCCTATTTAGTCTTATCATTTACTTTACCTTATTTTAGTTCTATTACTTTCTGTTATTTTCATGTACTCTGGAAGTTCTTAGTGATCAGATTGTTAGTAGTCACTTTAGCTATTCTTTGAGACATCCTCATTTTTGGTCCGTACAAGACACCAACACACTTCCGAGACTCCAGCACACCGCATTGATGTCCATATTCCACATCATTGTCCTTAACCAAAAACTTGCTAGTTTGTCTGAAAAACCTCTGTGACCTGCTCTTTCTGGTTTTGGAACTCTCACTCTGTTCCTTGAGGTAGTTTAGGGCAATTCATTCCCTGGGATTCTCTTGAGAATAAAGAGACTTGTGAGCAGTGAATGCCCCTTCTCTATAGTTCTCAAGAGTAGTGATGATGTGAGAAAGGATGTGACTCCTAATGTGAAAGGTTGTGACTCCCTCAATAATAAGATATAAAAAGGAGATCATTTCCTTGTGGAGAGTTCATCTATGGGGAATTAATGAATCAATCATTTTGGAAATAAATTGCCATTGTCAAAGGGTAGCAACGAGGGGTAGTGACTCCTTCAAGAAATGGATATAAAGGATAAATAAGTTTATTGAAATTCAATTAATAACCATCACTCATCTATCCATTAATAAAATAAGCAATTATCACTCATCTATCCATCAAGAAATCAAGAAATCAAAATATTAAAAAGATCAATCAATCAAACAACAATAAGTCTATCAATATAATCAATCATCAAATCACACAATCTGTAATATGATAACCGTTCAATGAAGTAAATTTTCCTAAGTTTTCACCTTGCAAGTAAATAAACTATGTAACAAGCTATTGCAATAAATAAAAAATATTTATTGAGAAAAAATGAATAAGAGTGACATAACAATGAACAATAATGATTCCATTCCAATATAATAAATTCATGATTACAATATTTCTAAGAATGTGTACATAGTACATACATAGCTCAACTGAGCTTTCAAGCAATAGATATAGATAGTCCATGAACCTCCTTCCAAATCTTTGGTCCTCTTGTCACCTACTGAGGAGGAGAAGCATCACTCAATCACTTTTCCACCAACCACATACTCATATGTGGTCCCCCACATATCTATCATTCAATAGATGGCCCTACACTTCGACAAAGAGAATGGTGGAGTAACCTCGTAACAACAACCAACTAAGCTTAGTGTTGTGTCCTACATGGCTAGAACTTGTAAACCCACAATCTAGAGCTACCATGCAAATAAATGGAACACAGTGAATTGACAATGGAGCCAAAGGTAATCACACTACTTTGGCCAAAGTTTTCTCACCTAGTACTATGAGTGAGTCATTCTACTCACGTACACTACTTAAGCTCAATTGAATTTAGACCACTATAGACTATGCATAGGTTTATCTATCAATGGGTAGTCTTTAACCCTAGAGACAATCTATTCCCATTTCCCATAACTTAATGATATATCTACTCAAAAAGCATAACTAAAAGTACCCTCCCCTTAACGGATAATCAAACCCTAGGAGTAACTTGGAAACTACCAATTAAATCAATAACTAGCTATGGACAACTCTTTAGTTATTCTCGCTTAATCACATCTAGTAACATATACCTATGACAATCAACATCTCCTATTACGGAGTATATACAAGCACAACATAGAAAAGAGTAACAAAGCTTTTAATTCCTTTCCAAAGCAAATACTATATTTTCCTAATGCATGTATTCAACCAAGTCAAAACACACAATCATTTATAAACAAAGACAAATAAATAAAGGTTATCCCCATGCCTATAAACACTTTGTCCAATTGACTAATTGTTGCACAACTCTCCAAAACAATAGTTAGCTTTGCTTTGACTTCTCAAGCAATACCTCACTAAATCTCTCTCTCACGAGTTGATAAAATACTTCTCTAAAAATACTCAATACTCTCATAGTTGCTCAAAGCTCTCTCAAATATAGGAAACTAAAAATGCAGATTAGAATGCATAATGGAGTGGAAATAGAATATAGAATAATGTGTAACAAATGAGAGAGTATGTCTCTCTATTTATACTACAACAAAGAAACTCCACAACATAAATAAAAGGCATGTAGATTGACATCATTACCCATGCAAGTTGAGTCACTTCACTAACAAAAAGGTGGCAGCAAATACAAGGTTTACTCAGCATACAAAGTTACAGGTCAACCTCTAATCTTGACGGCATCTTATGACTATTTCAATCAGCACATGATCAAAAAGGTGATAGTTGATTACTTTCCAGATTGAACTTCTACAACAAATAGATCTTTCATAATATGGCGCTAAGCAAGCAACCATTTCCCTAAACTTAGGTGTGGTTTTACTTATTTGAAATAGTCCATGTTTAAAATGTAACACATAACATGAATCGACTAAGTCCATGTACAGTAGATGAGTTGCTTTATCTCATTTAATCGACTTTGACTAGTTCCTTAACAAGTTGTAAACTTTTCCTATTTTCATGCATTTGTATTTACTTTGTTGTTGGTGTAAATCTATCTTCATATGATAGGGTGTCCCATGTTTATTGTTGTTTACTAAGTCAACAGTATCATATATCTAGCATCGACTAAGTCAAACTCACTATATCGATTTGTTTGTTGAACTATGTGTTGTATATAGTTCACACTTAAATATTTTCCAATATGTATCATATTCGGCCTTTGTAATTCTTTGTATTTGTTAAATACAGTCAGCCTTTGTCCAAGTAATATATCGGCCTCTAAGCATTGCTTATGTTAATCGATTACCATGCATATAAACGTATTTAAATATATATACATATATTTACATATACATATATATATATGTATGTATATCTACACACACACACAAATATGTGTATATGTATATGTATATGTATATATGTATATATGCTTACATATCTAAATATATATCTTATGACAATAAAGTATGTATACATTTGATATACAAATGAATAAAATCAAGTTAACATTCTCATAGTAACAATAATTGCATCGATTGTGTGTGTATATATATATATTCCTCTATGTACATGTATACGTATGTGTACATATATCTATACATTCATATGGCATATCCATTTTCCCATCATACATGTATATCGTTACATGTATACATATGGATATTGTATATTTCATACACACACACACACATTCGATTGTACATCATACCCATACACAATTACTATCGTATTGATAAGTTCTTACGTGAGATATATCTATATATACATATTATTCATATCATTAGGTCCATTTGATAGTTCCATGTGCATATGTGTATAGTCTATCATCGATATGCTTTTGTATATATATACATACATTTCATGTGTTTTAACTCATCAGTACAAAAATAGTAATATAAGGAAAAGCTCATAAAATTCCAAACATAAAACATCATTCAAGCATGCACTCAATAGTAAACAAGACCCTTACTAATGTAATCACATCAAACTAAGGATGACTTATTAAAATCCCAACATAACAACTTGACTCAACCATTCTATTGTGAGTGTGTGTAAGCTCAGATAGGTTATGTTACTGGTTACCCGACCAATACCTTCTCTTGAGTGATATTTCCCCTCCACCTGGAGGAATTGAACATATACCTGCATCCACTAACACATGCACATGGCAGTCAACTATTCACAAAATATGCACTACACATAACACATCTTCATAGTTAGAACATTCATTTCAATAACCATTCATTCCACACATATGCATTTCTTCACATATCATTTAAACAAAACATCATTTATTCATAATTCTTAGAAACAAAGTACAAGCACAATTTATTCATCTTCAAAATCCTAGTTACGTTCACATTTACCCTACATAGTAATAGTAAATAGTAAATACACAATTGGGGTGTAACACAATCATCAAATCATTTAAGCATCCAATCATTCAATCATCAAATCATTCAAGCATCAATCATTCAATCATTAATTCATCCAAGTAACACACATTCAAATATCAATTCATGCATATCAATGAAGTTGGAAAAATGAAGAATGAGAATAAGAAATATTCATGCATATCAATCTCTTTGGAATAGAGATTGAGAATAGTTATTGGTAATATTATGAAATATAATTGGTGGTATCCATTTAAGAGTATCATTGCAATCTATTTTGAATTTATAGAATTTTCTTGCAAAAAGGGAGGTCGATCAACCTTCTGAGTCACAAGAGCGGAAGGACTAGAAATTATTTATATCAAGTATACCACCCTAAGATGGATGAATTGAGGGTTCTGCCATATTCATGGGTTGGGAGGCTGAAAGGACCTAAAATCCATTTTTGTGCCCTTGGGATTGGTTGAAAAGGACAACCTTAATGCATCTTATCAAGCACACCACCTCGAGATGGATGAACTAGAGGTTTTTCCATACTCATGGGATGGGAAGCCAAATGGACCAGAAATCCACTTTCATGCTCTAGGGCTTGATTGAGGAGGACGACCAACCTCCAAGGCACACTAAGGGATGAAATAGATCTAAAATCCTTCCATTCTCTTGCAATACAAGGGCAACAACCCTTGAGATTATGGTTTACAAGCATTTTAATGAATTCCTAATATGGTTGACTATAGGAATATACCTTGGAAGAATCATTAATGATGTTAAGGTATTTCAAATTCAAATATTAATGATGCTATGAATTATGGATATAAATATTATGATGTTTTAGCTATGATGTATGAATTTAAATACTATCATAAAGTTGATACTTGTTATTACTAATATTAGTTTTTAGTGATTATAATTGTTTTGCAAGCCTAAAATTAAGAATTTCCCAAAAAGGCACATTACAGTTAGATATCTACAAACTAGTAATTATTTTAATTTAGTATGCAAATATCAATTTCTAGTATATTCTATTTTATTGTGAGGTGCTAAAAAATATTGTCAAGTATGCCATAAAAGTAGAGCATCAATCTAGACATTATTACCAAATTTTGAAACACATCTTGAAACATATTAACTTTAAAAAGCTATTATCTAGATTGTATTTTCCAAGTTCACAACCAAGAGTATTGTTGATCATGATATCAATGCACAAGATTTTTACCACTTGATGTTGACACCCCCTTCAAATATGTGTCCATTCCTTTGTTTATTTGAATGTGAAAAGAAAAACCTTATGTTATGTATTTTCATCTCAAAAACATATCATAACTACCTCAAACTCCACTGATAGATGAATGGGTGACCTTTATATTTGAAATCCTTGTCATTGATTGAATCTAGGAGAAATTAAACTTGTTCTAAGTACTACACAACTTACAAGTGGAAAAAAGGGGAAATTCTAATTTATTCATGTCTCACCTTATTTCACAACATTCCCCAAAGACATTCATGTGTTTAAGTCCTATTTAGGCAAGAAGTTGTCCCCCATTGGAGAGGCATGGATGGAAAGTACCATGTATGGATATTGATCACACATGTCTCTAAATATATGCTTTTGAAAATGATGATGAACTTGTGCTTGGTGGTCCAAATTAAAGAGAACCCCATGTTCCAAACAAAGTGGTAGCTTCTATCATGCTTCCACCTAAGGAATGATGTTTTTCTTTCCAACCTAAACATGCTTGGTCATTGATACTTTATAAATTAGCCACAAATGGATTGATACTACATTTTCCCCTTCCTTGGTGGTGAATGCTATTATCTTGAGTCTAACCATTCAACGCATTGGGTAGAACAAATTGAAACAATACATGTCTTGCATTGAACATTTTTTCTTTTGGTCAACAAGATACTTTTGAAATTATTGTGAATAATTATTATTAGTTAGGAATGCAACCACCAATTCAAATGATTAAATATAAGGTATTGTTAGAACAAGGAAATCATACTTGATTAATAACATCAAGATAACACTTTTTGCAAGTGTTATCCATGTATAAACACCTGTTATTGCATGAACCAATATGTGTGGTCACTTTCAACATTAATGCATCTACCATTCATGAAACACTTTTCATACCAATAAAAAACATGAGCCCTCTTCAAGGTTAAGCTCTATCAAAAATTTAAGTAAGCATTTATTTATTTCATTCATTACATTTAGATTGATAAAATGAGCTCATTTGGACTAGGATTGTTATAACATATTATGAATAGGTTAAATGTGGCATTCTCAAAGCATAATTAAAGCATATTCAATATTTTGGAAATCCAAAGTAAAACTTGCACCAATAGAACTTAATAAAGTGGTTTGCAGATCTGAAATTATATGTTTACAAGATTACCAATAATATATTATGTGATTATCAAAACCAAACATGAAATAAAATCAACAATACCACAAGTTGAGATCCACAAATGACACAAGATATACGTGGAGAAACCTTTGCGGGAAAAAAATCCACACCCAAAGAGATCCAATGTTTGTATTAATCTCCAAATGAGATACAACAATACAACACCCCTCTTTGAATTCCAATAGAACTTTGTTACTCTAACAACCTTCAAACAAACTCTACAACCACCATCCCAATGCTCCAATTTATAGAAGTTTGTGGGAGAGAATACCACATATGGTATCTTGAAATAACAAATAAAACCACCTAAAAAAACCCATGCCCCTTTAGTGGATAATCTAGAAACATGGTGAAAATTATTAAATTCTCACATGGCCTTCAAATGGGTGCCTAACCCATAGCTAATCAAAATTGGTCAATACTGAGCGCTCCATAACTCTTTGACGGTTTCAACGGCTTCATGAAAGAACATGCACCAACATGCAAACTTTGGCACCCCACCATGCAAAACATTGAAATAACATACAAGCACATGCATTACAAAGTGATCCCCACCTAGAAGTTGGATGCACAAAGGGAATATTCTCTAGGGATGCTCTGTAACCGTCACCATAGTGGTTCCACCTCTTTGAATGCAATTATAATATGTCATAGGAAAATAAATAATTATTATTTTCCCCCTCGTGTCATTTAGAACACTTTCCAAAAAATGTGGAGACACACAATTATCAACTTAGGATAGCAATTATAATGTCACCTATCCTAACATTCTCCCACTTGACATTATAAATTGCAATTACATCCATGAGATACAAATAAAACATATAATCAAGTACAGTGATCAAGGCCCATGGCCTTCTTGCACCAAGAGAACTTATCCATGGTCTCTACCTTCATGAGAGAATTTGCAACATTATCCAAAGTGTCAACCTTCTCAATCAAGACCTTACCATTCTCAACCATCTCTTGTACAAAGTGATACTTGAAATAAATAAAAAGGGATCGTAGGTCCTTAATGCAAAGAACCTAGGATTCAATGGTGGCCTTTTTCTAAATTTCATTGAGATGTAGATCACTAGGTGAAAAGATTGACTTTCAGTCCTAATGGTGAGGCAATAAAACTTGAATCTACATTTGAAGGGGGATTAGAATAGATTGGAAATATTTTAGAATGATTAACTTAATGATACTATATGCCCTAATATTAAAAATGTGAGATTAAAACAACTGACAAATGGAAAAATTAGTTTGCAAGTAGATCTAGGAAGTGCAGAGTATGACAAACCTGCTCAAAAATTTTGGTTTTGAGGTGCCTACAAGGGCTCATTCACCCAAGGGAAAATGGATATTTATACAAGGGTCTTGATCAACTTTCTAGGTTCATTAGTGTCAGATCTAAGACTTTGTTTGCCACTGGTCCCACTGTCGATATGTTGGAAATAAATTATGCAACTTAGTTTATGTGTCTTAGGAAGAACGATGAAAACAAATTCAACAATATAAAATTTATCTTCAATCCTTCTTCAACCTATAATCTACACATACACAAAGAGGGAAAAATGAACATTTGTTTTGTTTGTATGGGGGTTTGCCTTGGTCAAACCCCAATTTGGTAATTAAACCTTGATAAAAAGATAATAAAAGGGAAGGAAATGATGAATGAATACTTGTTTTAACTCACTGCCCTTCAATGGCTTCCTTGAAGGACTACATTCATACACATCTCTTCAAAATAATTGGATCTTGCTTGCTTGATTTGCTTGAATGCTTGAATGTATGAAGACCTACAATGCTTGTTAGCCTTCACAAGACAACATGAACACACATAAAATTAGACATGATGTTAGGATCTCGATTGTTGTTACAAATGACTAAAAATGTTGTTCTTGAATGCTCTTGACAATAATATTTGCTCTTGAATGTTCACCTCTTGATTCTTAGATTTCAAATGATAAAAAGACTATATATTTATAGGTGTTTATCTAATTTCTCAAAATTTAGATTCTAAAAATTGACACAATTTGAATTTGGATCATTAAAATATTGCCAAAAACATATTTTAAATTAGGTCCTAACACATAAAGGGGACCAATTCATCCATGGGCGAATGGGTCTTAGCCTATATTTATAGGACACACATATTCCATGGCAATTAAAATATTAAATGCATTTATTTAATGTTGGTTCCCCTATCAAAAAATAATAAAAAATAGGCTTTGGAATGCATAATTTTGGAAAATTAGAAGCTTAATTAAGTCCAATAGATTAGGGGACATAAACATAGTGTGAAATTGTAAAGGTATACAATTTCCTACACTACATATAGCCTCCACTTTAGTGAGAGTATGAATTTATGATCAAACTCACATGAAAGTAGAGAAATATATGTCAAGAGGAGTCCAAGTGCAAAATGTTGATGAGATAGGATGACAAAGGATCAAGGGGGTTGGGTAAGCCCCTAGAATCTAAGATCCCATGGAAAACCAACATAGGCACAAAGGAACACATATACATGTATGATATACAACAAGATGAGATACACAAATATACATGTCAGAAAATACGAAGCATACACGATGAACATAACATAACATGATGATGATGAAATGAAAACAAACATGGTGTAAACACAATGTAGACACAAAGAAGACACATGAAAACAAAACACAATGTTAATACTAAAAAGGATTCAAGTCGGTAAGGTAAAGAGACCTTGGTCTTAAATTGTCAAATACCAAACGTCATCCATCAAATAAATGAGTGTTCCCATGAGGACTGAAGTCATGCACATCACTCATGGAACACATGGCTCCATTGGCAAGCAAGCTATGTTATGCTAGGTGGCCATGAAAGACATTACTCAAATAGGCTAGTGAAGTCCAATATTCACTAGGTGAGCCCCCAAGGGAAAAAAAAAAGAGAAACACACAAGGGCTATTGAAGTTTGATATTCACTAGGTGTGTACCCATAAAAATGATCATTGCTTCACAAGGCTAGCAAGCCACATTATGCTAGACACTCATGGAATAAAATTGCTTCACAAGGCTATCAAACTACATTATGCTAGACACTCATGGAATATAATTATTTCACAAGGCTAGCAAGTTGCATTATGCTAGACACTCATACAATAAAATTGCTTCACAAGGCTAGCATACTATATTATGCTAGACACTCATGGAATAAAATTGCTTCACAAGGCTAGCAAGTTGCATTATGCTAGACACTCATGGATAAAATGACAAGGTAAACAAAATAATCAAAGGGGTTTTGCTTAATACATGGAAGGTCACACCTTAGGGAACATCACACTTTATATCACCACCAAGAGAGGACTAGTCGAGGAATAAAAGATTCACACCTAATGGAATGTAAACCATAGCATTACGACCAAGAGCAATATCATATGCCAAGAAGGGTCACACTCTTATGGAACATCAAGCCTAACATCACCACATAGATTAATAAATCCACACTTTGATTAATATGGTCACGCTTCCTAGGGATGTATTCTATCACCACTAAGAAGGGAACGTGCAAACAATAAATGGGGGACTATATGCCCCCCCTTAAAATGTTAGTGTACTTGCTACACTAATATTTTAAGGAGATAGAAAGGGATCTAAATAAGAAATACACCTAATACAAGGCTACCTAACCCCTTTCCCCCCAAGTGTAAGGAAAAAAGGTGAGCCAAATGGATGATGATATGTTGCTCCTTACGAAATAAACTATGATTGTATAAAACCAAGTTTATACTCTCATACATGGTAGTGAATATGTTATGATACTGCAACTACCACATGGCAAGGAGTAGCAACTAATACTATTTATTAACTAAAAGACAATAACCAAGAAATCTTGTTGTTTCTTTCATGTTAGGCTCTATAGGAACTCAAACACCTTGTTCTCTTACACCACAACCTTTTCCATTATAGCCAAATTGTTTCAAAATCTCATAACCTCTTCCATAAAGTGCTTTCATTTCTTTTGAGGAAGGTGGTTTTCATGCTCATCTTCATCATAAGTGGATGTGTAGTTTGTATTTTATTCTTTGCTAAAATTTGTGGAATCAAATGCTTTTGATGATTCAATTGACATCAGTATTGCTTCTTTCTCTTTTCTTGACTTTAATTATATCATCTTGTATTCCCCGTTAAATTTAGGTGTGAAATCTAATGATCCCCAATCATCTTCTAACAACATTGTCACGGATGAAAGGAACTTATCCTTATCCTCAAATTGTAAAGGTTATACTTTTGTAGTTGATGTCAATGTTTTAAGAGGATTCGTCATTACTATTTCAGTTTGTAAATAGTTTCCTAATTTTGTATCATTTTTTATTGTGTAAACCTTATTGTTATAAACATATTTCAGCATACAGTGTAGCATTGAAGGTATCACATTCATTTCATGAATCCATGGTCTACCCAAAAGAAGATTATATGAAATATCATAAGGCATGACATGGATAGGAGTTTGTAACATAACCTTACCAACCTTTATGAGCAATGCTATCACACCAAGCAATTTTTTTCCCACATTATCGAAACCACATATAGACAAAGAATCTAGTTGAATCTTAGTCTTGTCCACTTCTATTTTATCCAAAATATTTACACTAAAAATATTGAGTTTGAACCATTATAAACAAGAGAATGCTTAATCCCACACTTGTTAATTAGAGCTATTATCATCAAAGGATCATTTTGTTTTTGTGTTTTCAAAGGAGGTAATTCACTTTGAGAAAAGTTAATGTCCAAAGTAGGTGAATTCATATTCTCAATCAAAGTTGCCACATCATTTGATTGTGTACTAGGAGGGACAACAACTTTTTGCAAGGCATTTTGAAGCATGCTATGGTAAATAGGTGATGCCTAAATGAGATCCCACAAGGAAATTTTAGCAAGAGTGTTACAAAGTTGTTCAACAAGATCAAATTATTTACCACTACATTGTGGAATGTTAGGTACGGGTGGGAGATATGGTTGAGGCAATGGGATAGATGTTGGAGTTTTTCTTGGTTGTTTATTTTTTCTAGTGTTATATGTGTGAGCTACAGTATGATAACTTGGTTGTTGCGACACATGATTACTAGTAAGTTGTTTTGCAAAACTTAGGATATGGCCATGAGGTTTAGGAGGTCCTATAATGAGAGGTGACTTAGGAGGTCCAATAATTAGAGGACTTTTGAGAGGTCCAAAAGGAGTTTTAGGAGGTTCAATAATCAAGAGAGATCTAATGGCCAATTGTGCATTCATTACCTCAACGGATTTTAATTCTTGTTGATGATCTTATATCGAGGGGGAATCTAAGATGACCTTATCATCTAAGAAATCCATCTTACTATCTTTATGCCCAACAATATCTTCCCCAATAGGAGAGGTAGGGGCAGAGAAACAAACAATATTCTCATGGCGCTCCATGATTGTAACTTCTAACACCAAGATACCTTTGTCACAAATAGGAGAGGTATCAGGAGAAGAACAACTATGATTGTCATGATTGTCAATGATTGCTCCTTTTGTATCCAAACATCCTCACAAATAGAAGAGGTATTAGGAGATGAATGAAGACTACAAAAAGTGATATTAAGGAATGTGTCAATGATTTCATCTTCTTGTGCCATAATATCTTCACAAATGGTAGAAGTATTAGAAGAGGTACAAACAAGATTCTCATGACACTCAATGATTGGGTCTTCTAACACCAAGTTACCTTTTTCACAAGGAGGAGAGGTATTGGGAGAAGAACGATTATGATTGTCATGATTGTCAATGATTTCATCCTCTTGCACTATAACATTCTCACAAATGGAAGAGGTATTAGGAGGGTAACTAACATTCTTGTTAAAGGTTTTATTTTGTTCCCTTGGATTATGACCATAAGTAGGGAAATTACAATCATACAAGCCATGTAATACTCTATGAAAACCATATGTTTGAAAAGGATATGTGTCTTTATTTATGCAAAAATGAGAACTAATCTACCCAAAATATGCAATGCTTCAACAAATTTAAATAATTGTCCTATAGATTTGATGATTTTCAATATTGAAATTCAACAATTTTTCCCCAAATTTGCAACAAATCAAGAAAAATGACATCTTTCTTGCACATGTAATAACATTTTTCCAGAATTTCAAAACAGACTTGTGCAAACAAAAATGGACTGATCATACAAAGACAAAAGGTTGTGCAAAATCTATTTGAGACAATTGTACAAGGACATAACTAAAAATTTGAAGTTTTATGTTGTTGTTTGGTGTTTCTTTCTCTGACTGCAAACAAGTTAATCAATGACTATTTTTTTAGATTTTGCTCAATTTAAGACAATGTAATGCAAGATGCAAGTGTGAAACGGAGGTGAAAATGTTTTAGGAGTTTTGAATGCAAATTTGAGATCTAAAATACAATAATTGACTGATTCTAAGATGCCACAACCCGAAATGATGATTTTAATGCAATTTGGAAATCAAACAATGTAATGTTTTTGAATTTAAGACAACATGATCCCAATGCAAATATGCAACAATAAAGGACAATATGGAATTAAATTTTCAAATATAATATGCAATACTTGACTAATTTGAAGATGCAACATTCTAAAAATGATGATTTGATTCCAATTTGAAACAAAGCTATGCATTTTTTCCACTTTTTATGCTTAAATGTAATGAAAATTTTGAAAATTTAACCACCTAATGAATGCAAATTAAATGTAAATCTGATCTAAATGTGACCGAAACGAACCTAATGCAACCTATGATGCAATATGGAATACAATTCTTTTGAATTTTTATGTCTTTTAATGATGCAAAGATGAAACCCTAAATGAAAGATGCAAAACAATTCAATGCAAAATTAGATCTAGGGTGAATTTTTAGAAGGTATATAATGTTAATAGGTCAGGTTCACCAAAATGAAATAAAGAAAAAGGGATCCCAGGCCCTTAATGCAAAGAACCTAGGATTCAATGGTGGCCTTTTTTTAAATTTCATTGAGATGTAGATCACCAAGTGAAAATATTGACTTTCAACCCTAATGGTGAGCCAATCATACCTAAATCTACATCTAAAGGGGGATTATAATAGATTGGAAATATTTTAGAATGATTGAATTAATGATTCTATATGCCCTAATATTAAAAATGTAAGATCCTGACAACTGATAGGCGAAAATAGTAGTTTGCAAGTGGATCTGGGAAGTGCAGAGGATTACAAACCTACTCAAAAAATTGGTTTTAAGGTTCCTACAAGGACACATTTTCCCAAGGGAAAATGGGTCTTTGTACAGGGGTCTTGATCAACTTTCTAGGTCCTTTGGTGTTAGATCTAAGACTCTATTTTCCATTGGTCCACTATCAGAATGTCGGAAATAAATTTTGCAACTTAATTTCTACATCTTAGCAAGAATGATGACAACAAGTGCAACAATACAAAATTGCTCTTAAAGATCTCTTCAATCCTTCTTCAACTTGTAATCTACACATACACCAGGGAAAAATGTTTGTTTTATTTGTATGGGGTTTGCCTTGGTCAAACCCTAGTTTGGCAATTAAACCTTGATAAAAAGACAATAAAAGGGAAGGAAATGATGAATGAACACTTGTTGCAACTTACCACCCTTCAATGGCTTCCTTGAAGGAATGAAGTCATACACATCTCTTCAAAAGAATTAGGTCTTTCTTTCTTGATTTGATTGAATGCTTGAATGTATGAAGACCTACAATGCCTGTTAGCCTTCACAAGATAACATGAACACACATAAACTTGGTCATGATGTTAGGATCTTGATTGCTGCTACAAATGACTAAAAACACTGCTCTTGAATGCTCTTGAAAATAATATTTTCTCTTGAAATTTCACCTCTTGATTCTTAGATTTTAAATGATAAAAAGACTATGTAATTATAGGTGTTTATCTAATTTCCTGAAAAAAAATAGATTCCAAAATTTGATACTTACAATTTGAATTTGGATCATTAAAATACTGCCAAAATATATTTTAAATTAGATCCTAGCACATAAAGGGGATCCATTCGCCCATGGGCGAATGGGTCTTGGCTTATATTTCTAGGACACACATATTCCATGGCAATTAAAATATTAAATGCAGTTATTTAATGTTGGTTCCCCTTTCGGAAAATGGTAAAAAGTAAGCTTTGGAATGCATAATTTTGACAAATTAGAAGCTTAATTAAGTCCAATAAATTAGGTGACCAAAAAATAGTGTGAAATTTTAAAGGTATAGAATTTCCTACACTACAATACTAAACATCAACATGCTTAGTGTGAGCATGATATATAGGATTTTTGGCTAAACATATGGTACTCTAACTATCACATCCAATCCTCATTGTCTTGCAATCAAAACCAATAACATTTCCAAGTCTTTGTAACCAAACCAACTCCTTAGAGGCATGTGTAGCAGCCATATACTCTACTTCGGTGGTGGAAAATGTAATTGTAGACTGCCTCTTACTCATATAGCTCATTACACCTCCAAACAAAGTAAAAACATAACCACTAGTGGACCTTCAACTGTTCAAGTCACCTACCCAATCTACATCAAAAAATCCATGTATGTCCAATGAATTAACCACATCATTAGTACCATGATAAACCAAACAATAATCTGAAGTAACACACAAATATCTAAACACCATCTTAACAATTTTCTAATGCTCTATACTAGAGTTAGACATAAACTTGCTCAAAAATCCCACTACTTGGGTTATATTTGGTCTAGTGCAAACCATTGCATACATGAAACTACCAATGACACTAGCATAGCAAATGTTAACATTATAATTGGGAAACATATCTAAATTCAACTTAACTGTACCAACCAAAAATGGAATATTAACTAGTTTATAGTCATGCATACTAAACCTATGCAAAATGGTATCAACATACTTACTTTGACTTAACCAGAGCTTTCTGTGAGCCTAATCCCCATTGATCTCCATCCCAAGGATATATTTTGCAACCCCCAAATCTTTCATATCAAACAGACCAAAAAGTTGAGTCTTAAGCTCCTTAATCATCACCTTGTTGTTACCCATAAACAACATGTCATCAACATACAATACAATGATTAATATCTAACCATCAATAACCTTAATGTAAACACAATGATCCTTCTCACTCCTAAAAAAACCCAACTTCAATGCAAATGCATCAAACTTCTAGAACCACATCTTGGGTGACTGTTTCAAACCATATAAAGATCTCTTTAACCTACAAAATAAGTGTTCTTTTCCTTTCACAACAAAATTGTTAGGTTGTCACATATAAATTTCTTCCTCAAGATCCCCATGCAAGAAAGCAATTTTAACATCCATTTGCTCTATTTCAAAATAATAAGCAATAATAAATAATAGGAATCTAATAGAAGTTAACTTAGCATTAGGAGAGAAAATTTCACCAAAATCAACTCCCTCTCTCTAGGAGTAGCCTTTGGTCACCAATTTTCCTTGTACCGCTCTAATCGACCATATACAACAAATTTATTTTTAACTACCCACTTGCAACCAATGGGATTCCTTCCTTTGGGAAAACTCACAAGATCCCAGGTATCACAACTATCCAAATCCATCATCTCCTCCTGCATGGTTTGCATCCAAGACTCACTTTCTTCTGAAGAAAGAGCCTCCTTGTAGGATCTAGGTTCATCGTCGATACTCAAAAAAGCAAATACACAACAATAATTAGATCAGTTATACCTGTCAACTAGATTCCATTGTCTTGCGGATCTTCTCAAGGTAGGATTAAGGGGCTCTCGTTGCTCTTCTTCTATATGCTCATCCTACACATCATCTAAACTCTCCAAACCCTCTTCTTCTTCTCCATCCTCAAATCCATCTGATTATTCTTCTACATGTGTATCTTCCTGCTTCTCAATCTTTGTCTAGAACTGCAATTTTTTTGGTCTTATCTTTCTCCTTTGGTTTTATTCACTCAAGTAACCTATAAACTCTCTGAAAATCACATCTCTAGAGAAAACCATTTTACGAGTTAGTGGATTCTAAAGCTTATAACCTTTTACATTCTCACCATAGCCAATAAAGATGCATTTATGTGCTTTTGAATCCAATTTAGAACACTTTTCTTGAGGCACATAAACAAAATATGGAAGGTCCCACTTTGCATGTGATTAGTAAAGTCCTAATATGTTTTATGTGATCCTAAATAGATGGTAAGATGTATTACAGATGAAAAATAGTGTGATTATTTGATAATATTCTTGCTTATGCTATCATGAATGTAAGACCCCATTTTGTATCCCCCATTTTATTTCAATCGAACAAGTAGTTAGATGATAATTATGATGAAATGAATGATAAAAATATTTTTAGGATTCATGGGCATTAACCTTAATTTAATTATGATAGATGCACATGTGAATTGTTGGATATAACTTTAAAGTGTTGGGTTATTTAGCATATTAAATTTTGGTAAATGGTTCATCGTTAATGTTATAAGAGTTTAAAATGAATTACTAAGGTGGTAAACAAAATGATGGAGTGACTGTTTCATTTACTATATTATTGTATTGGAGTATGTGTGTATTTCCTTTTATTATAATAAAAATTGAACCATTAGGTTCATTTGATGTATTAATGAGTAAATATTTCATGAGTGAAAATTATGTGAATTGGATTAGCTAATAATATGAAGAGATATATGATCTAATCATGCTGACTTTGGTAATGTGCAGGAATCAAATATGAAAATAGGAGGATAGATAAATGTTGGAATCAAATCAAATACATCTTTGGGAAGTTCTAAGTGTAGCCCTACTTCACTTAGAAGGGTTTGAGGTTTTATTATTGGTTGGGTGATTATGTAGAATCTAATTGTAGGACATGTGATGTGAGTTTGGTTGGGGTTGGAACCCTTGGTTAGGATCAAAATTCGTATGGATTCTTGTGTAGGTTTTGAAAAGGGATTATTGAGTCAATTTCCTTGGTTTTTGAACAAGAATAGACCCCTAGGACCTATACCTATGGGTTTGGAACATTTTTGACGTGTGAACTTGTCCTTGGAGTGTGAAAAGACCCCTCAAAAGTCCACATTCATGAATATGGCGAATTCAAAAAGTGTTGGGGCTTGGTAAGAGTGACTTGTCACTCTCAACCTTCTACTCCTCAAAAATTTCTTGGAATTGGCACAAGACTCACACATGTGTGAGAACTTGTGGGAAAGAGTGTAGGTTTGGAGGATCCTTATATATCTCAAGAAGATGGAAGATTTGGGCATTGCCCACTTCTCCTTTGGAGAACTCAAGTTGAGATAAAAGAAAGGATGAGAAGAGGAGGGTTCCACATCTTTGAAAGGATAGTGAGCAAGATGCATTGGCTTGGAGAGGAAGACAGTCACAAGAGATCAGTCCCTTCATCTAGAAGAAAAAAAGATAAGTTCTTCCTATTTCCATTTACACTTGTCTATTGGTTGTAAGAAGGTGACAATGTATGTATTATGTTTGAAAATGGAAAGTAGAGAACCTAGACACATGAAAATGGTGCTATGTTAGTTTGATTCCTTTGTAAAAATGAGAAAAGACTCCATTGATCATTATGGGGCTAAAAGAATTCCTTGCTCAGGGGTATGGCTAGAGCCCACGAGGCTCCATGACGCCATTATGGTAGGGTGGAGAGCAAGCCTTAATTTTTTTTTTTTTTGTTGAGTTAAAGAAGAGAAAACACTCTATAACATTTATTAAAAGAAGTGTTTGAAGAAAGGAGTTGTTTTATTGACATTTGAAAAGAATATTATAAAAATTTAGTTGTAGATCTTTGTTATTGAGTGAGTATTATAAGTTCAAAGAAATTTGTTTGAGCCTTGTAAATATAGGTGTGGGATTATAAACAAGGAATAAATAAAATCATAAAATTAAGATGGCTCAATATCGCTTTGCATGCATGAGGTGAAAGCACTCATTGAAATTTGTAAAAGAAAGTGTGGAGCACAATAAATTTTATTGCAATCATTTGTAGTTGGAAGAGTTTTATAATAAGATTTGTTTATGGGTTATTTAAATTTGCAAATCTTTACTAATGTAAACAGCACCTAAAGAAATGGGTAGGATTACAAAAATGCTAATAGGCATTGCAACTCTATTTGTATAGATACATATCCAACTAAAACCAAATGGAATTTAATGAGTTTTTTTTTAATAATGGAAGAGTGTGTCCACTTACATACTTCTATTTCAATAACTCATTTAATTTTTAAGTCACAAGTAAATATACATAAGCCTTATTTTATAAAATAGAATTACAAAATATATGTATATATATAATTTAAAAATAAATAAATCAAATCAAATATGTATAATTATATTTGAATACTTAAGATTTTAAATAAATAATATATTTTAAATATACCTGTGTATATGTTTTTACCATATAATATGTTTTAAATTTAAACTAATACATTTTAAGTTATTAAATTCATAAGCAAAATTTTGTTAAAACAGGAAGAAATGATAAGCCGCCCTATGTATTTTATTTTACTTTAAAGAAATGTGTTTTGAAATAAAATAAAATAAAAAATAAAAGGCTTAAATATTGTTGCAACTATTTTGCAGTCAAAAGAGACTCAGTAAATATAAGAAAATCCATGTATAAATAAGTATATATACATAAATATATACAGATCTATGTAATATGGGTAGGTCAATTTTTAGATAGTTGAAAAATGTAATATGGGTAGGTCAATGTTTAGATAGTTGAAAAATGTTTGGAGCTACACCATTTTTGTATGTAGTTCTGTATCCCCTGCAAGGGCAAAAAAATAAAATAAATGAAAATAAAATAAATAAAGATAAAGAGTTTGAAAGTTGAAGTGAGATTAAAATTTAAAAAAAAAAAAGAAAATACATGATAAAATCAAAATCAACATTCTACAAGTAACGCTGAGCAGCTTAGCTCCATAAATCGTAGGCCTCTCTAAATTTAAAACTATATTTTAAAATATGACTGCTTAGCTCCATAAATCGTAGGCCTCTCTAAATTTAAAACTATATTTTAAAATATGACTGCTTAGCTCCATAAATGGCAGGCCTCTGTAAATTTAAAACTATATTTTAAAATATGACTGCTGCAAATGTATATACAGTCCTATAAATTCAGGCAATGATATTTATTTTGTGTATGGTTGCTGCAAATAACTATACAGTTCTATAAATTTCACAATGAAATTATTTTGTGTATTGTTGCAAATTTGAATGAAGAAGAACAAAAAAAAATAAGAGAGGACTTCACTTTATACCTGTAAGTTTAAGCTCCTCGCGTCCCTGCATTCAATATAGATGCCAATGGAGATATGCAAACTCAACATTCCCCTCCTTATTTAAAAATATATATATAGCTTTAAAACAGTCTCACAGTTCTTAACCTGGTTTTTTTTTCTGTGTGATTTGGGCCATAAGAGAGATCAAGGAAGGTAAAATAAAATAAAAATTACTGTATAAGAAAACATACAAAACAAAGGAGAGAGAAATAAAAAAAAAAACCCTTACTGTTCCTTCACAGTCATTGCCATGTTCATGTCTTCCTCCAACCTTCAAGCCCAGCGGCTACCTTGTTAGGGTTTCAGTTGAAAATAAAGGAAGTGAAGAAGCCAAGTTTTTAGGGCAACTTTAAATATTATTAATTATGTATGTCTTTATTCAATAGGAGCTCATCTATGAATAAAATTGTCGTCCTTAGTTGTCGCCAGCAGCACTGTTGAAATTTTATTTTGAGTTAATAGGGTTAATATAGCTATTTGAATATCTTATAAATAAATAAATCAATCAATGGCATGGTTATTTAAGTTGAGTCAATAAATAAATTTATTGTCGGTTTAATGAATATATGACAATAATATTATTATATGGCAATATTATTATTATTGCTAAGATCTAATTGGGAATAAATTGTGTTTAGGGGTGGCTAAATGATCATAGTATTTTTTTTCTTTTTGGGCAAGGTTAATATTCCTTCGCCAATAGAATTATTATTTTATTATTAAAGGATGGTTGATCTAAATTTAACATCATTATTATTAGGGTTTTATTGTTAGTTATATAGTAACAATAATGTTAACTTTTAAATAATTAATTTAATAATAGTATTATTAATGAGAGTGGATAGTTAATTCACAAATTAGTAGAAGGTGTATAAGGTAGAAATAAGGAGCATCATATATGGTTGGGTAGTTTAATTCTCCACTAATAAATATGTGTTACATTCCATATGTATTAAAGGAAGTTAATACTAATCAACACATGAGGGTGTAGCAATTTAATTAATATAATATTTATCAATGCTTGAGTAAAACTATGTGATTAATATAAGTATGGTTAAGTAACATGTGGTAAAATAAATAAATAAATAAATAAAACACATAAGTTGTGAAAACAAAATTATTACTAGAGTGAGAATATGTGAAAGAGGAACAAGAAGGAAATAAAGATTATAAATAAATAAATAAAGGAATATATAAGATAAACCACATATGACTAAAAGAAGAGTTTAATAGTGGTGTAACTAATAAATATATAATGGAATTAGGTTTGTATCTTGGGATAGCCAAAATAAAATAAATAAATAAATAAATAAAGGTCATTTATTATTTTAATAAATCTACACTTCTTTAATAAATGAATAAATAAATAAATGAATATCTTTAATAAAAGTGTTTTGTTGGAAAAGTAGAATAAAATGGAAGGTTTATATATGTTTCTAATTTGACTATTATATTGCTAAATGAGGATACACTACTCCCAAAATTATCTCAATTATAGGGTTGCGTAAATGCTAACTTACACTAGTATGGAGGTTAAGATTATGATATATATATATATATAATATTTGAAGTAATATTTAAAGAGAGGTTTCTATATTTTATTTTACCCTATGTTTATATATATGGGGTTGATAGATTTAATAATCTATCAACATAGATAAAAATAAGAGATAAAATTTTAAAACTAATCTATTAAATAAATTGTAGGAAATAAATAAATAAATATCTTTGCATGAAGATATAAATTAGGTGTATTATTTTATTATTATTTAAAAAAAAAAATTGTTAGATTTTTCTAGCTAGAATTGTGGGCATTACAAAATACTCACAACCAAAGAACCTTAAATGTGAAACAAAAGGCTTTCTACCTATCCACACTTCATAAGGAGTTTTATCAATGTAAGAGTTGAACAAGGAGATCTATTAACCAAATAACATGCAATACTTACAACTTTTTTCCAAAAACATCTATCAAGCTTAGCACCACTCAACGTGCTCCTAGCTCTTTCCATCAAGGTTCAGTTCATTATTTATGCTACCCTATTTTGTTGGGGTATATATGGAGTAGTCTTTTATCAAACAATACCTACATGCTTGCATAACTCGTCAAATTCCCTAAAACAATATTCACCCCCATTTTTCAGATCTCAACACCCATATTTTATAATCCATTTGCTTCTCAACTAGGGCTTTAAATTCCTTAAACTTAGTGAAAACCTCAAATTTTGCATGCATAAAATAAATCCAGGTGTATCTTGAGACATCATCAATGAAAGTGACATAATAACAAGATTTTCCAAAAGAGTCAACATCCACTGGTCCAAACACATCCAAATGAATGATCTCTAATAATCTCTTGGCTTTATTAGTTCCATTAGGAAATTATGATCTATTCTATTTACCAAACACACAATGCTCACAAAAGTCATTTTTTCCAAAAAAAAATTAGAAATACCATCTACCAACTTTTTATTCAAAATGGTCTTAAGACCCTTTTCACTTATGTGACCCATTATATGGTGCCACAACATACATGCATTTTCAGTGCTAGTTACATTGGCAGAGTTACAAAAGGTGGAGGCATTCAACCTAAACAAAGTCTCTATCTAAGATCCTTTAGCAACAAACAAACTCCCTCTTACCAACCTGCAACCAGACTAGTAAAATGCCACATGCATTCTAGAATCATTCAACTTGGATACTGAAAGTAAATTTCTTGCAAGTCTTGGAATATGTAAAACATCATTAAGGCTTTTAACCCTTCCATCACTGAAACACAACTTTACCTTTCCCTTACCAACAATCTTGTTCATGTTATTATCACTAAGGAAAACCCCTCCCTCGTGATAAGTTGAATATGAAGTAAACCACTCCTTGTGAGGAGTCATATGGTAGGAGCAACTTGAATCAATAAGCCAAGCATCATTACTAACAGTGTTAGAAAAAATAAACAAAGCATCATAAACACTATCTTTTGAGGACTTTTCGATGGAGGTATCTATACTATTTTTCTTGTTTTTTCACTCCTTCTTCACATGTCCTCTCTTACTATAATTCCAACACTTTACTCTACTCTTCTTGGGGGTTTTAGAACATCCTTTAGACTTGTCTCTGTTTTTATCTCCTTTAGGCCTTCCTTTTTCTTTGGACCTTCCTCACACATGCAAGGCATCTTGGAAGCCTATATTCATGGAATTTCTCCTCATCTCTTTTGAAAGAAGTATAACAACGAGACTATCCATCTTCGGTTCTATACCACCACCACTTATGGCAACAATTAGATTTTCCCAAGATTCAGGTAAAAAACAAAGTAACAAAATACCTTTATCTTCTTCTTCAATCTTAACATCTATAGATGCAAGCTGACTTATAATCATATTAAAAGCATTTAAATGTTCTACAATAGAATCACCATCCTTCATTTTCAAAGAATACAAACATATTTTGAGATACAATTTATTTGTTAGAGTTTTAGTTTGGTAAATTTCACCTATCCTCCTCCACAACTTGAATGTGATAGATTCTTCTAAAACATTCAGGAGGATGAAATATGCAAGACACAACTAAATGGTTCCTCACACATTCTTTTCCATTTTCTTCCAGTCTTCATCAAACATTGATTTTGGTTTCTTTTCACTTGAAACTGCCAACCACTGATCTCTCTCTTTAAGGAGATCCTCCATCTTTAACTTCCACATCTTGTAACCAATACCATTAAATTTCTCAATATCTAATTAGGAGCTAGAAGTCATGGTTTTTAATCTTCTTCACAAATTTGCAAAACCCGCAATACATAAGCTCCCACTACAGCCAAAAAACCTTCAACACTTAAGAGAAGGGCATCCCTCTCTCAATAGAATCGTTAGCTTTGATACCAAATGTTGGAAATCCAAGGTAAAAATTTCAACAATAGAACTTAATAATGTGGTTTGTAAATATAAAATTATGTTTAAAAGATTACCAATAATGTATTATGTGATTAACAAAACCAAACATGAAAGAAAATTAGCAATACCACAAGTTGAGATCCACAAGCGACACAAGATATACAAGGAGAAACCCTTGCAGAAAAAATCCACACCCAAAGAGATCCAATGTTTGTATTAATTTTTAAATGAGATACAACAATACACCACTCATCTCTGAATTCTTGCAACACTTCCTTACTTTGACAACCTACAAACAAACTCTACAAACCACCATCTCAATGCTCTAATATATAAAAGTTTGTGGGAGAGAATACTACATATGGAATCCCGAAACAACAAGTAAAACCACCTAGAAAAACCCACACCCCACTTAGTGGATAGCCCAAAAATATGGTAAAAATAATTAAACTTTCACATGGCCTTCACATGGGTGCCTAACCCATAGCCTTGATCAAAATTGGTCAATATCGAGTGCTCCATAACTCTCTGACGGCTCTGACGACTTCATGCAAAAACATGCACCAACATGCAAACTTGGGTGCCCCATCATGTAAAATGTGCAAATAACATGCAAGGACATGCATTGCATAGTTGTCTCTACCCAAAAGTTGGATGCCCAAAGGGAATATGCTCTTGGAATGCTTTGTAATTGTCATCGTAGTGGGTCCACCTCTTTGAATGCAATTATAATATGTCATAGGAAAATAAATAATAAATATTTTGCCCCTCATGCCTTTTAGAACACTTTCCAAAGAATGTGGAGATACACAATTATCAACTTAAGATAACAATTATAACGTCACCTATCCTAACACAATAGTCACTTAGTTATGCTTATTAGTGATTCAAGACAATTGCCACTTGTAGACATTCCATTAGATGTTGGGTTGTCATAAGGAACAACATTATGGAATAAATTTTAGATAGTGGTGTTACCTATTTTTTCCACTAGCCCAAACAGGTGATGTTGTTTATGTTTTACAAGTAAAAGAAGGTACATTTTAACTTGCTATGTTACATTCACGTGCATACAAAATATCAGAAGACCACAATACCACATTGCCTCATGTAGATGCATATAACATAACATAGGAAAAAGTGCACAATCTTTCCAAAATGTAGTCTTTATTGATAATGATAAGTGTATAGTGTCCCTCACAAGCCAAGGGACTGACCATTTTAATGCATATATAGAAAACATGATACATTTATAGATATAAAAAAGAAATGAACATAAAATGAAGGGGGACCCGTCATTGCCTGAATGATGAATCTTGATCGCCTTGTCCTGCATCGTCTTCAGTCTCCCCTACTTGTCCAGCTTCCAGTTGATGCTCTCCCTATTGCTCCTAGGTTCATTGCATCTATAAGAAGATTTTTGTTAGAGAAATGAAAGGCCACCAATCAAAATATGTGAAAAACATCCATAAACATATAATCTAATCTCCATAAGCATTAAAATAGACAAAATACCATAAGTGTCTAGGAAAACAAAAGAGTTATCAAACACACCTATCATATGCTTTGTTTATCTAACATGTTTTCTCCTTGTGCAGATATAAGACAAATATTTGTTACTGTTTTGATTCAACTGATTATAGCATGTGGATTAAAATGTGGCTCCCACGAGGGTTGATCTTAGCATGTTGCCCTCTTGTGTTTTAGGAGGGATAGGAAATTGATCAAATTGATCAAATCAATGATAAACCTATTCTTGATGCATTAAATCAATATGGAATCATACCAATTGATCAAATTTCATTATCAGATTCAAAAGATGCAACAAAATGGTGTGAATTATCAAGAAAGTTACACTTCATCTTTTCATAATGAATTAAACAATAGGCTGCCATCATGTTGATCAAAGGGGCAGCCATCTCTTCTTGGAGATCTTACTCTATTGGATGTCTTTCAATCTTCTTAAGTGGATCCAAAGTCCATTTTAATAATGATATGAGTTGTATTTCATTTGCAAGGAGGCAGTAAGGTAGGGAACAAGAACAAGGACAACAATCATTCAAAGATGAAATAGTTTGTCTCTTCCCAAGAAACAAATGATTTATGTGATAATATGAAAAAGGATGCATCAAGTTCAATTATGAAGATGCATCAAGTTCAATTATGGATAATCACATAATACAAGAGCTATCAAGTCCTATCGGGAGCTATCATGAGTTACATGGAGCAGCATAAGTGTGACAATTGGATGCTAGACTTTTAGGATTTAAGTAAACTCAATATTCCTGATCATAGAATGAATTCAACTGGCAGCTCTTGATTAGAGGATTCAATATTCAAAATGAACAAGCACAGTATGGAAAGTTTGACATCATGGATATGAGAAGTGTGATTGTCATACTAGTAGCTTAAAGATGCCATGAAATGAGAGAGTTGAATTATTGAATGAAAGGTTGAATCATTTCTACAGTGGTAAAATAGGCTCTAAGATGCCTAATGTTTGATTTTGCACAATCAAGCAACAGTTGACAAAGATGTTATGAAGATATCACAATGCATACTAATGATAAGGGGTGGTCACAACTATACACATGAAGGGATACTGAAAGCTAAGGAGGTATAGATGGTTGTGAGTGTTGTTGCACCTTAATTCAAGTCAGTAAAGTGATGACATGTGCATTAGTGTGCAGTCATAGAAACTCATGTATGATAGTCAACAACATGGCAGTGATTAGATAAAAGAAGACAACCATTTAAAATTTGTCTTAGTGGTAGCCTATGCAAGAATAAAACAAACAATTTATGAAAACAAAAGGGGACACAAACAATATAAGCATAGTGGCAGTCCATAAAAGGGGGACAAACACTGTGAAGGAGACTTTAAGGAGGACAGTGATGTCAAGACTTGTAAATGGTGGTAAGGATAAGCATGTCATAATCATAGGGGACTATCTCACAATATGAAGACCAGAGACCAGCTTCAGGAGTTGCAAAAGTAACATGGGATCAAAAAGATTGATTACAAGTAATAATAGTGAGGTTATGATGGATTATAAAGTGCATGATTCCTTATTGACAATGACCTTTAAGAGTCGGCATATGCAATCCTAAGTGAAGAAAGAGGACAACATGACATAGAGGAGGTAAGCATTCTCAAAGTTGAGTCATAATTAGTCTGAAAAAGGATAGTCCACAATGAATGTATGTTGCAAGACAGCAAGGGAGACCTTTCTTGGTTTCACAAAAGAACTATCAAGCATTGTCCAAGCACAATCAGTGGGCCATGAAGCTACAAAGGGTAGTCATTACATTCATTAGAGGAGCAGAGGTTGGGGTTGAAAGGTTAAAGGCAGTAACCTCCATAATAGTGATTCACAACTACACAATGATGCAGATGAAAGCCTTCATGATTGGTACATTTGAAAATGAAGAGATGCATTATAAGCTAACATGCAGCCATTGAAGGATGGTTATAAAATACCCTTAAAGGGTTGTCATATAGACATGAGATGTGGAATTCAATGAAGGCAGCCAAAAGAGACCAAAGATTTTTGGGTAATATCAAGAGATAACAGTCCAAGATCAAGCTTTCAATGGTAATGGTATGCTTTTCTTTGCACAGACTTTGGGGTAAAAGAAATGGTTGTGTAAAACATGAAAGAGGGCATAACTTTTAAATTTTGTATTAAAATGAATAGGATGTTGTTAAGGGGAGAGGATACAACAAGTATTCATGAACTCAGGGAACCATGCACTCAGATATTTCTAGCTTATCAAGCAAGATTAATCTAATACAAAGGTATATGAGACTTTCACCTTGTTCTCAAAGCTATGTCAAAGTTCAAATATAACATATTCTCCTATGAAGGTTGCATGAGTGACAAGATAATAGATGATAGGGTGGAAAAGAAACATATGTCATAGAATTCTTACATATCGTCTATTATCATAATTCTAGATTTTTTTCTCTACTAATATCAATGAAAGATTGAGATTACATTCAAATGGAGCAGCCATCTACATTAGCTATAGCCATGATAATATAAGTCCCAAAAAATGCAATCAGCATTTCAATCAACATTGAACAGAAGGACAATACATTAGGAAACAACAATGAACAAAGTGGAGCAGTGCATGAAAGGCATGATCATTACAGTTAGCAAAGAAGTGAATAGTTGAAAGCATTGGAAAGAGATACCAACATCATGAGTGCAGAGCCAAAAGACTATGTCATCCATTTCTTGAACAATGAAAGCAACTCCAGTACAAGAACAAAGAGCCAAGCACATTTATTGCAAGGTGTCAGATTCAAGATGAAATTTTTATTTAAATTAGCAAAAGCAGGAGATTGAGAATTCTCCATTGAACTTTAGTGATGTGTCAAATTCAACATCAAATATTGAACTGGGTTTGTGTGAGGAAAAAACTAAAAGTACCAATCGCAGTTTGGAAAAAACATCAAATATAGAAACACATATTATTCCAGTTCAGGTCGAGGTTGAAGCTGTGAAATGCACTCATAGCTCAAGGAGGTTATCAACTTCAAAGTTGGATTTTGTCCTGGATCAGCCTAATGTTATGAAAATGTTTTGAATTCAACATTTGAGTCCAACTCTGAGTAGCTCAAGGATGAATTTAAGAAAGCTATGTCTAGCTCAGAAAGGATGGCAAATTTGACATTATTTTTTAGATGACACTAGTGTGCAGCCAGAAGAGCTATCAAACTTAGAAATGGATTATGTTGCAAATCAGCCCAAAGTCCAAGTGAAAAGCATTTTTATAATATCACTACTAGGTAAAGGCTTATCACATTTAGATTTGACAAGATGGAGTTAGGGTTTTGAGAGAACCATGGTATTGTGTTGGTTTTGCAAAAACCCATAATGGGTTTTGAATCCTTAACATATGAAATGTAGTAAACCCTAGGCCGAGCCCATCGCCTTTTGTCTGAAAAAGAAAAGATAAATTTCAAAGGCTAGGGTTATGATGGAACCCAATTTATTTCTTCATGGTCGCAGCTTGAAGAATCAATTTTCTCCACAAAAGTGCAAAAATCCATCTGGGGTTTGTTTAAAAGTTCAAATGCAGAGGATGATAAATGGGTTTGAGCTCGTGTGAGAGTAAGAGCTCCCAAAAAATGCAAACCCTCCTTAGAAACAAAGTGCAAGAAACCCTCAAAGCCTCTGAGGGAAAAAAACACAGCCATCATAAAAATGAAATACAAAGAGCAACATTTTCTTGTGAAATAGTTGAATAAAATAGCTTTTTGTTTCAATTGGCTAACCTCTCCTGGAGTCTCCTCCATTTTTTATTTCCAGAAATAAGTGAAAACGACAAAGAATGAAGCATATTCATTTTGGAAACTATGGAGATACAGAAAAACCAGAGACTGAGCGTATAAGAATGGAGCATGAAAACATAGAAAAACAAAGCATTTTCACCATTTTGTTGTATGGAGAGAGCTTGGGTTTGAAAGCAATTTTCCTTCACAAAAATTAAAGAGAAAAGAAAAATGTGTTGGCCAGAGGCTCACCTGAGCTCATTTGTTGTGTTTTGCACAAAAACATCTATCAGAAATACCACTGTTCTACTTCAAAAACTCAATCATGGCGGCTAAGAGCAAGCAAAACACCCATAGAAGGAATCAACAAGAGAAATACATTAGAAAAGTATGCCACAACCGTGGCCTTGAAAGCTTGAATGACTTTCAAATGGAGTAAAAAAAGCTAGATTGTGTAAAAGAATAACATTTACCTCATTTTTCTAGTGGTTTCCATAAGAAATCATTCAGAATCTGCCATGAAATCACCATGGAGGAGAATACAAAAAATAATCATTGAAACCCTATGGCAGCTGAGCAAACTCTCCAGAAGATTCGATGGTAGAATGAAATTACTTTTGCTAAGTTTCATTGTTTTGTGTTTAGGGTTGGAAACCCTATTGAAAACCGACTACAAAGGTATTTTTTACCTTTGTTTTAAAATTTTGCAAACACAAACTAATGTATACCATGGGCTAGGAAATAAAGTCTTATGCCTTGTGTTGATTTTTCCTTTGTTACCATTTTGAGGACCTATGCCTTACTGATTTTTGATGACTTTGTCATATGTGCCTTAGTGATTTTTCATGTCTCCTTGAAATTGCAAGTATTTCAAGACTTAAGACTTTATTTCCAGCCTCTCATCACTTTGTATGTAAGCCTTTCAATACTTAGAGTTTTCACTTTGACCTCTCACATAGGCCGAGCCATTGTTTATTATTTTTGCATTTGTTTTGAAATGAGAAATGTTTGACCAAGTGATGGTTACAAATCACTTTTGTCAAGAATTACTTTTAAATGCAAAAATAATGATGAGTTAGGTTTTATCAATTCCTTAAGGGAGTTTGAGTTAACTTTGATGCTTCTACAAGCCTTTAGGAGTGGTTGAGACAATTGTTATCACTTTTGCATTTATTCTAAATTGTAAAACATTATTTAAAGTGATGTCTCTATAAATCACTTTATTTGATGTTATTCATAATGCAAAATTTTGATGTGTGTATTTCAAGGAATGGTGGGGCCTCTTATTCTGCATTTTATTTTGAAATGTAAAATAATTTGATTAAGTGATGTTATTATATGTCAATTAATCAAATTCTTATCTTTTTTTGCAAAATAAGGTCTTATGCTTTTGCAAACACATAAGGAGCATGAATCAAAGCTTTTGGAGATATAATGATGACTGAGCAACATGGGAAAGGTATGTGAGTTTTTCTTTGATTGATTTTGGAGGGAATGGGCCATTTGGAGGCAGTTTTGTCACACTTTTAGTGACTTGGGTCTTGGCTTGACTTTGCTTCATTTGGAGGACATTTTGAAGTGATTTTAGAAGGTTCTTTTTTGGCCTTTTTGTTGCATCTGACCAAGAGTTTCTAGAAAGACATGTGTGAGGCAGTTGTTTGAATTTTTGCATAAGTAACTTCAAACTGAGTTTTTGGAGTTAGTTCTTTCTTTCCAGCAGTGTGATAGCTTATTTTCTGGAGTTATCTTTCCAGCAAGAGTAGTATTGTGACTTAGGGATAGATTTGTATACCAGTGAGTACCTTGGATTAATGATATTGAATATTTTTCCTTCACATTTCATGCTTTATTGTGTGCATCTAGTGGTTGATCAAATTACTTGTGAAATTTAGCTTTTCCTCGTAATTTTGTCTCGTGTTAAGCACTTATTTTGCAAAAAAGTGTGTTGTTGCAAGTTATAAGTTGTGTTAATGAATGCAAATTCTTTTAGTTTTGAAATCTCTTCCCTTCTAGGAGTTTAGCTTTAAAACCTTCTTATAAAAAACTTATGCAAGAATGCATATAGAATGAGTTGAGTAAGCTAGGATTTTGTCATTATTTGAACTATGTGCAAGTTGTTTGCAGGTCTTAGTTAGTATTTGGTGGATCACCTTTTACAAGTTTTTTCAATTAATTTTAGTTTATGTAACCCTCTTACTCTTTCCTCAGAAAATCATTAGATTAGCAGTAATTAGGTGACACCATTTAGGATCCAACATTATCTAGAGGTTCACTCCAAGCTTAGGTCACCCACAGCCTAGGAGTGTTCCCATGTTGCTCCAAATTTGCTAAGTTTCCACAACTTGGTAGGGGTGAAAATTTGGATAGTTAACAAGTGGTTAATTGGACACAACTTTTTGACAACATGGGGATGAATTCATAGAAATCAATTTTTACAACTACCTTTCAAATATATTAATTATTGAGCGAACATTGACATATTGGAAATCACTCATTCCATGCACTAAAACTTACTTATTTGCTAACAAATAAGATACATTCTATTCATCAATAAATTTATTTAAGACAAATGACTTAGTTGTAAGACATAACAAACAAATGTTGAAACCAATGGCCACACCTATGAATGGTAGCTCTAGAGCTGCTCAAACATAGAAAAACAACCTAATGCTAGTCCTCAAACACATATAAAACAATCATTCCCCATGCAATTCATCTAAATGCAATAAACAAGAAAACAAAGATTGAATATCAAATAAAAGCTTATTGAAATCCTATTTAAAACATTCAAACCAGCATCCCATGGGGGAATTGGTGCTACTTTGATGTAGAAAGTATCCCTTTCCCAATTCCTTGTAAGCTTTGATGATCTTTGATGATGAACAATGTGATCCTTGATGAAATTATCAATAACCTAGCTATGGTGATGAAAACTATGAAAACCTTAATGAACAATGGATGAACTTGCATAAAATCTGTAGATAATGACTTTGCATAGAGTTGTGGATCCAAAATCAATAGAAGAGTCCTCCATTTATAGGAAAGAAGGATGGAGGAATGCAAAACATGAAGGATGTGGGATTAAAGATGAACCAATAGCAATGTTCCATTTGTCAACATGTTATTGAAGAGAGGTGGAGCACATTTTGATCAATGTGCAAATAAATGCAATTAGCTGGAAATTTGAAATTTGAAAGTTGGCTTGTGGAGGAAGAGATGGAAGAAGAGTTAATGCCACTTGGCTCAAGAAAAATGACATGTAAGAGGCTTAAATGCCATGTTGGAGGACAAGTCCTTTTGGAAGGGAGATTCCAAATGGAGATAATATTCCAATGAGATGCCCTTTTGAATGAAAATAGAAGAATTTATAAATCAATTAAATTGATTTACATACATTTGCAAGTTGCAAAATCTAAAGGATTTGATGGATTAGAGTTAGAGTTAATAAGGTTTTAATTAACTTAGATGGAGATTAGTTTGATTTGACATTTGACTTAGATTTTTGGATTTATTTAAATCAAATGGGAGGAATAATGAACATTAAATTTAATTAAATAAAGTTTGATTTATTTAATTAAAGGGATGATGTTAGATTTAATCAAATAAAGGTTAATTTATTTAATTAAAGGAAGATCATGATTTAATCAAATAAAGGGATTTATTTAATTAACAGAAGAACATTAGGATTAATCAAATAAAATGATTAAAAGAAGATAATGATTTAATCAAATAAGTTGATTTATTTAATTAATAGAGGAATTATGATGAATTAATTAAATAAGGATTATTTAATTAATTGGTTAGTAAAGAAGTGATTTAGGGAGAACTGATGTTAGTAAATTAGGATCAAGTGTGTGAGATCAATCAGTATAATTTGAACGTCTATATTTTACCCCTCTTTGAAGCAATGTACCTGATGTGTTGGTTCAAAGAATAACCCTGCCAAGATCAAAAAAATTAAAAAAATCTAATTTTTTTGGATGCCCCACTATAGCCCCAACGATAAGAATTATGCTAGTATATTGCCCCCTTGAGAGATCGGGCAAAAATTTAGACTTTTGGGTGATTTATTGAAAAAGAGGACAAGTTGCCTGACGGGTCCAGAAAGGCTCTAGGATGCTGAAAATGTGCCAAAATGTAAGAAAAAGACCTGAAATGAGCTTTGGTTGGGCAAAAACGAGGTCGGGGACACAAAACCCTAGTTTGATAGCTAAAATTGGTCAAAAAACCCTAATTTTCATGCTTAAATAACCTTCAAGGGTTCACTTTCAATTCATTTTCACATTCACACTTTGAGAAATTGAGCTCTGACCCTCCTACATAATGGCAGAAAGAGTGTTTCCCCGACACATTTCTGAGCGAGTTCGAGTCTACCAGAGACCTCCAAGTGCAGGACCATCGGTATGTTATCCTAACCTGACCCTTAATTTTGATTTTTATGCACATTTATTATGTTTTGAAAGGTCAAAAAGTCCAACATCGCTATATAGTGACGCTAAAAGTGCCAAATCGATGACGCTAGGAGTCAAATAGTGCTACTACTATTTATTGCGATGTTGAGTCACAATAAGGCCTTAGGGTTACAAACTGCAAAGGGCGACGCCATGGGTTAATTAGGTTTTTAGGGTTTTTGGTCAAACAGGCCCACGCATGCAAACAACGATGCCACGACCTAGTTTTCACTTTAGGGGGTTCTAGCTTTGTTGTTTGGAGTTTTCAAAGAGTGAAACATTTGTTGTTTTGGTGTCAAAAACTTCAAACGGGGTCTAGTCTTTTTATGAAACTTGACATTGTGGCTTCATGGGTGCAGGAGGATAGAGAGCCTATGCATTCACACGAGCACTGATCATCGGTACTGAGCAGATTGAGTGGTTGCATGAGTTATTATAGGAGCACCTTGGCGCGATCGGGCTCTGGTATGTTGCTTACGTGCCCACCATGAGGACCCACCTAGCTATGATGACTGCACTGGCAGAGGTGCCATAGTGAGACATCATCATTTCATCTTCCCACTGATGAGGCGACCCTCACATTAGAGGATGTATGATGCATCTTGCAATTGCCCATCCATGGCGAGTGAGTGATATATGACATGGATGATAGCACCGATGCATGCAATGAGATCATGGGGATAGATGAGATCATTTTTACCAAGGGTCAAATTGATCTTGAGTATTACATAGGTCGGGTGTCAACGTTTTGGCTAATTGTGGCTGCGATCATATGTAGACTAGTAGCTCCAGATCGACGAGATCGATATTTTAGTCTGGGATGGGGTTTGGCTTGGGAGCGAATGCTCTATCAAAGGACACTTTTTTACTGAGGACCAATGATGTTGGCCTCTTTATATCATGATCTTCGTGAGTTCACCTATTGTGACAGCAAAGCAATTGGTGTCAGCGTCACACTTTTACAGATCTAGGCTTGGGAGCACATAGTCATGCTTTGATCGAGGGTTACAGTGGTCGATGTTGACCCTGATGACCCAACAGTTTGGAGGTACAAGGGTGGCAGTTGCAGGCTGCTCTAGCAGAGAGGGACTTGGCTAAGCAGCAGGTCCAGGCCCTTATGGTAGAGCAAGATCATGAGAGGCAGCAACGACAGACGACAGAGTTGTAGCTAGCCCAAGAGGTCGACAGGCGACAACAGCTAGAGAGTATGGCAGCCTCCTCACAGGGTAGGAGAGTCTTGGCGCAGATGTACCACGAGGCAGTGTGGGAGGTAGAGTATCATAGGCTCCACTATTAGAAGGTTGTACCCTCAACAGCTCGAGTACAAGATTACTCACAACAGACTGGTATGTGACGAGCAGAGGACTAGCTAGAGAGACAAGCGAGTGAGGGGAGTAGCCACCAGGGCTAGCTCACACAGTTTTGATCTGCACCATTCTTTTTGAAATCCATGGGCTCCATTTTTTATAGCCCCATGGGCATTATATACATTGATTGATACACATGCATGATCTTGATTTTGTACCATGACAGTTACATTTTTTGATATATATCTGATTGATTCATTATGAAATGTGTCCTATTTTATTATGCATTATGGATGGATGTATTTAATATTCTATATGTGATGTGATTCTATATGTCATGATGTGATGCATGATTACACAGATGCTTATGGATGTCATGGATGCATTTCTTTTTCAGTATCTTTTCTATACACTTTTATGATGATGATGTATGGAGTATGGATGCAAATGTTATGATATACAAATGATTTTAATATGTTTAGACTAACAAATCTATATTATGCAAAATGAATGATGTTATATGTTATGATCATGAGATGTATGTTATATTATGACATGCACTTTTCTTTTTCAGTATCTTTTTTATGTATGATATGATGATGCATGTATGGATGATATGATGATGCTTATATGATTATGCAATGGATGCAAATGTATGATGCATATATGGATGACATGATGATGCTTTTATGATTATTCAATGGATGCAAATGTATGATTTATGAGATGCTTAGAATAACCAATCTATATTATGCGATGATGAAATGCAATGCATGTGAGATGATCAGTTTTTCCTATATGATATGATATGGATTATATACAACATGTTGATGGTTTGTGGATGCATGATGGATGCATTGGTGATGTTTCTGATTAATTGTCATGGTACAATGTTAGCGCAAAGAGAAGAAAGAAGAAATGAGATAATGACAAGAGGATCCAACAAGTCCATGATCTACAAAACTTTATTAGAGATGAGGATGATGATGACATATTGCTTATCAGGAATTGAGATTTTAAAAGGGCTTACTTACCTTATGTTTGATAACACACGTAGGAACGATGCATCAAGGTATAAAGAACCATGATGGCGTTGCACCTAGTGTGATGGACTTTGACTCAACAACCAGATGGGAGTACTCCTGTTCACACCTGACATATGGAACCCTATTTAGAATGTAGTTAAGATATTTCAAACATCTCAGACCAAAACATAGAAAGGCTCGCCTTTCTATGTGGTCAACAAGACACCTAAAACACCCTCCCTACAAACCAAACAAAGTAGGCATGACCAAGGTTATATTACAAGAACATTAAACAAGCACAATAGATAAAAAGATAATAATCGTTGCCCCATTCCTTTCTCTCTAAATCCCTTTGTTTGAGACATCATTGAGAGGTAATTGAAATGAGCACAATAAGATAAGTCAAAAGACAAAGATCAAGTAAACAAACAAGTTAATGTTCTTCATACCGCCAGCCAAGACTAAACTATGGTGATGCCTGATGTTGATGTCCATTGTAGGAAGGATGCATCCTAGGACATGATGTTATCAGATGATTTGGGATTGGCTGGATGATGAGCTATTGGTATCAAGAGTTGATCAACTTGTTTACCTATTGACCTAGACTTGAGACCTTTGACATTTGTGTTTTCACTTTTGAACTGCTAGACTTGTTTTTGATTATTTTACCAAAGAGTGAAGATGACCATTTATTATGAGTGGATATTTATTGTAGGTGAAAGTGAGATGGGACAGATGGATATTTTTTGAATATTTGGATGTTTTTGATGTTTTGAAATGTTTTGAGGTTGTTTTTGGTATTTTCAATATGTTTTGCAAATGTTTTGATTTTCAAATTTTCAAATGTTTTTATGTTTTCCGAGATTTTGACCAAGAGACTAACCTAAAGACCCATCCTAGGGGTCTCTGGGGCTAATCAAAGATTACCGCCTGCTATATATGCAGAGACCACGTGAGTTTGACTCACATGGACCGCGATTATCGATGAGATATAAACAAATGGATTTCGTCAGCTTTATTATGGACTCCTAAAGGATTGACCTATGTTTTAGGATGATCAAAGATCAACTCCGGCTTCATTTTCGTGAGCTCGAGACCTCAGAGTCTTGGACAAGACTACCTATTTTTGACCTGACCTTGAATCTATTTTTGGATTTTGATATGCTTTTAATGTTTCGGATTTTCCTCATTTTAATGTTTTGATTTTCTATTTTAAGCACTTCAAGAATATTAATAATACCTAATTTGGACTTGCATCGCAGTATAAAACATGCCCTGCGGTGTGATAGACCACTATGATAATGGTACATTACTGACCTAATCTTGTCGAATGCTGGCGAAATTAGGAGGGATCATGATACAAACACAAGATCGCCATGATGCAAACGTGTAAGTGATGAAATGGATATATGGAAGTGTGATAATGAATGAGGTAGAACAAGCCGCTAAAGATCACGCGATGGAAATTTCTATTTACACAAGGTGCCTCCATTTCCTTCCAAGTTTTACTAAGGTACTTGGCTCAAAGTGCCAATCGGGCGGTTTCTTACCTAGAGGACAATTTTTTCTTTTACCTGCTTTCTTTTACCATTTTTCCTGATTTTTTGGATTTCATGCCTTTAAGTTTTTATTTTAAATTTTTTGGATTTATACCTTGCAAGTTTAGGCATAATTTTTTTTTATATGGGAGTTATTCATAGGCTCTTACAAAGGTTCCCCTTATGGCATGGATAGTTGATATGCCCCTGACGTGTAGCTTGTTGTGATGATGAAGGGTCCCAACCAATTGGGTTCAAACTTTCCCTTGTTGTTTGGATTTGGTACATTTTTCTAATTCTCTTTCAACACGAGCTCTCTGACTTGAAAGGTTTGACTCCTAATATTCTTGTTGTAGCTCCTCTTGAGACGGTTCTGATAGACTTACAAATGGTTCAAGGCATCCATGTGTCGTTCATCCAGTAGTTCTAGCTCGTTCAATTGTGACACCCGATATTCTTCATTTGTAATGAGGTTTTGCAATGATATTCTCAGGGATAGGAGCTCAATCTCAATGGGGAGGATGGCTTCTGATCCGTAGACCAGGGAGAAAGGGGTGGCACTTGTTGGTGTGCGAATACTTGTTCGATAGGCCCATAAGGTGGGATTCAGCTGTAGGTGCTAGTCACGACCAACGTCATTGACTGTTTTCTTTAGGATTTTTAAGATGGTCTTATTGGTAGCTTCTACTTGGTTGTTTCCTTGAGGGTAGTATGGAGTGGAAATGCGATCTTGGATTTTAAAATTTTGGCATAGGTCTTGAACATCCTAATTTTTGAAAGGTGTTCTGTTATCTGAGATAATGGCTTGAGGGACACCGTAGCGGCAAATAAGGTAGTTCAAGATTAACTTGGAAATCTAATTTCCTATGATGTAGGTCATGGGAATGGCCTCTACCCATTTTGTGAAGTACTCAATGGCGGTGATGATGAACTAATGTCCATTGGATGAGGTGGGGGTGATTTTTCCGACGAGATCGAGCCCCCATTGTGAAAAGGGCCAAGTTGTAACAATTGGGTGGAGCTCCTGAGCTAGAGCATGGATGAGATCCCCATGTTGCTGACACTGAAAACACCTTTGGACATAGTCGTGAGCTTCCCTTTCCATCATAGGCCAATAGTACCTCATCCTCAACAGTTTCTTAGTCAAGGTCATACCACTCGAATGTGAACCACAAATGCCATTGTGTACCTCGTTAAAGCAGTCAAAGCTTCCTCAGCATTAAGGCATCGCAACAAGGTTCTCTCAATGCTCCTACAGTATAGGGTGTCTCCTAAGATAACAAAACGGGATGACTTCTTGACGAATGTTCTCTTAAGGTTCGGGGTTATATTAGTGGGGAGGACTCCTATTCTCAAGTAGGTGTATATATCATGATACCAGGGATCACCGAGACCAACGATTTCACACACAAATTCAAACTCTGGTACCTCGAATGCTAGTACGAGAAGCTGCTCTACAAGGAATTGTTACTTTGGGACGTTGTGTGGGACATCTAGTAGTGATCCAATATTTTCCATAACATCCATCACTCTGTTATTTTCCCTTGGCAGCTACTCAAATGTGATATCAATGAAGGACTCTTTGAGACTTTCCACCAGTTTCTTATATGGAGTCAATTTATCATCCTTTGTTTGGTACTCGTTATTTACCTGGTTGATAATACGCTACGAATATTTGTAGACTTTGAGTGCCATGATCTGCCACTGTACTGTAATCTTAAGCCCTATGACAAGAGCTTCATATTCAACAATGTTATTTGTGCAAGGGAAAGATAGCTTATATGATTTGGGTATGCAATCCCCTTGTGGTGTAATGAAGAAGACTCCAACTCCTAACCCGTGTTGTGTGTAAGATCCATCAAAGTATATTTTCCAGTGATCTGCCACACTTAGGTTAAAGATTGATTCATCAGGGAATTTTGATACAAGTGGGTTTTTTGAATATATTGGTGCTTCTACTAGTTGATCTGCAATTGCTTGTCCTTTAATGGCCTTTTGTTCTACATACTCAATGTCATGTTTTGTTAGGATCATAACCCATTTAGTTGTTCGCCATGTGAGCGTTTCTTTAGAAAGTAGACACTTGAGAGGGTTTATCTTTGCAATGATTTTTATCTGATGTGCTAGCATATAATGCTTGAATTTTTGTGCTGCGAACACGACTACTAGGAATTTTTTTCCAATGGATGTGCAATTCAACTCGTGTCCCACCATAGTTCTACTGATGTAGTAAATAGCTCTCTCTTTCCCATTTTCATCATGTTGTTCTAAGAGAGTGCCAAGGGCTACTATTGTTGTTGATTTATATAGGATTAAGGTCTTTCCTAGAATTGGTGGCATAAGAACTGGTGGTGTGAGCAAGTACTCCTTGATCTTGTTGAAAGCCTAGTCACATTTCTCATCCCATTTGTATGCTACCCCCTTGTGGAGTAGATGAGAATATGGGATAGCCTTATCTGCTAGTTGTGCTATGAATCGACGAATGGACTAGAGTCTTCTCGCAAACCCCTTAACTGCTTCAAGGTTCTTAGTGCCTCCATCTCGAGGATTGCTTTGACTTTAGTGGGGTCTATCTCATTCCTCTCATAGATAAAATGTACCCTAGTAACTCGCCTAATTGTACCCCGAAGACACTTTTTTGGATTGAGCCTGACCTTGTATTCTTCTAGCTTGTTGAAGATGGAGCTTAATGCCACTATGTGATCCCGACGTTTCTTTGACTTGGCCAATATGTCATCCACATAATCTTCCATAGTTTTATGAATCATATCATGGAAGATTAGTGTCATAGCCATTTGATATTTAGCTCCTACGTTTTTCAACCAAAATGGCATCATATTCTAGCAATATGTCCCCCATGGACAAGTGAAAATCGTTGTGTTGGTCCTCCTTAGCTATCATGATCTAATTGTACCTTGAGAATCTATCCATTAGTGATAGAATTTCATGTCCTGTTGTCATATCCACAATCATATCTATGTTTGGGAGAGGGAAATCATCCTTGGGACATGCTTTGTTCAAATCTCTAAAGTCAGTGAAGATGTGGATGCCCCCAGTAGGCTTTGAAATAGGTACAAGATTTGAAACCCACTTTGTATAATCAATTGGACGTATGAAACCGACATCAAGGAGCTTTTGTAACACCATTTTGACCAATAATGCTATTTGTGGATGCATCTTTCTCAACTTTTGTCTTACTGGTTTTGCTTCAGGATATACAACTAGGTGGTGAACTGCAACTTTTGGATCAAGCCCGGGCATGTCGACATAGGCCCATGCAAAGTTTTTCTTTCTTTCTCTTAGGAACATAGCTAGGATTTCTTGTTCTTCTGTCAAGAGTGACTGTACATAGAAGGTGATATGTGGCGTTTCTTCTGTTCTCAGGTTGATCGGATTACACTTCTCTGCTAAGACTGTTGATTTCTCCTAGTGAATAGCACTAAGGGGAAGATTGAATCCTTCATCCTCTAGCACCTCAAAGAGGTTTTCACCATTGGATGTGTCCTTTGTTTTTACTATTTTTGGGTCAAAGGGTGCCACAGTGTGATTTTCACTCAAAGACCTAGATATTATTCTCAAATTTTCACTTTTGTGACTGAAGGATTCAATTGCTTCCCCATAATAGGCATGTGTGTCTAGCACAATGTTGAACCCCGCTTTGTAATCTCCATATGGTATTGTATCCTGCAATCCCATGAATTCTGAGAGAGACTCATTATTTTCAAATGTGTCTAGAATTGGTGGTCCTTGTTGGTCGTAATCAATGAGTTGGGGATAAACTAAGTTTAGCTCATGGGTTTGGTTGTTTGACTCAAAAGATAGGGTACTAATCATGAGAAGAGAGGAATCCTCGAATAGCATGGGTAAGTCAGTTATAGGGTCCTCGTCACACACATCGGTTATGTCAAAGGTATAGTTGTCTAAGGGTAGACTTGTGGATACCGACAACTGAGGGGGAGCTTTGACTTTTCTAACCGGGGCACCTTTGCCAAGTATGGTTACCCTCAGAGGGCTACATTCGAGGCCAAGATTTCTCATACGCTTCTCAGGAATGAGAGGTACTAGAAGACCATTGTCATTCTGTCCAAGTTTCTTTTTTTTGTTATAGCCCATACCAAGCATCATTTGTAGTCCTTTGTTGCTATCATCCATGGGAAGATCAGGCATAGGCCTTTCATCTTGGTATAGCAAACTTGATATGTCTTTTTCATCTACCACTTCTTGACTTAGGTCTCCCAAACATCTGAATCTGGAGGGGTATGCTTTGAAGGTTTGGGATGATGTCTCAATTGGTTGGGCTACCCATGAGACTTAGGAGATTGAGGTAACTCTCCTACTACGAAAGCACTTTTCTTCATTTTATAATTCCCACACCCATTGTCTTGGATAATGACCTTGATTTCAAAGATGTCGGTAATGGCGGGTGTCTTTGTCTAAGAGGTGGAGGCTAAGGTAGTTGGGTCTACATATGGGGTTGAAGGGCCTTCATCATTCTTTGGAACTTGAAGGATTTTGTAGTACTTTGCTTCCAAATTCTTGCAATAATAAAAGGGCTTGGGATCACCATGGACAACAACCTCTTGATTTTGGTAGGGAAACTTGGCACATTGATGGAAAGTAGATGCAACTGCCTGCATCCCATGGATCCATGGATGCCCCAGGAGAATATTATAAGGTAAATCAAGGTCAAGGATATGGCATGTGGTTTCCATGATGGTTGGCCCTACTTGAATGGGGAGTTGAATAATTCCTTGAGACAATCTTTCTTGATCATCATATGCCTTGATTTTTATACCTTTACCTTTTTCGATGGTGTCCTCGAAGAATCCCAAATTATTTATTAGCTTGAGTGAATAGATGTTTAGACCTGCACCCCCATCCACCAAGACCCTTTTGACTTTGTTTTTATGGACTAGGACTTTGAGATGGAGTGCACAGTTGTGAGATGGTTGAGTGGGAAAGTCCTGATCATAAAATGTTAGGAGATGCGAGGTGGTGAGGTGTTCCACCATAGCTGGAACTGCTTAGCATCAAGATCTATGGAGATAGTGGATGAAGCTAATGCTTCCTCTATGATTTTTCTATGTGCGGGTGAGATCTTCAATAACTCCATGATAGAGATTTGAGCATGGGTTCTTTTCAACTGGTCTAAGTCATTATAACCATTGGGAATAGATTTTGGATTTGAGGTGGATGCCCTAGGTGGTTGTGATGATCTAGCAATGGTATCTTTTCTGCCATGTGTGGTGACTCCACAATTAGCTTTGGCTCCCTTGACGTTAACAACAGTGACCCATTCATTTAAGGATGTGACAAAATGATCATAAACATGGTTTACATTGCCATACTTTGTCTTTCCATGGTTATTCCCTTTATTATGTTCGGGCATCGAATTTGTGTATATCTTAAGGTCTTGATTTCCTACAAGTTTTTCAACATTTATGACTTTGTCATCGATAAGGTCTTGGATCATATTTTTCAGTCTCATGCAATTGGCTGTCATGTGCTCTTTGATTTTATGAAAATCACAAAGGTGGTTTTCATTGTACCATGGTGGTTTCACTTGGGGCTCTTGATAATTCTCATAAATGGGAATTTTGATGAGATTCTGGTTTACCAACTTCTTCATGATGGATTCGACTGATTCCCCAAGGGCAGTGTATTTTCGCATGGGGGCATATTTGTTCCATGGGGGTGGTCCCCCTTGATTATTCAAATTGTTGGTCGCTTGATTATTGGGTTGTTGTTGTGATACCGTGTTGGCTTGTGTGTTGTTTTGATTGTTGCCTTGCGGTTGTTGGTATGATTGGGTGTTTTGTTTTGGGGCACTAATTATGACCTTGGCATCAACCACACCATCATTAGTGACATTTTTGTTCTTCGCCCATGTGTGAGGTTTTTCATTGTAACTAGTTGATGGACGGTTGTCTTGATATTCTTGATATGTGGGTGTTCCCCTTTGTGCAATAAGGACTCTTTTGATGTTGAGCACCTTGGGGATCAACTGGTCATATGTGGTGATGCATTGCAATTTTAGATGGAAAGACAAGGTTTTCTCAAGATTGGAAATGATGGTGCAGATTTGTTGTTCCTCTAGCATGGTCCACTTGCTCCTATTGGCCTTGGATCACCATCATTGTAAGAAGGATGTGAATGTTTCCCCCTTAGCTTGTTTGAGCATAGATAGATCCTCTAGGCTAACATCCATTCCAATGTTGAATTTGTAGTTTTGTATGAATGCGTCCACGATTTCTTGGAACTTTTTGATTCCAGAGGGAAGATGAGAAAACCATTCCATTGATGCCCTAGCCAAGCTTCACGGGAATAGTCGCATTAGATATGTGTCGTCATATACAACTTCCATCCAATGTACCTATAATTCCCTAATGTGATCTTCAAGGTTTCCCATCCCAGGATATTTGTCAAATTTAGGGATTTCAAACCCTTTTGGGAACGACACCATTGCAAGGCATCTATCGAATGGATAGGGGCACACATTGCTTGGTGTTTTTATTATTTTTCTAGATTGGAGATCTAGCACTTGTTGCGAGAGCAATTTTATTGCTGTCACATCATTTTGTATCGAGGTGTGGAGCGAACATTTTGAGCTAGCCGGATTGTTTGGAGGATGGGTAAGTGTTTTACATGTTTGGGGGAGTTTGTCGTAATATTTTGCAATCAATGTTTTGATATGCCCAAGAATTGTTGTGCCAACAATGCTTGTTGTTGGTCTTGTTATTGTTGTGCCAACAATGATTGTTGTTGGTCTTGTTGTTGTTGTGCCAACAATGATTGTTATTGGTCTTGTTGTTGCGCCAACAATGCTTGCTGCTGGGCTAATAGGCTACCGCTCTTTGTCATGCTTAGTACCATCAGAGGGCTTGATGATATGCTTCTGTTGTTGAGCTACTCTGTTGTTGTGCTTTGCTATTGTGCTTGCACTGAGCTTCTGTTGAGCCAGATATTGGGCTTCTGTGATTGCTTGCTTGCTGAGCCTTGGACCAACCAGCGGCTTGTGCACTTGAGTTTTGTGCCTTTGGCAAAATAAGTGACTTGTTGTTGCAATAAAGTTTGGGATTGGGCAGCTTGCTGTGCTTTTTGTGCTTGTTGTGCCTACGCTTGTTGTGCAGCTTGCGTAGCTTGTTGATTTTGAAATTGTTGAAGTGCCTTTTGATAGGCTTGTTGGGCATCTTGCAGTGTGATGCTATATTGGCTTGGAATGTTTGGTTTTGGTGGTGGTGGTGGAATATTCATAATTGTGTGAGATGTTGTGATGAGAGGTGTTGTTGGATTGATTTGTGCGGTGGATGGTGTAGTTGATATGATAGGTCCTTGGGAGACTGCACTTTGAGGTATTTGGGGGTATCAGAGATGATTTTATTGATTGCTTGTGTTGCTTGGATTGTTTCCCCACCTATTAAGCTGCAATATCAATGGCATGATCGTGAGGATTTAGTACGATAGTTTGATTTATGATTAAAATGTTTTGATTTTGTTGGATTGAGGATTGGTAGGCTGTCAAACCAAGGATTGGTGCGATGTTAATGGTAGAGGTGGAAATGGTGGGAAGATGGGTGGTATATTCCTTGAGGAAATGATGATGATGAGGGGTCAAATATTCTTTTCCAAAGAATCCACCTCTCCCTCTTTGTAGAGGTCATGGGGAGAGAGACTTGTGTTAAGAGGATATGTCAAGGCAGAAATGGGATGGATTGTTGGTGTCATGAAAGACAAGTGAAATATATGGTTTTGATCTAATAGGATAGATTGACCTAAATGCTCTGATCCAAGTCTTGGTTGTTTACAAGGGATGTGTTTGAAGAGCATGAAGCAATGAGCTCCCCTTGTTGACAATAGCTTGAGTTGGAGCAATAGCTAATGTGGGTTGTGGGATGGTTTAAGTGATGCTTTGAAAGGAGGGTTTGAATGATACTAGTGGCATAATTCCAAGAGGTTTCTCCACAATAGTTCTTACATCAAAATAAGAAGGGAGTTTAGCCCCTTCTTTTTCCAATTCTAGCATGTATTGTGAGGGATTAAGTTTCATCATGGTATTGACAATTTTGTGAGTCTCAAGATTTTGGACCATTTCTATGACTTCATCTTGAGTCATTCCTAGGACGTTGTTGATGATGTCCTCCACTTGGCCACCTTCCTCTTGAGGATCTTGTGGTATTAGAGGAAGATTGGGTTGGGGATTACTAGATCCAATGGGATTGATTTCAGGAGTGGTTTGACTCAAGTCACTTGAAGTAGATGTTTCTTTGTTTGTTTCCATGTTCTTGTGTTGAGATTTAGTTTGGACCATAAAACAAGGATCAATTTTTAGGAATGTGGGAGGTGGACCTCTAACTCCTTGGATTGATATATACTTTAGGTACAAAAAAGAAAGTCTAAGATGTTAAGGATAAAAGGGTGGTGATGAGAAAATGAAAGATGGGTGATGTGAATGATTGAACTCTTAGGAACCTTGAAGGAGATACTAGACTTGAGGACTTTTGGATTTTTGTTGTTGGATTTGATTTTGGATTTTGACTTTGATTTGGTTTGGATTTGATTTTGATTTGATTTTCGATTTGATAATGAACTCATAAAATCCAAGAGGTTAGATGTTGTCTTGGAATAAATTTGTCAAAAAGGTGATAATTTAACTAAGTGTATGAATAAGGATGCATCCACACACACCTAGTCAAACAAGATGACTTTGATTTGATTCAAAGGATTTTCCCAAAGTCTAGTATGAAGGATTTTTCCAAGATTCTAAGAGTTGTTTGTGAGATTATTTGATGTTTGAAGGTGGATGAAGGTGTTGATTTGATCCTGAATGAACCTAGAGAGACTTTTGCTTACAAGACCTCAATATTGAAGAACATGCTATACTTCCAAGAAATTTTCAACCAATAAGTGGTTCAAATCGAGCATACATATCTAGGTTTTTCAAAGGAATGAGTCTATGAAACCTTGTGAATTTATTGCTTATCTTGAGATGTTGATTTTGGTTGCACTTTCTAATGTATTTCTTAATGGATTTTTGAGTATGACACCTAAACTTGAAACTTTTGCACAAAGACTTTTGTTTTGGGATTTTGATCTTTTTGGAAATCATTTGAATACACACATGTGAGGTTCAATTGTTTCTTATCTTGCTTAATGAGTTCCTTTTACCAAAAACACTTTTCTTGCTTAGCTTTTGAACTCGATGTCTAATGTCTCAATTTTTTTCATCCCACAAGGTCCATTATGTGAAAATCAATGAAATCAAGGTAATAGTTCCCTAATGTTGACTTTAGAGAACAAATTTGAGAAATAAATCCAAATACTTAGAAGCCTCTAAGGATAAAATCCCAAGGGACAAGCAATAACACTTGGATTGTCTCAAAGGTATTTGCTCCTAAAGGGTTTGAAATTTGAGGACCATTGTTGAATGTTTGTTTTCAAGATTTTGGATCCAATCAATGTGTTTAATTGACTCAAGATTGCACAATCTTATGATGGAAAAGAAAATATTTGTTGAATTTCCCACTTGGATAAATCCAGTTGCGCTTATTCATAGCAGGTGACTAGAAGCTTGACCACATTGGCTCCCCTCCACAACATTCACTTTTATGGGTCAGCCAAGCTTCAGTTCTCATGAATCTCCTATGAAAAATTTCTCATCTCTACAAAGAATAGCAATTATGTGGGACGACTTTGAAGTTCTGACCTCCTGATGCCAACAAATATTGGGATTTTTGGCTACTACACAATGGTTCGTAATAAAGGCATTTGGTTGATAGGACACGATGATAAACTCCCTCAAGATATCTCCTAACCCATAGAACAAGGGCTTTACACATCATAAAGATACTGGGGGAGAAATATCATGCATCACTAAGTTGATTGCAAACTTTCCTTGCAACCACAAATTTGTATAGCGGTTCAGAAGAACTTGGCTTATGCTCGTTACCACTTGGGTCGTTCCCTTGGGGTGAGTAATTTTTCCCACCAAGGTAGGCCCTCTAAAGGTAAACAAAAGTGAATAGGCACATTTGTAGTTTGATCAATCTTTGTTTGCGTGAACAAAGAGAGAACACACACAATGTACTCACTCACACTAGCAAAATTTAGTTCAATTTAAAAAACCCAAATTGAAGTGTGGAGGCAATCTTTTAGACAACCTAATATCACCAAAAGAATTTTGATTCTCAAGATCGCCGTGAAGTGCGAGAGAAGTGCATACGCCTTTTAAATGATATTAACTTGTATAAAAGATTACAAAACACAAAAAACACATGTTCATTTTAACTTCAAAAGCAATAATGGATTCTTTTTATAGCACCAAGATGAAGTGTGAAGTTTGTTTGTTCAATTTTTAGATCCAAAACCAACTCTAGTAAGTTCCTAAAGTTCTTTTTAACATTTTGATTGTTCTTTTTAAAACCCAAAAGAAATTTATTTTGAGTCCTAAAACTTGAAGATAACAAAGCCTTAAAAATGGGATTATAATTGGTCCCAAAGTGTTTAAAAACACTTGTTTACAAATCATGAAATGATGTCATAAGAAGACTTCTCCTTGCTTCCTCCTTCCCTTCTTGATCACTTCAACCTACAAAAACTGATTAGCCCACAAAAAATAGAGCCACAAATAGGTTAGAAGTCAAAGGTGATCAAAATAAAAAGCACATGTTGAATTAAAACTGAAAATTGACCTTTTACCCAACTCCAGTGGCACAATCTGCAAAGGCATCATAGTTTGAAGAAGTCTAGCGGTGCTCTGGTGAAGTTAGCGTCACTCTATGGAGAAACAAAGACTACGATTGTGTCGTTGTTTCACCAAGTGTCACTCTTTGAAGTTTGTAAGACCGACCATTCAGGAAAATGACAGAAGTGTCACCTTTTGAAGTAGACACAACATTGCTATATAGCGATGCTAGATTGATAGCGTCGTTTCCTGCAATCACATAAACTTGAAAAAACAACAAAAAATTGACCAAAAAATGTGTTAATTTCTCAAGATTCGCCCTCCTTCTAGCGCCAAAATGTGAATGGTAGCTCTAGAGTTTCTCAAACATGGACAAACAATCCAATGTTAGTCCTCAAACACATCTAAAACAATCATTCCCATGTAATTCATCTAAATGCAATAAACAAGAAAACAAAGATTGAATATAAAATAAAAGCTTATTGAAATCCTATTTAAAACACTCAAACCAGCATCCCATGGGGGAATTGGTGCTACTTTGATGTGGAAAGTAGCCCTTTCCCAATTCCTTGTAAGCTTTGATGATCTTTGATGACAAACAATGTGATCCTTGATGAAATTCTCAATAACCTAGCTATGTTGATGAAAACTATGAAAACCTTGATGAACAATGGATGAACTTGCATAAAATCTGTAGATAATGACTTTGCATAAAGTTGTGGATCCAAAATCAATAGAGGAGTCCTCCATTTATAGGAAAGAAGGGTGGAGGAATGCAAAACATGAAGGATGTAGGATTAAAGATGAACCAATAGCAATGTTCCATTTGTCAACATGCTATTGAAGAGAGGTGGAGCACATTTTGATCAATGTGCAAATAAATGCAATTAGCTGGAAATTTAAAATTTGAAAGTTGGCTTGTGGAGGAAGAGATGAAAGAAGAGTTAATGCCACTTGGCTTAAGAAAAAAGACATGCAAGGGGCTTAAATGCCATGTTGGAGGACAAGTCCTTTTGGGAGGGAGATTTCAAATGGAGAGAATATTGCAATGAGATGCCCTTTTGAATGAAAATATAAGAATTTATAAATCAATTAAATTGATTTACATGTGCAAGTTGCAAAATCTAGAGGATTTGATGGATTAGAGTTAGAGTTAATCAGGTTTTAATTAGCTTAGATGGAGATTAGTTTGATTTGACATTTGACTTAGATTTTTGGATTTATTTAAATCAAATGGGAGGAATAATGAACATTAGATTTAATTAAATAAAGTTTGATTTATTTAATTAAAGGGATGATGTTAGATTTAATCAAATAAAGAGATTTATTTATTTAATTAATAGAAGAACATTAGGATTAATCAAATAAAATGATTAAAAGAAGATAATGATTTAATCAAATAAAGTTGATTTATTTAATTAATAGAGGAATTATGATGAATTAATTAAATACAGATTATTTAATTAATCGGTTAGTAAAGAAGTGATTTAGGGAGAACTAATGTTAGTAATCAGGATCAAGTGTGTGAGATCAATCAATATAATTTGAACGTCTACAACATCTATTATATGATGCATTAGCATACAATTTCAAATTGAAATGATGATGATTAGAGGTGAATGTGTTGTTGTGTGTCAACTAGTAGGTTATGCTAAATGGACTTGTTAATGGTGTGTTTTAGCAAAGTCAATTGTTATCATCTATAAAAATAAGAGCAATCCAACTAATCTATTGTCTTTTTTGTTGTGAATTTCCAATGTTACATTGGCCTTGCTTGGGACACACAAGGCCCCCAACTCATTCCAATTGTTTTAATCAATTGTGGTAGCCAACAAAACATTTTGTACATATGACTTGGGCACCAACATTCCATAAAGCACAAAGTTAACAATCAATAAAGAAACAATCAACATGAAAACATAGATTGTCAACATTTTACATTCACAATGACACCATGAGTTCGAAGATTGTCTAATCTATGCAATTCCCCTACATTCTCATTCCAATGGTATGTACAAAAGAAAAATAATATATGTACATTCTCCAAACATTTTTGACACAAGATTCCTAAAAATGTATTTGGTTCCCTTCATAATGTAATGGACAAAGATAATTTTTCGTATTAAGGGAAGTCAAGTAACTTTCAATGTGTTGTATTTTCTAATAATAATGATATCATAATCTTATAAATCTTGTATGTTTTTTTTTTTCTCAAATAGATAACTCCTGTAATATGACTACAAACAAAACATTCCTCATTTAATTTCTACTTCTCAAATCTATCAACATACCCATTAAACCTTTAAATACCATTATTAATTATAAAATAAAATATATCTTTAACATTTAGGATACAACTTTGAATAAACAATCATTTAATTTTTTTTTGAAAATTACTACATCGTCAAATTTAAATCTTAAGTGTACTAATTACAATGAGGACTTCTTAGAAACATCTAAGAGAGAGGAGTCGATTGTGGGTATAGGACCTATCGTGGGTATAGTTTTGGACAGCCTGGGGCCCAGTTTTGGACAACCCAGTGCCCACTTTTGGGCAATAAAAGTGCCAATAAATTTACACTTAATATCCAACTACAAATCACTTTAATTCAAAAAATACACAAATTGACCAATCATGTAATGCCAAATCAGTAGACCAATATTACATGACTTAATGACCCACTATTGGTCCATGACTTTTTTTGACTCTTTTTTGTGGTTTTTAAAAAATGGTCTGAAAACATTGATAAATGTGCCCAATTTTCGCTAGAAAAAAATGTGGGGATGCCACCTCGACGGTCAAAAAACGGGGCAAAAAAATTTGTCCAACTCGGATGTTGATGACGTGGACCCCTCACTCAAAGCTACCCTACCCACCATCGACTCCTCTCCCTTAGAAAAAAAACTCCATTCTCGTCTATTTAATAGACTCATTAGCATGAGAGGTTTTCATCGCAGCCTCCACCCCATATATCTAATAGGTGTGCTAATGAGAGATACTTTTAGGACAGCTCTTGGTCCCATGAGCTGCTTGGTCTTATGAAAATGATTAAAATCTTTAATTTCATTTCTTTGGCGTACGCAGAACGTTAAGACTACTTTCCCACGTAAGCAAAAAACCTAATGTTTGAATGCATTTCGAAGAAACATTGGACGTCATTAAAATTTTTTATGAAGCATTCTATTCTCGAGTATTAAAGTAGTAAGCTCCATGGTTAAAATGGTGCTTTGACGACACAAGACTGAACAAAAGGCGAGGCATGGAAACAAAGCCACATTTATTTTATTAATTTACAGGCCATTTCAGAATCGACTCTTTTCATATAATTTTTTTTTTCTTAATTTTGTTTTCATGCGTATAATCCATGGAACTGGATAAAGCTTTGAATATTTTAATCAAATCTATTTACAATGGCGCATGCTGTAGGGAAATTGCCGGATTCGCGTATAACGTTGTCCTGTTTAAATGGGTTTAGAGCTTCATTTATCTGCGCCAAAAGCTTCAAAATTTCGTGTCCATTAAAGTCCGTATTTCGCTGCCAAAGGAAGCAATGCCGCCATTTTATTTCACCTCGGATTGGAAGCTCGATAATTACGGCTTGTTCTTCTTCTCAGTCTGACTTCGGGATAATTTCTACTACAGGTAAGGAAAATTATCTAAAATTAGGTTTTGTTTTCAGAGTAGTAATGTATCAGTCCAATAGACAATTTTTTGGCTATCGTAACCTTAACATCATTGTTCTGCACTGAAAAACGTCTAAATTTTAGAAGAGGCAGGTAAAATTTTCCCAAATTAGGATATTTATTTATTTTGTGTAGTTCTCATTTTTTGCCGTTATGACATGAAACTAAACGGCCATGAGAAAGTTTGAAAACTGGTTCTGTTTCTTTTCATTATGCAGAACCCTGTGGACTTTAATAGTTTAATTTAATCTGGTTTATTTGGACTTTGGAGTTAATTTGATTTATTTAGCTGTCCTTTAATTTAATCAATCTCTCTTGTGGCTTTCAGACACGAAGGAAATTAAAAACATTGAAATTTTTTCCGTCCTCGTGAAATGCGTTGATTTTAATATAACACTGTTCAGATATGGAGATTTTCTGTCGATTGCATGCAATTGGAATTTTCATCGTAATTTTAATTTTCTGTTACGGCAACTGTATCTTATATGCGCAGCTTTTGGCAGAGTTTTCGGATGGCAGCATCATGTTCCAGTTTGGAGTACTTCCTGAATCGGAACAGGTTTCTCAGATTCCTCAACAGACGGAAATTTGTGAGATCGATGGGAAGCCTATGAAGAATTCAGGGGTGGAGACATCTGCGTCGACGGAGGTTGATAAATTGGAAGGAAATACAAAAATTCAGGGTAAAGATTTTGTTAAGGATATTAATATGTCGATGGAAAGAGAGAAGTGCCTTGATGGATCTAGTTCAAAGAGAATGAAGATGGCTGACGACTCAATTAGGGATACATCCATAGAGTTAGATGGATTGAGTTCGGACAGAACGAATATGTCCGGCGACTTAGGTAGGGATGTAGCTGTAGCGTTAGATAATTCAGGGTTTGATTTAGGAGAAGATTCTAGGGTTGAAGCTGGTAAATGCGAGGAATTTTCTGAATTTAATGTAAAGTTAAGGGAGGACTGCGCTAGTGCTTTTGGCATGGAAGAAACAGACATGGAAAAGAACAGGCTTACTGGTGATGAAATTGGAACTGGAGCAGTGACAAAATATTTACATGGTAGAGTTTGTGATTCTTCATCAGATGTGCAATTGGAGCCCAAAGGAAATGACATGTTTTGTAGTAAAGCAGAAACAGCATTAGTAGCTCATATGGTGCCTGAAACTGCTGAAATAAATGGGGAACATCTGGTTGGGCTTGGTGTAGATGCTGCAAGAAACATGGATGACACAGCGGCTGAGCCTTTTGAGAAATATGGACAACAGATCACTGGTGACGAAAGGGGCAGCGGGGGAGCTTCTGAGCAGGTTGGTCTAACTAATTTTGTTTTTTCCTTTTCTGTCTAGTAGTTTTCTGGATACTTTATTGTGTATGAATCGACCAGCTAATAAAAGTTTGAGTCATTTCTACCTCAATCTTATCAGATGAAACAGTTGTTAATGATAAGCTTCTTGGTGTAACTAGTTGGTTTTGGAAATTGTAGTGAACACTGACATTTCCATCATGTTTTGAGCCCTATTAAGCCTGCTTTAACTGCTGTAAACCTGACACAAATTTTACAGTGAAGCCTAAGAGTTCTAACACTGTTGTAATCTAAACTGATACCACTCTCAAATGTGAAATATAAAGCTTCTGAAAAGCTGAGCTGAAAAGAAATTTGAATTTTGAACTAGTGTTATTTTTTAAACACTACAAAGCAGAGTATTGTGAAAGAATTAATTTGAACACATTCTTTTTGAAGACTGCAAAGCAGAGTGTTTTTGAAAAAAAGCTATTTTGAATTAATGGTCTTTTTGAAGACCGGAAAGCATAATAATTATGAAAGAACCAAGTTTGGCTAAGTAGTATTTAATATTGTGAAATTGGAAACAAAACATGACTATATTATTACTGCAAAATAGATCATGCAGTACTTGGAAGAGAGAATTTTCCCAGGAAGTTATGGTGCATGGATGCCGATTTTGGCCAAAATGATCACAGTTCACTTCCCTTGGCCTAGTGTGTGGACTTCTGTAAAAATCATTTCCATTAAAAGCATAGAAACTATTTCTAAGTTATCAGGGATTATTTGTAGTTACTTTCCTTTTAAGGCTTAGTCCCTTTGTGCACGTGGAAAATTGTTTTTTCTCCCTCAATAAAACTCGGTTTACAAACAGAAAATTACAATTGACCATCATAAAGGTTTATAAACTAATACAAGTGTACAACTGAATGACATAAGTTCAGTTAACTAATTGAAAAAATAAGAAACCAAAAATTATCAGTGATCCACGCCAAAATTCCTATTCTTTTATAATATAATAAAATCCTAGTTCATATATTTGTTATGAGCTTTCTATGAATCAAATTGCCCTGTCTCTAAATTTATACAGGTTTCTTTACAAGAATCCCATAATCTTAGAATTGATGTGTTGCCCACTTGCTAAATAAAATTTCTTGTATTGATTAACGTTGCATAGCAGGCATATGGTGGTATTTGATGAACTAAGCTGGCTATTGAACATATTTTTATTATTAATCAACTTAGATTTTTTATAGATAAGGCATAAAATGTTTTGGTTTGTATTTGTGAAGAAAAAACGAAAAACAGAAAGATGGTACAAATGATTCTTGGTGGACAAGGCTTGGGGTTCATGTCCCTTGAATATTTTTGTAGGGAAATTTTCTTTTCATGGTATTAATCTGATTTTTGATATAACATGGTTAAGTGCAAGTGAAGCCACTTAGACATATATTGAAAAAAGTGATAGTGTGTAATGTACCCTATTTGGGATATTCCTAGATTTCGCCCTAAAAGCATAATTTGAATCCAAAATAAGAAATATAATGCACTTAAGATTGTAAATTTACCAATTGAAATGCCCTTTATAAGATATAAATCCCAGTTTAGGTCCTGCACACAATACTAGTCACTAGAAATTGACATTAGCTCATAAGCCATATATATATTATTAGTCATTAGTACACATCATGATATCCATGCACATTAGTCACATCAAAATTCTAATCAATGCAATAGCCACTCCAATATGGATTCCCATAATAATCTTATTAGGAATTCGTTGAAATGTTTGTAAACTGCAGTCTCAAGGTTGGTCATCCTTGTACTATGAGAGCATGGAAGGTGGGCCACCCTCCCATTCCTCAATCCACCTTTGAGGCTGGCCGTCCTCCTTGATCAAGCCTAGGAGCACTAATAAGCCTCCCAACCCATGAGGCTTAACTCCCTATGGGTGGCATGCTTGATAAGAGCATGAAGACTACCTCCCTTCCACCAAGTCTGGGAGCACACATTTGCATCCCGGTCCACGAGGCTTAACCCCCTATAGGTGGCGTACTTGATGGTGGGTTTGTCGGGCCTTCACCTCTCCTGAACTCAAAAGGTTGATCAGCCTTCCTGTTTTGCAATCATTTTCTCTAAATTCAAAATAGATTATTATAAGAATCTATTATCTATATTTATAATAAAGGAAGAATCATAATTACTTATAAGTATCAATAATTGCTGCAAGCATCATTATTGCATGATCGTGTGTTGTATATATATATATATTTCTAATTGAATTTAAAACTTACAATAATCACTATTGCATGATCATATATATATATATAATTATTTCTAAATAATTATAATTATATTAAACTTACTTCCCAAATACATTCTTGCTAATAATATTCAATCCAATAGATCTCTTATAATTTCCAATCCTTATTTCTCTTGTTTCCAATCTGCTTGATTGATCCCAATTGATGCCTTGCACAAATTGATTCTACCTCTCTATATATCTCTCAAGGTGGGGTGAATAGGCACACCCCTATATAATCAATGTACCCCTTACAAGGGATGCACCCCTCCCTATTTAAGTGATGCCTCTTGACTTAATTAATTAGTAATAATCAATGTTACCCCAAGTTTCCGGGATGGGGATGGCAGGGGACGGCGAGATGGGTCTGCAAGTTTTCGATTTTCAAGCCAAATTTGGGGACGACGGGGGACGGCTATATAAAATATAGGGAAAATTTAAAATATTCATATGAAAACATGGATAAAGCATGCATAATATACATTATAGAACCTTACCATATAACATTTGTGTTGAAAATTCTTTGCCAATAGACTCAATACTCAATATGTATTCAAATTTTAGAATTAACATACATGATACAACCTCCAAGTTATAATTTATAAACTTATATCAAAATGCTCAAAGGCTACATTGCTGCCATATAGTTTTAAAGTTTAAACTTTTACATTACGAATCATGATATGAAAATCAAAATACAAAAAACAAAGTGCACTGCTGCCCCTAATTGACATTTCCCATAACCGCATAAAATTAGAGTCATCCTCCGAGTCACTGCCATTGCGATGGTCCGCCTCAGCCTCAACCAACAGAATCCCAACCAATCCCTTTAGTGTCTCCTACTCATCAAGCTGGGCCACGTCTTTGAGATCAATATCCCACTGTAGAGCTGGAGTCTATCAATAGATTCAATACACTAGAGTCTGACGATCCTGAAGCCGAAGAGCACTATGCATGACCACTAGATTTTCCACTCGTCTAGAGGTAAGTCCATTCCTCTTGAGGGAGTGGATAAAGCTATATGTTGATCGATTCCTTTTTGTAGCAGAGGAACTGGCAACTTGTGCAAGAAGGCTAGTGGCAAGTGTCTTCAACTGTGGCATATCCCTCTGTTGTGACCTAACTCACACCTCGCCCCATTGCAGATGGGGACCCTTGTCGTTTGCTTTTAGGGTTTTGCTTTCGCCTGCTTTCGTTTTGTCTGCTCTTCGTTTGGGGGTTTTTTAGCTTCAATTTTGAACGGTCACCCGAGTCGAGTCAGTGAATTTTAGTCTGGATCAATGTATAAACGTCACCATTGTGCTTAGAAGGCCTGGGAGACGAAGATCGACTGTCGTTTCGGTCGATTCTGACACTTCCATATTTTTAGGGTTTCTCACCCCGGGCCCCCTATTTTTTAGGACCTATTTTTTTGGCACTTTTGGGCAATTCTGGGATCCCTATTTTTTAGGGTCTATTTTTAGAAAGTTGCTATTTTTGGAAAATTTCTATTTTTAGAAAGTTTCTATTTTTAGAAGGGCCACGAGTTTCAAAAACGCACTCAGAAGTTCGAAACGAGCAACGAAACTCTCAGAAAATCGATTCGAAGATTTTTTGAAATTTTGGTAAAAATCTGGAAAAATCACAAAAAGTTCAAAAAACCTGGAAAATTCATTCAAAAATGGTGAGAAATTCTGGAAAATCACTGGGAAATCTGGTAAAAGCACTAAAACGGTTGAAGATTTGATGAAATTGTGAAGAAATCTGAACATTCATGAAGAAATCTGCAAGAAGTTCACGAAGTTCATGGAGTAATCTGGAAAATTGTGAAGAAATCTGGAAATTCATGGAAAATCTGAGCACAGTCATGGAGAAAACTGGTAAATTCGCCTAAGCACAGAGGAAATGGATGATAAGAAGCTTCAGCCAACTGGTCAATGGCATGAAAATCTGGGCAATGGCAATGAAGTTTGTCAAGTCCGCCTCTGTCAAAGATGTAAATGGCATGAAAATCTGGGCAATGGCAATGAAGTTTGTCAAGTCTGCCTCTGTCAAAGATGTAAATGGCATGAAAATCTGATCAATGGCACAAAAATCTGAGCAATGGACATACAAACCATGAAGTCCGCCCTTGGAAATGTCTAAGTTAAAGTGGCAATGGACAGTTAGATGCTGAAGTCCGCCCATGGAGAATGAAGGAAATGTCTAAGAAAATCTGGCAAATGTCTAAGGCAAATGGTGAATGGTCAGGACCAAGCTGAAGTCCGCCCTTGTCATGGCCATCCAAATGCCAAAGTCCGCCCCAGCCAAGAGTGAAATGGCAACAGATGTAATGAAGTCCGCCTTGGAAAATATAGGCAATGGCCAAACATACATGCAAGTCCGCCCTTGTAAATGGCAACAAAAACATGGAAGTCCGCCTAGAATATTGAGCAATGGCTAAGGAAGGCATGAAGTCCGCCCTAGGTAGTTTCAAGTTGGCAAGGGAAAGCATGAAGTCCGCCCTAGTCTTGGCCAACCAAAGCAGCAAGTCCGCCCTATGCAAGAGGTCCATTGGCCAAGGAAACAAGGAAGTCCGCCTAAGTCAAAATGGAAGTGGCAAAGAAGATGTTGAAGTCCGCCTATGTATGGCAAGCATAACCCCAAAGTCCGCCCTAGACATAAAAGGAGTGGCTAGAAAGAAGCCAAAGTCCGCCCAAAGTAAAATGAGATAAAAATGACTAAGGCATGGACAAAGTAAAGATAAAGTGGCCAAAGGCAAGCTGAAGTCCGCCATAGGGAAGAAGAAAACGCTTAAAGCAAAGGGTCAAATGGCAGATAAAGAAACAAAGTCCGCCCTAAGCAAGATCAAATGGCCAAAGAACCAACAAAGTCCGCCCTAGCAAAGAGGTAAAGTGGCTACAAAGTTGATGAAATCCGCCTAAGATGAAAGGAAAGAAAAAATGGCTAAGGCACGAATGGCAAAGAAAAGGCTAAAGTCCGCCATGTATCAAGAGTATAAAAATTGAAATTCGCCTAAGTCCAAGCCTTTGAAAAGCTAAAATATACATGGCACTTGAAGATTCGCCCAAGAAAATATGAAGAAAAATCTTCGCCATGGCTAGAAAAATTGAGCAAATGGACGAAATAAAATTGGATTTGTCAAGGAAAATTTGTGAAAAATCAAGAGAATTTGGATGAATAAAATCGGACATGGCGAAAGAATTTTGGACAAAAGACAAGTCATGGCTAGAAAATCTTTGGACATGGCTAAGAAAAAGTTGGACGTGACTAGAAAATGTCGGACAAGAAACATTTTTTGGCCAAATAAAATTGGACATGGCCAAATATTTTTGAGAAACGATCAAAAAATCATGGACAAATAAATTGGATATGGCGAGAAATTTTCGAAAAAATCAAAAGTAATTAGCCATAAAATCGAACGGGTTGGAATGGACACATAAAATAATTATTTTTAATTATTTTAATATTTTATTTCCAACACCAAAAAAGAGATAAGTCATAAAAAATTTCGAAATTGGAAAGTGAAAAAAAGAGTCTTGTTGGACTGTGAATCAAATTAGAAACTTTCCCAAGCGAAGTTGTTAAAGATAGAACTTGCCATTCAGAAACGAAGTGCAAGAATGAGTTCGAACTTGATGCAAAGGAAACTTTGCAAATATGCTAAAATGATCGACCTTCTCACTTCTATAAGTGATTTCATTTTTCATTTTTGCAATCACTCGATTTTGAGAAGGAAGGTGGTGAGGAAAAAGTGTTTAAGGCAAAAGGCTGAAAGATTTTTGCAGCAAAGTAAAAGAAATATTCTGTTATCAGCTTGCATTGCAGTCGCAATCACGATCACGAAGTCACAAGGCAGATTTTTTCTTGTCCAGTTCATGTTAACATGAAGCTTCACCATCTATTTTTCTTTCCAGCTTGTTATTCTTTTCGCGAAGTCTAATTTAATTATCAGCTGGAATGTTCTTTCAAACTGTTTTTAAATGTCGAATTCTGATTTTCCTTATTTCTTTCTCTTGCAGATCTATTTTTTTCGAAACAGCCAAGATGAAATTCGCAAGCAAAGGTGTCCAAACTCAATCGAAGATCAAGTCCAAGTGGGAGCACGTTCTTGACACAGACCTCGGCCATGTTGATCTTGAAGATTTCCGAAAGAGAATGTATGGAACTGACGGACGTCTGCCAACGCCAATCGCCATGAGGATGATGCGAAACGGAATCGTCCATGCAGCTGGATTTCCACCAGCAAAAGAATGTCCTGAGTTAATAGTAGAGTGTGCACTTCATTACAACGCACAAGACCGACAGATTGAAGCTCCTGACGGGAGAGTCCTTGCTTACTTGTCTGAACCAGCAATCCAGGAGACTTTTGGCATTCCAGTATATAACCGAACATCCTACCGCAGCAAACAAGACACATTCAAACTCTATCAAAGTCAGAAGGATCTATGTGCATCGAATATAAACAAAAATTGGTTGCTAAAACCAAAGCCTACTGCCAGCAAGATGCCTAAAAAGTTGATCAGAACCCACTTCAAAGAAGAATATGGTGATATCGTTCTGCTACTTAACAGAATGGTAGGCAGTGCTCACGGTGCCCCTTTCGAAGAATGGATGTATTATTTTATTGATGAGATAATCACTGGAGTCAAAATGTTTAATTGGTCCAGGATGATCAGTGACAGCTTGCACGAACAGTTGGTCAACTTTGAACAGACCAAAGTTTTCCACATGAGCTCATACGTTGTTTATTCATTGGCAAGATATTATAAATATCCTGGCTTGACATGCAAAGGCGTGGTTGGCAACGGTGAGGGGAAATTCAAAGTCTACGACTGCTATCCACAGCTGCAGCTGAAAGAGAAGTCCCACTTCCGGCGAGCTCACGATGCATTTTTGATGTATATCACTAGGCTTCTTCAAGGCGGAACGCACCAGAGACTCTCGCATGAAGCCAAAAGCTTGATAAGCCGGTATGGATTCTGGTTTATTCAATATCCAAAGTTCACCTACATCAGAATCCAAGGATTTTCCGGAAATCCTTATAGGTTGCCTGTCTACCCGACAAATAGGATGGTGTTGTTGGAGGTGCTAAGGCAACTAGAAACATATCAGAACATCCAAAGACCTAAGCAGAAGGCTGCCGTCACCTTCCCCTTTTTCATCGGCAACATGGAGGAGTCATGCCCAACAGCCCAAGCAGCAGAGGTTGCTCGACTGGAGATTCAACAGTATCCTTTTATATCATACAAAGCCAGAAGCAACTTCGATCCGCTTCATCACATCAAGATTGTGGACGGAGAAAGATACAAACATCGGGTTGACCTAGAGGACTTTTGGGCCAACGCAGCCGATGAATACGATGTAAGAAGAAGATTATGGTCAAGGTTACCCCTGAGCATGATCAGAGCGACAGAGCTTTTCAAAATACCTGACCAGCTACAAGATGACGGGATATATGTGCAGCCAGGCTTCAAGGAAAATGAGCCGCTTCCACCTATGAAATGGTTCGAACCTGAGATGGGTGATCTAACCACTTTGATGCGCCCTGTTTTCAAATACTCTCAGTGGTGGATAGATAGGCAAGTAGAAGTGCTAAAACAGAGAAATATGCAATTTACCTACGAGTTGATGGGAGACACCGAGTCATGTTCTTCGAACGCCGGTGCATCTCATGCTGATGGACAAGCAGACGCTGCCAACTCCAAAAAGAGAAAAGAAGCCGATAAATCTGCAGTTCAAGACAAGGGTAAAGGGATAGATGAAGGTCCCTCGCGGAAGAAACACAAGTCCAAACCCCTTCAGTCGGCTACATCCCGGAACATAGAAGAGATGCTTGCCATGGATAGAGAATCCTGGGAAAATGCTATGATACCTTCTCCAATTGAAAATATAGAGCCAATCCAAATAGAAGATAACGATCAACCCTCTCCGGCAAGCACAGAAATCTTGGAATCAGATAACAACACAGACATCGAGGATGGAGAATTCGAGGAAGGAATGATTTCCGCCCTCAAAGGCATTCAAGAGGACCCATCCGTCCAGGAGATCCAGGATATGCAGCTAGTCCAAGAAATTCAAAGTGTGCCGGAAATTCAAGAAGAACAGGAAGTACAGGACATGCCAGACGTCCAAAATCAAGAGGACATGATTGAACAGCCAACGGTACCTGAGTGGCTGAGGGAAAGATTGAAAAGAAAAGCGCCAGTGGAAGTCCCGGAGGAGGACAATGACGCAGATTTTCTTGCAAGATTAGAACAGACTGCCCCGAGGAAGAAGGCCAAAAAGTTCTCAACTATTCAAAGAGATGAAGCTGGAAATCGCACGGTGCAAATTGCAGTGCCTGCGGATGACAAGTTTCAAGACGAGATTGCTCCTGAAGAATATGTTATCACGACTGTCGACATGGGTCCGACATCAAAGGGGCAGGAAGTCGAAGACTTGGATAATTCAGTGGCCACCATCAAGGGCAGATTAGAAAAAGAAGTTGCCAAGAAGAAAGAATACAAGAAAGAAATTCAGCGTTTAAAAGATTATATCCAGCACCTGACTAGGCCACTAAACGAAGGCGAACAAGTGGCGCCTTTACCTCCAACTGCTTCACAGGAACCAGATGCTCATTTTGAAGAAGAGTTGACAACAGCAAGGGAGGCTAAAGATTGGATGGTTGCAAGGAAAAAAGAGGCGTTGGTGTTTGCAAGAAAGTTGGCGCAAGTAAATGAGCAGGCTTCCTTCATACTTTCACGAGTTGCAGATCTTGCAGAGTCATGGAGCAGCCTCGAGGACATTCAGAGCAGGATCATCCCATACATCCGAGAACTGAAAGGCATTTCAAAGCAACGGTTGATCGAAGATAAAGTTATTGAAGCCGGTGCAGCTTATGACTTCAACGGATGGTACTATGCCTTAGTCTCGAGAAGGGGAGTCCTCGAAAAGGTGAAACAGGATAGTGGTAGAGTGGAAGAGCAAATAAAAGAAATTCAAAGAAAAATCTATGAGATGGCTGCAGATATGCTAGACAGGGAGATTGTCCGAAGGAAACACTTGCGGCCAAAGTTTTTAAAGGAGCAAGTACATAAAGTTTTCTCCACCACTGGGCCAATCATGAAGGAAGGCTTCACCAAAGTGTTCGACTTCATGGCTACCAAAAGTTCTTTCTTGCTACAGGAACCAGCTTGGGCTACTATGTTTGCAGAATGTGCCGAGAACTTAGATTTGCTGGAGTACAACATCAGCGTGCTGCCCGACATTGCTATGGAGGAGGTCGACCTGATAGTGTCCAGGTTCGCCGAACGTGAGGCTGCACAAGCGGATAAGGACGACACTCCAGTTGTCTAGTGTCCTCTTTAGTTAACTGATTGTGGTTTTGGAAACCCTAATTAGGGTTTAGTTCAATTTAATCTTGGCCATTGATCTTGAATCAATCTGGGCCGTTCTTTGTAATCCGGAAAAACTATATAAACCCCCCCCCTCACTCTCTCATTCTCATTAGAAGATAGATTAATGGATAGTTAGAAGCTTAGAAGTTAGAGGAGATTAAGAGTTAGAGCAGATTTGAGATAGTTAGAAATAAAGAGAGAGTTTTATGAGATTGTTGTGAAAAGCTACTTTGATAATGAAGTTCAAATGCATGAGGTGCTTTGAGTACTTGGTTGTTGAATAGTTGCATGGTCCCATATTTTCTTTCTCTCTTAGTAGATTTAAATTAAAATGTATGTTAGAAGAATGATTGATTGATAACGTCGATTAGTGAAACCAAGCTCATACTTTCTTTGGGTGGATGATTTCGCCCAATGTGCAAAGTTAGACTGAGCTTTACTGTGGATGCTTAACTTCTGTCTTGATAATTGTTGTTCGATCTGATGGCAATTATTTATCACATGAAAATCACAAGCACATTCCTAGAAGATTGCACTTGCTCTGCGTAGTTGTCGTTGAACGTGGCGAAACAGAGTATAGTTTATTTGGTTTCACTTAGTCTTCGTCTTCTCTTGATTTCTTAGGAGTAGAATAGATTCTCTAAACCCTAAATCTTTTTTCACTTTTTTTTATAAAAAAAAAAATCCAAAAATGGTACTGCATTCATGTCTCCACTTCTCAGAATGACTTGCAAAATCTACTTGTGCCCACAGCAAATCACATCCATACCACAGAGCCTATCCGCGTTCATCTTAAACATTGGAATTACCCTATGAACTTACTGGCAATCTTAGCATAGGAAGTAGTTTTTCAAGAGAGAATAGAGCGTCTGTGACTCTTTGTTCTAAAATGTTTGTCATGTCATAAACGCACGTCAACACCTCCCATGGCATGTCCACCATCCAATAGGGCTTGTTTGAGCTAAGATAGCTTTATCCAACCTCGCTTGTGGTTTACTCAAATTTGGGCCATGAAGATTTGCAAAGCTAAGGAATTGTGAGCAAAGTATTGAAGCTTGCTCCGCTGAATACATCTTATCAATGGCCCATGTCAATCCATCTAAAACCTCTGAGCCATCATATGGAGGCACCCTACCATCCCTTGGTGCATACCATTTGGGATTTAGAGCAAAGGCAGCCATATGAAGTGGGGTGTTCATTGTGTTCCACCTCCGTGTCACAATGGGCCTAATGTGTGTCTAATATAAACTCAAAAGTGGGATCCTTAACTGAAAGAAACTCAAACTAAAGACTTAAGTTAACAAAGATGACCATTTAATATTTAATACCCTCCCTTAATGGTCATCGTACAAACAAAAAAAAAACTAAGTCTACCCATATTGTGGTGGTCATCAAAATGCAAATTGTGCAGACTCCTTCTGCTCCTTCTGCTCAGTCTGCTCCGCTACGTGAGCACTTTGCTGAGATGCTTCCTTGTTGGACTTCTCATCAGCCAACCGCTTTCTGCAATACCTCTGTATATGACCAATCTTCCCACAGTAATGGCAAGTAAAAGACTTCTTGGAGCCCTCCTCCGAATCGCCTCGTCCTTTCTGTTGAGTGAACTTGCCTTTTACCAATGTCCTTGGCAGTAAATGCTTGTTCAACACTTGGAATTTCATTGCTGCTCCCAAACTACTTCTTCCACCGATCCTGCTGCAAAAGCTTGTTGCACATTGGTGGATGTAATGTTGAGTGTTTCGATGAAGTGCTCGTAGGAACGTGGCAAACTTTTCAAAGTGATCACCACCATATCCTCCTCTTCTACCTTACGACCAATGGCCTCCAATTGATCGTGAATATTTTTTACTTTCATCAAGTGCTCCTACAAAGACACTTGGTCATCCATCATAATAGAAAAGAGCATATTCTTCAGAAAGAAAGCCCTTCCCTTATCTGAGGTCTCATGAAGATCTTTCAAGTGCTTCCAGATCTTCGCAACAGATTTACCAGAAGGTATTTCTAGTAACATGTCATCGGCGATAGATAATTTAAGAAGCATGATTGCCTCTCGATTACTTCCATCATACTTGTCCTGATCCTTCCCAGCAGCAGTGGGATGAACTTCTGTACCAAGAATAAGCGCATCCAGACACCGGTACTCAAAGATGGTAAGCATCCTTTGCTTCCACGTGTTGTAATTCTTTCCATTGAACCTCTGCGAACTTTCCAACATAATATTAGACAAAGTCGCCATCCCTCCCATTTTCCAAAGCACGAAAAACGAGGTAATCCAAAACTCTGTAAATTTTTGAAGAAAAAAATTTCTGAAAACTCTATACAGAAATTTTATTTTTCCCAGAATTTTTGTCAAAACTGGTTGAAAGAACTTTTCAAACTGTCATGAAATCACGCATACTTGGAACAAATTTCAAAGTATGAATCCCAAGGTACGAATTTTGAAGTACCCAGAAAAAATGGAGACAACCCAGAAAATATCTCCAAAAACCTAGAAATATACTGTGATCACAATAAAATTTTGGCTGATTGAACTGGAAAATCGTGCAAAAATCACACCCAGACTGAGCACAGGAAAAGATCACAGAAAATGCAGACATGTTTTCAAGAGAAACCCTTCAAAGTCGCGTCAAAAAAGTTGACAAAAATGTGCCAGATCCGCGTGGGATGAACATACAAAAGGTCACAGAAAGAAATGAAGGCAAATCTCGTGCAGAAAAACCAACACGCGCCATCATCCGGAAGAAAAAAAAATCTCCAGGTCGCGCGGCCAAGAACAGAAACCAGTCTCAAAAACGCACATAGGAGGAAGGCACCAACGTGAGAAGAAAACCCCAGATTGCACGCAAAAGTAAAACCCTCGTATTGCGCTGGAAACAAGAAAAATCACGCCTGAAACTGACGAAATCGCGTGCCAAGAAGATCTGCAAAAAATGCGTCTTCAAAATGACGAAAAAAAATCCGCAATTTTCCATACATAGTCGTGCCCGGAAAAATAAAAAACGACCTCGAAATGACGTGATTTTCAAGTCATACGGGCCAGATTTGTGATGGAAACGGCGTGAAAATCACTTGCAGACAAACGCGTGAGTACACAAGGGCACGAAAAAACGAAAAATGTTTTCCAGAAACCCTCAGAAAGAAAAACGATTTATGCCCTTAGGAAAATCCGCCAGGAAAACGCCATTTTTACCAAAAATAACCCTCAAAATAATAACTACCCAGGTTCGAACTTGAGCTCTGATACCATGTTGTGTAAATTATCAGAGATATCTTTATTGATTGAGCAAATGAATATATAGATTACAGTGATAGAGATGCAATAATCACGAACGTGATTATAGCCTTAACTGAAAGAAAGACTTAACAGATAATCACGGAGACGTGATTATAGCCTTAACTGAAAGAAACTCAAACTTAAGACGTTCGTGATTATTGCATCTCTATCACTGTAATCTATATATTCATTTGCTCAATCAATAAAGATATCTCTGATAATTTACACAACAATGTGTGTCTCATATAAGCTCAAAAGTGGGATCCTTTGCCAAAATTGTTTTGCTTTATCTTCCCAAGCATATTGTCATATGCCTCATATATCTCTCCGAGACTAGGAGAGTCTGTATCAGCATATTGAATGACATCTACAATAGGCGAGATGAAGGAGGAAATATATGTGCAAAATGCAAACAAAAAGTTCAAAAGAATTAATTGACAAGCTAATTGACATGTTAGAAACTTCAAAAGTTGGAACATTGGACAATAAAATTAAAATATTAAAATCAGAAATTTAATATGAAAATCAGCAATGTCTTACCTCACATTGGACCACCAATGTAATGTCCCCTAATTGGGAATGCCCTAAATTTGCCCTAATTCCTTAATTTAGATAAACAAATGGGTTAGAGAATACCTTTCACTTGATCGAAGCCCTGCACACAGATTAGAAACTATTTACCACAATCACAGATAAGCAGATTATAACCATTTACCACAATAATACTAATTAGCATATTATCATAATTAAATATTGGTAAATTCATGGCCGAATTATTAATTCAATCACAAAGCATTTTAATATCTTTGGAGGGTTCAACCATAGGAGAGCATGGGAGAACTTGACTTGATGGGATGCCTCGGATCCTCTACCATAGGCCCAAGAGTGGATATACCATCCCTCTTGGCCTCATGTGGCCCATGCCATCCATATGAGGTGGTCTACCTAGTGAGGTGTCCCCTTTCCGTTATCCCCTCATCTTGCCAACCATTTCCCTCTCTCTATGATTTGACCTCTTGTGCTGATTCATCATGATGGAGGGGTGAGATTACAAAAGGTGCCCTGGAATGCCCATCTCTCCTAAGCCCAAGGTGTAGTACCCTTTGTACCCCCTTGGCCTCCTTGGGACTACCTAGTCCCCATCTCGGGGCTACTTGGTTCCCCTTCTCGAGGCGGTGTACCTAGGAGAGTGCCCCATCACCGTACCCCTCTTGTAATCTCAGCCCCCTCTATCATGGCTAAAACATTCAAGACATGACACAAATATTTCAATATTTATTGATATAAGAAAGCAGTCATAACAGCATTATATCATTATTACCTCGAATATCTATTTAGTATTTACATTAAATTATACTGCAACTACATTATTGTAAATCAGATTTCATACCCCCAATTCAAGAGACCAGATTGCTGCACATAAGCTAGTTAATTAATTATTTCTGATTTAGAGGGTGCAGGTCACTATTTCCTTTATTCAATCTATTTTCTGCAGATGATTGCTGACCTAATGTTCAGTGGATATTTATCCCCAGACTGAGTTAATCTTTTCTCCAATCCATTCTGTTATAAATATTCAGAACATATTGCTTAAAGAGAAACAAATAGATTAGATCAAATAAATAATTACGAATAAAGATTAATAATTGCTGAAAGCATCATTATTGCATAATCGTAAATAATATATATATATTCCCATGATCATTTTATATGAACTTATCTGATTATGTCTGCTGCTGCACTCAGAGATATGTTCCAGACTTTTCTTCCTCCATGATTCCATTCCCTCCTCAATTCATACTTGTTTTATACCTTTATGAAGGGACATATCTCTTTGGAAAGATGGTGACCACGAATCCTCTTCATTACTAATTTCTGCCTCTTCAAAACTGATCGCAGCCTTTTCTGAGTGCAGATTATTATTTATTTTTGAATGCTATATCCTTGATTTTAATGCTCTTTTATAACTCTTTCAAATATGTATATGCCTCATGAAGGTCTGCCTATATTTCTTTTAGATCTGCCTATTTTATCTCTGCTCTTGTACATATTTCCCTTTCCTCTAATCCTCAAACCAATCTTCTTTTATATCCTACCAATATACCCTTTCATCCAAGGGAGGCATCTATTCAAAGGAGGTTGGCCAAGCTTAGAATAATATATTTGTTTCATAAAGCAAAGAGCCGGCCAACATGATATGAGTCGGCCAGCATGATAAGAGTCGGCCAGCATGATATGAGTCGGTCATTATTAACTTTAGACAACTTTGCCATTCTCTTTAGTCGTTGCTTGTTTTGTTCTCTTTAATCAGTGATTATCCGTTTATATATACATGTTATGTTTTGTATACTTTATATTTAATGTATTAAATGTTTTCTTATTTTAATATATTTATTTTTATATTGGTTATATATATATATTTCAATAATATTTATAGTATTATGATAATGATATTTTAAGTTGTTTATTTTTATATTTATATATGCTTTTTCCTTAGATATCAAGGCATGGTCGGCCAAAATAAATAAATATTAATCTATATTTCAAATATGGTTGGCCTAGACATGGTGTTGTAATTTGTAGGGACATGACAACCAATCGTCATCAAGGATCTTTTGTTTGATGGATTTTCCTTGAGTTGAACTTGAATTAGGCTATCTAGTCCACTTTGAATTCACCATCATCAATTGTAGAGGCTCATGCACCTCAAGCATCCTCTCCAACAAGATGAAGTATGTGGCATATCTATATTCATTAAAAGGAAAAAGCAATATAAGGCTCAATGTACTTGAAAATTCAAATTTAGAATACAAATTGAAATGTTTGAAGTTTCAAAGTGAAACAAAATGAAGTGGCATACCTTATCTCAATAGGTTTGAGGAACTCCTTTGAAAATGACCTGAAGAGAGCAAGTGAGGTGTGGTGATTGCAAATGAACATTTGAATCTCTCTAACTTCTACCACCACTTGCTTCACCCAATCTAGCTTCCCTATGTCTTTCAATGCATGAACACAACATGGGGTCCAAAAGATGTGCCTATAAGCACCCTCTACTATCAAACCAATCGATTTGCACACGTGTGTTGAATCAGTGATCACCTGTACCACATTAGCAGCCCCAACCTCCTCTATGGCACCTCTCAAAATGGTAAACTGGAAGTCTGCATCCTTACGTTTCCTCGAACAATCTATGGCTCTAAGAAAATAAGAACCAGCAGGGCATGTGACTATGATATTGATGAGTGGCCGATGTCTAACATCAGTCCACCCATCCATCACTATAGAGTAACCTGTTCTCATCCAAGTTTGCCTCATATCCTCCATTAGCACATTAACTTTGGAATACTCTTTGTCTAGGAGGGTAGTGTGTAGCTTATGATCTCCAGGGGGTATGAATGAGGGACCAATATTGGCTATATCTCTAACCATTTGTTTGAAATAAGAGGAACGGGCCACATGAAATGGGATGGCATGGGCAAAAAAGAATTTGGCAATGGAAGATTCTGTGGCTTCTCATGCTTGGTTATTAAACATAGACTCAACTGAAGCTCCCTTCCGACTACCATAGTTTACATACTCGGATTCAAAGAGTACTCAGCGAGCCCTAATTTTTTGACTTGGCAAATACTCAGTGAATACTCGGCGACGTATCTTAATAATAAATATAATTTATAATTTTATAGTATATACATTAATAATAAATATAATAATAATATATATAAAATAAATAAAATTTATAATATATATATTGAATAAATATAATAATAAATATATGTAATAATAGTATATATAATAAATGTTAATAATAAATATCATGCCAGGAAAACTTAATATAAAATAGTTAAATTTTATATATTAATAATTTAAAATATAAATAAAATATTTTAAAATATTAAATTTTAACTTACTTATGTTAAAATTAAAAATAAAATGAAATACTATTGAATTTAAATATATTAAATGTTAAAATGTTCTATAAAAATTTAATGTAAATAATGTAATATTTAATTTTTGTAAACTTTCATTATTAAAATCTAAAATGCATATTTAAAATTTTATGAAAGACAAAGCGACATAGAAAACCCTAAAAATATACTACGAATGTGTTGCTTTCTTGGAAGTTATTGCGGGAGTCACACATTTTCTTGAAGTCAACACGCTTGGCTTGAGTGCTTAAAGGAAATTCGCAAATGAAGATGCGGTTTGAAATTGACTCCGTCACACTTGCATGCCGATGCTCAGCTCTTGCTTGGACGGGACCAAATTTCAAATGCCCATGGCTTGAGCAAAATGTAGCCCTAACTTGTAGCTATTGCTGCAAATCGCGATAAAAACAAAGGGAAAATCGCACAAAAAACGAAGGGAAAATCGTGGGTGTGTGATAAAATGCAAAAAAAAAGGGTTTACACTGGAAATTCTGCACGAAAATGCAGAAAAAAACGCGGTAAAAATGCTTGCTATAGTGATCTACGAGTAAAGGTAGGAAATACTCATTTTCTCAGTTTTCCTTTGATCAATTGGGCACTCAGATAGTACTCGACGATTATGTAATCTATGCCCACTACCACTCATCTTCCTCTTTCCTCTTGTGGCAACTTCACTACTACCAATCGTGGATGGCATAGGCATAGATGATTGCGCACTTGGAAAAGAAGTTGTCCCACCTTGAACCCCATCCACCTCCATTTGCAATCTTTGGCACTCTAATGCTTCATGTTCTTTTAAATCATGACACATTTTAACCCCATGGCCCACAACACCCAAAAAATGAGCCCTTACCCTTGTGTAGCTGCCCCTAAAATCTGTATAGCAAACATGACAATTCCACACCCTATTCCCCCCTGATTTTTTTCGCCTTTGGTCCATAGGTGCAACATATTGGAGGAAAGTTTTTTTTTTGTTCAAAGGGCCCTTTGCATATGTTTCCATGATTTTTGAAGGGCATTTAAATGGGTTTGGTTGTTGTCCACTACCACCCTCACCACTTTCTCTTGTATTTCTATCAAGTAGTTGCGCTTCATTCTCACTTTCACTCTCACTCCCATTGCTGCTCATGTTTTTTTGATTTTGAATGCAAGTTTAAACTAAAAAATGCAAAAATAAAAAAAATTAAAAAAAGAAGGAAAAGACTTACCTCTTTGATGGATTTGCAGCCCCACTTGCTCTAGATTCAACCTCTTCTTATTTACCTTGTTGTTACTCCTCTTGTAATGGCTACCTTCAAACCCTATAGCTGCTCCTTTTTTTCCTTCACATACAAATGTAAAAATGACTCAAAATGGTGAGTCTTTTGTTCTTAAGGGCAACATGGAGGTGGGGGCCCACAAAAGCAACGAAATAAGGGCTTTTATTTTATTAAAATGTGTTTAAAAAAAAAACACTGCTCATACATAGGGGACGACTGGCCATCCTCAAGATAGTCGGGGGACGTTTAGGCGTCCCCAAGATTGCTCGCCGTCCCATTTCCACACCCAACCGTTCCCCCATTTTGGAGCTGTTTCTTGCGAATTTGCAAAAAAAGGGAATGTGGGGGAGACGTGCCCCAGCCGTCCCCTTGTCCTCAGTGTTAGTTTTATGATCAGATGTAATGCACAGAAAATTAATTCAAAATCAACACAAGAACACAACAAATACCTTGGGAAAACCCTCTTCTTGAGGGAGAAAAACCCAGCAACAATATATCACTTATATATTGAATTATTACAATGATGATCTCCTTACAAAAGGCAGCTATGTGGGCCTGAATACATGCACCAAAGAGTGATGCAACACAGCAATATAAAGAGACAATATGCTGAAGAAAACTCAGCCTCTATCGGACTGCCTTAATGAAGAAATTCGCACTTTGCAAGAACACGAACTTGACAAGGATGGAATGACGAATGAATAGATGATAAACAATGAGAGAGGCATCTGCTATATATGCAATATGGAAGGGAGACGTGACTCTTCAAAATAACAAGTCGGCTTAGCATAGAGAGATGTGCCTCTTCAATGAAATCGCGCCCATACAAGAAAGGTTGGCTTCATTAAATTCGTGCCTCTTCATAATGTCGGCCTTGGATCAAATTGCACCTCCATAACAAGACGTGCCTCTTCAATAAACAATTATTAATCATCATCAATGAATGATGCCTCATTTCATAAAGACGATTTCACCAACTAAATAGCCGTAAGGCTATGATTTAATTGTAATTGGTCTGGGTTGGAAGGTAGTGACTGACGCTGAATACATCAACACTCCCTCTCAGCTAGGGAGAGTACTTCCAGTTGCACAAGACATATCACCTCAACGTGATGTCTACCACAATGGCTACAACCATATGTGGAAAAGAAGAATATCACCTCATCGTGATATCAGATATCACCTCAACATGATATCGACCATAATGGCTACAACCATGTATGGTATGTACAAGTGTTCATCACTTGTGTGATGTTGTCACCTCAACATGACTTTCACCATGGCTCTTCCAGAGGGTGAAACACAAGTACAAGAAAAATCATCACGGACTCTCTCACATGATGCTGTCATGGAGTCACACACAGGACATCCACCATGACTCTCCCAGAGGGTGGAACAAGGGCTTTCACCTCAAACTTCTCTTGTAGAGAAGAATGCATTAACAAGGGATTTCACCTCGAATGTTTCTCACAAAGAAGAACTCATTAAAGAGGATCACTGATACTGAGACTCCTTCTCAATTAAGGCTGTATTCTCCACCATACGAAGCTTATCTCGAAAGTACACAAACTTTATCCTGGAGAGAGGCTTGGTGAGAATGTCTGCCGTTTGCTCATCAGTGCTGATATACTTCAACTGTATAGCTTTTCTCAATACCATATCTCTGATATAATGGTATTTGATCTCAACATGCTTGGTTCTGTCATGAAACACAGGATTGACAGAAAGCTTCACACAACTCTGGTTATCACAATGAATGATAGTAGGCTCCATTGAGATTTCCAAACAATCGCAGGAGACGAGCACACTGCTTCAGCTGCCGCCAGCGCAATATACTCTGCCTGGCACTCAATGCATGATGGCCTTCCCTCTGGAAATCATAGTAGATCCCAAACTAAGCAACATCCAGAGGTGCTCTTCCGATCGTAACACTCTGCCCAATCGTAATCAGTATAACCATGCAGCTCCAAGTCCACATCTCAAGAATATCTCAACCCATATCCAACTGTGCCATGCAAGTATGTTAGGATATGTTTTGCTGCAATAAGATGTACCTGCCTCGGTTCGCACATGAACTAACTAAGTGCACTCACTGCATAGCAGATATCAGGTCTAGTGTTAACTAGATACATCAAGGATCCAATCAATTGCCTGTACATCGTGGGATCCACCAAATCTGAACTAGCTGCAACCTTCTTCAACTTATGTAGGTTGGTCTCCATAGGTGTAGACATGGATTTGCAATCCATCATACCAAATCTCTTAAGTATATCAATGGTGTACTTCCCTTGACTTAGAATCATCTCATCTGGCTTTTGCCAAACTTCTAAGCCAAGGAAGTAATGCATGAGCCCAAGGTCCTTCATTTCAAACTCAGAAGCCAACTCCTTACATTTGATGATTAGGTGCTCTTCTCCAATAAGAATCAAATCATCAACATACAAAACCAAAATCAATGCTTCACCATTAATAACCTTGAAGTACAGATTTGAGTCAGCATCGTTCTTTGAGAGCCCCAAGCTTAACAGGTAACGATCAATCCATTCGTACCATGCACAAGGAGCCTGCTTAAGACCATACAAGGCCTTCTTCAGCTTGCAAACATGAGACTCCTTCCCATGTACCTCGAATCCATCAGGTTGCTCGATATAAACTTCTTCCTCGATCACACCATTCAGAAAAGTTGTCTTCACATCCATCTGATGAATCTTCCATCCTCTAGATGCAACAATGGTAATGATGGTTCTGATAGAAGTATAGCGAGCAACATGAGCAAATGTTTCTTCATAGTCAACTCCTTTTTGTGAAAACCCTCGAGCCACGAATCTTGCCTTGTACTTCTCAATGCTCCCATCAACTGCATGCTTGATCTTGAAGAGCCATTTTGAAGATACCACAGATTTGCCTTCGAGTCTAGGAACAATGTCCCAAACATCATTCTTGAGAATTGACTGATACTCCTTTGACATAGCATCTCTCCAAACCTGTTGACTAGAAGCTTCCTCAACACTAGAAGGCTCAGACTCAATAATCTGACTCATCAATGCAACATAACTGGAGAACTTATGCGGCCTTTTACTTTCTCTGAAGGTACCTTTAGGAGCTGCAAACCTTTCTGCCTCTTGCATAGTTTGCCTAGCCCAAAGAGGTCTTTTTCTTCCAATCACTATATTGGTAGGCCCATCAGTAGGTTCCAAGGGCTCAACTGGATCAATATCTTCCTTCGGCTCTGAAGTTTCCCTCTGAATCTCAAAAGTATGGTCAACTTCCATATCCTGAGGAGACTCTTCATTATCAATCTCCACATGAGTTCCCTTGGATCTCCTGAATGCAACATCTTCCTCAAATGTGACATCCCTACTGATTTCAATCAACTTCTGACCTGGAATGTATATCCTGTAGGCTTTTGATGTTTCACTGTAGCCCACAAATATTCCCTTCTTACCAGAAGGCTCCAACTTTGTTCTCTTTTCCTTTGGAATATGAACATAAACTGGACATCCAAAGATCCTCAAATGACTCACCTCTAGCTTCTTTCCAGTAAAGGCTTCTTCAGGAGTCATGTTTTCCAAGATTCTGTGAGGACTTCTATTCTGAACATAGATTGCAGTCCTAGAAGCTTCTGCCCATAGGAAGGTTTGCAGATCTTGGTCATGGATCATGGCTTTTGTTGCTTCCACGATCGATCTGTTCTTTCTCTCTGCAACACCGTTCTGTTGAGGATTATAGGGAACACAAAACTCCCTCTTAATCCCAGCTTCAACACAGAAATTCCAAAAGCTGCCAGAAGTGTATTCTCCTCCATTATCAAATCTTAGGACTTTGATTCTTTTCCCGGAAAGGTTCTCTACTTGAGCTTTAAACTCCTTGAACCTTTCTAACAGTTCCTCAGACTCTTTAGTTTTCAAAAAATGAATCCAAGTCTTTCTAGAGCGGTCATCAATAAAAAGAATGTAATACAAGAAACCACTTGAAGAAGGAACAAACATTGGACCACATAAATCAGAATGAATGAGATCTAGAATACATTTCGATTTACTTTCTCTACTATGAAATGGAGCTTTTGTATTCTTACCCATTGCACAGCCTTTGCAAGTACCTTCATGCTCTTGGTTGAACTTTGGAAGGCCTGTAACCATATTCTCCATGATAGGTAGAGCTCGAAAGTGGAGGTGAGCCAATCTTCGATGCCAAAGATCACACAAGCTTGAAGAATCATGAACTAATGCCTGAAGTGGACAAGTGCATAGCCTATAGAGGCTCTCATGTCTAACACCAATTACTTGAGCAGTCTTGAAGTTGGAAGTCTTCGTCCACACAAGTACTTTGCCTTTGGAGAAGGCAACTTGATATCCTTTATCTTCTAAGGCTGAAATGGAGATAAGATTATGCTTGATTCCTGGAACATAAAGGATATCACATAACTGTAGTGTAATGCCAGAATCCAAATGGAGAGTAGAGGTCCCAATCCCTTTCACCAAGTAGCTAGCATCATCTCCAATAATAACTTGTTTAGTAGAATCTCTCTCCACCAAGCTTGATAAATGCTCCCTAAATCCAGTGATGTGTCAAGATGCCCCACCGTCAATCAGCCAAGTGTTGGTGTCGGTAGGTACATTGCTTGACAATGCCGAATAGAACAAGTATTCACAAGAGTTCTTATGAGGAGAGGCATCATCAACATCTGCAATGGTGGCCTGTTGCTTAGGCCTGGATGGACAATGCTTGGCAAAGTGACCATACTTGTCACATCTAAAGCATTGGACTTTGGATAAGTCCCTCTTCTTCTTAAATGCGGGGACACCATCATTTCCTTTATCTCGATTCCTCTTGAAGTATCCTTTCTTCTTCGAAGATTGAGAGGTGAGAACATGAATGTCTTCATTATTTGAACTTTGACCAACGCCTCTAGCGACCAACCTTGACTCCTCTTGAATGCAGTCTGCCCTCAAACGATCAAACTTAGGAAGTTTTGATCTTGCACTGATTCCTTGAATATAAGACTTCCAAGATGAAGGAAGACCATTAAGAGCAAGCATGGTCAAGTCTTTGTCATCAACCACATGACCAATTGTAGAGAGCTGATCTCTCAATTCCGAAATCCTCATGAAGTAAGCAATAACTTTCTCCTTTCACCATCTTCACATGATGGAGTTGTTGCTTCAATGCAAGTGCCCAGTTGGTGTTGTTGATTTCGTACATCTTCTCCAAAGTTTTGAACATGTCCCTTGCCGTCTTTAGCTTGGAGACAATCGGAACAATATGATCCTTTACGGAATCAACCAACATCTTCTTCGCCTTGATGTCTTTCTTTCTCCACTGCAACTTCTCTTCTTCCTCCGTTGGTTCGGGAACTTTGGTTTCCACAAACTCAGCCAAGTCATTCTCTTCCAAGGTGAGCAAGATTTTGAACCTCCATGATGTGTAGTTGGATGCTCCCTCTCCTCAATTTTAAGACCGTTCACCAACTTGACTAAAATAGAGATAGACAAAGATATGAAAAGAGAATAGAGAGTATCGCTGCAATAATGAATCTGATCATGATCTTCTTCACACCCGCTCTGATACCATGTTAGTTTTATGATCAGATGTAATGCACAGAAAATTAATTCAAAATCAACACAAGAACACAGCAGATACCCTGGGAAAACCCTCCTCTGGAGGGAGAAAAACCCAGCAACAATATATCACTTATATATTGAATTATTACAATGATGATCGCCTTACAAAAGGCAGATATGTGGGCCTGAATACATGCACCAAAGAGCGATGCAACACAGCAATATAAAGAGACAATATGTTGAAGAAAACTCAGCCTCTATCGAACTGCCTTAATGAAGAAATTTGCACTTTGCAAGAACATGAACTTGACAAGGATGGAATGGTGAATGAATAGATGATAAACAATGAGAGAGGCAACGGCTATATATACAATATGGAAGGGAGACGTGTCTTGTCAAAATAACAAGTCGGCTTAGCATAGAGAGATGTGCCTCTTCAATGAAATCGCGCCCATACAAGAAAGGTTGGCTTCATTAAATTCGTGCCTCTTCATAATGTCGGCCTTGGATCAAATTGCACCTCCATAACAAGACGTGCCTCTTCAGTAAACAATTATTAATCATCATCAATGAATGACGCCTCATTTCATAAAGACGATTTCACCAATTAAATAGCTGTAAGGCTATGATTTGATTGTAATCGGTCTGGGCTGGAACGTAGCGACTGACGTTGAATACATCAGCACTCGGGACACAGGGACAACTCATTTCAGATAGGAGATTTGTTGAATCTATTCTAAATTATCAATTTTCCAAGCAATGAGCCCTAGAGGATACCTTGAATTGATTTAGTCATAGTTTGCAAACTCGGACTTGGACTCGGCAGCCCAAAATATATCGGACCGGGACTCGGCGCGGACTCGGGGAAAAGACTCGGCAAAAAAACCGTAGTTTTACAAAAAAAGAACAAATTAATGCATTTAGAGAACATAAGAGCCTAATTTGATTATCAAACACTCATAATTCAAAGATTACACATGTCATATGATCATCAAACACTCAATAATTGAAATTTAATCATTCATAGTCATCAAATACTCATAGTTTCAATGTATAACATCATAAGATTATAAATGTTTACATTTAATCCTGGGTTCTTTCAACCCCAATTCAATTTGCAGACCTGTATTTCACAAACTTGAGTGTTAAAATGAAAGAAAAAGTTAAAAAAAAAGGGTTTTTAACCCCTTGTGACCCCCAGCCACACAGGAGAGTCCTGGGTTGGGACTCCCGAGTCTGACCTCAGGTCTTTGAGTCCTGAGGTTGGACTCCCGAGTCCTGACCCAGGACTCTCTTGGACTCGACTCCCGAGTCCGTGGTGAGTCGACTCGGCTGGCCAATGGACTCCCGAGTCCGCCGAGTCCAGCCGAGTCTGCAAACCATGGATTTAGTCCCCACAAACAAGTTAGAGATCCATCACTAAAATAGTCTGACAAGTAGAATATTAGTACTCCACATTGAACATCGGGATTAAGCATGAGTAACTTTATATTAAATATCATAATTAACATTATTAGTTATTGTAACAATCTACATCTTCTTACAAGGAGTTACCATGCATTATTCACCCAACAGTAAATAGCTGAAAACATAGGTGAAAGGAGATACAATTTTTTTTTTCTTTAAGTATGGAACATGCTCTACATAATTGTTACCATATAGATATAACAAAACATTTAGCATATAGAAATAATAAATATTATTCTTGAATTGATGACTCCTCCCTCATAATTTAATCTCGGATATCCAGTGTTTAGTTCCACTATAGAATCCTTTCCTAGGATGTGAAGACTTACTAATAATAACTCATCTGAGACAAACAAAATTACATCTTTTCTTTCAAAGTATTAACAAGTTAAATGGAGAAGAACATGCCTGAGCAAGCGAAGCTAATCTGCACCCTTTCACCTGAATGTCAACACCAAGCTTCTGGAAAGGAATTGCATTACTAACCTCCTCTATTCTTCTAATGGCTGCTGTTAGTTTTATGATCAGATTTAATGCACAGAAATTAATTCAAAATCAGACACAAGAACACAGCATATACTCTGGGAAAACCCTCCACTTGAGGGAGAAAAACCCAGCAACAATATATCACTTATATATTGAAATATCACAATGATGATCTCCTTACAAGAGGCTGATATAAAGGCCTATGCACAAGCACCAAACTTCTGATGCACACAGAAATATATAGAGACAAATCGCTGATCAACAGCCTTCAACAATGATGAACTAAGATATCACAATCTGCCTTGAACAAATTTGCGCCAAGTAGTAATGCAAGAACAATGAATGAAATCGATTAATGGAGTGATCACCAATTGAGCATATATACAAGAGGAGAGGGAAGTCGTGTCTCTTCAAATCCAAGAGTCGGCCCAATATGAAAGGACGTGTTTCCAATAAGCACAAGGTCGGCCTCCATAGAAGATCGCGCCTCCAAGACAAATTGAGCCTCTTCATTAATTAAATATTAATTAATACGAGTCATGCCTTTTCAATAATTCGATGTCTCTTGAATTTATCCAATCGCTATAAATTAAATAGCCTTAGCTACATTTAATTTATCATTCTTCAAGGAGATTGGCTGGAAGGATATGACCAAGGCTGTCATAGAACATCAACAGCTGCCCTTTCTAAGATCGAAAGCTTTTGCCAATATGTAACATAGAAGGCATAATACTCCACTACTAAGCTCCTATCCAATAAGATATAAGATAGCCAATAGCAGATCCTTAAACGACATGAAAACTCAAATGTTGCAAAGTAGATAGAGAAACAACAAGACCAAATTGTATGAAACATAATCATCACATGGACCACAAAAGAATCATAACATAGTATTTTCATGAGTGGAAAACCCTCATAGGGATAAAAACCACTCGGTAAAATGCCTCACTGGCTTAATTAAAACACACTGATTACAGAGCCCCATTGGCTAACATTTGTGCTTCATTGGAAAAATACAACTGCCTCACTGGCAAAATACAACCTCACTGGCTTTTTATGTTACTACAGTCTCACTGGCAATCATGGTAGTAACTGCCTCACTGGCAAACAACATTTCTCATCCAATAATATTGTAAACAACAATACAGAGTATCACCTCTATTTCACTGAATAGCACTCCTTGTTTGTTTCCTTTATAATTGGAGACACAAGAACCTATATGTAAATACAACCAGCACTTAAAGTGCTTTCCATCTTTCATAACAGATTGCTCATTAAAGCTTCGAACACAAAAATAAAAATAACTCTTAACAGAGTATAAATCTCATATCTGCATCGAACCCTGCACAGAAAAATATCACTATTTTTATAATCATTCACAAGATCACATATGCTGCCAACTGTCTTCAAGTAAAATTGAAAACTTCATAACTGTTATGCCACCGTGGTCTCTTTGTTTGTACCAAACTTAAACCGCTGTTTATAACCCATGTCCAAGTTGACACCAAGATGCAATACACAACATTTATACAATGCTTTAAAACTGCCACAAGATTTGTGACCCTGTGCCCTAGCAATGGGTAACACAAATTTCAAAATAATGAACCTATTTGTCAATGCAAAATAAAAACCCTTGTGATACTTTATTGAAATGTAAACAGTAATGAACCTGCAGTGAAAACCTTCTGCTAGACAGCACAAGATCACAAAGTATACATGGTGTGCCCTAGTCATAGGGTTTGAAGAACTCAAAACAATGACCCCATAAAATAAAAAATAGACAACTCTTTCTAACACCATGATGAATTTGAAAGCAAGGTCGATAGCATACACTAAGAAACAAAAGAACTCGATTGCTAATATCAATTACTTACAGCATGATAATAACAATAAATGCAATTCATATATTCTGGCTATATGATTTCAGCATTATATTCAAACCACCGAACGACATTGCCTGAGATCATTTTATAAACTTTAAAGCTGCTCATAACTGTGCTCATAACTGAAAGTATCACCGGCTGGTGACAACCATAAAGATATCTGTCAAAAGATGTCTTTTAACCTCTGCTAGGTTGGAGTATGGTTGACACACTAAACCCATAGGAACCCGACAGGTGAGACCTTGTAAGGTTTTTTTAAACCATACAAACACTAATGCAACATATCAACCTTTTCATGGCGTGCCTTAGTAACAGAATGCAGAGACATTTTTATGCAAACCCTTTAACCACAAAAACTGAACAATTATCAAGAACAAGAACCCCTATACAATAACGAAAAAGAATTTCAAGTACCTTGTTCTTGCAAGTCTGCTAACATTTCGACAAGGAAAGGAGACAAGATTTACGGTTTGATATTACCAAATGAAAGGTTGATAAAATGTGAAACAAAATTGAACCTGCAATCGCCACACCGTGAGTATAGTCACATTGAAACCACGATGTCTTCTAACCCTAGCTTCCACCGTCAAAGCTTTCGTGCCCTAGCACACCACTATGTGCTATGATGAACAAAACACAATCATGTGCCCAAAACAATAGGCTTGAGAACCTTCCTTACAATAATAAGTGAAACATTATAATGTGTGCAATAATCTGCCTGACAGCCATACATAATGTGGCCATAAATCGCCCTTATCAAAGCAAAGACAATGAATGCTATAAAACCCATGTCGACATTGCATACAATAGACACATATGTGATTTGATGAAACAAAAACTTTGTCAACCAATTGTAACTCAGCCATTACAAATGCAATGACAGTATACACCAAAAACAACAAGATCTCAATCTTTTGACTTTGAAACAGAAAGCATTTTCAGCTTATGCAACCGAATGAAAGAAGCATACTAGAGTTTGAAAACAGAAATGACTTACCACTTGAATGTAGCAAAATGAGGTCGAAGTAACCTTGTTCAAAACTGAAACCAAACTGTCCAGAAACCTTTCCCCTGCATTTTCCAGCTGCCATACCACTTCTAGCTGCCGCCATAACCACCAAGCTTCCCCCATCTAAATGCGGCCACAAGGTTTTCAAAAATGCTGTCTTTCAGTTAGGGTTCTCAACGTGTCGAGTCAAATAGAATATGTCTTTTATCATTTTCCCCCACACAAAAACATCCTTGTGCCTTTTTAATCATTATTTTGTTTATTTTGCATTAGTGTCCAAAAACACTAAAACACTTGTGTCGGCCTTTTGCATAAATGTGACCACACATCCTAATGTTAAATGAAATCCACGACCCTTAACATTATTGCTGCCTTAGTAAAACCATACCATCCAAATGTCATCAAATGTCAACCAAACCCATGAAGTTCATGCCCTTCATAAATGTGTCAAGGTAAAGAACCCAAACTTGATATCAATGCACACCAAGGCAACAATATCTTATACCCTGTATGGAAAACCAAGCACCAAGGAATCTACTGCCACAGTAAACACTGAACCATTGCTAGATCAGAATATAAAAGCCATAAACAAAGCATTGCCAAAATGAGTCATGATGACTGCCATAGTATAGTAAACTGTCAAAACATATATGCCAACCATGAATATCACTGTGATATCAGAAAAGGATGGAATATTCACTATATATCCATGATGCAGAAACATGAGAATAACCACATCAATGCATCACATATACACTGATAACTCAATCATAGTCTCAAATTCACATTGCATTACAAATATATTTCATCTAATCGTTCAACTTGTCAATCATTTAATCTCATAAATTCACATTACATTCAAGTTAAAGTGAATAGTAAATAGTAATTCAGGGATGGGATGTAACAGTTATCTAATTCAAGATGACATATTAGCAATGTTATAATAATAAATAGTAGTCTGCATAATCTTATTACTCCAAAATAACATTAATAAATAACATCAGCTAGTTAAAGATCATTATGTATAGATTGTATTTATCAACCATCAATTATGTTAGTTTTAGGATAAAAAATGTAAGCAATCAAAAAATGCAACACATGAGACAAAGAACACAACAGTTTACCCTGGGAAAACCCTCCTACTGGAGGGAGAAAAACCCAGCAAAATATATATCTCTTATATATCAGATAAAAGTGCAGAAATCTGCTTTACAAGTCTGGCCTTACTCAAGGCTGAGTTAAATACAAATAATGGACACTTCTCCTTGATGTAAAGTACAACTCAATATGATTCTCCTTGAAATTGATCTGCTGCTATCAAATGGTGATCTGCTGCTAAGGTGCGAACTTGAAGTTCTGAATTGATGATTTGATGAAACAACTTCACCTTGTATATATACAAAACAAGGCGTCTCTTCATATAGGTCGGCCTCCTTTAAGAAATAAAAAATATAAAACATAATTTGTAATTAAGGCCGACTTGCCTTATTAATTATTTATCATTTAATTTTGAGAGAAAGATATCTCCTGCCACTATAACATCACAAATTATGTATTTATCAACCATAATATATTTAAATATATTTATTATCATTAACTGTTATTTTGATTCCTAACATATCTGACAATCATTCATACTTGAATTCAAATCTCATTCTCTAAGTACATAAAGTATTTATCATCTTATTTAAACTTTAAAGTTATGAAGAATACTTACTATAGTCCCTATCCACACCCTTAATACACTTACTAAATTAATTATTTGAATACAGAAAATACTTATCTTTATTTTGGTTCGATCTGCTGAAGCTTTCTTAATTCTCCTAGTCGCGATCTTATGAACATAAATGACAAGATATCACAAGCTGCAGAAATTAGGAAAGTCTTTTGGAATGGTTTGATGTTTCTTTTTTGCATAAAATATATTCAGGTATTCTTCCCTTTATTTCCTCCCCCCTTTGGTCTTGAATTCACTCTCCTTTTATAGCCCGATCACCAAAAGACATATTTGTTCTTTGACTTGGGACGTGTCCCTATGCAGCCACTGCCCTTAGGACCCGATTCATAACTAAATCTATGCTGTGTGCTTAATAATTATAATTGCTGCAATCTTCTAAACTGTTCGCTGTGTTTAGGGCTGCTTATGAATTGGTGCTTTGGTATTATTTATATTTGTTACTTGTTTATTTTACTTTATATTTTATATTTGTTTATTTTAGTCAACAAGAATAATATCTGTTATTTTATTTTTGATGTTTATTTATTTGTATTTTAATATATTGTATTTTAATCATTAAAGTATAATAACAATAAGCTGCCACTATATTATTATTTTATTTCAATGTATTACAATCTTTTATATTGATGTATAATGATTATAGTATTTATATTTTGATAATTAGAATATTATTTTTAATATTTACAATTATAATATTATCCTTGATAATTATAATCATAATAATATTAAATAGTTAATGGTGTTAATGTGTATCTTGTATATCTTGTTTTCGATGCTTTGTATCTCAATACTACAATTTCGGGGGACATGACAAATTTTCGTTATGCGTTGATATTTGACAAGTCACTGAAATATGAATTTATGAGTCTTCTTTTTTTGCAAATTATGAGGTATTTAAATATTTTGTTTGTTGGCAATTATGAGCATCACTTTTTTTATGTTATATATATATATATATATATATATATATATATATAAAAGCGTACCAGAATCTGTACCTGACCCTGTACTAGAATTGGCAACTTAGATATTAAGTTTAACATTTAAAGGGTTTTGCAAATCTGTACAACATTACTTGACATTATGCATTTGCATATAGGAACTGAAGAAGGAAGAGATGGCTAGAGTGCCTTGGAAAAAAATTATGCAAGTATCTTAAAAAATAGGTGTATATGGAAGCTACTTGTAGAAAGCATGCTGTTTTGGCGGACAAAAAGTCTGCAAAGAAAAAATAGAAGATTGCATATAATTTAAAAACAAGATAAAGGCTTACCTGGGCCACTAAGTTATATCGAATCTGAGGTCTGATTGTTGCTATGATGAATCATACTATTTGGAAGAAGGAATGCCTTGGGTACATTCTTGTTGACGTTGACATTTCAAGGTGTCTGCAAAGCTGAACAATATCATCCGATTTTATTGGGATGTATGTGATGAAGTGAATGAGACAGAAATGGGAAGGGTTTCACAAAAATGCACTATACAGGGGCCTAAAGTATATTGACAATGAAAAAACTAGAAGTTGCATACAGAAAATATACACAGAAAAGGTGCTTTTTTGATGGGCAGACAAAGGAAAAATAGTGAAGGTTGCATATAAGCAAGATAAGGTCTCGCCTAGACATTCCAAAGGTATATAATTCAAAATCACACTGTTGGCATGATCAATCAACCCCTGTGGAGGGATTTTGTTGGACATAGGCAGGGGCAGAGTGTAACATCTAGGCATCTGAATGATTACACTCACCTCATTGAAGTAAGCTTTTTGACTGACGTCCAGGATACCACAACTCATTGCTTAATAGACATATACAACAAGAAAAGTGCAGATGTGCTTGTAGAAAAGTTTGGTGCATTCTCCATAATCTGGACAAGAGTGGCATTGTCACTGTAAAAAGATTAGGAAGTGCAGATTGTGCCTGATATATGTGCGACATTCCCATGTTAAATATGTTTCCTCCATTCTAGGTGCTTGGAGTCCAGTTATTGATGGTGGTGAGCTTATAGCACAGGAGGTGCAACTGCTGGAGCTTGTATGCATCATTCTCTTTGGCATGTATTGTCTCCATGTTAGAATTGGTTCAGCCTTTCAGGCTTCAGCCAAATTCTGCTTCAGAGTGTCTGGATTAATTTTGAACATACACAAGGGCCTTCTATGACCATAAATGTGCAGATGAAGATGTTAAAGTGTGTTGCAACACCAAATCAGATCAGTCCAGCAGCAGTAGGACTGCAGTAATCATTAGTCGTGCATGTAGCACTAAAATAGTCTGGTATTGAGCTGGATGTTAATTTAGGATAGCAAAGACATGCACGTAAGAGACAGAGTTAGATAGAGCCAGTTAAAGAATAATTGAACAGTTAAAACGCAGTTAAGCATTAGTTAGAGACTATAGAGGAATTACCTCAGCATGCTAGCTTTGCCTGCCTCCTACGCCATCTCCCTTCTTACCCACACCCTTTAAATGCCCTCCAGTGTAATCCAATGATTATCTTATAAAATGAATTCACATGTTCTGGCTGAACCAGTATTTCTCAGTGTTCTTAATTATTCTGGCAAATTCTGCATCCACACTGCTGTTGGTGCCCATGTTGTCTCAGGGAAGTGATTTCTTTGTTATTGTTGTAAGTGGGTCTTTTCTGTTCTGAAGTTTCATTATTTTCAAGATTTCTAGTATTTAGAAATAATAGGAAAAGAACAAGTTTAGATCTTCAGATTTTTCATAATTCAGAGGAGCAGAAATTTTTTACTATCAGTTCAGATTGCACATTTGAGTTGCAGCAGTTTCGAATTACAGTTCTGTTCCAGATTTGTTCTTGCTCAGAATTTGGAATGCTTCAGTGGTATCAGAGCATTTTTTGTCTTTGTGGTGGGAGTGACTGGGACATCTGCAATGCCTTCTTCTCTATTGCTAATGAAGGGAAAGCTGGAAATTAGAAATAGAATAATCTGTGGAGAAAGCAATTGCAACTTCAATGTACAGGCTAGCAGGGCCCATAGGTCAAGTGAATGAGGTATTGCATGAACAGAACCCTGGGTGCATCGGTCCTGTGAATAACTAAAAAACAGAGAAACTAACATGATGGCAAAGAAGAGGGATATCATAGACCTCAAAACCAAATTAAAGAAGCACGGAGATATGATTTCAACAACCCTTCTGAAGAGTACACACTTATACTGAGAGGGGGGGGGGAGTGAATCAGTATAAGATAAACTTTTACTATTTAAAATTCAACAACCACAATAAAAGCAATCACACATGATCTAACAATTAAGAGACACAAGATTTTCGTGGAAACCCTTTCGGGAGAAAACCGCGGAGAAAAGACTGCTTGAATCTACTGTCTAAAGCCAGCGTCAAAATAAAATACTCTTACAAAATTTCGTAGGCACCAACCCACTGGAGACACCAATCCCCACCGCTAAGCACCGACTTAGCAAGAGACACCAATCCCCACCGACCTAGCAAGAGACACCAATCTCTTTTATTAGGAAGCACCGACCTCCAAATAATAAGTTTTGTCTCTTTAAATATATCTTCTTCAATGGAAGATAATGACTTGAATTTCCTTCACAAAAGTCTGCCTTTTTATAAAATATTTATTTTTCTCTCTTCATAAATTATGCATGTGTTTGAATGATATATCCTTTTAAGGTGGCGCCACTTTTAAAAATATTTTTATATATTATTTTCTTGGGCACTAGACATGGGTTAGCCCATTATTTAAATATTAATTTAATTTTGTCTTGCAAATTACAAATAGGGATGTCTTGGTGAAGGGCGCCAAATAGAGGGTGGTCGGCCAGCATTCCTCAATGATCATAGACTTGTCTTTAATGTCTTGGAATTGTGCGATCTGCCCTTGAATAATGGAGATTCAAAACTGATTTTGTGAGGTCATTGGACAGCGATTAGTGGCCTTTTTCCTTCATACTTTGAATATGATTTCTTTCTTTGAATACTCTCCTCGCCTTTGACATCAATGACAATATTGCCAACACTTTCTGCGAGAAGCAGGGAAGTAGAATCTAGGGGAAACCTCTGAGAGTGTATTCACATCAATCAATGACCAATTGAGAGGATACCCATCCCAAAGTTTGATGCATTGGACATTACTATCAAGCCCAGGGCCTGGATTAGAAAGCTGGATCCTGTGTTGTTAAGTACTGCCCCAGAGGCCCCTGCACCTGAACTGGTACCGTCCTGGTATCAGTACTGATCAGTAGCTCTTGGGTCCTATCATTCTGGGTGCCTGACTGTCATAATAAGAACATAATGGAAAACAGTGGTGGTCCAGTTATAATGATTGTAATAAAAGCAGAAAAATAGATATCAAAACCTAAAAGTATACTAACAAACATAAAAATAAAAACACAACAAAATTATTGCTAGTTCTTTAGGCTAGACCCTGTAAAGGATGATCAAAAAAATTATTTCACCACACTTAGAGCCTAGAGGGACTGCCATTTGATAGGTGATGGATGGTTGAGCGCTAGATGGAGGAGGCTGAAGAGGGTGGTTACCAAAGCCTAAATAGCTGGGAAGAATTGACAATGTACATCCTTGGTAATTCTGAAGCTTACATCCAAGAAGGCTATTTCTAGGCAATAAAAAATATGAAGTAGCAGGGCACAATATTATTCTAAAGGTTTTTGTCCTGTAAGTTTGTTGGTAGAGAGGATTTCTCCTCCAATATGCTATGTATATTGACAAACTCAAATATTTAATCTGGTTATACATTAAGGCCTTGAAGCCTAGCTCTTTTGAGGAATCTGTTACATGGAGTCCTATTCAGAAACAGTAATCAGTAAATACAGCAATCTTTCACTTCCAAACCTTATTTGTTAGCCAAGAATGCTTAAAGAGTTATGGATATTTTAAATTTTCTGCAAGTTCATCACCACTCAGCTTAAAGCTAGAGTATGTCTATTTTAAATTTCCTGCAAGTTCATCAAATACTCAGCTTGAAGTTAGACTAATGGATCCAGAAGTTAAGGGTGGTTTGAGACATAGAGGATTTGTTACACATAGTCAAGGGGCATAGGTGTAAGCTAGTGAAAATCCAAATGATGGAGATTCTAGATGAGGACCTATGGGAGACAAAATCTATTATAGAAACTTCAGTTGAAGAGGAAGATAGAAAGGAAAATTTAGAAGAGCCTATACAATAGAGTAATTGTACAAGATCCTTCAATGTCATCTGAGGCATTCCTCAGCATCATGTTACATCAGTCCCATCTTAGGTCCTGGGACGTGTTACAATGAGCATGAATCCCTTTGTGTCAAGGGTCATATTGGTGATGAAGAAGAATGGTTTGTTAAGAGCATCTATTGCAGGGAAGCACCTAAGGAAGACTAAAAGATTAAGAATCAATATCCTATTCTATTTGTTGACAAGATTTTGGGTGAATTACATGGGCAGTTTGTTCACAAAAATTGATTTATGATCAGGTTACCAATTCAGGGTAAGAGAATGTGACCAGTACAAGACTGCCTTCAGCACTCATCATGTTCACTTCAAATTTGAAGTCAGGCCTTTTGGGCTCACAAATGCCTCCATCAACTTTCAGTCTTTCAATGTAAAGTGAGCAAAATTTTTAAGCCTTATTTGAAGAGGTTCGACCTTTTAGTTTTTAATAATATTCTGATTTATGATAGAATTACAGAAGAACATATCCATCATTTACAGACATTTCAAAATTCTTGCAGAAAAAAGTTACTTTTTGCTAAAGAATCAAAATTTTATTTTCCAAAATGTGAACTTGTGTACTTTGGACATATTATTGGCAAATCAGGATTGAAATTTGAAGACTGCAAAGATTTAAGCCATTTATGATTAGGCTGTACTTGGAAATGTAAGGCAACTAATTGGGGGCCTTGCAGTCCTACTTTCTGACTTAACAGAAAGGATCAGTTCCATTGGACTGAGACAGCTGATTCTTTGTTTACGTAATGAAAAAAGTAATGGTATCCAGATTTTTCACAGCCTTTTGTGGTTGAATGTGATGCTTCATGAACAGGCATAGGGGCAATTCTTATGCAGAATGAATGACCTATTATTTTTGAAAGCAGGATACTGACTGAAAGAGAGAAACTAATGAAATTCTGGCTCTTATGCATGTTATAATAATGTTCCAGCAGTACTCTTCAGGGCATCATTTCATCATCTAGATGGATCATCAAAGCCTCGAGTACTTCTTAACCCAGAAAACTTTAAATGAGAAACAAGCTAAGTGAGTAAGCAAGTTCCAAGGTTTTGATTTTGAGATCCACTATTAGAAAGGAACAAAAAATGTTGTTGCAGATACGTTATCTCAAGTAGTATTAGTGCAAGTTATTTTCACAGTTGGACCAGGGCTCGAGGAGTATATCTTAGCAAAATATGCCAAGGATTTAAAATCTGCTTCAATGCTACAAGATCCTAAAAGGACAGATGAGGACAGCACACGTACCGTTTCAGTTGATCTGATTTGGTATAAGAATTGTATCTATCTTGTAACCAATTCTCAGTTTAAGAAGAATATTCTCAAGGAATGTTGTTTCTCCTGTCACTAGTCATAGTGGTTTTTTCAAGACCTACTATGCTATATGAAATGATTTTTTAGTGTAAGGGGCTAAAGAGATGCAAAATGTTTTGTGACATCTTGTGAAACATGCCAAAGAAATAAGACTGAAAGGTAAAGAGTCTAGGTCTGTTGTGCACCCCACCAATTCCCAATCAAAAAAGGGAATCGATTAGCTGTCAATAAAATGCTCACTATCTATCATTTACATCTTGTCTGTATTTATACCGGTTTTCTTTTCACAGAACCATCCTCACTGTACAGATGTGTGAGTTCCCAGAAATCTTTTGTTCATTTTCAACTTTGAAGTGATCATTTAGCTGGTATTTTTGTTCTCTTCCTGTCTTCACCAGTGAGACTTGAGCTAGATAACGTGATAGACAAGGGTGTATTACATCAAATAATTCACTGAGGGGACTTATGGTACTGAAACCTAGTTAGTCTTCTTGACACGTGGTAGTTTAAATGAGAGAATGGATTCATTGCCATGCATGTATTGTCTAGGTTTATTGAGCCATTTGTCTGATGAACTAAAATCAAGAAGAACATGCATTATATTGTGGATTAGGAAAATTCTCAAATGGGTTATCATTGTTCAATTATTTTTTTCAGTGGGAATATGTGCATTATTCTTGCTATTACATCACCATTTTTGTTGGTAATACAGGGTGTTTGGTTTTAGAATTTAGGGAGTACCTTTTGGGTTATAATAGCTTGGTGGTCTAAACATGGAACCATTGTATACATATTAAGTGACAACTACAAGTATGCCTTTTTCTAGTCTACTGTTTCAGTCATCTCATCTCATGGTTGTATTCTGTTAAAGAGGCACCATGAATGGACCCGCGGGTATAGTTATGGCAAAGTTTCCAAATACAAAGAAACTTAAGATCTATCTCACAAATTGCTTGCTATGGTGGTTAGAGTTAACAAAACAAATGTCGGAGTTTTGTACTTAAGTTATATGTTGATATAACAGTAGGAATAATCTGCAGAGCAAAAAAATGCCAGTGACAAACTGAGTTTGCAGTTTGAAATAACTTATAAAGTGAAAAGCCTCTATTTTAGGTAGAATGGTCTCCAGCTATATGCATGTAAGCCTATTTTGTTGAGTAGGCTGATTATATGTGCAGCAAGTTCTTTCCATGCAGATTGGTTTAAATGCATAATTGAAAGTTACGTTTAAGCTAGTGATTACATTGAGAGGCCTTCTTTCAATTGCAGCCTTGGGGGTGTGGAGGGTTGTAACTGTGTCTGTATATCCTTTATGTTATAAACAATTTAATGCACAGCTGACCAAGTACAGATCCTGGCATAAAATCTTTAAAATAAAATTGTTCTATATTAAAGGTTGTAAGAGCTGGCGAGAAAAAGAATAAAAAGAGAAAGGAAATCAGTGTTTAGAAGTGCTGCTCACAACTACATCATTTTCTGTGCAACAATTCTACACCACTTATGTTCCATTCTTCACCTACCAATTAAAACCTACAGTCATAGCATTCCTAAACACAACATTCCACTCCATGCAATCAAATCTAGTGTGCTCTTATGGCCCCCTATGGCAATATTTTTCCAAATGCACATTCCTTCATCCCACTCTAAGAAGCTGCTATGCACTTTCACCTCTGTGCCTTGTCCTTTGCATGCTTCTAACCATCTCCTCATGCCAACCATCATCTTCTGGCTCCCTTATTGCGCAAACCAAATTTACAGAGCTATATTATGCCACGTTCACTCTCCTGCCATATTGCAGTCTCTATGCACTCCTGCTTCTTTTGCTACTGTTGCAATCTTAAGAGCAGATCTGATTGGGACTTGACTTTGATTAGTCATGTAGAGTTGACTGATTCTGCATCATCCAAAGATGCCAATCTCTTTTGACATTTTAAATTTATTAATCTCTGATTATTTTCTGATGGTGAGGCAAATCTGTGAAGTATTATGTACATTTAAAGAATTTGTTATCAACACAAAATATGTGAATTTGTATGGATTAGGTTTGTAATGGTGTAACTTTTTTCGCAATTTGACACCGTTTGCCAGGAAAGAGATTTAACATCAATAAGAAGTGCACTTTTCCAAAACGTTTTAAATGTTTGTGTGATTCAAAATAAAATTTAAAATAAGTTCTAAAATGAATACAACCTTTGATGACACTAGTGACGGCTTTAATTTGAGATTCGCTTTATACACAATAATGGTATTCATTTTTGGACCAATACAATCCAACATTAGTTACAACATAGTGACCAAGCAATTTTTCCTTGGAGGTGAATTTTTTTATGTAGACAAGGTAAAAGGGAGAAAATTCCATGCAAATATTAGGGTATAAAAGTTTGACTAACTTATAGGTTAAGAAGATATACATTCCCAAGCCATTTTTCATAAATAGGATTTTATATGCTAACTTCACCAGTAAGGAGGGTCCCGTAGATGCTGTTTGGTGGAGTTTAAAGAAAGAAAAGAAAATTTCAGAAAAAATTAGAATTAACATTTTTGTAGTTTAGAAATTTTATGAGGCCAGGGAAGGGGGTCAGAATTTTGCACTACTCATTTAAAAAAAATAACTAGCGCAGATACCTTAAACGCCGAGAGATATCAACTTCAAGGTGTTGATATGTATTGTATGGTGCCTTGAAGTTGATATCTCTAGGCATTTTAACAGATATCTGTATTTAAGATATCTGACCTAGTTTTGATTAGGAGTTGAAGCCTGCTTGTATGCTTCAATGGAGGACTAGAAAGGGTTGGGTCAATGTAATAGCCTGGATTGATTCAACGGTTAGACCTTTCAGCTGTTTAACATTTTCTAATTGGTTTGCCTTGACCGGGCTGACTTTCCTTGAATGTGAACTGATGTAGCTGGTCAGCATGTAGCACTTTGGGAGTCAGAAGCAATTGTAATGATCTTTTAGGGCTTTATAAGTGGTTTAAGGTCTCTCTTTTCCCTAATTTTTTGTGTTCTGGCCTGGTATGTGGCACCAATTACTTCAAAATTTTAAGGAATGGCCAAGTTAACGTGTGTGCAATAGAGCTGTATGTAGAACCTTCCTCACCTTGTAAACTTAACCTCTCGAGTTGTGAGTAAAGATTTGTTCTTTAGCAAAGGGGTAGTCCAATGATTTTGGGCTACATTTACTTATAGGCTGCAAAAACATCAATACATTTGCTTAGGATACACGAAACTTATCTGAAACTAAAATTCTGTAATCTGTATAGCATAGCTGGCTAATAATCTTTTATGTATGCATGGATGTAACCAGTTTCAGTACTTAATAAGATTGAAAATCGTAACATATGGGAAATCATTTATCTAATCATAGAGGAAAAATGTGTAGAATGTTAAGCATCATCGTTGACTTGCTTTTTGATTTTAGTTTATAATCTGGTCTTCTTGCGTTTAGGCAGTTTTTATTGAATGCAGGGATGACTGTCTCATGCTATTCTTTCAGCATATGGTAAATAGATTATCACATGCCTTTATTAGCTGTTCATAGGTTTTTTTTTTTTCTAAAAGAATATTGAAAATGGTAGCTAAAGCAAGGTGTTTTGGTGAACTTTTGTGAATATTATATCATGTATATTATCTAGTTATATATGTGGTAGTATTTAAGAATGGGGAACTCATTCAAGCACTTCAATTCCTGAACCGCTGTTCCTTTCTATTAATGTTAATTTGACAGAAAGCAGAAAATGGCTGTCTATTAGAGAGATGTTCTCAGTTTCCAACCAACAACAATGCAGAAAGTGAAACATCGGCTGCTGAAGATCTTGAAACCACACATGATGCTATAGAATTGACAGAGAAGTAAGTATTCATTTTCTTATTTTCATCTAATAAATAGTAATTTGAAAAAGTGAGGTATGGGTGTTCTAACAAAGACAAGAAGAAAGAGGATTTGGAATATTCTTTTACTAATTTTTTTATCTTTCTATATGTTTAGGATTATTCTTTTTGGTCCTGTCCATTCATACTAATAATTAGTACTTACATTCTTTCTTATCTTTCTATGCTTAGACTTTTCCTTTGTGGCTTGGTCCATGCAAACCAATAACTAGAATTATCCTGTCTTTTGCATAGTGTATTGGATGAAATAAAAAAACATATAGGTGATGGTAAATGACACACAGCTCTTATATTTGTAGACATTGTGACAGAATTTGGTTAAGTCCAGTTGATTCTTTATTAAAAGAGAGTCAAATCTGTCAGTGGATGATTTTGAAATACATTCTAATTGTGTAGAGCCCATTTTAGCACTATAACACCGTGGTTATGGATGGCAAAGTTGATGTGAATGAAGAAATACATGAAATTGTATAGAACTACAATAATTACCCTCAAGTCTATATATTTTGTGATTGTTCTGCTTATGTAGCTCCATCACTGCCAGGTTTTTCCCCAGCACTTGTTATTTGTTTTCATTCATCTTTTTTTGCCTTCTAACTTCTATTCTAGTCACCAATCATGTCCTCCTGCAGTTTTTTTGCTACATAGCACCCCTTCAATGTAAGATGCTACCCCCAAATGGACTCTTGGCAACCAATGAAATTCAGAATAATAGTGATTAGATATCGTCTGCTTTATGCACCTACAATGAATAATGACTGAAATGATTTCACACCCAGATTTAGCAATGACATTGATCCCAATCTGTTAACAGATTTATATAAGTACTGAAATTACCCCACAGGTTTCACACAACAGTAGTAGTTATAATCAGAAATCAAGTGCTTTTGCTCAGATCTAGTTAGGCAGTTAGCATGGTAAATCTTAGAAAGAGAACAGACTTGATGTCACTGTTAGATGCAAGTTCAAAGATGGACTGTTTTGTTGGTGTAGGTTTTTATTTTCCTAGTGGGTTAATTTATTTTCCCTTAGTCCTAGGTTTTTCCTACACTTAATTACGCTTGCTTAGGATAATAAAGTGAGTATTATTTAATAACTAGGAGATAAGTGATGAGGTTCCCTTCCTTAAAGGGTGGAACCGCTTTCCACTTTTGGTGGTCCATCTCCACTTTTTGTGGTTGATTCCTATTGGTTGGATTTGCCACCTACCTCATCTCCTAAGTTCTATATAAACTCACTACCTAGCTTGTATTTTCATCCATTCTTGCAATACTCTTGCATCCATTCAAGCATCTTGCTTTGTATCTTTTCAGCTTGGAAGCTCTTAGTGCAATTTTGTCATATTGACATTGCATAATCTCTCGGAGTTCTGGTGTGCATTCTTTATGCTTTTCCAGTTTATGTAGCTTTGATTTTTTTTTATAAAGTTCTCGGGTTATTCAATGTATTTCAGATTTCTAACATGATTGAAAGCATTAATCAACTTTGATAATAATTACACACAGTAAGGATGAATGGCAATACAGTTCCCTAGTATTAATAGCTGATAATTACCATTTGAGGACTAATGATTGCCAATACAAAATGAATGTTGACGCACAACAAGAAATATAGGTAAATGTCGGCCAATTACAAGTGCTAGATCCATCCATGGCAACGATACATAGACACTTGATACATGCCAAGCGGTAATGTTGAATTAGCTTGGGTTTTCAGTTTCAGAGTTTAGCACACAAACGAACAGGGATATTGATTTTAATCCCAAAGTCTGCATATAACTAGCACCTGGGTCGGATTCTTACAGATAGGTGATTATAGCAACTAACTTGGCGCTTGAAAGTGGCGCCCCTTGTCGAGCAGCCTTTTGATGATGGTTCCCCTTTTTGTGACTTCCTGGATATCGTGTGGAGTTGGAAATGATGGCGAGAGTTGGAAGCTCCGCCACTATATCGCTTATTCGCCTTCCTCCTGTGTATGCTTGCTTAGATTGAATAATTGAGCTCAGTGTGAACCCCATCGTAAGTTCACTCCTAGAAAGTGTTAGGTTTTCGTCCAACCCTTTTCCAATCTACTGAAGATTTTCATCCTTAGAGATTCACAAATGATAGATGCAGTCCAAATGCGATGATCCTCATCGAACCAAAGCCTCCAGTATTTGTACGCATTCATGAGTGCCTTCCAAATGGTCGGCTAAGTCCAAAACTTTAAATAAATTTAAACATTATTATTTAATAATTTAAATTTATTTTATTATTTAATATTAAATATTATTATTAAAAATACTAGTTATTCTTAATATTTAATTATTATTTAAAATATATTTAAAATTCAAACATAGTGTTTATAAACACTATTTACCGCCTCCATTCAAATTTAGGTCCTCGTTAAAACGGGGACGTGACATAAAATTGCTGAATTGCCGCATTTGTTTAAAATTAATTTGCCAAGACTTTGTCGTATATCTGCATTCATGGTCATCTTTGCAAGCCTTCCACTCTAAATTTTCCTAATTGTTTCCTTGTGATGTTGAATAATTCATAGTTACTAGGAGATGGGAATTGGTATTGGTATGAGAGATGAGGATGAGTACTAGGATGCCATTTTCGAAAAGTTGGACAAGGGTACTTGGAGACGAAAAAATTCAAAGAATATTTATATAATAGTTTAAATTTAGAGAAAAAAACCATACAATGGATGTGCTAGTTTAATGAATGTAAAATATTAAAATTCTTAAAAAAGAAACATTTTAAAGCATTGAAATGATGTCAATGAAAGCAATGATTAATTTTGTTAATATTTGATGATTATCATCATGATATATAATTAAATTTTAAACCACAATTACCCGGAGATAGCAGACAAAGACTGGGAGGTTAATGCCACTATTTTGATGCGTATTTGCAAGGATCGTCATTTTGATGTTTATAGGGAATATCATTTTGGAGTGCTATCTTCTATCATTCGATATCTATCTGAAGTTACAGCCGCTGGGAGTTCAAAGGCGTGATTAGAAGTTAACCGCAGAACAAGAGAGAGATTGTTACTTATGATATCCACGAGGGAAGAGGATGAAGGATGCGGTATCAGCCGAAAGAATGGTAGAAGAATCTATAGAAAAGTTTAGATGGCACCCGACAATATAGATGATATTAATCTTGGGGTCAATAAGTCAAAGCAACATAGAGTCGTGGCCCTGTAGAAGACACATCTTCACTTCATTGGAAGATACCTTATTGGAAGCTGTTCTCAAGGCGTATTAGATAGTGCCGGTTCTTATAGTGTCAGATTTATTGAAGATAAGTCAAAGGCTACTTGTGATATCTTGATATCGCCGCTAAAGACAAGCTGGATGATAATATTAAAAGCCATCTTGAAGCTGTCCATAAGTCAAATCTGAATAATCAGTTCTTATAGAGAATTGGAGTTTTGAGCAGATAGTAAAATAATAAAAATTGATACAGATCTCAGGATAAGTGCAAACCTGAAGAGGAGTGTTTGATTTCATCGAGATAAGTATTTGTTTTTTTTTTAATGAGAAACTCAATCTGCTGAGTTGTGCAGATCCGATAAAGTTTATGAGTGATGTTCTCATCCATCTCTAACTCTCTGGGTGTTGCTAGTAAGCGTGTTGCATCTGTTTCATAATTTGGTGGATTGTAGCTGGAAACGGAGTGCATCATAAATTTGAACAGTCAAAGACCATGTTCAAATTTAACCTTGCAAAGGGCTTGTGTTCAAGCTGTGAAGATGGTGGACTGATTTGAGCGCAAGAGCAACGTTCTATACTGTGTCTAGTAATTGCATCCATCAAGAATATTTAAAGAGATTAGTATTCTTTGTTTGCTGAGTTATTTCATTTATTTGGATCTTGTAATTAGTAAAGAGAGATAGTGGTTTCTCTTGAAATGTGTTCACTAGCGTAAGATGCTTTGAAGATCTCATTTATTGCAAGTTATTTCATGCTGGCTGTGAAAGATTTCTAAGTGTGACTCCGGAATAAAAAGAGAATTGCATTCTCGATGGTGATTAGTTGGTCACATCGACATCATTCTCTGATGCATGAACTGTGATAGAGCCTTGAACTCTTGGAGAGAGTTGGTTCTACATGCTAACTGCATAATGCATTCAAGAAATATGTAGTTGTGCAGATTGTCCTTTTTGTTGTGCTGAGTTTGGCACTCTCAAGAGGAGTAAAAGATGGAAGAAAGAGTTATATCAAAATTAAATAAAGATAAGTTTCTTTATCCTTTCATTCTGATCTTTTGATATATTTCTCTTTAGGTTGATTTATTTATTCATGTTTTAATATTGTTCATAAATTCTTATGTATTCATGCTATAACCTGAGATGGTAAACCTTGTATGATTCTAGCCTTGATATTTCTTTGGATAATTATAAATTGTTAATAATCTCTCTCTAAAATGCTTTTAGGATAGTTCTAGGAGCAAGAAGGTGATGAGAGATTACTTAGTGATGAAAAGCTTGAGGCATCTTGTAAGGAAGTCATGCCGACCAAAGATTCAGCCATGGGACTAAGTTGGTGGCTAGAGGGAGTTCACTTTCAGAAGTCTTCTTTGCAATCTTTGAGGCAAGGATCAAGAGGGAGTTTTGTAACTCACTAAGAAGAGGTGAAGATTACTGTATTACAAGGCTAGGTGCTAAATCCTTAGGGGATCCCTTCAGCTACTGAGATCAGAATTGCACAAGACAGTCATCTGGATTTGACATTGGTAGCTCCGCAAACCTATTCAGAATAGAGTGATCTAGAATAAGGTTGAGAAGGACAATCCTGAACTCTCTACAGTATCAGAGGTGTGCACTGGAAAACATTTATCTAAGGCAAGAGTTGCAGGCAACCTTGGACAAAGAGGTCAAAAGGTTGATGCAAGTGCTTGAAGATTCAGAGGGAGCCTACTGACTTGAAGAAGATGGTAACCTAGTTGATCTTGGTTCTTTATTTATTTATTACTAGAAGTATGATGGATTGCATATCCATATCTATACCTATGGAGACCAACTTGCAGAAGTTAAAAGATGTTACTGCTAGTTCAGATCTGGTGGATCTTACTATGTACAGGTAGTTGATTGGATCATTGATGTATCTAGTCAACACTAGACTAGATATCTGCTATGCAGTGAATGCACTTAGTCAGTTCATGTGTGCCAAATCTGGTTTGTGAAACATATCCGAGATACTTGCGTGGCATAGTTGGATATTGGTTGAGATATTTTTCATGGACTTGGACTGCATGGTTATCGATTCGATTGTAGTGTCACGATCGAAAGAGCACCTCTAGTTGTTTCTTCTTTTGGGATCGCTATGATATCCTAGTGCAAGAAGTCATCTGTAGCATTGAGTACCAGAGGTAGAGTACATTGCAGCTTGTATGGCAACTTGGGAAGGTGGCTTCGTAAGCTCCTTGCAGGATTGTTTGGACAATCAATGGAGCCTACTATCATTCATTGTGATAACCAGAGCTGTGAAGCTTTCTGTCAATCCTGTGTTTCATGACAGAACCAAGCATGTTGAGATCAAATACCATTATATCAGAGATATGGTATAGAGGAAAGCTATACAGTTGAGGTATATCAGCACTAATGAGCAGACGACAGACATTCTCACCAAGCCTCTCTCCAGGATAAAGTTTGTGTACTTTCGAGATAAGCTTGGAATGGTGGAGAATACAACCCTAACTGAGAAGGAGTCTTAGTATTAGTGATCCTCTTTAATGAGTTCTTCTTTGTGAGAGAAGTTCGAGGTGAAATCCCTTGTTAATGCATTCTTCTCTGCACGAGAAGTTTTAGGTGAAAGCCCTTGTTTCCACCCTTTGGGAGAGCCATGGTGGATGTTGGATGTCATGTGTGTGACTCCATGACAGCATCACGTGAGAGAGTTTGTGATTATTTTCTTGTACTCGTGTTTCACCCTCTGAGAGAGCCATGATGAAAGTCATGTTGAGGTGACAACATCACGCAAGTGATGAACACTTGTACATACCATACATGGTTGTTGCCATTATGGTTGATATCATGTTGAGGTGATATCTGATATCACGATGAGGTGATATCTTTCTTTTCCACATATGGTTGTAGCCATAGTGGTAGATGTCATGATGAGGTGATATGTCTTGTGCAGCTGTAAGTATACTCTCTAGTTGAGAGGGAGTGTTGATGTTCTATGATAGCGTCGTTCATATCCTTCCAGCCGATCTCCTTGAAGAATGATAAATTAAATGTAGCTAAGGCTATTTAATTTATAGCGATTGGATAAATTCAAGAGACATCGAATTATTGAAAAGGCATGACTTATATTAATTAATATTTAATTAATGAAGAGGCTCGATTTGTCTTGGAGGCGCGATCTTCTATGGAGGCCGACCTTGTACTTATTGGAAACACGTCCTTTCAAATTGGGCCGACTCTTGGATTTGAAGAGACACGACTTCCCTCTCCTCTTGTATATATTCTCGATTGGTGATCACTCCATTAATTGATTTCATTCATTGTTCTTGCATTACTACTTGGCGCAAATTTGTTCAAGGCAGATTGTGATATCTTAGTTCATCATTGTTGAAGGCTGTTGATCAGCCATTTGTCTCTATATATTTCTGTGTGCATCATAAGTTTGGTGCTTGTGCATAGGCCTTTATATTGGCCTCTTGTAAGGAGATCATCATTGTGATATTTCAATATATAAGTGATATATTGTTGCTGGGTTTTTCCCCCTCAAGTGGAGGGTTTTCCCAGAGTATCTGCTGTGTTCTTGTGTTTGATTTTGAATTAATTTCTGTGCATTAAATCTGATCATAAAACTAACAATCATTGCCAAAGCCCTTGCCTTGAAAATCCGCCATATTTTGCCTCAGATTGTGCTCCCGAAGCAAACTGGTTTCATCAAGTCTAGATTTATTTTGGATAATATTATTGTAGTTTGGGAAGGAATGGAATGGGCCAGGCGCTCTAATCAAAAAGCCATTTTCATTAAAATTGACTTTTCTAAAGCATACGACCGCATTGAATAGCCTTTTATTCTCCCCATGCTTGCTACCTTAGGGTTTGGCCCTATTTTTATTCAGGGTATGCAAATGCTTTTTTCCGACGCCTCTGCTTGCATCACCATTAATGGCCATTAGTCCCCTTCCTTCAGCTTGTTCCATTCCATCTTCCAAGGTTGTCCGCTCACCCCGTCACTTTATGTGCTTGCTGTTGAAGGGTTTGGTTACTTGCTGGCCAATGTCGTCTCACAGCGGCGGGTTCATGGCATTTCATTACCTAATTCGCTAGCCCAGCTGGTCAATGGCCATTTCGCCAACAACTCTTTTCTCACTCTTTTGGAAGAGGAAAACAATGTTAAAGCTGCTCTGGATTGCCTTTAGACTTTTTGCCTTGCCTCTGGCTTTGTCGTTCAATGGCATAAAACTTTATGTTACAGATAGTCTATTCTTCCCAATCTTGAATGGATTTAGCATTATGGCTGGAAATGGATTGGGCTAGGTAAAATGTTTCGATTTTTGGGCATTCCTTTTGCCTTCCAGGCTTCTCCCACGGATCTTTGGCAAGCGGTGTTGTCTCGGATTGAGAAGAAGCTAGTTTACTGGATTACCAAGCCTCTTTCTTTGGCTAGTAAATTCCAGATTTGTTCTAAGGTGTTGGCCACTACAAATGTTTACTATTCCTCATGCTGGGCCCCTTTGAAGGCTGCTTATGCTAAGCTTGAAAATTTGTTGCGTGAATCTCTCTGGGCCTCTTCTGAGACTCATTGTGGGTTTCACTGTGTGGCTTGGGAGTTTTGCTGCTTACCTAGAGACTCTAGAGGGCTTGGCCTGCTTTTTACTCAATGACAAGGGATTGCTTTGTGTGTTAAATGGATAATCAGAGCGCTTATTGGTGATTAGGCTTGGAAAATTTTCCTCAAGCATTGTATTCAATCCGTCTTTCCTACTCACAGACCTGCTTGGAAGGGGATTGGCTTTCAAACCCTTCTGGTTATGAGGGAACTAGTTCAGATTGTGGGAAATTTCGTTGCCAAGAGTATTTGGAGGCTGTTAAGCCCTGGTTCCGTTGGGCTGGCTTCTGTTTCCGTGATGGGCTTTTGCTCAATCAATAGAACATGTGGTGGTCATCTCTTTTTGCCAGTAATGTTTAGCCGTTGGCCAAGTAACCTTGGCTTAAGGCCCTTAGATTTCACAAGAAAGGTATCCAGACCTTGCAACACGTGTTTCATAGACCCACGATGCGTATCATGCCGTGGGAGGATTTTCGTGCTCATTATAGTCTTCAAAACTAGGACCATGATACTTATGATGTTCTGGTGAATGCTATTTTGGCTGATATGCTTCATAAAGTGGGTATTCATGGCAGCAAGTCCTGGTGGAAGGATTGGAAATGGTACCCAAACACCCCTTTCAAAAACTACAAGCCTAGGCTTGGTTATCTGTGGCTTTTTCCTCATTTTCCTATGATTGACAGTTTAAACCAGCGGTGGCATATCCAGTCTTTTGTGTCTGTTTGGTGTAAAAGATTCTTTGCCACTTGGTTTGCAAGTGTTGAGCCTAAGCTCACCCACTTTGCTTAGTGTATTCTTTTCCAAGGCTTACTTGTGGGGTCTCGACTTGTCCACTTGGGGGTCGAGGACCGTCGTTGCCCGTTTTGTGGGCAGGCTGAGTCGTTTAAGCATCTTTTTTGGTTCTGTACCAAAGCTCAGCAGTTTTGGAATTGGATTCATGACTTCTTTCGGCCGTTTAGGCCAGAGCCATTTTCTTGGCATATGATTTTGTTGGGTGATTTTCCTAGGCTTCCTGCTAAATATACCCAGCTTTGGCACACTTTTAGGGTGGAAATCCTCTTTAGTATTTGGAAAGATAGAAATGCTTGCATTTTTGGTCACAGCCAGATTGATAAATATGTATCGCTATACTCTAAAGCAATTATTTGTTCTAATGTTTTTTTGCAGATACAAGTTCAAGCTAACAAAGTTGCACTCGAGGTCTCTCACCTCTAGGTGCTTTTGGATCATTGGGGAAATGCCCCTTGCACTGTGGCTCAGGTGCCCTCATTGCCTAGCTCCTCCTGCGGCTGATCGCCCCCACAGGGTTGGTGGTGGAGTAGCTTTGCTCACCCTTGCTCTCAAGCTCCTCCCTGTCATGGCTCCCGCCCTCCTCGGTGGTTGCGTTCTCCTCCTCCGCGGGTTGGGGTGGCCCTCTGGAGGGGTGGTGGGGGGCAGCGGTGGCACTTCTGGGTGGCCCTCTGATATTGCTCTTGGTAGTGGCTCTAGTTGGCTAGATACTGCGAAATGGTTCCCGCGTTTGGACTTGGCAATCTCGCCCAGACGTGAGGATAAAGAAAAAGAGAAAGAAAAAGTAGATGATGATGGTTGGGGTCCTCCCGACGTCACTCCAGACCCCGCTGATGTATGGGGAAAGAAACTGGATGGCAGGGACCCTTTGCGCCCTACTGGCACTGCTTTGGCTGCATGAAGGCCATTTTTATTTTCATGTTTGTAATGTTTATTGCATTTTGGGCTGGGCCTATGTGACTCCAACTTTCTGGGCTTTGCCCATGTGACTCTCGAGTTGTGCCTTTTAACCACCCACTTTTTTTTGTGAATATGTATTATTATCTTTATAATTAATATAGACAATTGCCTATTCATCAAAAAAAATAAAAAATCATATCCCATGCTATGAATGTACACATACAAGAAGATAACATAAAGTGATATACACTAACAATAATCTCACAAGTACATAGATCAACAAGAATAGTACAGTTTCAACTACAACCCTCAATAATATACATCAATTACATAGGCCAATCTGCCAATCTACTACATATGCAATGGTTGCTAATACAAAGGTACAATATACAAGTGAAATCACTAATCCAATCCACAAGCAATTCCCTCCAAGCTCCTACTCTTATGGGGAAGGTATTTACTATTTTGAATCCACAGATCGAAGGAGGCCTATCCTTCCCTTCCATTAGTTTTGCTTGAAGTGTACAAACTGATAATCCAATAGTACGAAGTACAAAGATAACTCAAATGATTATCTTCTTAGGTTCTTTTCTCTTTTCCACACATAGTCATACAACTTAACCAAAGCATTCAACCATCACATCAGATGTCAACAACAGCAAGGACATCACAATACAGCAGACCGACTTAACCAAGACTTTATGACACATTACAACACATAAGTACAAACATCAAGAAACATATAAAATACAAAGAGCGTAGTATAAGATACATAAGAGACAAGATTTTGACCTCTACACATTACAAGTTCACAGTACAATATTCCAAGATGTCTCCTAACCATTCTAAGATCTATTTCCCAAACTTGTAGTTAACCAATTACCTCACATAAGGATGAAGACAAACTATGTCACCCGTAAAACACACTACCTCAACAGGTAGTATTAGCTTGCAAGCTTACAAAATAAGCTACAGGTATTCATTTCATAGAGTCTCCTAACTCTGGTGATGGAAAGCAACTGACAATGCATAAGATTCAGCACAAACGTTATGGTGTTAATTAGGAAAACCACAGGCTGCAAGAGAAAAAGCAATCTATGGGCCCATGGGGCATCATCAGCTGTGAAACAAACAAGAAAGGTTAACAATTGTCAGGGATTGCTACCAAACTGTTAAGAATAGGGCTGATGCAATTGGACAAGTCTTGAATGCTGATAGCATAAGAAAAGAAAGCATTTTTCTACACCAGCAGTATTAGCATACCAACACAGCAAAGTGAGCTCCCAATCAGTGATGAATTTTACTGAATGAACTTGCAGCCTTCCAAGCACTGGACTATGCATCTGGGTAGTCAAGGAGATGAGCAAACTAGTTAGGTTTGGAATTTGGAGGGCTTTAATAATGCTGGTTAAGCCACTGGGAAGGGACACTGTATCAATCCGTGAAACACCAGCTGAGACCTTTTCAGTCTATCTATTGCTAATTTTTTCTCTTGATCAAGTTTATACTGCAAGTCAAATAATCTATCTTTTCGATAATCCGTTTGCATCTTCCATTCTGTAGAACTTGATTAGGTACTTTCTTTTGAACAGCTTTAGTTTCCTTGAATGCCCATGCATGGGCTCTTGTGATCTTCCCCCACAAGCATGCACTTTGAAGGGGTCCTTATACTCTCATTTACTATTAATATAAACTTGTCATTATCAAAACAATTGGTTGCCTGTACAAGTAGAATAAGTTTGATGCATGAGTTAACCTCTTCATTTTTACTCTTTGTTCTTGAAGGTTTGAGAGGTCTGGTATTAAAAAAATTATCTTATTGAAGTTTACTTGAATCACAGGGATGAAAAAAAACTGGAACTTGAAGGACAGGGAAAATTTAGTCTTCTATCCGGTGCTGTTATGGTGCCACATCCCACTAAGGTACTAACAAATGTGTTCTGTGCTTCATTTGCTAAACGACGATATATCTTTAACTTAGTCATTCACTCTTCCATATTATTAATTTGAAGTTGTTGATAGCTGACAAATAACTTTTGTTAAACCCTATGTTGTCTGGAGGGCATGCCTTGTGTTATTGATTTTTTTTTTTCACATCTAATGTATAGTTCTTGATTGCTGTTAATGCACATTGATTATTATACAAGTTTCAAGATTGGAATACAGACATTATGTCAGAAAGCCTTGGTTGGAAATTAATTTTAACATGTAATAGAAGTTTGGTTCTATTTTCTATTTTCTCTGATATTGTAAAATAATGTAGTCTGATTTAAGCACGTCTTCATGAACTTGAAAATCATCTACATAAACAAGAAAATAAGAATGGAGCTAAATTGAAGGTGTATTCTGAGAAGTTGAACTTTCTATGCTCAAAGGAGGGAGAGATGGAAGAAGAAAGTGAGGCATTGTCCCAGATCTTCCCAAATTGCCTTTTGGGACACATAAAAAAATTGTAAATGGTATGCCTTTGTTGATATCAAGCAAAGGGATATTTTTTAATTTTTTATTGTTATGTTAGTGAGCTCCAATTTTCTTTCTTTTTTTTGGCATGATTGTAAACTGAGAGACTAAGGGTAATAACTATTAACTATGCATTCTTTATTAAATTTTAGTCTTTGAAACAGTAAATCAATATTTAAGGGACATTTAATATAATCTGATTTATTTATTTTTCAAATGTTTGTCTTTTCTATGCTTGTACCTATTATTATATTATATTAGATAATATTAAATATGTAAAAGTGTAACTCCTATTACACTGTTGGTTATCTTCTTTTGTAATTGCCATCATTATGGCAATTGTAATAGTCATCTATATTTGGACTATTTTCAGTAATGCAAGGCTGTGCTCTTCTCTCATCTCATTTTTCTGTTCATGCTAACATTGATATTAAAGCTATGTTTAGTCTCGGGGTAGAATTCAGGAAGAGAAGGTTGAGGGTGCACAAAGTCATTGAAAGACATGAGTTATAGATTTCATGTGGTGGAAAATTGCGAGGTCATAAACCGAAGGTTGTGAGTTGAAAGGGCATGGAGAAACTACAGTTGCGAGTTGCAGAGGTTGTGGGTGGAAAATAGCAAAGGGGACAAATTTCAGTTTTTAGTTGTGGGTAGAAGTTGTCATTGTATTTTTTTTTTAGTTTTTTGTAGTCGAAAATTACAGTTGTGAGGGCATGCGAGGAGCAAGGTCGCAGACACAGCTGCGGATTTACAATATAAAACTTGTTACAATTGCGGACAAGGGTACAAAATAGAGGATTGTGGGCAGAAAAAGCTTTAGCTGTAGGTTCTGCGGGTTGTGACAGGAAGGAACAATAGCGGCTAGGGCATTATGGCATATCAGAATTGCAAATTTCAAAAATCGTGAGCTTTTATAGTCAGAGATAGGGCGTACCAGCAATTTGCATACAATTGTGGTTTTTGGGTGACTATAGTCGATCTCAAGTTTATTTTTTGCCAAACCCTGTTGGTCTTTGTTTTTAGTCCAAACGTTTTAAAAAGGAGTTTTTCAAATTTTTTTTCCAAGGGTTTGAAGTGAAATTTACTTTTTGGGTCAGTTTATTCTGGGATCAAATTTTCTAGGTCAAAATTCAAAGGGTTTTCCAATATTTTTGGAGGGTTAAAAATTTTTTGGGGCCATTTTAAATTTTTTGGGTTTGCTAAAGTAAAATGGCCAATATTTAGAATTTAGAATTGTTTCAGTCACAAAAACTAATGGGTTAAAATTGTAACATACGGGTTCACAGATACTTATTATTGCTTGGTATGGAGAATGTGACAAAATCCTAGTAGGCATAGAAACAAGGCTTGTTAATAATCTACGTGATTATGACAAGCACCATAGGGAAGCCTTGTTAATTTTCAAGTTGTTAGTATTTGATGATTTAGTCCTTGAAGCCCAAAATGCTAAATCTGCACATGTACAATGGGATAGTTAGAAAATCAAATATCAAGTCCATGAGAAAAACAAAGTTTAGTACTTGAAAAATTTGTTGTTTTCTTTCAAGCTGAATGAGGGAGGAGGCAGACGGTTTCTTTGTTGGAGAGTTTTTAAAAATCAAATATCTTAGGGATCAACTTTTTGTGGTCAACAATCCAACGGACAAGGATGATATAGCTACTATAATCATTAGCAATTTGAGCTACAGTAAGACTTTTTTGGAGTCTTTGAACTTGTTGGCAAAAAGACCGACTTTGACATTTGACAAGGTTAGTATGTATTTGTTGCAGAAAGAATGACGATAATAACAATTGAGTGAAGTTCCTTTTGGGAGTTCAAAAAATGCACTTGCTACATTGTTTCAAGGTGTACAAAATACAATGCTTTTGCCATTTGACAACCATGGAGAAAGGTACAACGCTTCTATTGCTAGAAATTTGGGCATGTAAAGAATGATTGTAGAAAAAGATAGTATGGTCTATCCCACAAGCAACATATGAAAGCTAATGTGGTAGTTCTGTTGACGAAGACCATGACGAGGAATTTACATTAATGGTTGTTTGTTCTTTAATTTAGGTGCATCTAGAAACTTCATGTGTTGAAAGGATTGGTATGTTAGGTTTGTTGTTGATGATAGGCATAGGGATTTTGTCTTTCTTGGTGATAGCAAGTCACACACAACCCTCAATAATGGCAACAAACTTTTTGTACAGATTTTTTTGGTATGTTTGTGATTTGAGCAAAAAATTACATTCTATTATTATTTTTTTGGTTGGTAATAAGTGTTCTCTTATATTACTTTTGTAAAAAAGATTACATCATCAATTCAACCTCCATCCAAACAACAGATACAATAAGTTCTATCAAAGAGCATCTTAACATATAGGGTAAAATTAAAAAAACCCCATTCCCAAAAATTGCCAAAAAACTCCAACCAAAACACCATAGCAACCCATCGACATAAGCTTGACCTACAACTAACATTAACCAACACTACATGCTACGCAGCCAAAAACAGACAGAAGGACACATAAGTCCAGAATCACGAGCTACTCAGGTCACCCATCGCCGAAATTGTTTATAACTTCCTTGTCTTCAGCCTGAATCGCTTCTGCCTTGGATGTCAATTTGCATTCCACGCCTTCACCGCCTCCTCCTGCAATTTTTCCTTCGCCCATTCCACCACCATTTCTTGCTCCATTAACTCAATAAAGAGTTTCAGAGCTTGCCACCTTAGACGGGCTTCCTCCCTGCACCTCGCCTTATACCTCCCTTTCGACCACTAGATGAAATATAAGTAACCATCCGCCCCAAAAAGCTCAGCTATGTCTTCATCCACTAGTCCTTCGTTGATATCAATTCCAACCCCTGGAACACACCACTCCAAGATTGATTCCATTCCGCCTAGAAAATCTTCATGAACAATTAGTTTCAAAATCCTGCGAACCATTGCGACCTCCTCACCCAAATCAAGCCCCCAAGCTGCAATCATAGAATAGACATCTAAATTGGTTCGATATCTATGGTGAAGGAGACCAAAATATTTTCCCAAAATCATCTTTACACACTGCCTTAATCTACTATCCTCCACCAGAAAGAGACCCATCAGCCGCTTTTTTGAGGCATCCCCAAAAAAGGGTCTTAGTTGTCTATTAGAGCGGAAGGAAAAGTGGGCTTCCATTGGAGCCCTGCAATGAAAGTTTCAAAGCTCTCCCTGGCAATTTGCTTAGCATCTATCACTTCTTCACCGTAACCACCAGACACTTCCATTCACTCTCCAAAGCCCGGAATTGAAAGCTTCTCGCACACCGTAATGGTGGCCACACATATTTATGCGCCACTACTCCCCATTCCTATGCTTCGCCTGTCATGTCCAAGCTACTCAGGGCATTCATCAACCACGGACATTAATAAAATGTCCTCTTCGGCGGCGGTCCTTTCACTTGCTAAGATGATGCCTCTAAAATCTTCTACCACCAATTTCCCAGGTTCATTAAATGTTCTAGCCCATTTCGATAACAATTCAGCCTTCGAATTTCCTAGTCTTCTTATATGGCTAACGTAGAAGTTCTCACACCTTTCCAACTCCTCCTTGATCTTTTCCACCACATTCTGTAAGTGCCATGCCTTTATGGAACCTTTCATAACCGCTTGGATTATAATCAATGAATCCCCCTCAAGATGAATCTTGGATGCTCCAAGCCGTTTACCACACTTGACGGCCAAAAGTGCTGCTATAGCTTCGGCTTCGTTATTCATTCCATCCATTAACTTCTTCGCCCCTAAAGCTAAAACATTCCCTTGCCAGTCCCTTATTATGAAGCCCGCCCCTGATGGACCAGGGTTTTCCTTCGAGGCTCCATCAAAGTTGAACTTCCACCAACCTTCTTGAGGTTTCTCCCATGACACCTCTCTAAGTTCCTTTGAAGTCAGATTAGCCCAACCCGGCCCCTTAACGGGCCTACATTCTATTATTCAAATTATAGAAAATCCTAACATTCTAGTTCAATTTTGTGGGATAAAGTGTATTCTTTGTGATGTAAATTATGATTAAGTAATTGCTCAAGGCCAAATCCTAACATTCTAGTTCAATTTTGTGGGGAAAAGTGCATTGTTTGTGATGTAAATTACGATTAATTAATTGCTCAAGGCATTATTAGGCCAAGAAACATGTACAAATCCTTGTACAAACTTGTTGATCTTGTTTTGCATGCTACATTTGAAGAACCCTGGTCTGGACATAAATTTAAGGAGGTCAAGATAAAGGCTAGTATTGTGGCACAATTGACCAATGCACCTTCCAATTCATGGGGTGTGCTAATGTGTCAACCTTTGGGTGGTTCAACCTATACAAAGTTCATCTCTAGTCAAGACTTTGGCTCCATAACATTTGCATGTGCTTTAGATGCCCCAATGGAACTTTGAATGTGACTTCGATGATGACTTCACCAAATCAAATGTGGCACCATAGAGGGTAGGCTAACCAATTGATAGCTTTCTAGTAGAGCATGTTCATTATGTTCTTTTTGCATATCTTTCTCAAGTGCTTGCGGTCATGAAGGTTGCTTGTGCAGATATTTCTCCTTGTTTCTGCACTCAGGAGCTATATTGTAATTTAATTTAATTACTAAATGTCTAGATCCTTTTGTTTAGTCATTAGGGGGGTATTAGGATATTAGTATTATATTAGATAATATTAAATATGTAATAGTTTAACTCTTGTTACACTTGTTTGTTATCTTCTTTGGTAACCACTCTTTTGTAATTGTCATCATCATGGCTATTGTAACAGTCATCTATATTTATACTATTTTCAATAATATAAGGTTAGAGTCACCTCTTCTCTCATCTCATTCTTTTGTTCTTACTAACAATGCTTTGAAGCTTATAATTTGCTTTGTAACAAGTCTTGTGTGTTAGAAATGGGTCGACAAGTCTAAATGGTTATTTTCTTTAGTTTTTGTAGAGTGGATTGTTTCATTGAATAACATGTGAAATGAGAGGCCTCCCAAAAGATTCAAATGATAAGGAACTTGAGAGTAAAGGGTAATGACACTTTTAGTTTTACTCCCCTCCAGACTTACCTTGTGGTCCTTTGTGATACCATATATTTCCAACGTTTACATATAGCCATTCGCCTATCTTGGTATTAAAATATCTTATTGGAGATGTGAAGTTTCAAAATGCTAAGGAGATAACCCAAACATCTAAAGTGCCTTTTTTATTCTTATCACCTTCTATTAGACAAGTACCCTACTTATACCTACTTTGTGACTCAATCATGTTTATATTTCTCACCCCTCTTGAACTCATATCTTCCTATTCTTGTGTTAATAATAAATTGCTAATGTCTTCTTGTGGACAAATGAAGAACTGAATTATTAGCTTGACTCTCATAAGCTTTACTTTATAAGTTGTGTCCTAGCTAATGATCCCATCTTGGATTCTCTACCTCTTTATTCCCAAGTGGACACTTAATTCACTAGAAAGGCACTATAAATTTGATGTTTTCAAAAGGTGTCTACCTTAACTTTTAAGCAACTTTCAATTCTTTACCTATATTTACTCCATTGAAGTACACATTGATAGTTATCAAAGTAGGAGAAACTTTATATTATTCATTTTTAATGTAATAGGTTTTCCCTGGCTTGCTGAAACATTTCATCTTATCACAACCCTCAACTTCTTATTCATACAGATGGGCAAGTTAAGAGGTTATAGAAATCTTAATAGACTCCTAGTCATGGGTCCTAATACACTTATCTTAGGAAGCTGCATTTATCTACTTGTTAGATGGGAAAGAATGCAAATTTAAAAATTTGAAATTCTTTGAAAGCTTGGATTCAATGATTGGCTGAAGCTTGCTACACATAGAAGACATTATGTCTAAAGATTTAAATAATATAAAAATCCTTTGATGCTAAATGAAACCCTTAGTTTTACTCCTCTCCCATTGGCCACCTTGCTCCATTTGCCACTTAAGGAAACAAGTGACTCTATAAGGGGGTAAGACTAAGAAGGATCAAATGCCTTATTATTTGTAATGTTTCTACCTTCCAAGTGTGGACCCTACACACTTCTCCTTTAGTCGTTAACTATCACTTGTTGCCCTAAGGAAGGCTATATGTTAAGAGAGTCAACAACATAAACCGTTTGCTACTAAACAACAACTTCAATCATCCCCTCCGTTGTCCAATGCAAATGCCATTTTTTGTCGTAGAAGAAATACAAGACTAAAGATATGTGATGTTTAAACATAGGATTGAATGAATAGGTTTAATTGCTTCACCATTTTGATGAGCGTAGTATCCACTTTACTTTGCAAATAGAGACATGCCAATTGTCAACATAGGGTGACAATAGAATTAAGGATTGACAAACTCTTAATACAAGTTCAAATGCTTTAAGTTTAGCACTCCTAGCCTCCAACCTTTGCTTCTCCATTCTTCCCTCTCCTAATACATTATTTCCACTTAGCATTTGGATAAGCTCTTTGCTAAGAGAGAAAATTGATTGAAAGGAATTGGTAGAGTGAAGGTTTTGTAATCTTGCCTTCTACCCAAAGATATTCATTGAATAATAGTTATTGATGGCATAGTCAAAATGGAGGAAGTATATGGTAGTAATGATACAACAAGTGATAAGTGATGGAGGAGAGAAAACTTAGGGTTTAGCAAGTTCATCTCTTGACAAAACGAAAGTGACACCACTATTCGTTGATGTAGGAATTTTGATGAGCTCAACAAATTGAGTAAAATCTTTTGCGTGTTAAGAACTTAGTGAATGCATTTAGTAGGAAGAGTTCTAAAAAAGCCTTGAGCTACTCATTTTGTATATCACCTTCAAATTTGTTTCTTTTCTCTACTTTTAGTGAAGTGATATCCTTTTCACTTTGTATTGCCATTTAGGAAGGTGTTTGTATTACTACTTAACATTTTAGGTGATTATTCGTTCGCTTTTGGTGTACACAAGTAATGGCCATTATGTTTTACACTTGCCTTGAATCAATTTCTTTGATGCTAACTTGCCGACATTATTAAAATCTTATTTTGATCTAGGGTTTTGCTCATTTGAAATTGCTCTTATCGATTGAAAGATTTCAAGGAGATTGATTTTCATATAACCCCTATTTGCCTATTTATAGTCTTCTATCTTTACATGTTTTAATCTTATGGCCATCATGTCTTCACACTATGTCATATTTTGATTTAATTATGTATAATGAGCTCACCTATTTCAAAACATTACTCAAATTTTTGAAGTGTATCCATTAAATTCCAAAGGGTAAAAGCCTAGCAGAGGCTCTATGCACATGATATTCTGCCACCTCATTTGGTGCTCGACTTGAAATATACAGTGGTTTACAATTGATCCCACCTTCGTGCAACATATATTCTTAGAGATTTGATTATTTCTAGAAGGTTTTCAACTAGTGTCTCTCTGACAATGTCAATGTAGAAGAGTTGGAGAAAAGGGACCACCTCATCCATGTTTTTAAATCTAGCATCTTGACGATAGTAGTGTAAGATTTTTTTTTCAAGTGCTCTTGTGTCATTAAGTGGTTGTTAGATTATGTTGATCATGGGATGAGATTGATTGTTGTAGTCAATTGAGTTGTAATTGGATCATATGAGGCGCTTGTTGTGTATGTTATGTATCACCTTCCTGGCATTTAAGAGACCTTCAATTGAAATGGATTGGTGCATTCTTCTAAGATCTTGACATGGACATGGTATTGACACTAAAAGGTTGGAGATTTGATGAAATAAAGGTTAGTGAAGCAAAAGAACAACATATGTCATCACCAATTTCCAAGGAGATATTAAATATGTCATTAACTCAAGGTTAGATGCAGACGAGTCCATAATGCATTTTGATGTCAAATATTTCCTATTACTGGATCAAGTTTGGGGATAAGATATAAACTAGAATAAAATTCAATTGTGGTAACATTCCCTCAAATAATCTTGCTACAATTGATCAAGCATACAAATATTGTAACCTATATCACCAACTGAGTTTCTATATGACATAATATTTGGTGGACTATGGGTGTGCCCAAAAATGTTCATTAGGGTTGAATTGGAATTTCCTTGCCAAAAAAATGATGACCTCACATTTAACATATATATTGTTGGATGTTATGGAACACAAATTGAAAAAAAAAATGATTTTCTTTGTATTGGTAATGACTTCATCCATGTATAATGTAGTCTTCAAGAAGGAATTGCCTTGATTTTTGAGGAGTCTAGGATTACTTTAAGGTGCTAGCAAGTAGATTCAATTGGTGAGACAATAACTATATCAGGCCATGTAGGATTGTTGCAAAATTGGATTACTTGTCTAAGCATTTGCATGAGGGGTTATTTGATGTTACTAGTGAGCTCAGATGATCTAAGGGATTTAGATGGCACTTTTCGAAGTTATTTTCAGCTTCTAGTGTGTTTTCCAAGATTCTTTGAGAGAGCACCTATTTATAGTAAGTCACCCGGTCGGGTCCAATTCTCATTATTCATTATTGGTATCACTCTAGTGTAGTCAAATTTCGAGCCCGATGCTTTTTGACAGTTTCCGCAACTTAGATGTATTAATGAGCTATAATTTACTTATTTTTACTAAGGTTGCTAATTTTATTAAAATACTTTAATGGGCACCATAGTATAATAGCTCGTTGGAAAGAGGATGAAAAGTTTTAAATGTTGGATGCTGGTAAAGTGACTTTATGCACCAAGAATGTTTAAAAAAATAAGATAAATCACTTTTTGGAGTAATAAGGCTTATTTAATTTATAAAGTGATTTTATATTATATCCTTGGAAAAGTTTCCAAAAAGGTTATAAAAGGGAGTTTTGTGAGCACATTTGAATCATTTTGAAGATTGTTTATTTCTCTTTGGAGATTTGTGCTTGTGGCCAGATTTCTCACCAAAGGGACGAAAACCCCAACAGTTTTCTTGATGGACAAAAACCCAGAAGGTAGTGCAATTCCATCTAGGGATTGATAGTGAGCTGAAGTATTGGAGTATAGGGACGGAAACCCTTGAACTCCATCAGAGCAATTTCATAGAAAGTTGCCTTTGTGTTGAATGTTTGCGAATAAGGGTTTGGAATAAAACGATTTATCTATACAAGTTTGCCAAGTTTGAGATACAAATTATTTAATTTACAGGAAAATAATAAAATTGTTATTTTTGTGTGTGCATTGGTGAAAAATCAGAAAATATAGTGTAGTGTGTGCAAGGGCAAAAAGTGAATGAGATAAAAATATTATATGTTGTGTACAAGCTGAGTTTAACCCAGTTGTGACATTGCATATCCTAAATAGCAAGTGAGAGGGTCAATTCATATTTATGAAGGCTTGAAATCCTTTTACATATGCCTTAGAAATTTCCAATGCAGCCATAAAAAGATGTAATGTCCCCTCCTTGCCTCTGAGTAGTGGAGTTGTCCATTAGCCTATTCCAGAGTTCCCGTAGGCTAAGTGGAGTTTGGTAAGGGGACTTCAGAGCCAATTTCCTTATGTGGTGGTTTTTAGTGTTTTGAGTAGGACTTTCTATTTTTAGTAGGGGGCCATTTCCATCACTTACTATTTCTAGTTAGTCACATTGTTAATCAGTTTCTATGCCAATTTGGTGTTTTGGAGTATTTAATATTTTTAACAGTGCTATAAATAGTAAATCTATTTTTGGTAACTGGTCCTGGCCAAGGCTACTTTAGCAATGTCTATTTCTAGTTTGGGCGTTGGTATGGCTAAGGTTCGATTTAAATATTATTTGTATTTCTCACTTAAGTCATTTTAATAAAGTTACTTTAACTTAAGTGAAGGGGCTAGGGGGTCATGTAAAAAGCACCTTGGACCCTAATGTAATGACTTAACGTTGTTTTAGAAGGCAACAAAAGCAAATTTTTTTCCTTTTGAGCAAGGATGCCCAAGGAAGGGTATTTTAATTTATTTTAATTAAAAAGTTCATGTAAAGTAGGTGTTGGCTTTGGAGGGAAAGATAATTTGAAATTATGTTGCCCTAATTCCTTCTTGGCTCTATAAAGTGTCATTTTGGGCCTCATTTGGGTTATCTTTTAGTTGGCTACATAATAGGATGTGTTGTAACCTTTTCACACATCACCCCATCCAAAATGGGGACCCCCTAATTTTTGCTCCGTTCTTGTCTTTTGGCTTTGGTTCTCCCGCTGTCTCTTTTTTGCTTGTCTTTTCCGGGGAAGTGCTTGTCTTTGAGCTTCAAATGGAAATTGTGGCTAAGTCTGTAAATTAGGATTTGCACTCTTCAGGCCAGTTTGAGGTCAAATTGAGTGAGCGAATTGAAATTCTAACTGCCACACTGCATTCAGACCACCTTAAGCTACCTGCCTGCAAATTTTGAGCTGAATCAGACAACTTGCTATTTTAAGTAAGTCCCCCATTTGAGGCTTTTCTGCTGAGGTTTTTGAGAAATAGACTGTTACATCAGATTCAAGACACTTCGAAGTGCTTACATGCAAAATTTGAGCAAATTTTGACAACTTGCTATTTTTAGCAGTCCTAACTTCGGAAGCCAATTTTAGGGTTTGCATGCAGGATTTTTCAGTGCATGTTTGGAGAATCTTTCTGGGTTTTTCAAGACCTTCACGATGATATAACATGCAAGTTGAGATGGTGACTTTCTGCAATTCAAACTTTGGAGGCTATTTTTAGGGTTTGTATGCGGGATTTTTCGATGCATGTTTGGATATCCTTTATGGATTTTTCAAGAGCTACGCAACGATGTGACATGCAAGACAAGTTGATCATTTTTCAGGAACTTGCTATTTTTAGCCAGTGCTCGTATGCAGACCAGTTTATTGGGTTTTTCTGGGTTTTTTGAGATCTCTCGGGCAGTGTGACATGCAAACTCATCCGACAAGTGGTTGGTCACTTTTTCAGACACTTACTATTTTTAGTAGGATCACTCCGGTAGCCACCCGACACTTCAATATCATGAACAGAGCGACATGCAACAAAAACGGGATCAAATGGAGGTTGTTTGAGGCGCATGCAACTCAAATTAGGGTTTCCAACTTCGGGACTCAAAATGAGGGATAAAGTGCTAGAATCTCCAAAAACTTATTTATCCCATTGCGATCAGTATCTTTCAAGGAGTCCACTGGTGAAATTTGAGCGCAATTTGACAACTTACCATTTATAGTAAGTCACTTCTGAAACAGGTTATATATAGCAGGTCAACGCAAGGCACCAGTGTGAACATGACAAACAGGTAACGAGGACCCCATGGAGCAAATTTCAAGTCAATCCAAGTTGTAGAAGTATGAAAATCAAGGATTTACTAAAAATAGTAAGCAAGGCAGGTAGGCTGAGAAATTGGCTAAGTAGTCAGATGGAAATTCTAAAGCATGCAAGTGAAAACTGGAAGCAGCTACCTTGAAATGCACCCATGCTCAATGAGGAAGGTTGAAAAACGCCTAAGTCATAAAAAAATTCCTGTACCACCCTCTAAATGCGCCCAACTTGCAAGGTCATGGAGGAAAACTTTTCAAGGCATGAAAATTTCCTAACACCCCCCCTAAATGCACCCTAGTTCTAAGAGGATGAAGTGAAAAAGTTTCTAAGACATCGAAATTGGAAGTCCACACCCCCAAATGCGCCCTTGATGGAAAGCTGGGTTAAGAAATTTTCTAAGTGATGAAATTTGGAAGCTCTAGGGGCAAAATGCGCCCAAGAGGATGTTGGATGAAGAAATTTTTGCTAAGGCATTGAAACTCAGAGCATACACCCTCAAATGCGCCCTAGCATGGAGGTTGCTTGGAAATTTATCTAAGTCACAAAAATCATGAGTAGCACCCCTCCAAAGGCGCCCTAGGTGAACAAGGTAGATGAAAATTTGTCTAAGGGAGAAAAATTGGGAGTAGACCCATCAAAATGTGCCCACCATAAGCTAGATGCTTGAAATTTTTCTAAGGCAAGTGAAAATGGAAGTACCACCCTTAAAATGCGCCCTAGCAAGGAGTGATGCTAGAAAATTTTCCAAGGCAAGCAAATTGGAAGGAGGATACCCCAAATGCGCCCAAGTTAGATACATGAAGGAAAATGTTCCTGAGGCATTAGAAATGGAATGACAAAGGGGTCAAATGCGCCCAGAGTGAAGAAGGGTGATGAAAAATATTTTAAGTGATGGGAAATGGAAGCATGACCTCAAAAATGCGCCCTAGCAAGGAGTGATGCTGGAAAATTATCTAAGTATTAGAAATTGGAAGAAGGACCCTTGGAATGCGTCCATGTTGAGAAAGTGATTTAAATTTTTTTTACTAAGTCTGAGAAGATAAGAGGACACACCCCTAAATGCGCCCAAGCTATGGAGATGGCCTAGAAGATTTCTAAGCATTGGAGAAATAAAATGGCAAGGTGCTAAATGCGCCCAGGATGTGATGAGGAGTTGAAATTTTCTAAGGGGTGAATGATTTTAATTTTTTTGCGCCTTGCTTTGAAATGGATGTTGGGGCTTTCAACTAGAGGAAATAAATTATTTCTAAGGTAGATGGGTTGGAAATTTGGCTAAGTCATGTGTTGGCCAAAAATTGTATAAGGCATGGAAAATGAGACAACACCCTTCAAAATGTGCCCAAAGGGGGAATGGATGAAGACATGAAAATTTTCTATGGCAGGTAATGAAGCAAGAGCCTCCATATGCGCCCTCACAATGAAGTGTCAAGCTTCTAAAAGAAGATGAACAGGATAGGTGAATGAAATGCCTAAGGCAAGAAGATGAAAACATTGAGATGATATGCACCCCAGATGTTAATGCGCCCGTGATGAAAAGTTATGAAGAAAGCAAAATTTGCTAGAGGAAAACGGTGAACCTTGTCTAGAGATCAATCAAACCTTGGAAATCAGAGCACGGATATCAGGCAAGTGGAGATATTTTATATTATAAAGTGTTTTGATGCTCTTCTTTTTGTTTGTTTAGCAGGATGAACGCCGGGACCAAAGTCTAATGACTTGAGGTGATGGAACAAGGACAAAGGAGTTACATGTTGGAATTTCTCCACGGAGGTCTCATATGCACCCAACTTAGAGAGGTCGGTGGCAAGGAAGAAATGGGCGAGTCCAAGACAAAGATCAGAGTAGAGAAAAGGATGAAGGCCTAGGCATTAAGGATCATCTTCAAGCACTAAAATGCCCTCAAGCATTAAAAGGATGAAGGCCTAGGCATTAAGGATCATCCTCAAGCACAAAAGGCATTAAGGAATGAACAAAAGGCTTCAATGTTAAAGAATGACAACGGGATGGATTGAAGAACAGAGTAGAGGAACTCTTCCCAGGTGTGAAGTCCTTCTCCAACAGTGGCCTGACAAGTTGTTCTCTAGCATACTCTACATAGCCAAAGGTGCAATAACAACAAGGAGGAAGATCATCATCAAACAATTGAACGTACCTGCCATATCAGTCCAAGAAGTTGAGGCAGTGGCGATCAGACTCATCCAGTTTGCAGTTAGAAAAAGAATAATGCGAACGCGTCTCTGGACGAGAATCTTCTAGAAGGATGGTGGACATTAATTGCCCATTTATTACCCCACTCTTCTTGGTGGCGGTTTTTAGGGCGAGTCTTGTTTAGGGCTAAGGTGGCACGATCTGGGCCATCCATCTAATTGTAATCTGAGCCTTCCATTGGACTTGGCCAGCTATAAAAGGGGCATCCCCCCTCATTTGTACCTCATTAGATTAGAGGATTAGATTAGAGAGCTAGGAGCAGAAGATAGAGAGATAGCTTACGATAGATTGATAGCATAGTTTGGAGAAGGAAAGTTTTCCCTTAGAAAGCTTTGTAAGAAATTGTTGTGAACACTCTCATAATAGAAAGAGTTTTCATTGATGATGATCTCGTCTTTTGTTGTGAGCAGCTAGCAAGGTTTCTTCGTCCTTCTGATTCAAGTAGGATCTTAAAGTAGAATAAATTTTATTTCATGCAAGTAGCTAGTAATTGTGGAATGTGGTTTTCAGTTTGAACAAGCTTCGTTTAATCCATACCACTAGCAAGCTTACTGATGGTAAGTTTGCCTTGCATGGTCAACTGGAAACTTGTGAACTTTACTTCGATTATGATTCGCATGGTGGCATGCATCGTCGTGATGGTGTCTTTATGTCGAGTTGTGATTTGAAAACTTTTGGCTACTCCCTTGAAGATTGCACCAGTCTTGTGGAAGTTGTCCGAAACGAGGCAAAGCAGAGCTCGGTTGAAGTCTGTGAAAGTTGATCGCCACATCCCGTGCCATAGATTAGTCCATAGCATTTCCTATCCCTGCACCCATTTAAATTCAATACATTTCTAGTTAGTATTAGGAAACTTGCACTTACCTGACAAATCTTTCGAACCGCGTGAAAATCCCCCTTTCGCTTTAATCTGTTGTCTGCTGTTTGCTGATTGAACAATTGCATAAGTCCCCCTCGTGATACCAGCAAATCACAACGAACCAACTGAGGCTATTCATTGCATAGAAGGAACCTTGGAGTTGAAAGCATGAACTCTCTCGCAATCTTAGCATGCTGAATACTTTGATCAAGAGAGAATAGAGTAAGCCATTGGTAACTTTATTTTGCTGTTTGGTGCGGTCACAAAAAACACATCAATAGGATGCTGCTGGATTTTCTCCAGAGGTCTACTATTGCGTGTTGAGTACAAAAACCCTCATCATTGGGAGCTGGTTTCGGTGGTGGAAGACCCACCCTAACCGGGTTTAGTGTGATTCCATTTTAGGGGTCATCTAGAGCTTCACAGTTTTCTGATTTCTCAGTATTTTGGGTGTGAAAGAATGAAGATTTTCAAGTATTTCTGATGTGGGTTATTTTTTTTTGGTGTGTGAGCCTTTGGACTCGTTTTGGTTTGGATTTGGTGTGGATTAGAGGCAGTTTTCTGAGGTGTGAAACTATTTCTCAGTATTCTGGAAATAACATTTACCAGGGACAGAAAATGAAGATGGGTTCTTAGCTCCTTGCTTGTTCGAGATCACTTTCTGGGTGTTGTTCCATTTGAATCCTCACCTCAAGGCATCCCATTGCTAGCTTTGTTTCATATTTTTTTGGCAAAGGACTGATTTATTAAGGCAGATCGCCCTACTCAAGGAGGCTGCCCCTGTTGGTGGTTTCTGGTGTTTTTACAACTTGCTGTTGTAAAGGTTTAATTCTGCATTGAACGGGGTAGAAGAGCTGGACTTAGCGCTGGAAACAAAAGAGGTTCGTTGACTATCTCACTGGGTGTTAACTGATGCAAAATCTGAAGTGTACATGCTGCTGTTAGAGCCTTTTTCCAGGATTGAACTGCTGTTATCATGTCTGATATTTGTATGTGAAAGTCTGATTTGAAGTTGTTATCAAATGATCAATGTATGAAGTCTTTTCCATTTTGAAATGTAAAGATCTTTTCCTGTTTCTCTCCTTTATACTATCTATTATATGCATGCAATTGAAAAACATGAAAGACGCATGAAAAACAAAACACAAAACATCAACAAACTGTGCAAACAGCAAACAGGGATATTATTATTATTTCAAAAAAAATCATGGGCAGTCATTACAAAAGACTAGTCAAAACCTGCCGTACATTTCTTAGAGGGGCCACACTTGGTAAAGGGGTGCTGATCAGCTAATAAGGGTGGTAAAAGATTGCTGATTGCAATTTGTGACAGCTCAGCACATAAAGGGTCAACAAGGTTAGCATTTGGTAATAATGTTTGAAGATTAAATTGCCTGTTTCCGTACATCTCATTAATATTTCAGTTTCTGTGTGCAAATTTCTGAGCATGTAATTTTGTAGCAGCAAGGCACAAAGTTAGAAATAATTATCTGTTGACGATATAATGCAATGATTTGGTATAAATGAAATGTTATCCATATGTGGGATTGAGAATTCGATGTTATGATAACTAATTTTAATGTTAATTCACAACAAATTGAAAGGCAACAACACAGACCAGCAGAATGCCAACCATTTGATGAAATGCCAATGAGCTTGCATTGTGAAATTTGGCAAGTTTGATCGAATATTTGCATAGACATTATAATTGCATGATTATTTATGACAATTGCAAAAGTTTAGAAAATATTCCATTTGGGATATTACAAATGCTTAGAGTCTATCCATGACATAAATCATGAGAGTTTTCGAGACAACTAAGTACCACCTTAAAGAAAAGAGATGAAAAACCTCTGTTTGTTTAGAGATAAAAAAATGAGTTATGCATGTAGCTCCCAGCCTCTATATTTGACATCTCCCACTAATGTATGCCTATGTGTCATATTGCTCATGAAAAGAGGTGTATACACATGCATGCAAAATAAATGAGTTATACTCCAATATTCCTTGGAAGGAATAAAGAGAGACACCTAACAAAGGAGTTACAGTTGAATATTCCTCGTAAGGAATATAGCCATCTAAGAAAAAAGTTACAATCCAAGAAATCTCAGCTAAAAAACAAAAAAAGGAGTGTAGGATAATCTTAAAAAAATACAAAAATAATAATAATTCTACCCACCTCAGTAAGGACATAAGCTTCTCACATGTATGAAAATTCCATACACAAAAAAACAAAAAGGTTAAGTAGGATTTTTCCATAAAAATAAATAAATCTATCATATTTCTCTAGGACCTAATATCTAGGGTTCTAATGACTTAGGAAAGATTATGTCTAATACAACTGAAGACACAATTACAAGCTGCCCAATTTGAGATCAATGGTTATAAGGCCCAGGTCTGAAATCTTTGGTTAGAAGTGCAAGACTGTTGAGCTCAAGCATTCAATGTTCAAGTGATTATGGATGGTGCGATTGAATGTTTGTTGGCTATGTATGCCAATATTGAAATGTTATGCAATTTATGATATTTCAGCAAGATGTTGGAGTTCAATGTGGAAAAAAGAATATCCTAATGTTCCTTGCACTCGAGAACAAAAATCCTCAAAAAAGATGGCACTTATAGGGCATTGGAATATCAATTAGAAGGTAATACCTAGTTTTGGTTATCCACTAGGGAAGAACTAAGTGAATTCCAGGTTAGGATATTCTTTGGCAAAAAAATTTGCAGAGCTGCTCACTTATTGCACAAGTCTGGAGATAACTAGAGAGCTCCAATGTGGATTTCTTTCCTTGATGTTGGTTTATAGGCAAATAATTTTGCTGGTTCAGAAAAGTATTGAGTGGATGAAAAGCAGTAGATGGAGAGCGATTCAAAGAAGGCCATTATGCATCTTGATTTTGAATGTTTGCAGCTATTGTGGGTGTAGCAGATCTTAAACAATTGAAAGTGGCAAAACTTTATTAAAAATGGCCATTGAAGAAATATTGTAATGCAGTTTTAACTTTATTGCCTAAAGTGAATTATTAGTGAAAAGGCAACTGTGTGAGTTTGGAAGGTCAGAGTCACTTAGTTTTTTATGTAGTACTCCAAACAAAGTGTTAAGTGGGTAATTTGGGAGGAATCTTGCTCCTGTACTTCGCTTTTCATATGACGTTGTGAAAAGGCAACTGTGTGAGTTTGGAAGGTCAGAGTCACTTAGTTTTTTATGTAGTACTCCAAACAAAGTGTTAAGTGGGTAATTTGGGAGGAATCTTGCTCTTGTACTTTGCTTTTCATATGACGTTGTAAAAATAATCAATCATATAGAATTTATTTTCTGAAGTTACACTATTCAAATAATTCTTATCCTTCTTACATAAGTGATTTTTGTCTGTGCATTTTTGCTCATTTGTGTGAATGAGGACTTGGTTGCTTCCAATTTATACACATGCTATGTTACAATTATAATTTGCAAAGTTGGTTTTCATTTCATATAAATTACTGCTCAAGTAAGTTTATTGTTTGGAATGAATTTCACATTTAATTTCTTTGGAATTCCTTGACTCTTCAGATCCAGATTTTTTAATCATTTTTGTACAACGTACAATAATTTCATAAGATTTAGATTTAGGAATTTATCACCAAGAAATTAAAATTTCAGCATTTCAACTTTCAGGTCTCATTGCTTTTCAAAGTTATATCTTCTGCAAATTTTAAATAATCTTTACAATTAAGGATACTAGTGAACTTAACTTGGAGGGCAGGGACTCCTATTGTTGCCAAGGATTAAAATCCACATGAACCAGATTTGCTGAATACTTCCCCTCCCTTGCCCATATACGCCTATCCATGTATCTGATATTGAAATGGATACAACACTCCTGCAATGGCACAAATGCCTTAAGGACATATCCATATACAAGCCCATATTTGGACTGAATCTGATATATTTGGATAGAATAATGGACCATCTGGTGCTGTGTCCAGTTTAGAGTTATGAAAAAACATGCAAAAACTGCAGAAAGATTATAACCTGAAAAAAAATGTTATAAATTAAAAATATAAAAACCAAAATATATATAAATAACTAGTTTTAATGTTATGTTCAATGCCATTAGATGTATAAATAATTGAATATATGTGTAGTTTTATAGTTGCCGTATCAAGTGGTATTTATATTAGAGGTTCTTGAAAATTTGCCATATTTGTATTTGATGCCATATCTTTTTCCATGCAACACTGGTGTCAAGGGTTGGGAGTCATGTTGTATCTGTACCTTGATGTGCAATCATTAGTTATGTCAATTGCACATGGTAATATTACATTACCATGTATCATGTATGATTGTTATCTATCTTGCTATCTGTGGTCTATGGATTTGACACTTTCCTTTAAGGCTGTAATTACAAGATGAGGTATTGTTGTGTGCCAGTTGTGCATATATTTTGTGTACTCATGAAATTATAGTTGTAGAGCTTTTCAAAGTTTAGGAATTAGTTTTTCTTAGAAAGTGAAACTGTTTATAATATATTAACAAGATGTGAATGACTAAGTGTAGAAAATATGAATTCAAACTACTGGATTGGCAAGAATAATTATATACTTTATGCTGGCTTAGGTGATTTACCTTATATAAGGAAGCCTGCTTTTAATCTTCAATCTGGGTTCCAACAGTTGAATATTCCCAGAGCTAATGCTAGAATTGTTTACTGCTTTTCAAGGAGGACATAAGGCTTTTGTTTTCCTCCACAAGAAGTAATTGAAATGCTCCTCCTTTTCAGATTCCCCTCCTTTCCATTTGGCTTCCTTCTAATCTGCCAAAAAAATTCAACTTTGATTGAAGCCCTTGAAACTATTATAGTTGACATTCAAAATGTGGCTAAGAAATTAGATGAAAAAATTCATGACATTCCTTTCTAGAAAAATCCCAAGCTCTTATGATGAATTGCATTCACCAACAAAAATTGAATTATATTATTAAAGTTCTGCTGGAATGCATACAGCATCAAAAAGATTCTCTTTTGCATCTGATTTGTGATTCAAGCATCTCCTGTGTGGAATCAAAGCTATTGCGAAAATTCTTACCATAGAGAGGAATAGGAAAAGGCTTGCGGAAGTTATGCAATGAAATGGCTACATTGCTAAAAGGAAAACTGTTGAAGTAGAGAGGTTAGTGGATGCTACCATTTAGGGTAGGGAACTATCACCATTTTGTCTTCAATCCCATCCTTGCTACTGCTGCACCATCTTGGACTACTCGTGAAGAGATGCACATTGCAATGGAATACTGGAACCTTGAGCAACCTGGAAATGCTCACCAAAAACCCAAAAGAAGGGCAAGCGTATAATTTTCTGATTATGTTATGGACGAAAACACCCAGGGCTACAGTGTCTCATGCAAGAGGAGGGTATTTTTGATTTATACTGATAGTTTACTTTTGCTTATGATGGTTCAGGTAGCCACCCTTTGGTTTTGCTAGCTGTTCATTAACCATTGTTAATATTGTCTTTGCTTTCTTTGTCGTGTTCTAGTATACTTCTTAAGTTGTTGGTTTGGGTATGAGTATGGTTTTAAGGTTTGGGTTTGCTAGTACATTGATTTATTTTCCCAAGTTTGGTACAGCTGTGTTTGGCCATACAATATACATGTAAAATATTATAAATATATAAAAATATCCATAGTTTGCAAAAATATATTGAATTGAAAACACAATTGATAGCGATAAAGATAAGTCATAATTCAATGTCAAATGCCAAATCAATACAAAATACAATCAATAATCTCCATATTGCTCTTCATTGAGAACATCACAGTCATCACTATGTTTGTGTTAACCACAAGCAGCCATAGTGCCACTCCCACTAGCTATATCCTATGAATGAGCTACTTTATCCTCTAAAGAGACTGTGGCAAGCCATGCACCATAAGCATACAAGTCAACACACCTAGTGGCTATACTCCAATTCTTTATCACCTTTTTTTATACTCGACTTGCTGATATGACAGGAGGCAAAAATTGGAATGCACGTAGATCATCTCCTCTACATTTTTTTGCAGCCAACTAGTTGTATTTAACTAAGTGGATAAAGGAGTACGTATTTTAGTTCCACTTAGCCAAAGAAGAACTCACAACTTGTTGAAATTGGAGACAAAGTTAATACAATATTTGCAATTGTAAAACATTAAAGTTGCAAAAGAAAAGTAAAAAAGTTAAAAATTAGAAAATGCATACTTGTGATAGAACTTTGATTGCAAAAGGCTGCAAGTAAACAAAGCCTTAGCCATGGTGGTGCCACCATGTATGAGCATCTTTGCATTGTCTGAGAGTGCTAATATTGATTCTCTAAAGCTATAAAGCTGCCAAACTCATCCATGCTAGTATCCTCTACAGCTTGATTTGGTAAGATTCTTTTGAATGTTGCCTCGTACCTATCAATAACTTCAACATCTCTATATGTTGCCACCTCCTTTGACAAGAAAATATTTTTATGTTGTAATATTTGGGGAACAAAGTAAATACTAGGAGATCAAAGGGCATGGCTATCTTGTTCCATTGATCAACAATGATTCTTTACACTTGTTTGAAAAATGCTTCTATGGGGTCATTCTCCTCAGTTGCTATTATGACCTTTATTTTTTCAATCATGGAGTCTATCCCATCATATATTTCTCCCAAACATGGCCAATCTATATAAACAATCATGATCATACTCATGTTAGGTTAGTGAAACTCTTAAGATAATCCACACGAACTTGCCAATCGTCATCCAAGACCAATGCTTTGACCTTTTGGGCCCTCTCTAAATTTGATTGTATCCATATACTGCAAGTCTACAACGGTTATTTATGAGCATGGTGCTCAATGCCTCACACCTTAACAAGTCATCTCAAGATAATTGTGTGTGATATGAATTGAGTCTCAACAACCAAATATAGTGTAAAATAAATAAAAATTAATAAAGTAGATGATATAATATAATTAAAATTTTATAGCGAACTTAAAGTAAATAAAAAAATAAAATATTGAAATTTCTTAAACTTAGCGAACACCATCTTCCCAAGAAGACAATAGCCACTCTCTACATAATAAGTTTAAGAAATTTCAATAGCCACTCTCTACATCCTTTTATTGCAACACTATAGTTTGATAATATGTAGATCAATCTATTCCATGTTTGATGTTACCTTTTCATTTTTTCCGTTGATATTTTCAACATCTAGATATGTTGTTCTGGGAGTGACAATGTCAGAGTCCAGTATGATATGCATTTTTTTCTTCGTTCCTTTCCAGTTGTTTGAGCATGCAGGTAGCTCGCTAGAGTTCATTAATATGTAGATGAATCCATTCCACACTTTCGATATTACATTTTTATTTTTTTTTGTCTGATCTGTCCTTTATTGCTTTTTGGTTGTCTTCAGTTCTTCTAATGGCTTTAAATTTATTACCACTTCATCGTAGATCATTGTTAGTGATGTCCCTATCTCAAGATCTCTCCTTGGATCTTGCTTCTGTGTATTTGGTGTGTCGATTCAATCAAATTTCTAGTTCAGAACTGAACTAGTTTGCGATTTTTAAGGTCCTTATAGGTGCTGTAAAATTTATAAAGTTCCCTCATGGAGAGCCATTGAAAAGGGCAACTTTCCCAATCAACAAAAAAGGATAAGCTGATACTAGAAACATGAGGGAGTAGTAGCATCTTCTTTATCACTCATTTATCATACATTTTCTATTAATCTGTATTTCTTCATATTTAATTATTATATAAGTACAGTTATCCACACCAACTTATCTCAGAAATGTGGATTTTCATTATGCCAAGCTCACATTGGTCAAACTCAACAGGACTCAAAACTTAAAATATTCTAAACCCTATCAACATTTATTTTCAATTTTGTGATGGGAGTGGGAGGAATGAGCAAGAGCCAACTGCATATATGTGAATGTACTCATCAAAGCGAGGCTTGCGAGTTGCATGGTTAATACAGATGCTCATGGAATCATGATGAGGAAAATATATTGATGCTTCATGCATGTGATTAGCATGTAAGATGCAGTAAAAACCTCTAGGTATTACATACAAACATATATGTGTTGCAAGGATATTATGCACTTTAGACCTAGCCATTTTAACCTCTTAGTTTTGGTGTTACCCAAAATTGCCACCATTGCAGCAATGGCTTTATTGTTTGATTTTCTTACATATCCTTTGTGATTAATGCTCAGTAAACAGATAGATATTATTGCATATTAACCTTTAATTTCACGACTTTTGTGCTCTTTTTTGAAAGATATTTTCGATATCTTTATATTTGGAGAATGAATCATGTGTAAAATTATATTATTTGTATATTCAAATTTTTTCAGGTTTCTACTGGTGGTGAGGATGCTTACTTTATTGTGTCCAATCATTGGTTTGGGGTTGCTGATGGTGTCGGCCAATGGGCACTTGAAGGTAATCTTCTACCTTGAAAAACCTGTTGCAGAAGGCCATGATGAATGTTGTTTGAATATAAGCTGTCAGCACTAAACTGACGTATAGATATCTGGTTTGATAGCTTTAGAAAATTGCAAGTTATTGCTTGTTTATGTCACTCTGCATTGTGAAAGTGAATGCTGTAATGGTGCTCCTTTATTCACATGCTATGAAAGAATTATCTTTTGCCTTGGTGAAGTATGCTGGTGAATATACATGGTCTAAATTGGGAAAGAATTACAGAACATGGTTGGATAAGTCAAAATGCGAGAGATGGGAATGTTTCTAAAATTACTTTTCTTAGCTTCTGTTCAGGCCCAGAGTATGAGATCCATGCTTGCAATTTAATAAGTTTTAAAGACTTAATTCTTCTGCAGTCCATAATTGTTGCAAGAAAGAAATCTGAAAGAGAGAAGCATACAAAGTTTTGAAAATTGGATTAATTTAAACTTATGTTCTCTTTTTTACTCTAAACTTTGGAATCCTCCTCACGAATACCAATATCTGGACCTTCTACTGTAATGCATAAACCATGACAGATATGAAAAGTGAAAACAGTTACTTTTAAGGGATTAGCATCTTGTATTAAGAGAAATAAGGTTTTGATCTTGTAGTAGTCTTACAAAAAACACCAATTTTAATTTTTTTAATAGATTTGACCTTATGCAAAGGTATTAGCGCCAGCTACCATGTATCCATATTATTTGTAGTATTGTACCTTATGATTTTGTGAGACTATTATTATCTGGTTCAGATGTAGGATTTGACTTGTTTCTTTGATTTTGCCTTTCCAGCTGGCATCGTATCTGTAAATTGATTTTATTTGGGTATTTGATCAACTAAGTTTCGTTGCTTTTTGGTTTTTATGCCCTTTTGAAAACTAGTTTTATGCACTGTTCTATTGCCTTGGATATTTCCAGTATTTTTAAGATTCTTTACCTAATAGTTCTGTCATTTATGATGATAGAATTATTGAAACTTAAAATTGGTGATGACAGGAATCAATGCAGGACTGTATGCTCAAGAGCTCATGGAGAATTGTAGGAAGCTTGTATCTGAAGAAAATTCAAGCACCAATCCAAGACACATCCTTGTGAAAAGTGCTATGGAATCCAAGTCTCCAGGCTCATCAACGGTGTTGGTAGCCGTTCTCATTGGTCAGGTAAATGTTTGTTTTGGGCAATCCTGATTTCCTTCTACCTCAATATTTCCCATCCCTGAAAGCTGTTTTGTTTGTTTCAGGAAACAAAAAGAAAAAGGTAGAATGAGCAAATGTGTAGGCTAAAGAAGGTTAATATTATATTATTATATGTAATTAATCATGAAGAGACAGAATGAAAATTCATATCTAAAATATGATAAATCTATAAGAAGAGATTTGTTGTACATGGATATTGTGTATCCTAGAGAGGTAAGAAGGCACCGAGTGGTGTGGGCCAGGTTGGGTGTTTGATTAACCATGATATCAAGACATGGCCATTACAAGATACTATTTTATTTTCCTAATTTATGGGATTGCTAATACCACATCAAATAGATTGGTTTTGATGTCTTCTCATTATTTACATGTATGATGTTCTGCTGCGATTACTACATAAATGTATATCATATTCTATTTATGCTATATTCTTGATCAAGATATCCTGGTCAAGGCTAAAACAGCTTCATCTCTGGTATCAAAGTTATCTTAATTACAAGAGTATAGTGTAAAATAGAATATGTTGAGGTAAAAGATGGATGAGAACTTGTGGAGGAAACATTATGTCTGATAGATAAATGTTCAGATATTTGACATATTATAAATTTTAGCTGGGGGAGATTGAAAGAATGAAACTCATCTTTTTTAGAAATATTGTGGAATGATTACAAATATGGCTCATTATGAGCAACTGAGTACAAACGAGATGGAGATTTAGCTACTATAGAGCAATTATTTTATATGAACACTAGAAGCCAACTATGGAAGTCCAAGAGTCACCCCTTAGATCCCCATAGAAGATGCCACTTTGGGGATTTGAACTTGGGTTTCCACAATGAGAACCCAATGATTTAACCAATTGAGCTCAACCCCTTTGACAAACTTGCCTTTTTTTAATATTGCTAATCGTTTACAAATATTCTGCTCACGAGCATCAACACGAGACCAATACAAACTCTTTCGAGCACAACCATGAGACTAATATCAGCTCCTTCCAAGCAACCACACTAGAAACCACCTGTGGAAGACAGAGAGTCATAATTTAGAAATCTACTTATTTAGAAACCACCTCCACACTAGAAGCCAACTATGGAAGATCAATAGTCACAACATAGAATTCCATATCAAATGTCCCTTTGGTATTTGAACTTGGGTCTCCACAATGAGAACTCAATGGTTTAAAGTTTAACCAATTAAGCTTAACCCCTTGGACTAAACTTACCTTTTTGAGCACTCTTGTGTATGTAAGATTGTTTTCCTTTACCAGGCAAGTGAAGAGTCATTCCCAGTCATTGTGAGGATCATAGAAGCAAATATCTTCAAAATATTGCCGTATATTGGATCTCAGCAGGGTTCCTGATATTTTCATGAAAATGTTGCACATTTTTGAATTTGTTATTGACTGAAAAAATCGCTGATATATTATGATAACTTCAGTGATATATCATGTTATTTTGGTGATATTATTGCACTATATTTGTTTTTAGCTATAAAACCTGCTGACCTGCACTTTTTCATCACACTTCTTGTTTCTTTGCCAAAGATCTCTGTTTTTTAGGGTTTTATGGGCATGTTTTAGGCTAGAAGAATATTTTTTGTCCATTCTTGCTACTCCTTGGAGAGGATTTCTCACCAGATTAGATATACTTGGCTATAATCTGACTGAAGCTCCGCTAATTCCTGTCGAACTCTCCCTCATACTCTCTGACATACTCAACATTGTTAGTTTTAGGATCAGAAAAGTAATAAGCAGAAAATGCAACACATAGACAATGAACATGATATTTTACCTTGGGAAAACCCTCCTACTCGAGGGAGAAAAAAACCCAGCAAAATGATCTCTTATATAATAGAAGAATAAGAGCAGAAATCTGCTTACAACTCAGGCCCTACTCAAGGCCGAACTTAATGCAAAGTATAGAGACAATTCTCCTTGATGCAAAATACAAATAAAGATACTTCTTCTTGAAATCAGATCTGCTGTTAAAATGGCGAACTTCTGCTGAGAATGGCAAACTTCTGCTGAATTAATTGATGTACAAATGACATGTCTTCACCTTCTTTACATACAAGGAAAGAAAACCTCTTCTCTAGGCCGGTCCCTAGAGATTACAAATAATTATTTAACATATGAAGGCCGACCAGCCTTTAATTAAGGGAAAATAGCTCCCTAAGCTATAAAACACCAACACTCCCTCTTAGCTAGGGAGGTATTTTCCAAATATCCTCATCATGGAGTCTCTTGACATGACACCCACAATGGCTACACCCATTTGTGGAAAACCACATCTCAGTCTCAGAGATGTACAAGAGTTCATCATGGAGTCTCTCAACGTGATGTCATGGAGTCTCTCAACATGACGTCTACCATGGCTACTCCCATGTGTGGAAGGAAACATATGAAGGCCAACCAGCCTTTAATTAAGGGAAAATAGCTCCCTAAGCTATAAAACACCAACACTCCCTCTTAGCTAGGGAGGTATTTTCCAGATATCCTCGTCATGAAGTCTTTCGGCATGACGCCCACAATGGCTACACCCATTTGTGGAAAACCACATCTCAGTCTTAGAGATGTACAAGAGTTCATCACGGAGTCTCTCAACGTGATGTCGTCATGGAGTCTCTCAATATGACGTCCACCATGGCTACTCCCATGTGTGGAAGGAAACATATGTACAAGTGTTCATCACGGAGTCTCTCAATGTGATATCGTCATGGAGTCTCTCAACATGATGTCCACCATGGCTACTCCCATGTGTGGAAAGAAACACAAGTACAAGGGTTCATCACGGAGTCTCTCAACGTGATGTCGTCATGGAGTCTCTCAACATGACGTCTCATCTCAGTCTCAAAGATGAACAACGACTTGCACCTCATATTTCTATGTCTCAGAGAAATATACACTACAAGGGCTTTCACCTCATATTTCTCTGTCTCAAAGAAATATACACTACAAGGGCTTTCACCTCATATTTATCTGTTTCAAAGAAATATACATTACAACAAATCTTCATGATGATGTGACTCCCTATGAAGCTCCAAGTACTTGCATCAACCTTTTGACCTCCTCATCCAAGATTGCCTACAATGCTGCCTTAGAGGAATGGTTTCCAACGCACACCTCTGGCACTATTGACTTGCAAGAGTTCAGGACTGTCCTTCTCGACCTCATCCCGGATCACCCTATTCTGAATAGGTTTGCGGAGCTACCAATGTCAAATCCAGATTGACTGTCTTGTGCAATTCTGTTCTCTGCAGCTGAAGAGGTCTTCCAAGGACTTAGGCACCTGTCCTTGCAACATTTCAACTCACTTAGCTGACACCTTCACTTCTCTCAGTAAGTCACAAAACTCCCTCTTGATCCCTGCCTCAGAAATTGCAAAGAAATCCTCTGGAAGTGAACTCCCCTCCATTGACTGATCTCAGAACCTTAATCCTTTTCCTGAACATGCTTGCAACTCATGTCTTGAATTCTCAGAATTTAACTCCCTTTGAATGACATTTCCTCCTCTTCGAAGAAACTGATCGCAATGACAATTTGTATGGGTTTTTCCTCTTCGAGAGATGTCTCCAGTGAAGTTATGTGCCACCAACTCAGTCCCATGGCTGCGAGTTGTGTCTTCATTGATATCATGTTAGTTCATTTCTTTAGCCTGCGTGACTTCCTCACAGGATGCCTCAAGCTCTTCCTTCCTTTGAATTACTTATGCAATCTCTCACCATCCTTTTGCTCCATCCTGCATTTTAGAGAGATTAACAATAGTTCATAAAATCAAACTACCCCTGATATAAATGAAGCATGTAGACATATGGCAAATGTCGTTAGATAGAACAATGAGAAGGAATAATAGAGCTTATCTCCTTAAGTGCTGCACTTAAGCCCCTTTTCAGGTTTGCTCTTATTTTTCCTTTAGATCAAAGGCACCTAAAATCTGCTTCATATTTGATGTATTCAATACTTGCCAACAGTGATCTCAGACTGGCAATACAATTAATCTGACTTCATTCAAATATGCAACTCAGTAGTTCAAGACTATTAGTGCATTATTTTCACCTATGCAATCTATTATTGCTTATCCATCGAAGGATCAAACTGGATTATGGCAATTGTTGTATGAGTCTGAGACTCGAACTTTCTTCCAAAATTGTCTTGTCCAGGTAGTGCCACCACTCCTTACTTGCTGTGTGAAGAATTCCAACAATAGTGCGATTCTCTTTAGAATGCAATTCCGACTTACCGATGAAACGACTTGAGCTTGAGACAACCTATCTTTCCTAGCTATGACAATTCCACGATTTTTTCTTGTCCACTGAAGGAGGAGCCTGACAACATTTCAGATGAACACACGTCCCTTCCTTTGCCTCATTCAATCACTTCTTCAAGTCGCTTTGTCTTTATTTGATTATTTTGTCTTTTCCACATCAATCACTTTTTGCCTTTTTCCCTTTGACTGAAAGGTGACACAATACTCAAGCAGCTCTCGACTTTCATATAAAATTTGTCTTCTCTGTATTTCGTCTTTTCTGGATGACAACTTTCCAACTTTTCAGCATCGATTGGACATTCTGGAGCAGATGGTAATGAAGATTTGAGAGTGCCACCTTTAAACACTAAACGATGGCAATCCTGTGATCTTCTCAGACTTAAGTCCCTTGTGCAAGCATTGATAAAAGAAATTTCAAATAGAATCGCTTCACTCTTCTTATGAATTCGATTCCCTCTCAAAGAAATATCATTTTGTATATCAAAGCACTTCCTGAATAAAGCTGCTGTGCTCCACAAGTTTCTGGAAATGATGATGATGCTGGTTACTCCAAATCCAATCGGCTTCTTCCCAAGCTTAACTATCTATGCTTCCAAGGCTGCGTTAGAATTGACTTCTTCACCTGCTTAAGATTTTGCTTTCTACAAGGCTTAAATAAAGCTGCGATATTATTTATGTTTGTCTAACTCTGCCTTTGACATAGCTAACGACCTGTCTTTTGTGAAGTGAACAGAAATTGAATATTTTGCTTTAACTTTAACTGCGCCCAGATTATTAAAGGAAATCTCGGGCTTCCTTTTGATGTAGACAATCTCCTCTAGGAATGACGCCAAAGAAGATCCGAAGATGCCAATAGACAGAGAGTGTGCTAGATATAAATTCAACTTGCTTAAACAATTCTGATCAAATCTTTTCTTAAACCTGCTTTGATACCATGTTAGTTTTAGGATCCAAAAAGTAATAAGCAGAAAATGCAACACATAGACAATGAACATGATATTTTACCCTGGGAAAACCCTCCTACTCAAGGGAGAAAAAAACCCAGCAAAATGATCTCTTATATAATAGAAGAATAAGAGCAGAAATCTGCTTACAACTCAGGCCCTACTTAAGGCCGAACTTAATACAAAGTATAGAGACAATTCTCCTTGATGCAAAATACAAATAAAGATACTTCTTCTTGAAATCAGATCTGCTGCTAAAATGGCGAACTTCTGCTTAGAATGGCAAACTTCTGCTGAATTAATTTATGTACAAATGACATGTCTTCACCTTCTTTATATACAAGGAAAGACAACTTCTTCTCTAGGTCGGCCCCTAGAGATTACAAATAATTATTTTAACATATGAAGGCCGACCAGCCTTTTATTAAGGGAAAATAGCTCCCTAAGCTATAAAACACCAACAAACATCTCTCATGATTGGCCTTATTTCTGCCAAATCTTTTGAGTAAGCTGAATTGATACCTAAGGAGGATGTATAACTCCGCTTGTATAAGTATTCTACTTCTTCCACGCCCTCAATGTCAACTTTATCCTGAAGTAAGCTTATGCTAATTATATCTGGTAGGCTGTTAGGAAAGGCTGAGTTTATCCACCTGTGTAATTTAACACCTTCTGCAAACATGTCATCTGTTGGTATCTTTCTTGTTAGCATATCTAACAACAAAATGCAGTAACTTAGATATCTCCCTCTGTAATTACTCGTCATTCATGACTGTCAACTTTGCATTCATGAGAGTCAATAGTGCGATCATTAGTGATTTTAGAAATCCTAAATAAAATACTTAACTAAGGATGGGAAATCTGGAGGCATACTTGGGGCAATGTAACCCACTGACCCTTTGATGGAAAGTGTTGAAGTAAGAGAGCCCTTAGATTGTGTACCTGAAGTTAACATGGTAATTCCAAAATCTGTTACATGGTCTGTTAGGTATTTGTCCAAAAGGACATTCTTAAGTTTTAAATCACAGTGGACTGCTTGGATGGAAGAGTTGTAATTCAGATATTCCAAGGAATTTACAATGTTTATGGCAACGTCCAGTTGTCTTTTCAATCCCTATTCACAATCATCTCTTTTGGGATACAAATGCTTCTAGAAGCTTCTATTTGACATAATTCAAAAACTAAAGCTTTGACCTCAGGAATTGAACATAAACTTATGATCCTCATGAGATTGCAGTGTCTTAATTCCTTTCATTCAGTGTTGAAACTCTTATGAGCTTCTTCATTGTTCAAATTAAGAATCTTCACAGTGACTACTCTACTATCTTTCAGGTCTCCTCTGTAGACTGATCCAAAGCTGCCCACTCCAACCAACTTGCTCTTAGTAAATCCATCAGTTGCACTAAAAGGATCTCCATAAGAAGTTTTCAGGTGCTTCAACTTCTCCAAAATATCACTTGGGAGATCATTTGTTGGTGAAGTGCATCCCCACAGTAAACCCAAGGGCCAAAGCTAAGCAACATACCAGAAACTGCCACAATCACTGATTTGTGTGCACTGTAATCAGTGATCTCAAAAATAATGTTAAAAATCCACATTTCAAATTTCATTGTGTACACTCTCCTTTACTTTCACTCTTTTGCTCTCAATGCACTTAGGATGGCTTTAAATATAAAAAGCATCAGTTATCTTTTTTTTTATGTTTTCTGGGTTGCTAATATTTTCCTAATATTATCCCTTATCTTTTGATTTGCTAAGATATTCCTGAGAAAACTATATGCTTTTATGGTTAGTATAATAAATGATTGTTTTCCTCTTTAATTTGTCATGGGTGACCTTGCCACACACATCTACTAAACAAGGAAACAAATGCATGATGAGTTCTTTCTTACCAGAAGCTTAGAATCATAACAGGCCTCAGTCTTTAGGAATGTGCTGTAATGTCCCCGAAATAACTTGAGTTATTTTGGAGGGAAAGTTCATAATGGTGTTTTTAAACACTAATCTGAATTTAAAATAATATTAAATAAAGAATAATTAAATATTTAATAATAAATTTAATTTATTAAAAATAACATTTAAATTTTATCTGGCCGACTCACTTTTGGATTTTGGCACCCAAGATCATTTTGAATTGTTTCTCCTGTTGACCAACTATTTCATGTTGGCAACTCAGATTAGTATTTATATGGAGCTCCTTACCTTCTCTGGGCATCACAGATTTTGGACTTCATGTCTTGCTGAGAGTGCAGAGGACGTAGTTGCTTTGGCACAACACTCAAGTACAGGGCGTAGCTACAGGCCTAAGGGAATTCATGTTAAGCTTTTCTTTCCCTTCGTTCCGTTCATTCCTGCTTTGTTTTTGATCGTAGGAGTATTTACCAAGTGTTCCTATGCGGCACCCACAAGATTGGTTTGAGCTTCCACCATTCATCGCAGGCCAAGTGACACTTCACGGGAGTACAACCACGGGAGTCATCGATTTGGGAATCACGCATTACCATTCGGATGTTTTCCATCAGCAGTGACAGAGAATCATAAACCCGAAAGCTCTTTCAAAAGATTAATAGAGGCCACACGATCATATCTGGAAAGCCATTGACATTATTCAACAGAGTGGCGTTTAAGACAATCTCCAACGGATCACATTGGCTCTTGGATAGGATTACCAGCGAAGGAAGTCATTTTATATGAGCGGCACTAGTGAAGTGTAAATCAACAGAACATTTCCTTCTAGCTACAATTTTGGAAGACCCGACTATCGTCAACGCATCCTAGGACATATTCATAAAGATCTTGGTGCGGTAATTGGAAGATTGATCCACCGAATTGAAGTCCACTAGGTCGTGAATTCTCAGGGACTCAACAACCTCTCTACAAATCTCGGGTGATCGAGCCTTTGGATCAAAGGAATCAAATCTACAAATTGCGTATATCCCCTATTCTAGATTCGGGTTCACAGTTCAGTATATGTTGCAATCACTGTAGTTGTATTCAACATTTGTAATCACTAATATAATCTTCAGTTTGGTTACGGTTTCCTACGATTGCCAATCTTGGCACTTTCAGTAATATCATTATTGCCTAATTTCCTATAAAGCTAAAAGCTCCAATCTTTCTTTTTTGTGTATCGGGTTGTTCACTTTAAATTGTAATCACACAACAGTCTTTAGTTTCAAATTTTATGGGGAAGTTTAGGATTAGCATCTCACAGTGGTATTAGAGCAATGATTTTGCTAGCCTGTGGATGATTATTTATTTATGCAGTTGAGTCAGAGGGATTTGAGGGCTATAGAGAGAGAAAGAAAGAGATTGGAAGCATCGAATCAGGACAACAACAGGGGAATTCCAAAGGCTAGCTGTGATGGTACTGGATGTTTCAGATAAGAGACTCATGTTCTTTTTCATTGAAGGTCTATCAGATTCTTTTCGAGGTTTGGTAAGGGCTTTGGAGCCAAAACTTTGGAAGAAGCTATTCGAAGGGCTTTGAACCTTGAGGACTCCACGAAGAACAAGCTTATGATCAAGAATGTGTCAACGAGACAACCAAAGAAGCCACTGCACGAGATTACTCCTCAACCGATGAAACTACCATCGCAATCTCCCAAGATGTCCAGAAACGAGTTTCGAAGAAGGGGATTGTGCTATTATTGTAAGGGACCTTTCGTAGATGGTCATAGGTGTAGGGGAAAGGGACAAATCCACTATATCGAGGTTACCTCTGACGATGAAGCAGAAGAAGGGGGAAATAAATTCTTCTTTGATGAGTAGGTGCATGTAGAAGCATGGGGCGGAGGACACTTGAGAGGCACTTTCGCAACACTTTCCAGAGCACCTCGGTATCATTCTCTTCGCATTAGAGGAGACTTATACAGACAGAGGGTAACAATACTAATTGATAGCAAAGCCATCCACAATTTCATCGATGAGAAGTTAGTAGCTAAGTTAACCTTAAGGGCAAAAGATTTCAAAGGATTTGATGTGACAGTTGCAGATGGGTACACTATCCCATGCAATCATCGGATTCGACAGATGGAGTTGACCATAGGACACAAGATGTGAGATGACTTCTACATAGTCGGCATTGGTGAGACAAAGGTGGTCTTGGGAGTACAATGGTTGCACTCGCTTGGGGAGTACACAACAAATTATTAGACTCTAGAGTTGAAGTTCAAAGCAGATGGGAGGGAAGTCATTCTTCGAGGATTGCCCAAGATGGGCCCTAAGAACATTTTGACCCAAGCTATAGAGGAGCCAAAGGTAGGGACGAAGACATGCAAGGATTCAGATCCAATGTTGCTTGAGGGAAAGCAACACTCCAGTGGGGAGGACTATAATGTCCCCGAAATAACTTGAATTATTTTGGAGGGAAAGTTCATAACGGTGTTTTTAAACACCAATCTGAATTTAAAATAATATTAAATAAATAATAATAAATAATAATTAATTATTTAATAATAAATTTAAATTATTAAAAATAACATTTAAATTTTATCTGGCCGACTCACTTTTGGATTTCGGCACCCAAGATCATTTTGAATTGTTTCTCCTGTTGGCCGACTATTTCATTTTGGCAACTCAGATTAGTATTTATATGGAGCTCCTTACCTTCTTTGGGCATCATGGATTTTGGACTTCATGTCTTGCTGAGAGTGCAGAGGACGTAGTTGCTCTAGCGCAACACTTAGGTACTGGGCGTAGCTATAGGCCTGAGGGAATTTGTGTTAAGCTTCTCTTTCCCTTCGTTCCATTCATTCCCGCTTTGTTTCTGATCACAGGAGTATTTACCAAGTGTTCCTGTGTGCCACCCACAAGATTGGTTTGAGCTTCCACCATTCATCGCGGGCCAAGCGACACTTCACGAGAGTACAGCCACGGGAGTCATTGATTTGGGAATTTCACACATTACCATTCAGATGTCTTCCATTAGCAGTAGTAGAGAATCATAAACCCAAAAGCTCATTCAGAAGACTAATAGAGGCCACACGATCGTATCTGGAAAGCCATCGACATTATTCAACAGAGCGGCGTTTAAGACAATCTCCAACGGATCACATTGGCTCTTGGACAGGATTACCAACGAAGGAAGTCATTTTATATGAACGGCACTAGTGAAGCGTAAATCAACAAAACATTTCCTTCTAGTTGTGATTTTGGAAGAGCCGACTACTGTCAACGCATCCTAGGACATATTCATAAAGATTTGGGTATGGTAACTAGAAGATTGATCCACGAAACTGAAGTCCACTGGGTCGTGAATTCTCAGGGACTCGACAACCTCTCTGCAAATCTCAGGTGATTGAGCCTTTGGATCGAAGGAATCGAATCTATAGACCACTTATATCCCCTATTCCAGATTCGGGTTCATAGTTCAGTATATGTTGCGATCATTGTAAGGCTGTGAATAAGTTGTATTCAACATTTGAAATCACTAATATTATCTCCAGTTTGGTTATGGTTTCCTGTGATTGCCAATCTTGGCACTTTCAGTAATATCATTATTGCCTAATTTCCTGTAAAGCTAAAAGCTCCAATCTATCATTTCTGTGTATTTGGTTGTTCACTTTAAATCGTAATCACACAATAGTCTTTAGTTTCAAATTTTTTGGTGAAGTTTAGGATCAGCATCTCACATGTGCATGCCTTCAAGCTGATGAAAAAAGTTGACCTTAAGGTGGCTAATATGTAGCTAAGATAACTTGATGTCACTAGATAGGAGGGTTGATTCATACCTTATGTTTAAAAATTAAGGTCTTGTCTCTCAAGTCTGGAAGGTTGCATTCTCTATCTTTCTGTCATGTCCAATCAAGATTTGTTCAACAACATAGAAATATGTCTGGTTTGTTGTACCCAAAACCAAAATTTTTGCTTCACTAAGGCATTTTTGCTTAATTGAGTTTTAATCCTGTTAAAGTGATGACAGAAGGTCGTTTTTGGGGTTCTTAAATATGGAGTTGGTGTCAGTATCATGTCAGTCTGTCACTGAAAAGATTTAAGAAAAGTGAAAATCTGAACGGAAAACACCAAAATTTTCTATCTCTGGAGAAGGGAGCACATTCTCAAATGGGCGCCCTATCTTTTAGGGGCTCAGATCCTGTTTCTAGGGTTTGTCACCTCCAGCAGACATTCGTCCGGCATCATGTCAGCTTCGCAGTGAGCTATCAAGCCTGTCAAACGGACCTGTTTCGAGCAAGTTGTGGTGAATACAGCGCAAAACAAGGCAAAAGTGAAAATTGACTAACACTGGTAAAAAGCGCAGCTTTTGGGAATGGCGCCCATCTTTTTGAGGTGCCAAATGAAGGTTTTTGGCTAAATGCCACCCAAGATGTTTGTCTCACTTTTGTTTGAGTTTCGTGACGCATCCGTCAGTGGGTGAATCTGAGTTGCTGAAGTGCCTGAACCTGAGGTTAAACGTAGGGTCAAATCTTAGTCAAAATATCAGAGGAAAAAGCAAAAGAGCACATTTTGGGAAAGGCGCCTAAGCTTTTCAAGCCTTTAATGCTTTCTTTCTGATGATACCAGATATTCAATGTGTCCGTATTACGCTCAGCATTCCGTTGCCTGTCTCCGTCAGTTCGTGAGATGCCTCAGCAGCTTGCAGTCGAGGTTTTTGTGATATTCTAGCCAGTTCTTGAAATGGCTAAGTCTGGGATGAAAAGAGCAGCTTTTCAAAAAGGCGCCCTAGTTTTTCACTCCTCAAATGTTGTTTTCTTGGGAAATGTGCCTTTGCAGCTGTTGTGCAGAATGAAGTCAGCTCCGCAGCGAACCTGAGATCTAGTCCTGAAAGTTGATAAAACAGAAGTTATGAAGGATTTATTTTTCCCTTCGTACAAAGTACAAAAGTCAAAATTTGACTAAGTCAGAGAAAAAGAGCAGCTTTTGAAAAAGGCGCTTGGATTTTTAAGCCTTCAGATGTCAATTTTATGACGTGCAGTCTCAAGATATCTTTTGATCTGTTTTTACTAAGCTTTGCAATGCACCTGTCAGCCAGCTAATCGGAGAAGTCAGTCAACCAGTGTCAGAGGATGAACAGAGGTCCCGGCAGAGGTTTTTAGCTTAAATTTTCATGAAATTTGGCTAAGTCTGGAATTCGCTTGAGAGTTCAAAGTTGAATTTTCGAAAGTGAGTTGAATGGACGCCTTAACTGGAGTTCTGACATGCAGTTAGACTAAACGTTTTCTGGGTTGTCATCTTCAGTTCATATGTTGGCATGTGGAGTGATCTTTCATTTTGCATGTCGAGTTAACTAGTTTGCATGTTCAGTTAACTATCTTGCATGTTGAGTTAACTTGATTGCATGTCCACTTAACTGAAGATTATCAGTGAATGTCAACTGGAGTTCACATGCATGGCGAATTTTGTTGCAATTATGAAGTTTTAGTGAAGATGGCGCTTCATTGAGTGTCAACTGAAGTTCAAGAAGGGATGTCATATTTTGATGAAGCATTAATGTTTGAAGTAAGGCGCATTTGAGTGTTAACTTCAGTTATGAAAAGGGTCGCCATATTTAGTGTTTATTATGATGAAGCATATTTTGGTGAAGCTACGCACTTTTCAAGGAATGGCAACTTTAGTTCCAAAAGGGTTGTTATATTTAGATTTTATTGATTAAAGCATGTGAAGTTGGCGCATTCTTGAAGGCCAACTGAAGATTGAAAAGGGTCCCTATTTTTAGAATATTTATTGCATGAAGATGGCGAATTTCTTATCTCAATCAACATTGTTAACTTTAGTTATCTGAAGGTACGCCTTAGGTCAAATTTGTGAATCATAAAGCAAGTTTGAAGATGGCGAATTCATTATAGGTTGCTAACTGAAGTCAAAGTCATATGAAGTTGTTAACTGAAGACTTGTAAGGCAAACCCTAATGCATGGTGCTTTAATTAGCTTATCTCAGTTCCAGTTAACTAAAATGGGGTCCAATTAGAAGCCAAGCGCACTTTTAAAGCATTCCTTGCTTAGTGCGAATTTTCAATAATGAAATTCTATATATTTCAGCCATGGCGTCCATTATTTCATCATCTTTTGCTCTGAAGCTCATATTCTTCTTGAGCGACCAGCAAGCTAAAGGTGATTCAGGTGTCCGAATTCAGTGTTCTTTGAAGCAACGAGTTCAGATTGTTCAGAGGAAGAAGATTCTAGACTTTATTTTCAATTTGCATGCAGGTTTTATCAAATTCCAGAGAAGAGGTTGGCAGATTTTTCAGAAGCAGACAAGCAAAATTTTCTATCTTCTGTCTTATTTCTTCTATTTCTCACCTTAGGTACTTTCTTCGCATGTCAAAGAAGTTCAACACATATTCAGAATCTGATTATCAGGGTTCGCATATTTCAGTGTTTGCAACAAGACCCACGTCTTAGATTTTTTCGAGAAAATCGCCCCTTGCCTTCGTTCTGAAGCTCTGTGCCTTTTTCCGAGAATCTCTTTGCATGTGGGCTTGAATCACATTTTTTCGAAAATCTAGCTATCTGGGTTTGTTCAGAATTCAGTTGTGCACAAAACCCATGTTCCAGAAAAACTTTGAAAATTTCTTCCGTCAGAGGCTATTTTTAGCTTTGTCCAGAAGTTTTCAGAAAGTTCTCCAGATATATTCGACTTTACAGTCAAAAGTCATCATTTTCAAAATGCAGTTCAATCTCATTGATTACAAGGTGAAATCAGCTCTTACACATAATTTCATCAAAACGTCAGATACCGACCTGAATCATGTTTATCCAGTGGTCAATCTGAGCAGTTTGGAAGGTGTTAGCAGCAATTCGTTGAGGAATCTTGAGCGTTCCGGGTTGCTGGCAGCGGCATCTATTCCTGTTACTACTTTTGATCTTGAGTTCGTACTTGCTTGCATTAAGCATTATGACTCGTCTTCACGACAAATCAGATCAGCAGATGGCAAGGTTGTTTGCAGTCTCAATCCGAAGGACATAGAAAAATGTTTTGCTATTCCTCCTCGTTCAGATAACTTCACTGTGGTTCTTGAGGCTTGTGAGAAGATATGGAATGCTGATCAGCAACGTTCGCAGAGGAAAGTTGCTCAGAAATGGTTGACAGTTCAGAAGACTAATTTGCCTAAGAAGGTTGGTCGCGGTGAATTCAAAGAGGAAGTTGCTGTTTTGATAACTTTACTTAACCGAGTTACTGGTCAATCAGATGCTAGCACTTTTCGTCCATGGATGTTTTACCTGATTACCAGAGTTCTTGATGGTACAGAGCGTTTTGATTGGGCTATGCTGATTAGTGATTGCTTACATCAGCAAATTGCTAACTTTCTCAAGTATCATGAGTTTCATATGATATCCTACTTGGTTTACTTGGTTGCTTTTCAAGGTAGCTACAGGTTTCTTAAAACCAATGGCACTCTCGGTGTTCAGCGTGTTCATGAGTATTATCCTCAGTTGGAGTTTTCTCAATCCGAGCAGGACTTCCAAGCAGTGAATGATCACTTTTCCATGAGAACAGTAAGAGATCTTGATGATGAAATGCACATTCGCATTTCTGTTGAGGCCAAATCAGCGATGGAGACTTGGGCGGATTGGTTTATCCAGTTCCCTACTTTCACATATATCCGCGTTTATGGATATGTTGGAGAACCCCTGATGTTACCGAGATACCCTTCAGATAAGCTCATTTTTATGGTCTTCCTCAGCATACGCCTGCAGAACAACAAAAACTGGATCAGTTGGTCAGTCATGGCAGACTTTTGGACAACTGGATTGATAGTTTAGTTGCTGCTGGTTGGCGTCTTCTTGCAGATTTGTATCAGTTGAGAAGTGATGCGCATAAGGTTCGTGAGGGTGTTCAGTCACTTGAGATTGCGGTTGCAGAGAATTTGGCAAAAGATCGTGTTCTGGTATCTCAGTTGTCAGTTGCATACGATGCCTTGGAGATTGATGAGGATCAGGAGAAAGTCTTTACTTGGAGAGAGCAGCACCTTCTCAGAATGGAAATATGTGAGAAGATCTCTACTAAGTTGTTTTCACTCAAGGATGATGTTGTTGGAGTACTTGCACTAGTCAGTGGCTTCGTTGTTCAGATTCCGTGTCATTATCTTCTCGAAGATGGCACGTATGTTGAGTTGGATAAAGTTCAAGCAGAGTTCGAGAAGCTGATTCGTGACAGCCTTGAAGGTGAACCTATGGCGCCCAAATTAGAGAATATTTCAGTGATTGCAGCCAGTTTCAGAAAGGCGACTGAAGAATGTAAAGATGGCATGCATACGATCACAGAAAGTGGCAGAGAACTAAAGAAACAGACTGTTGTTTTGAGCAGTGTTAAAGTGCCAGATGACAGAGAGATTGGTGAGTTCTTGGTTGAAGTGTTAGACCGAGTTGACATGGAGTGATCTGCCAGTTGGAACCTGCAGTTAATTTCGAGGGTTGAGTCATGAGTAGCAGTTAACTCGACTTTCAGTCTTGAGTTTACTTGCTGATTTAATGCATGCTTATCTCGTCCTTGGAATTATCGTCACAGGAGTTAGGGTTAGGGTTTCCAGTTAACTGAAGGTAGTGTCCAGTTAACTTTGCTTTAAATAAGGACGTGCATGCTTGCACATGGTCCATTTAGGTTATTTGTACCAGTTAACTGATGGTAGCTTTCCAGTTAACTGGGATAGTTTACTTCATTAGGTTTAATACATAATCTTGCATGCATTTTATAGATCTGTAGTTCACATAAGGTGATTTTAGGGTTCCTACACCTTGATGTATATAAATAAGAGCTTTTGCTCATTTGTAAATAACTTTTGCTTGAGAGAGAAATATATGCTGCGCCTACCTTGCCCTCAATATTACTTTTGGGTATTTGTTCATGTGTCTTTGCTATTACAGTTAATTGTTATGCCACATAGGGTTTCATGCAATTGTGATAGTGGATTCTTTCCATAGTTTAGATAAATCTGTCTTGTGAATCTTTTGTCATTATTGATCAAGCGTTATGCCACATAGGGTTTCGTGAGATTGTGATGATAAATCTGTTTTGTGAAGTCTTTACTGTTATGATCAAGTGTTATGCCACATAGGGTTCCATAAGGTTGTCATGGTAAATACTTCCCTTAGTTTAGATAAATCTGTTTTGTGAATCTTTTATCATTTTAATCGAGTGTTATGCCACATAGGGTTTCATAAGATTGTGATGATAAATCTGTTTTGCGAGTCTTTACTATTATAATCAAGTGTTATGCCACATAGGGTTTCATAAGATTATCATGGTAAATTCTTAAATCTGTTTTGTGCCAATAGACTTGTTCAGATTGAGATAATAGTTGCCTAACCTTGCCTTCAAGTAGAGAATCTAAACACGCTTATCGTCTGATAGTCATAACCTTGCTCCTGTTTTCTCATGCTCTGTTTTCTTGAGGGAACTGGATAGAATTTAAGTTATTAAGTTTAGTTGTAGTTAGTGAATCTGCGAAACCAGAGAAAATTCTCAGCTGCAACGTATATAGTTTTCAAGAAAGCCTTGTACCTCTACTGAAACAAAAGACAAGAAGTTTATTCCCTTGCGTATTTTTGTAAAGCACAACGAGGGAGCTTCCCCTCCTAATTTGAAGAGCACTCATTGCGTAGTGTACATAGGCTGTTCGTAGCAACTCTTACTCCAGAGGTGTTAGTTGTTACGCCAACATGGTTACATGACATACCTTGAGCGTTGTTGAGGATTGTAGAGATCAGGACATTGCATATTATGTAACATTATATAATTCAAACCTTTTTTCCTTGTTATCAATATAAGAAAAGAAGCAACTGATGAACACCTTTGGTTTCATTCTCTAATTTTTTCTCTCTGAAGCAAGATTGTTTGAGATGATGGATTCTATGAATAATATTTTTACACCAAAGGTGTTCCCCTCCACTAGAGGGACTAAGTTACTTCGGCAAATCAATGACTGGATTGGTCCGTAAGGATGTAAGATGATTGAAATCATCTTGGTTGTTCCTTGTACCTTCGTCATCACTGTTGCTTTCAGCATCTCCCCATTGTCCATATGGCCTTGCTAAATAGGCTGTTTGAATACATAGGCTGTTTGAATACAACAAAGCAAATGAATATTTTAAGGGCCTAATATTCTGGAAAGACCCAGGCAAATCCTCTACAAACAAATATGTGTCATGCTGGCTGAAAAGCTTTCTATGCTATGGAGGAGGTGAGTGGTGATGATTAGTGGTAGAACATAGGTGGGTAAGATTGTGTCATTGGAGAGCAGGGCACCGTGTTAAAAACCTTGGTGACATGTGTCCATGCACATGATGGGTGGTTCCAACTCATGAACTGCCCCTATCACAACTACTTTTCCTTGATTGTGGCAAATGAGTGGATTTTGTTGCCAAACTAGCATATTGTATAACTCTCTTCCCATTTTTGCAGATTCAAGAAACTATCTGTGAATTTTAAGCAGCTCCCAATGATAGAAATTAGAAAGCCATTGCCTTCCATAATGACCGCATCTTTTTTGTTGGGATAAAGGCTTAACAGTGGTAGACATATCTGTCTATGGGACATGTGATCGAAACTCGAACCTTGTCTATTGTTGGTACCCAAAAGAAATAGCTAGAGTTTGCATTGTGAAGGGAATGCTAGAGCACTCTTTGGATGGGACTGGAAGTGATTAAGCAATGCCATTGCTTGAAAACCGCTTTGGGCACATTTGAGATAGAAAGGAAGGCCACTATCATCTATATCACATCATGAAGCAATAATTGAGAGATCAATCCTTCACCATTCACCATTGTTCATTATGGATTCATTCCTTGGCATACAAGTGGCTTAAGTGGTGGTTAAGAATGGTTGACAATTGACAATTGGAGGAATAAGTAGGAGACAATTGACATTTTTATTGTGTAAGAAATCAAAAGAAGATAAGCAAGATTTGACATGTGGGCCAATCATGTGCTGATTTAGTGGGTATTTGCAAAACTTTACCCATTAAAAATATGTTAATGTGTGTAAAGCATTTGGGGAGTGGTGGACATAATCTAATTTGGTTGAGATGCTATTTTAATTCACTTATTACTGCTGGGATACTACCATTAGTGCTGATGCAAGACAAAAAAACCTATTTAAGTGGCCTTTTGGTGTTTACATAAGTGTGCCATAATTGTGAACCAACTGCACGACTGTGTTTTCTTCTGTGATTAGTAGCACACAATATCTCACTTGCAATCGATCTAATTTTTCTAGTTTTAAATGGGTCATCGAGCATTGACTCTATGATCCATGACTTCAATGTGACTCATCATGGATCCTACCCAACGTGCTCACTTGAATATATCCTTCACTAGTTTGCATATGCCTTTCATCAATGTGAAAGTCTCTATGATTCACGACTTCAACTCCACTCTTTGTAGATCCTATCCGACATGCTCACTTGAATATATCCTTCACTAGTTCACATATGCCCTTCATCAATGCGAAAGTGTTAATGATTATTTACACACAACCATTGATGGAATGCCTCAAAGAAATTGTAGTTAATGCAAATTGCAATGTATCATATTTGTTTGCAACTCAAACTTACACACATGTCAAAGGTATCCATCATATAATATCAAAAAAATACTAATCAAACTAATGTACAAATGCCTTCAATAAAACAGGAAAACCCTAAAAAATAAATAATGCAAGAATTTTAAGAGATAAATTCATGCAAGCTCAACCAAAATCAAGATACCTTACAACAAAAATGTAATGTATTAAATATCTTAAAGTAAATCCTCCTAGTGTTGATGAGTTGCTAATTGTGCAGTGAAAAAATATTGCCCATGGCTTTTGAGTTCATTATTTGCCTCAATTCCATCACAATATGAGGAGACTCATAAGAAGAGAGCTTCTTGTTCCCTCTAAATCAATCTTGCTATTGTTCACAAGTAAAATTGTTACAAGGGAAACTAGACATGACAAGAGTGAAACCTCATGTTATGTCTGTTATGTTCTTTAATACTTCTTCGATTAAAAGTTGAACACAAAACATTGTAATAGTTAGTAGTGGACATAGAACTATAGCTAAGGTCAAATTTAGCTGGATAGTTCTATTATCTTCCCCAAGTTTAGCTACCAATGACATGACTATATGCAAGATAATGTTGCCAGAGATGAGCAACACCATATTGTTTTAGGTAGGGCATTTTTCAAGGACAAATGATCCATATAATTTATAGTTGAAGTTGTTTCTTTGACATATAAGGCAAAATCAAGAAATACTTTTTTTATCATTTAATGCAACATTGGGTCTTAAAAACAATCATTTAATACACTTCTTCAGCCTAATAGTTGAGAAACTATTTGCTAAGTAACTCAAGAACAGACCATGTTGTAATGCACACAAAAGTAGGCATTGGAAACATATAACATAGATGGAAAATAAACATGCATCTTAAGAGATGTTCTGAGCTTAAATTAGAATCCCAAATGATGAGAATATAGACAAAATATTCCTTCTCAATGCTTTATAACCAAACTATTCTCAAGCTTGTGAAATCAATAAAATCCATTTTCCTACAATCATAGAATCCCTTGAGACCACATTTCTTTATGGCATTTTATCAAACACTTCACTATGTACCAACACCACAAACTCTTTGTCATAGGAAAACAAAGAATTGGAAAAAAAAACCTTATAAATTTGTTTAAACGAGTTATAGGTGATATTGCATGTGGCTTTGTGTGATACAAGCATAGGATTGTCAACTATGATTGTGCGTCAAGAATCCAAACCTGCCACTTGTCCATGGGAAGTTTCATTGAGCAATTCATGCCGTTTGCTTTATGGCCTTGCAATTGACCTTAAAGAGCTTTTGGCATGCCCATTGCACACTAGAGTGTGATTGCTAAGTACATAATCTATTAGGTCTGTTAGTTCGATTAGCACAAGTGCATTCTATATTTCTTCCTATGATTAAAAGCCACCTAATTGTTTACTTGATTTTTTTCATAGTCAAAGTCTTATCTTTTTTGACCTAATTAGTTATTTTGGAATAAATTTGTTTTGTCCAGCGATCTAAAACTTGTGAGTATTTGTGGGCTGCAATTGCAGCTGAATAACTTGCTCACTTACTCGAGAGCACTTGGCGAGTCCAAGTTTGCAAATCAGCTCCATGCCTGTAATGCAACTTGCATGCCAAACATTCAACTTCTCACTCACATAATGATCATTTACATTTGAATCTTCTTGTGATGATTATAGGTGATTGTGGAAACAAGATTTCAAATATTTTTGAAGATCTTTCATTTTTAAATTATTTTTTTCATGATTTATCATTTTCTTTTCAACTTTCTAATTTTTTTCCAAGCATTTGGAAACAAACTTTTACATGTACATTTTTCTTTTATATGCATTTGAATTAATGTACACTAGCTAGGGTTCTACATTTTTGAATTTTTTTTCAAAGTTAGGGTCTTTGAATTTTTTTGTTAGTTTTTTCAATTCTAGGGTTTGTAGTTTGCATCCAATGACATCAAGAAGTGGAAGCCAAGTGTTGAAAACAAGGATTTTTCGTGGAAGTATGACATAGAGGGCTGACCCTTGGGTGGGTCATTTGCAACCATTATGGATTGAAAATGAATGGAGGTGGTGTCTGTTGATGCCAAAAATGGCAAGGTAACAGCCTTATGGGAAACTCAGTTAATGGGGGGACCAATTGCGCTAAACTGAGTGACCTCCAGGTTTTTAAAGAAGCCGACTTCTTGTGTAATTGGAGCTTTTGAATGGGTAAATGAAGCAGATATAGAAAATAAAGATCTAACTAAGGCGATGCGCCAAGATGTAGATGTAGGCACAATAAATTTATCTTTTGGATGCAATTTAAGGGCCCGTTCAACAATTTGCTAAGTCCCAAAATAACAAAAATCAAAGATGAAAACCTGAATAATTTATTCAATAACATAAAATAACTCCCATACACATTCACTGGCAAGAAGAGTCACAGACATGGTCTAAATCAACAAATTTATATTGAAATCATAGAAGTTCTGCAAATAAGTAACTCAGTACAATAATGGCATAGTATAATGTTTTTTCAAATAGCTTAAGAAAACAAAAAGGCCGAGCAATGGCACAATCTTTGAGTCTTATACAATAATCTAAAAACAATACAAAATGCCTGGTGTCTTTCACAATTTTTTTTGTATCTTCCGAACCCATTTTCGGAAGGAAGAATCAGTATATATAGAAAATAATCTCACCGCCTGGCGAGCCGGTAACAAAAAAGATTCCCTTATTATGAGTAATGATGCCCAAAGCAATGATTTCTGACGGATGTTGCAACAGAAAAGATTCAAGCCATGGAATGCAGTCACTTTCAAACTAGATGCATCCCCTCCGAATGATGGTGGTGGTCCCAACAAACCTCGTGCAGACATGTGTCGCATCATCATGAAGGTAGTTAGGACACGTGGCAATATGGGAGGGCACACCACTCACTCTTTCCTTCCTCTCGATGAAATCCCCGTAGAGGAGACATGTGGCGATAGGGCAAGGCTTGTGGTTCATTCTTCGCTCCTTGCGATGAAAACCTGTGCGGGGAAGGCACGTGGAGAAGTCTTCTTTGTTAGCGCTGACCGTGGGGTCCACCCAAAAGTGAACGCAGATAGATGCTACGTGGCATGCGAATGGAGCCCGGTTGAAAAGCGAAGGGAAGCAGTTTTCAAGTGCCCGCAGTATTGACACGTGGAAGCATGGTAGGGGCCGGAAGAAGAGCGAAGGAAGAAATCCCTACGAGGAGTGCTTGGCAAACACGTGGCGGCAACGTGCGAAGCTCTTCAAAAAGGGGGCTGATGATGTTCAAATGCATGGGGCGCGGGCCTGACTTAGCAAAATACAACAACCCAGAGGGAGCTAGAGGAAATTTATATCCATAGTGTCAATTGCCTCAAATACCACCTAGCACTCATTGCTGGCTGTGATGTGAAATTGTTTGAATGTTGAGTTGGAGTTTGTATGGGAGATGGATGTGGACCTTGATTTGACAAAGCAAAAAAATGGAGATGAGAACAAATGTAGTGTTAGCAATAGTGATGAATCCTAACATGGTGTGGGAAATAGTGGTAGAAGCAAATATAGAGATTGTGGGTTCCTCTTGTGGTCCATGAATTTGCAGCTCATCCATTTCATTAAGCTGCAATTGAATGTATTCACATGGACTTTTCATTCCATGGGACATGGTAGCTTCATAGCTTTGGACTGAAGGAGAAGCATGATGAAGTAATTGTGACGTGCAAATTTTTGGTATTACAAAAACCTTCCATTCAATGTGGTGAGAAGCTTATATTGGGAGAATTTGGTCATAACCTTGTTTGTTGCCAAGAAAGGGTTCAAGGTATTTTGCCCACATGAATGAAGTGGGTTGTTGCTCTAGAAAGTAGTGGCAAATACAAAATGATTGTAAAAGAGCAAAACAATATCAACTCAAGAAAAGATGAACAATATTTTTAAATGGGTGGATAAATGGAAGGAATCACACACTCATTAATTTTCTTGTGGCTTCAAATGGTCAATTGGTGTTCTTGAGGTCAACCACGTTGATGTTTCAAAGGCAGTGTTGGAATTATCTTCCAGCCCAGATTGCATGAAGACAATTAAATTATAGCCTATCGGCTATTTAATTATTGAAGGCGATTTTATGAAATGACACGTCATTTGTTAAATAATAATTAATATTTTATTAGAGGCCGACTTGATGATTCGCCACCTTTTGAAGAGACATATTCATCTATACTTGAGGCCGACTTCTTGACTTGAAGAGATGCGTCTTCCCTCTCTCTCTTGTATATATACAATTCGATCATTGCTCATTCTATCATCATATTCATTTCAGTTCATTGTTCTCAAGTTCAATATATATAAGTGCGAGTTTGTCATCAAGTGCAGATCGATATTTTGTGGAAAGCTGAGTTTATCATCAGCAGATTGCATTACTTTGTTACTGTGTTAGCATCAGATTGTGGTGCTTCTAATTGGCCTTCATATCGGCCTCTTTGTAAAGGAGACATTTGTGTTGACATTCAATATATAAGTGATATATTGTTGCTGGGTTTTTCTCCCTCAAGTGGAGGGTATTCCCAGGGTATATGCTGTGTTATTGTGTCTGATTTTGAATTAAATTTCTGAGTTTTACATCTGATCATAAAACTAACAAACCAATGCCTCTTAACATAGTAAATAATTTTGAGAATCTAAGTTGAATATTGGAGGAGGTTGTCTTAAAGGTGGTATAGAAAATGTGGTCCAAGTTGTGAATGATATTGCAACATCATATGTGTTGGCAAGGAGACTACTTGAGAAAAGGCAATTGACACTTTTTTGGAGCCCTTGAGTTGCCCATCGCCTTAATCTTTTGCTGGAGGACATAAACAAACTTGATTGTGCGAATTTTGTGATGGAAAATGCCAAGATCATCACCAAGTACATCATAATCACCCTTGGCTGCTTAACTTGATAATAGATCACACCAAGGGGAAAGAGAATGTGATAGTGGGTATTGTAGGGTTTGTGACTAACTTCATCACCTTGCAAAGCATTTATTATTTGCTAACACCTTTGAAGTAGATGTTTGTGAGCCAACAATCGATGGATTCTTCTTATTTGAAGAATGTAATGGAGAGAGGGTTGCAAAGATAATTTTTGATGTCTTTGTGAAGAGTGCTAATGAGATCATCAAGGTAACTTCAAACTTCTATTTAAGTTTTAAATTGTATGCTTTAATATCAGTTTTTCTAAATTCCATTTGTTAGATATTGTTCCTTTTTTAGAAGTTTTATTTTTAATTGCAACTATAATTTATTTGTAGGTGTCAAAGCCTTTAGTTAGGATTTTGTGTTTGGTGGATGCATATCAAAATCTAGTGGAATACTTGTATGATACCATGGACAAGGCCAAGGAGGCAATCCAAAAGTATGACAGGGTAGATTGTAGAAAATTCAAGCACATTTGGAACATTATTGACCGAAAGTGGAACAATCAACTTCACCAATCTATTCATGTAGTGATGTACTATCTAAATTTGTATTTTTCTACAGAGAGGACTTCAAGGCTACTAGTGGGAAGGTTATGAAGGGCTTCACAACAAGCATTGAGAGTATAAAAAGCTTGAGGGAGAGGGCAAGGGCTAGATTATTATAGAGTTGCGAAGATACAACTATGTAGGGTAGGCTATGCTCTTCACCATTAGCTATTTGTGAGAGAACTACCCAAGCACTAGGTAATGAAAAATCTGAATCTTCACTTTGCTTCAATTCTTTTGTGTGCAATTTTTTTTTTTTTTTTTTGAGAAAAAGATAATATATATTAATCAAAGAAAGTTAACTACATGAAGGCGATAGTGACTTCCAGATAACAATTGCTAGTATAATAAGCATCGGAAGAAGAGCCCACCAGGGTAATTCACAAAACCAAACTACAAAAAACACATATAGACCAAAAATGGAGCCACAACCAAGTCTCCTTGAAATATCCCAAACTAATTTTTTATGCAAAATTTTTTCACTTTCACCAATCTATGTGCTCAAACATTTTGTCAAATAGTTTGCATGTAACCTCTCTAAACTGGTTTATGATTCATTTTGATATACAGTGATTTGTTTATACTTTATTGTTTTGGGCACAATGGCATTCATGAAATACTTGCATTTATATAAATAAAATATACAACTGAACCCAAAGTAGCAATATGTATAAATGAACATTTGAAATATGCTAACCAATTTTTTCGATAGATTTTCACACACAATCAACACTTCGCCAATTGAATTAGCGTTAGCATCAAAAATTGAAATCCAAGCTTGAAAGAACTCAACGCCAAGAATGCACACTCAATCCCAAGGAAGGATAGTGTAAGTTTTAGGTGATCAGATTTCAAGCACAGAAAATAATTCAAAATCAGAAACAATAACACAGCAGATACCCTAGGAAAACCCTCCTCTTGAGGGAGAAAAACCCAGCAACAAAGATCTCTCTTATATTTAATATTGTAGTGGTAACAATTCACTTTACAATGAGGCCGAATACAAGGCCAGAAATCAGTACCTTTACCAGATACAAAGAGCAGATACAGACCTCACTTTCAGACAGTATAATTCAGACCTTGCTTTAGACAGTAATTCTGACCTTCAAGAATATTCGCAACTCAGCATTAAATAACCTTCGAACTCAGCACTTGAAGGAGATTCGCATTTGACATACTTCGAACTTATTCGCTCTTAACAATATTCGCAACCTCTGAACTTTGATGATCTGCAATCTGCTAACAAATGATTCGCACTAGGAGATATATCACACATGGAGGAATTCGCACTTTCCTGATAATGCGCACAAGATGATCTTCGCACTGCATATGTTCGCACTGTATATATTCGCACTTATGTGAATAACCGAACTGAATTGGATAATTACAATGGACGAATCGATGTGTATATATACAAATGAATGGGAGAGACACATCCCTTCAAATCCTTCATGTCGACCTCCATGGAATCACGTTTCTTCATAAATGGAAGTCGGCCTCAAATATTAAATGTCTTCTAATAAAAGATTTGACTATGAATTCGTATCATCTCATGTCGGCCATATAAAATGAAGTTAATACAAAACAACGAATATAAATTAAATAGCCAACTGGCTATCATTTAATTTATGTTTCCTTAATAGGGCTGAGCTGGAAGGAACGATTGAAGCTGCACTATCATTAACACTCCCTCTCAGCTAGGGAGAGAACTTCCAGCTGCACAATTCGAATCATCTCAATATGAGATCCATCAGCCATCATTGCCTGCAATCAGATATAAAGAGAAGGATATCACCTCAACGTGATGACGAACATCATGGCTACATCCATATGTGAAATAACATATCACCTCATTGTGATATTGACCACCATGGCTACACCCATGTATGGAAAGGAGCTTATCACCTCATTGTGAAAGCATATCACCTCATTGTGATATCAACCATCATGGCTACACCCATGTATGGTATGTACAAGTGTTCATCACTTGCGTGATGTTGTCACCTCAACGTGACTTTCACCATGACTCTCTTAGTGGGTGAAACACAAGTACAACATATGTCATGGAGTCTCACACATGACATCCACCATGACTCAGCTCAGAGGGTGGAAACAAGGGCTTTCACCTCAAATTCTTCCATCACAGAAGAAAATGCATTAACAAGGGCTTGCACCTCAAATTCTTCCGTCTCAGAAGAAAATGCATTAACAAAGGGGCTTGCACCTCAAATTCTTTTGTCTCGAAGAAAATGCATTAACTGAGGCTCACGTCTGAGACTCATACTCAGTCAAGGCTGGATTCTCCACCATACCAAGCTTATCACCGGAAGTATACAAACTTTTATCACGGTGGAGAGGCTTGGTGAGAATATTTCCGCCTTCCGTGCTAATAAACCTCAACTGTACAGCCTTCCGCAGTACCATATCTCTGATATAGTGGTACTTGATCTCAACATGCTTGGATCTGTCATGAAACACAGGATTGACAGAAAGCTTTACACAACTCTGAAGTAGGCTCCATTGATTGTCCGAACAATCCTACAAGGAGCTTACAAAGCCAAACTGCTTCTCGAGTTGCCATACAAGCTGCAATGTACTCGGCCTCTGCTGTACTCAATGCTACAGAAGACTGCTTCCTGCTGCACCAGGAAATCATAGCAGAACCCAAATTGAAGCAACAACCAGAGGTGCTCTTCCGATCTGTGACACAACCATCTTCTTCAGGTTCAGCAGACTCCCTCTGAATCTTCAAGCACATGCATCAATCTTCCGACCTCTTCATCCAAGATTGCCTGCAACACTTTGACTTAGATAAAAGTTTTCCAACGCACACCTCTGGTATTGTAGAGAGTTCAGGATAGTCCTCCTCGACCTCTTCCCAGATTACTCTATTCTGAATAGGTTTGCGGAGCTACCAATGACAAATCCAGAAGACAATCTTGAGCAATTATGATCTCAGCAACTGAAGGGATCCTCTAAGGGTTTAGCACCTAGCCTTTCAATACAACAATCTTTACTTCTTCTCAGTGAGTTACAAAACTCCCTCTTGATCCTTGCTTCAGAGATTGCAAAGAAGACTTCTGGAAGTGAGCTCCCTCTGGCCACCAGCTCAGTCCCATGGCTGCTTGATCATTTCTTTGGTTGCCATGACTTCTTCACAAGATGCCTCAAGCTTTTCATCACTAAGCAATCTCTCATCATCTTCTTGCTCCTGGAACATTGAACTGCAAGCATTTTAGAGAGAGATTACTAATAGTTTATAATTACCCAAAGAAATAACAAGGCTGGAATCATACAAAGTTTACAATCTCAGGTTATAGCATGAATACATAGGAATTTATGAACAATATTGAAACATGAATAAGTAAATCAACCTATAAAAGAAATATATCAAAGAATCAAAATGAAGGAATAAAGAAACTTATCTTTATTGAATTTTTGATATAACTCTTTCTTCCAACTTTTACTCCTCTCGAGAGTGCCAACCTCAGCACAAAAAAAACAATCTGCACAACTACAAATTTCTTGAATGCATTATGCGGTTAGCATGTAGAACCAACTCTCTCCAAGAGTTTAAGGCTCTATCACAGTTCATGCATTAGAGAATGATATTGATGTGACCAACTAATCATCATCGAAAATGCAATTCTCTTTTTATTTCAAAGTTACACTTAGAAATCTTCACAACCAACATGAAATAACTTGCAATAAATGAAATCTTCAAAGGATCTTAAGCTAGTGAACACAATTCAAGAGAAACCACTATCTCTCTTTACTAATTACAAGCTCCAACTAAATGATATAACTCAGCAAACAAAGAATACTTATCTCTTTAAATATTCTGAAGGATGCACATATTGGACATAGTATGATACGTTGCTCTTGAGCTCAGATCAGTCCGCAACTTTCACAGTTTGAACACAGGCCCTTTGCAGGGTTAAATTTGAACATGGTCTTTGAACGTTCAAATTTACGATGCGCTTCGTTTTCAGCTGCAATCCACCAGATTATGAAACAGATGCAACAAGCTTACTAGCAACACTTCAGAGAGTTAGAGATGGAAAAAATCATCACTCGTAAACTTTATCAGATCTGCACATCTCAGTAGACTGAGTTTCACAAAATATATATATATATATATATAAACAACAAGAACAAATACTTATCTTTTAAAATCAGAATCTCCTAGAGTGTGGTGCTTAACCCTCTACACATATTAGATCTGCTCTTGATTGTTGACACTTCAAACTTTCACAAACACCCTGATATTGATACAATATCCAAAGTAATTTGCAAGGCTTCTATATTTCCATCAGCCTCCACTTTTCTTAGATGGCAACTTTAAGCAAAGGAGATGAACCTTCTCATTTTCCAGAGATATTAATTTCAGTCTGCAACATTTCATAGAGGAGTGATCCTGAAGATCACACAACTGAAGGCTTAATAACATTGAATCACACAGTAATGACGCAACCTTACTCCTGGAAATTTATCAAAGATCGGCGATATAAATCGGATATATATACACTCCATTATGGTGATAGTCGATATATTCACCATGAAAATTATATCGGACATCCACACACTAGACCATATATATTGGACAGATTTCGTGGCATTCTCATGTTATCAACACAACTCAGAATTTTCTGCGATGCCAGTCGAGATACGATGAAGCTATAACTGATCAGAGGCACCTTCACACGAAATGGCAAGATTGAGTATACTGGAATTTGAATATAATTCTGACTTCAGAGACCACAAGTTCTTTAAAGGTCAGGATTCCAGGTTTCTAAGGCATGATCCGATCAAGACTACAACTCCAAAGCTTCATTCAATCTTCTAATCGAAGGCGCATAAGATGAACATTCATTACCCAGAATTGCTATCAGATTATAATATTGCAGCTCCAATCAGCCATTCACCAATATTAAGATTTCAGGACTGCTTAACACATCTGATCGGATCTTTTCCTAGACCCGTTCTGATACCATGTAAGTTTTAGGTGATTAGATTTCAAGCACAGAAAATAATTCAAAATCAGAAACAATAACACAGCAGGTACCCTGGGAAAACCCTCCTCTTGAGGGAGAAAAACCCAGCAACAAAGATCTCTCTTATATTTAATATTGTAGTGGTAACAATTCACTTTACAATGAGGCCGAACACAAGGCCAGAAATCAGTACCTTTTCCAGATACAAAGAGCAGATACAGACCTCACTTTCAGACAGTATAATTCAGACCTTGCTTTAGACAGTAATTCTGACCTTCAAGAATATTCGCAACTCAGCATTAAATAACCTTCGAACTCAGCGCTTGAAGGAGATTCGCATTTGATATACTTCGAACTTATTCGCTCTTAACAATATTCGCAACCTCTGAACTTTGATGATTTGCAATCTGCTAACAAATGATTCGCACTAGGAGATATATCACACATGGAGGAATTCGCACTTTCCTGATAATGCACACAAGATGATCTTCGCATTGCATATGTTCGCACTGTATATATTCACACTTATGTGAATAACCGAACTGAATTGGATAATTACAATGGACGAATCGATGTGTATATATACAAATGAATGGGAGAGACACATCCCTTCAAATCCTTCATGTCGGCCTCCATGGAATCGCGTTTCTTCATAAATGGAAGTCGGCCTCAAATATTAAATGTCTTCTAATAAAAGATTTGACTATGAATTCGTATCATCTCATGTCGGCCATATAAAATGAAGTTAATACAAAACAACGAATATAAATTAAATAGCCAACTGGCTATCATTTAATTTATGTTTCCTTAATAGGGCTGAGCTGGAAGGAACGACTGAAGCTGCACTATCATTAACAGATAGGTGTTGTCATATGGCGAAGAAACTAAAAAACAGTACTTGAAATGGAACAAACTCAACGTCAAGAATGTGCACTCAAGATCCCACTGAGGGCGAGGTGCTAGCATATGACGGAGTTATTAATTAAAAATTGAAACAATAGGCGGATAACCAGCCATGGAAAATACAACTATCTAATTCATCCGCTGCGGCGGGCATCCACTTGAGAGTGGGAATTCACCACTGGAAAGTGGGTACAGTGAGAGCTACAATGTTCATTCTCCACACTGGCGGTAAACCATCCAGGGGTAATTTAATATGGAATTCAACAAGTAATTGCAGAAACTAAAATGGTTGGATTAGTACACTACTAAATCTCAACCTTACAACCAATAACTCTGCAGATTACTAATTACAATGATAGAGAATGAAGCTAAGAAGAGGAGAATGAATTATAACAATGATTTAACACTCCAAAACTGAAGTAATAGGCCAAAACAGAAAACTATTACAATCTGATGTAAAAATCTGAGTTCTGGAATTTCTGATCAGCAAACTGTGAAATCAATAAAATATTCATAACTTCATCAAATTACCTCCGATTTACGTGAAACGAAAACCAATGTGCTACTGGAGGATAGGTGCCCAAGTGCAGATGAAGAAACAGCAACAAAAACTCAGCATTTAATTTCCTTTGCACAATTCCCAATGTCTAGAATGGTACGGCCTTGAGCAAGGGCGATTTTGCAAGTAAAAATCAGAAACTTCAAATTAAATTCTGCCACTTTGCAAGAAGGGTCTCCATAGGTCTACAATTGCATAGCAAAGATACCCAGAACAGAATAAAATTTATTTCAAGAGCTGCTAACAAAATACACTTTCAGCTGTAGGTGCATCAGTAACTTCAAAATTGACAAAACTCCAAAATTCTTCAACATTCAAACTCAATCTGCTACTTTGGGTGAGAAGCAGTCCCAAAACCAACTAGGTGTTATCTTTCAAACACGAAATTGGATAAATGCTAAGAGGTAAGCATTCCTCGAAGCTAAATTCATGAAGTCATTCCGACAGCATAACAATATCATAAGCATAATGGATCCCAATGCTGAAGCAAAGCATTCATTTTATAGAAGAGTAGAAAACTCTTCAACTCCTCAAGAAAGTACGCCAAGAGTCACATGAGACTCTTCAAATTTCCAGAAACCTTCCAACTTCACAAAAAGGCGTCCACTTTATCAAGGCACAAATAAACTTTATTTTTAAAAGAATATCTTCAAGAAAAGGCGTCCACTTTTCCCAAGGCATTAAAAGAATTTAAGTATTAAATTTATCCTTCATGATGACGTCCCCCTTCATGACCACCTTTTAAGAACAACTTAAAGTTATTTTCCCTAGACCAAGGGGTCAATTGCAAATTATAACATTAATGCCTTTAATCACCAAAAATTAAACCTTTAGAAGCTAGACTTGAATTGCATTAAATGCTCCAACTAAAAATGAAGACCTTGAAGACTGACAACTGCATACTGCCACAAATAGAATTTACTATAAATAGTAAACTCCCTGAAAAGCCATCGAACCTCAGAACTGGAAACCCTAATTTTACCTCAAACGAGCCTACATGCTTCCAGAATAGGCTGATGAGTGTTAGAACAGATCACTGATGAGAAGGGGACATTACAACATTGACTTTCAAAGTGCTCGTAACAATTTATTACATTCAGAAATTTGATGCAGCAGATAAATATCATTTACAACTCACTAACTTGGACATTAAATGCCCTTCACATCCATTCATAGCCTTTCCCAACAAGTACGACTAGCATAGAATACTTCATGAGCAATTCCCAAAGGGTAGTGAAATATGCTAACCGATTTTTTCGTTGAAATTTTCACAACACAATCAACACTACGCCAATTGAATTAGCGTTAGCTCCAAAATTGAAAACCAAGTTTGAATGATCTCAACGCCAAGAATGCGCACTCAATCCCAAGGAGGGAGAGGTGTTGTCATATGGCGGAGAAACTAAAAACAATAACTTGAAATGAAACAAACTCAACGTCCAGAATGTGCACTCAAGATCCCACTGAGGGCGAGGTGCTAACATATGACGGAGTTATTAATTGAAACTAAAACAATTAGGCGGATAACCAACCATGAAGATACAACTATCTAATTCATCCGCTGCGGCGGGCATCCACTTAAGAGTGGGGATTCACCATTTGAGAGTGGGTACAAAGAGAGATACAAATTCAATTATCCACACTGGCGGTAGACCATCCAGGGGTACTTAATGTGAGAAGAAAGAAGAATTAATTGCAGCGATTAAGGACTGAAACAGTACTACTGTTAACAGTTTTACAATTAAGAAGAGAGCTGCAAATTACATGTAAATTACAATAGCTTCAAAGCACATGAGTAATGGATGATCCCATACAAATAATTATCTCTCTAATTGCTGATAAATAATAAAAAATCTGATAAGAAAAATCAGCAAACTGAAATGAAGAACCAACAACTCTGAACCCACTAAAATATTCATAACTCATTCAAAATACCTCGGAATCGAATGATGTCTTTTGTAGAGACCTTCTAGGAGGTAGGCACCCAAATTCTGACCACAAAACAGCATCAAATCTTCACATATAATTTTTGGCACAAATACCAAAGCTCTCCAGAATGGTACAGCCTTCCTTGAGGGCTACTTTGACATAAAAAATCAGAAACTCAAAATTAAAATCTGAAAATCTCCAAAGATGGTTGCCTTGGGTGTAGGAATGGATTGGAAAAGTACTCGCAAGCAAATTAAATTCACTCCAAAAGCTGTATGCAAAAAGCACCTTCAGCTGTGATTGTATCAGCAACTTCAAAACTAGAGATTTCATAAAAAATCTTCATCTGTTGAGCTCAATCTGCTAGTCTGATTTGAGAAGCAGCAAATGTACATCTAGGTGTTGTATTTCAAACACGAAATTGGTGAGAGGCTAGGAGGTAAGCTTTCCTCGAAGCAAAATATCAATTGTCATTTCGACAGCATAACTTTAGCATAAATTCATGGATACCAAAAAGCTGGAGCAAGCTTCTTATTTATAGAAAAGGAGAAGACTCATCGAATTCCCTTCAAGGCACGCCAAAAGACATAAAAGACTTTTCAAATTTCCATAAAATATAAATCCTTCATTAAGTGGCATCCATTTTCCAAGGCATTTAAGACTTCAATAAAAATTAATTCTTTCTTTTTATGAAGGCGTCCCCCTTCAAGTCCACCTTTTAAGAACAACATGAAGTTATTCCCCTAGGCCAAGGGGTCAACTGCAATTTATAACATTAATGCCTTTTATTGAATAAATTCCATCACTTCAGCATTATGAAGTTGCAACCAAATTGCCAACTGCTCCAACAAGAAAAGAAACAAATGAAGCACTGCCAAAAGGACCACTGCTAAACATAGTATTTACTATAAATAGTAAACACACAAAAAAAGCCTCAAACCTCCAAGCAGGGAAACCCTAATTTTACCTCAACGAGCCTACGGGCCTTCAGAATAGGCCGAAGGGCGACTGAACTGATCACTGATGGAAGGGGACATTACAGGTACGACAGCCTTTGTTTGATTCCTTCTCCCCTTTTTGCTATGTAAGCTTCCTCATTGGCCCCTTCTACAATGCCTCCAATCTTTACTTTATTCAAATTTGGGCCCACGAACATGTACAACTAGCTTAGGGGTTTGCATATGGTACGGCTGGACTAGCTTCAACAGATAAATATCATAACATATTTCCTTTCATTTCACTATAACCAGAAATTGGTCTTGGCACAAGACTTCACCAATTCTGAAAATGAATTCCAATATTATTTTGCTTTCAAAACTCAAAACTCCATGCCAAGCAAATAGGATATAAAGCTGCTCCAAAATAAGAATATGATGAAATTGCCAAAACCACCAAACTCTTCAAGGCAAGGTTTCCAAAACAAGATATTTTATAATATTTCCAATCACCTGCAAATTTGTCTCTGAAAGAGACTTACAAATTAGAAAACCAAATCTTTGAATGCACTATGAAGTACCAAATTAGAAAACCAAACTCTTCCAGGCAAGGTTTCCAAAACAAAATATTTTATAATATTTCCAATCACTTGCAAATTTGTCTCTGAAAGAGACTCACAAATTAGAAAACCAAATCTTTGAATGCATGATGAAATACCTGATTGATATCTCCAAGTTCCAACAAACATTAGCCAGAGTAGATCTTTCACCACCAAAGCCAGTCTTCTCCATGAGGGTTTTCATCCTCAGGAAGGCTAAGATGAACCAAGTCCAATCTCTAGAATCACAAGGTTTTTCAGAAAAAGAGATAATAAACTTCAACCTCCCAAATGAGCTCTCAGTTCCCCTTTTTATAAACATTTTAGGGCTTTCTAGAAACTCCCTTTTAAAATCACTTTATTAATTTATTAAGCCTTTTAACTCCAAAACGTGATTTAATTTACTTTTAAAACATTTCTAGCACTTAAAGTCACTTTTAAGTGTCCCATCATTTAAAAATTTCCATCCTCTTTCCAACAAGCTATAACACTTAGGTGCCCGATAAATGTATTTAATTAAAAAGGCAACCTTAGTGAAAATAATTAAATATAGTTCAATATTACACCCAATTAGTGGAAATGACCGAAAATCATCAGAATTGAAATTTGACTGTGTAGGAGTGATCCCAATGAAAAATGGACTCAACTGGGTGACTTACGAAATAGACGCCCCCTCCAAGAATCTTGGAGCCGAAACCAGAAGCTAGAAATAACATCTAAAAGTGTCATATGACTCGCTCACTGGCAACATCAAATTACCCCTTTGAACATGCTGACACAAACCCAAAAAAGTTAGTGACAACTACACCGTTAGAGAACTTGAAAATGGGGACATTACACTCCAACTCCCAAGCCAACAACAATCAACCCCCTTGGTCATCATGAATAAGCTTAAGTAACTATTGAGACTTAAATTGGGTAAAATCAGCCAAATCACCCACATTCCAACTACACTTTCCATCAAAGGCCCATTTAGCTAAACAATCGACCACCATATTCCATTCCCTTGAGATGTGTATAAAGGAGATAGAATCAAAACGTGTGGCTAGAATAGTAATCTATTTAGCCACCAAAGCCAATTGCTAGGACAACTCTTGAGAATTCCTTTTGTTTAGAAGGGAGACTAGAATCATAGAGTCAGTTTCGTAGACGACTTGTCTCCAAGAGCAAGCTTGTACTAGAGCTTGAAGAATCGCCCATGCTTCCATTTGATTATTAGAGTGAATACCCATATGAGTAGAGAAAAATTGAAAATAAATTGAACCAATCCCTTGCTATCCCAATTGATGCCACCAATCCTTGCAACACCATGATTAGCTTAGGAAGAGCCATCCGTGTTAATTTTCAAGAAACCACAAGGAGAGAACCACTTTCTAGATTTGTTCACCTTTGTGGAGACTTGATCTCTATTTCTAGGACTAACCTGAGAGGAAGATGGAAGAGATAACTCCAAGAGCTTGACAAGGTGCAAATAAAAAGAGGTAAGAGGATCATCAAAAGTAGGTTTAGCTTCTATAGTCTCTTTGATCATATCTTTGTGTGATGTAGGAAAAGTGATCCTAGATCCAAGTAAGATTAACCTCTTTTTACTTAACATCAAATTTGGACATAAAACCAACTAGGGTTGATGATTGGCTTGCTGCCACAATTGAGAGCCAATCTTCCAGGGTATTGTGTTTGTTTTTGTGTTGTGATGATAATAAATTTGATGTGTTTTAACAAACCTATTTGACATATAACCCTAGGTTTGAAAATGTAATTTATCACATAGACGAAAACGAAAAACCATAGAAAAAATTCAGATCTGAGAATGAGATATAGAGAGGAACTCGTGACAGTAATTTGAGCTTGACTTGCGAGGACAGGGGCGTTGGGCGCCCTAGACTGGGATGCTTCTTTCCAGGATCTAAAAATTCCGAACTGTATGATACAGTTTTCTTCGTGTTTTTTGTGACTGTCTCTTGTTGAAACTTTTGTATTTGATCTACACACATGAAAAGAGGGGGAAAGGTTGTGCTGTATAGGGGCTTGCCTAAGTCAAACTCTGTTTTGGTATTTCTATCTCTACGTACAACAAATGATGATGATCAAGAGGGCATACCCTAAGTCGGGCAGAGGCCAAAACAATGATAATTGACTGAAATGATAAATGATAATGACAATGTTACCTTGATTTGAAATCCTTGATGAAGTGATGTCATACTACAAGTTACCACAAATGTTGATTGATGAATGCCTTGATTGCTTGATAGACCTGCAAAAGGTTAGTTCACAAAACATAATAGATTGTTGTAGCTATCGTGTAGAGGATAGCTCAATACATCTTCATAATTTGGCATGATTGATCTTAATGACTTCTTGCACATAATTGTTTCCTTCTTCTTTATGACTTGCAAGCTTAAACTTGATTGATGAAAGAGCTGTAATAATGCTGCTAATTTTTCCCTTGAATTTGCCTTGACTAATTTTAGGATGCTCAATTTTCTCAATAGATTTTCTAGCTCCTATTAGAATTAAAATGTTAAAAATGACTTGTATTTATATGCAATTATTTAATTTCCCGAAAATCAAATACTGATAGCTGACAAATAAAATTGGATTTTTAAATGTTAAAATGCCGACACCAACATATTCAAAATTGGGCCAAAATAGACTGGACAAGGGTGATGGGTGCCCTATTCTAGACCCATCCTTTTTGAGGCCTTGAACATCATTATTAAATATTAAATTTTTATTTTTAATCCCATCTTTTAATTTTCCAAAGATATTCATAAAATAGGCAATTAAATGCATAATTAGGTCCAAGCACATAGGGGGGAGCTAAACTTAGTATGAAATTGTGAAGGGTGACAATTTTTTGACGCTACACTTTGATTTTAATCCACACTTGCATGGATTTACTCTAACACTCTTGAAATCTTTGGTGATTTCGTTCCAGCCAAGTTTTCCAACAAATTAAAGGATGGGCCAATATCCCACACGGCTAGAAGAAGAGGCTAGAGGTCTTTCCATACCATTCCAAAAATCAGCCAGGGATGTAGCATGGATGAATGGTCTATTCCACAACTTCCACCATAAACTCCAAATTTCTATTGAAAAAGGGCATTGGCATTGAAAAAATAAATGACTAGTGCACTCTTCATGAATGCCACAAAGAAAGTAAATAGAGGGCCCTTGGAAACCTGTCTTTCTAATGTTATCTCAATTGAGATTTATTATGACAAAGCAGCCACATGAAAAAGTTTCACCTAGGCCAACCAAACTTGTTCCAAATTCTTTTCCACCAAGGTATCTTTGCATTCTCCTCCCTCCGCATTGCTAAAAAATGATAACCGAGAGAGATTGAATACACATTTTTTGGATCATGGCCCTAGGCAAGAATATGACTCCTCCAAAGAACTACAAGGTCTCACAGCCAACATTCAGGCCAAAGTATTACAATTCTCTGTCAATTCTTCACTAGGCCAACTTTTGGGTTCTTTCCACTGATGAAATAAAGATCTTCCCAGCTGAATTGCATGCTTAAAATCAGCAACTTTGGACCACCGAACTTCCAGGAAAATGTCACCAAGAAACTGAAGTTGAGGAAATGAAAATAGAATAGGGGGATGATTATCCCTGGAATCACACCAAGACAAAGCTCTGTTACCCTTATTATCTATCCAAAAAAGACCCTCTTTTATAAGCAAAGCCTGTAAAATCCTTTACCAATTTTCACCACAATTTTTTGAAGTTTCCACTAAGTTTGATATCCAAGCATTTTTGACAAATAATTGGTATGCAAGTGAATATGTAGAGTTGCAGATTGCTACAGTTTGGACAGTTTTATTGGAAACATTTAGAGCATAATTTCATCACTCCAAACTCCTTTAGCATTCATTGGATATTTAAACATTACATCGAACAGTTGATACGCATTCTAATCTACTAGCTAAGAAACTTGAATATTACAATCTGCGGTTTTGATAAACAGAGTACAGAAAATAAATTATATTATTTTCCTGACCTCTTGGGAATACAAAGTCCGCCTCCAAAGTCTGCGCCAGCAATAAGACAGCTCATAGACTACTTTGATGACTCCGAATCTGCTAATATTTGTCTTGCAGCTCTCATGCCATACCCAGAAATGATAGTGCACGGCAAAGAACCATCGAAACCTTTAATCTACTCCCAAAATGCAATGCCTGGAAGAATTATGACAGTGCCCAACACAACGGATAACTCACCAAAGGTCACGTATAGCTGGTAAACAAATCAACCAGCAAGGGAAAATTACCACACTACCATTCTCAAAATCTCACGTTCAGCAATAAAGTACCACGCCCAGCAAAATGTAATATCACGCCCAACTCCATGGATGTAAACCGCCCAAAATATTCAATATGATATTGCTCAGCTGAAACAATTTCAAACGCCCAGCAATGAGGACATTTACATTCACTCTATATTCATTCTCTAGTCATGGTGTCCATAACCTTCCTGTAAACCCTTGCAAATAATAGATAAATTGTCTTGCCTACAAGACTTCAGAATTTATAAATCTTTAATTGATTATTCCAAGCGTGAAACCTGTATAATTCCACCTGCAATTCCTTTATGTGTAAATTGAAACCCTGAATGGATTTCATTGAATCAGCTAGGGAGGAATCTTTCACCACCAAACCCGATCTTCATTGGATTTTCGTCCTAGGGTTGTGCTTGAACATTCCTATTCAATTTCCACTACTATGGTATTTAGAGTAATAAACAATATCCAGAATGATGCAAATGAGCTCACAAAACTCCTTTTATAACATTTTCGGAAGCTTTTTGGAGAATATAATACAAAATCACTTTATAAATTAAATAAGCCTTATTACTCCAAAAAGTGATTAATTTTTTTATTTTAACATTCCCAATGCATAAAGCCACCATATCAGCTTCCAACATTTAAAACTTTTCATCCTCTTTCCAACGAGCTATTATACTAATGTGCCCATTAAATTATTTTAATAAAATTAGCAACCTTAGTAAAAATAATTAAATTATAGTTCATTAATACATCCGAGTTGTGAAAATTGTCGAAAAGCATCGGAATTGAAATCTTACTGCACTAGAGTGATACCAATGATGAATAATGAGAATTGGACTGGACTGAGTGACTTACTATAAATAGGCGCTCTCTCCAAGAATCTTGCAAAACACACTAGAAGTCGAAAATAACTTCGGAAAGTGCCATTTGAGTCTCCTAGATCATCTGAGCTCACCGGTAACACCAAATAACTTGTTGATAAGGTTAACACACACCCAGAAGGTCAGAACCAACTGCAATGCAAAAGAACCCAAAAATGGGGATAGTACAAAGCCCCCCTTTTTAGAGTACTCTAGATCGAGGAACCTCGTCTAGTCAACTCCATCTGCAGAATATCACTATCATCCACTCCACCCAAGTATTTGAAATTGAGAATTCTTGCCCATTGTTTATCAAGATATTTGCACCATCTCTAGTATAATTTGGCAGCTAAGGATTGACAATTGAGCTTTGACTGTCATAGAGGCAAGGTCACCAACTTTTATAGGGCTACAAAGCAACTCCCAACTTAATGGATTCCATTTATGAGTTTCAAGATTTCCTACCTATAAGAATTTTCTGGAAAGACCATCAAACTCCTTAAGAAACCTTTGGGAGCAGCCAAAATAAGAAATCTATATAGAGGTATAACATGTAGGATAGATTCTAAAAGAGTCAAGTGGCCAACAAAGGATAGCCATCGAAAAATCCAATGCCTCACCCGCATGCGAAAAGAATCTAAATTTTTCTTCCAATGGTCTCTTCTAAGGCTCCCAGCAGAGAAGGAATTCCATGATACTCCAAAGGAAAAGTTCCAATTTGGAAGTGTAGAATGTCAACAATTTTGTGTTGAATACTCTCTGGAGTGTTGAAAAAGAAAATGCTTTATTTTTCTTCATTCAGTTGTTGACCAAAAGCAGAAATGTAAATATCTAACAGTTTTATGAAATTAGCTACTTCCCCTATCTTGGCCATCCCCATTAGAGCAGTGCCATCCACACCTTGGAGATGAGATTGAGACTCGATATTCCGAGTCTAGTCCCATCCCTGAACGAGCCCTCCCACTTTGTACTGCTTCAACAAGTGTCCAAGGCCTTCAACCATCAGGATAAACAAATAAGGAGATAAAGGATCTCCTTATCTAAGTCCACTTTGGAAGCAAAAAAAAGAGTTGAGGGAATTCTATTAATCAAGACTGAGAAAGAAGTTGACATCATGCAATTCATGACCCAATCAACCCTATTTGAGAAAAATCCAAAAGCCAATAAAATATTTTGAAGAAAGACCTAATTGACTCCGTCATAGGTCTTGACCCAATTGACTTCGTCGAAGGTCTTGGACATATATGAGGAGAAGGATAAATACTTGATGATTATTTGATAACCACACCATAATTGGCAGCATAACTGGTGGTAGTTTATGTAGTTTAATTAACAATGTAATATAACTGCTACGCTAACATTCCCCCCTTATCACATTGAACTTGCAAATGTTCTAGATGGTACAATTTCAACTGGGTAAGATAATGAGTAATTGGTTTTCCCAAATGAATATTTCGAACCACTAGATTAACAAGAGTATTAACATCCTTGGCATCCTTATTCAAAGCTTCTAGCAACACTATATCAATTTCATCGAAGTTTGCCGTATGCATACAACATATAGCTTTCTTGTTTAGATTAGTAACAGTTTGTTGATACTTGTCATAAAAGTCTTGAAAAATTAAATACACTTCTTGGACCTTTAAACCATCCACTTCCAAATTTATCCACACATTTGCAATCTGTGTCAGAGTATGGTCCTCATCGATTTTCTGCATTAGTTTTAATTCATTATAATCTTGTTCATGCATATAGATGGTCATAGCAGCACTATATGAGCCACTAGTGCAATTGATGAAAAGCTTGATGTTCCTTTTTGGGCTTTTGGCGTACAATAGAAGTAATTGACTAATAATGGAATTTGCAACAAAATCATCCATGTCATTGCCAAATAAAATTGTTATATCCTTCAACAACAAACCCATCACATCTCCTTCTCTTGACCTTTGTGCCGATACAATTCTACTCTGCTACGACATCACTCCTTCGATAGAAAAAGGATGAGAAAGAACAACCCACCACGATCATCTGCCTCTTTCCTAAGGTAAGGTGAGTGGAGACAACATTCTTCTATTGTGACCTTAGATGCACGCTTTTGATTGGACTATAGCCATAGCCAAATTAAATCCTTTAGCACCCACATGCAAAACTCTTTCATTTTTCTTCGCACGCCACTGCCACAAGCACATGATCACATCGCTCTGATACTAGTATGAGGAGAAAGGTAAATACTTGATGATTATTTGATGAACGAAGAAATCATTTATACATAAGAATATAGTTGTGTAAGTGCACCGTAACTGGCAACATAATTGGCGGTAGTTTTTGTAGTTTTTTAAATAATTTAATATAACTACTACGCTAACAATATCAAGCTTGATGGACATGGTTTTTTCCTTAGAAGTGTACTTAGAGCGAATGGCCTTAGCTGCCACAACAATCCTATCTAAAATATGGTGACCCAACACAAAACGTCCTTGCTTGGGGGAGATCAGAGGAGTCAAGCACTTCTTCAAATGCTGTGCAATGATTTTGGTGATTTTCTTGAAAGTGACATTGCAAAGTGCAATAGGATGAAAAGAATCCAAGGAAAAGGCTCCGTCTTTTTGGGGAATGAGTGCCAAAAAAGTAGAGTTGATGGATTTAAGCATCTGTTTATTTGCTCGAGACTCTCAAACAACCTCTAGCAAGTTGACCTTCAAAATTTCCTAAAACTCTTGAAAGAATTCTATGGGGAAGCCATTAGGGTTAGGAGCCTTACCTTTCTTCATCTGGGAAACAATAGACTCCACCACCTCCAAAGAGATAGGTTTCATGAGAGAAATGTTCATGTCTTTAGAGACCAAGGAAGGAATGCACTCAAGAATGATTCTCTCACTATCCAAGTCATGAGGACCTTGTTCAGTAAAAAGCAAGGAAATAGTGTAACAACTTCTTGGGAAATAGTAGGAAACAAATTCAACTATTCGCCTTGAGCAAAAGTGATGGAGACCAAAAGCGTTGCCAACTTATTGTGAAAAAGGAAGTTTTTTCATCACCTTCTTGAAGCCAACTTATTTGGGATTTTTGTTTCCAATAAATTTCCTCTTGAAGCTCCCTCTCTAACTGTTCTTTGGAGCAAATAGATTCTTCCTTAAGAAGGTGTCTGTATTCATGACATGCACAACATTGAAAGGGCAAAGCTTCATGATCAATTTGTTAGATATAGTTCAAGTTGCCCAATCTAATCTCCACTAAATCCGGAAGTGGATTGTTCAAGTTGATTTCAACACAAAGACAGGAAAAGGTGACAAATTTCTTGTTGAGGGTTTGGTGAGAAGGGCCCAAGGGTTCCCCAATAACCATACAATAGTATGTTGGATGTTTTGTCGCTAGAATTCTACTGGAAGTTGAGGAAGGCGAACCCAAACAAGAATTTTGGATGGGAGCTCCTCCACAGGATCAAACTCTACATGCCAAGGTTTGATGAATAAGCTTGCTTGGTTGTGAAAATAGGGGCCTCTTTCGAAAATCATGTTCCGATCAGCCATTCGAGAGAACAGTACGAAGAAATACCTATTCACAGCTAATATGATTTCCATATCACCTTCAAGGTTCCAATCCTTCTTGACCTACAATTCCAAAACATCCATGGAAATATGGAGATCCATGAACTTGCATATTGCTCCAATAAATATAGAGCTTCCTCAGCTACGGCTTCAAGATTAATCACCACACAGTGCGATCCTTGCATTTCTTTGAGCATCTATTGGGTCGCAGATGAGACCTTGAAAGTTGGGCATTTTTAGACTCCTCCGTTGCATGCAAAAGAAAATTAATTGTATGTTCATGTCTGGACGAGGAAGACTCGCCACCATTAAGAGCATCTTTATAAGATAAGTTTGAAGGGTCCTTTGGATCCCCAATGGCTGCCATGTAGTTAGTGATTGTCAAAACAATAAACAAAAGGTGCCAAAAAATTGGGACAACACAGGAAGAGAGCCACTCCAAAACCTATAGGTCGCAGCACCAAAACTAGAACCAAAATAGGCCTGTGGCTCTGCAAAGACAATGGCACAGGCTGCCCAAAATGCACTTCATGTGCCAAACCCTATGTGCCTCCAGTCTTGTTCGCCTCCATTTGCAGTGATCCTCCATTTACTGTTGTTATTCAGAATTTTTTTTTTTTTTTTACTAGTTACATTAGCATCTTGCATCACTCAACCATTTATGTTCAACTCTTCTGTGTGGAATTATTGCTTACATACAAACCTGTGAATATAGCTATCCCTTTGAACCTTGTCCCAACTTTGTAGTGCTTTTGGATGTGATCACAATTGGAAATTATTTGATGCCATTTACATGAGAAAGTGCACCAAATTGACACAGAAATGCCTCCTCCCTCATCTTCATGCAATACAACCTTCACCTTCTCTCTAAAGGCAGAGGACTCATTTGATAGTCATGAGATGATTGAATTTAATGACAATGATCCATATAGGGATTGGATTGTCTAGGATGAGGAAAACTTGTTTATAAAATATGAGATTATTGATTTTGAAATGCAAGTAGAGGAAGGTACAGCAAAAACAGAAGGCTTTCGGTTGAATGACATCATGGTTGAGGATGATGGTGATCTTGAGGAGTCATTACCTTCTAGGTCAAGGAGTAGGACCCCATCCATCACTAGGTTGCAGAGGAAGAGAAAATTATAAATTATTGTAACTTGCAATGATATGTAATTTTTTGATGATGATTTTCAATCATCATGATATTTGTATCATATTATCAGCTGTTGTATTCCCATGTTGATGCAATGTTGTACTGTTTTTAATTCAAACCTAATAAAAAATAATTCCTCAATGTTTTACAAACTCATTTCATATGTTCTGTAATTATTATTTGCATGGAATTTATGTTTTTTTATGAACTCAAGTTATATTTTTTTTAATTTGCTGAGTTTTTGCTGAATTGTTGAATCCTAGTCAAAATTAGGTCTGCCAAGTTTTCTTGGGTCACAAGGTTTCAAACCTTGGTTCTGTCTACTTATTTTTGTTAGTTTTATGATCAGATGTAATGTAGAGAAAATTAATTCAAAAACAACACAAAGACAACAGCAGATACCTTGGGAAAACCCTCCTCTTGAGGGAGAAAAACCCAGCAACAATATATCACTTATATATTGAATCTCACAAGGAATGTCTCCTTTACAATGGGCCGTTAGGAAGGCCAAGAATAAGCATCACAATCTGATGCAAATACAGAAACAATATGATGCAATCTACAGATGAAAACTCAGCCTCTAACAATGTCGATCTGCCTTGAAGAGGAACTCGCACTTGCAAAGAACTCGAACTTGAGAAGGATGAAATCTATGAATGAATGAATAAACAATGAGAGATGGCGAATATATATATACAAATGAAAGGTCGTCACTCTTCAAGATAAGTCGGCCCTTCATAGAAGATTGCACCCCTTCAATAAATTGCGTCCAAAGATCAATAAGTTGGCCTTTTAATAAATCGTGCCTCAAAAGATCGAGCCATTTCACATTAACAAATATTAACTATCATTTATCAAATGACGTGACCAATCTTAACAAATCGATCTCAACAATTAAATCGCCGATAGGCTATCATTTAATTGTTCTCCTTATGCGCGATCTGGGTTGGAAGATATGACCAACGCTGTCATAAACATCAACACTCCCTCTTAACTAGGGAGGATTCTTCGAGCTGCACAAGACATATCACCTCATCGTGATGTCTACCACAATGGCTACAACCATATGTGGAAAAGAAAGATATCACCTCATTGTGATATCAACCATAATGGCCACAACCATGTATGGTATGTGCAAGTGTTCATCACTTACGTGATGTTGTCACCTCAACGTGATGTTCACCATGGCTCTCCCAGAGGGTGAAACACGAGTACAAGAAAATCATCACGGACTCTCTCGTGATGCTGTCATGGAGTCACACACATGACATCCACCATGGCTCTCCTAGAGGGTGGAAACAAGGGCTTTCACCTCAAATCTCAAAAGAGAAATGCATTAACAAGGGCTTTCACCTCAAATCTCTCTCAAAGAGAAATGCATTAAAGAGGATCACTGACACTGAGACTCCTTCTCAGCTAGGGCTGGATTCTCCACCATACCAAGCTTATCTCGAAAGTACACAAACTTTATCCTGGAGAGGGGCTTGGTGAGAATGTCTGCTGTCTGCTCATCAGTGCTGATATGCCTCAACTGTATAGCTTTCCCCAATACCATATCTTTGATATAATGGTATTTGATCTCAACATGCTTGGTTCTATCATGAAACATAGGATTGACAGAAAGCTTCACATAGCTCTGGTTATCACAATGAATGATAGTAGGCTCCATTGATTGTCCAAACAATCCTGCAAGGAGCTTACGAAGCCATACTGCTTCCCGAGCTGCCACACAAGTTGCAATGTACTCTGCCTCTGCTATACTCAACGCTACAGATGACTGCTTCTTGCTGCACCAGGTTATCATAGTAGACCCCAAACTGAAGCAACATCCAGAGGTGCTCTTCCGATCAGTGACACACCTTGCCCAATCAGAATCAGTATAACCATGCAACTTCAAATCCACATCTGAAGAATATCTCAACCCATATCCAATTGTGCCACACAAGTATCTCAGGATATGTTTTTCTGCAACAAGATGTATCTGTCTCAGTTCACACATGAACCACTGCGTACCCCTGCTATTGCATAGTGAGACCGTGCCTAGTGTTGACTAGATAATAACATCCAATCAACGCTCGTATTATCGTGGGATCCACAGACCGAACTAGCTGTACCTCCCAAGTTTATGTAGGTTATGCCCTTATAGAGACATGGATTGGCACCATACCAAACTCTTAAGTATATCAATGGTGTACTTTGACTTAGAATCATCTCATCTGGATTCTGCCAAACTTCTAAGCCAAGGAAGTAATGCATGAGCCCAAGGTCCTTCATTTCAAACTCAGAAGCCAACTCCTTCTTGCATTTGAGAATGAGTAAGATCTTCTCCAAAGAAGAATCAATCATCAACATACAAACCAAAATCAATGCTTCAATCACAATTACCTTGAAATACGATTTGAGTCGATTGCCTTCTGGGAGAGTCAAGCTTGACAGTAATCCATCAATTTTTCTACATACCAAGCACGTAGGAGCTTGCTTAAGACCATACAAGGCCTTCTTCTCACCAAGTAAAACATGAGACTCTTCCCATGTACCTCGAATCCATCAAAGTTGCTCGATATAACCTCTTCCTTGATTACACCATTAGAAAGTTTCGCCTTCACATCCATCCTGATGGAATCTTCCATCCTAGATGCAACAATGGCAATGATGAAAGTTCTAATGTATAGCGAAAGCAACTGGAGCAAAATGTTTCTTCATATAGTCAACTCCCTCTCTTTTTGTGAAACCCCCTCTAGCCACTTAATCTTGCCTGGTAAATCGAATAGTCGAAAAAGTTGTTCTCACATCCATCCATGAATCTTCCATCCCTCTAGATGCAACAATGGCAATGATGGTTCCCATAGGAAGTATAGGAGCAACCGGAGCAAATGTTTCCTTCATAGTCAACTCCCTCTTTTGTGAAAACCCCAGCCACCTAATCTTGCCTTGTACCTCTCAATGCTTCCATCCCATGCTTGATCTTGAAGAGCCATTTCGAAGATATCACAGATTTGCCTTCGGGTCTAGGAACAATGTCCCAAACATCATTCTTGTGAATTGACTGATACTCCTTTGTCATAGCATCTCTCCAAACTTGTTGATTAGAAGCTTACTCAACACTGGAAGACTCAGATTCAATAATCTGACTCATCAAAGCAACATAATTGGAGAACTTATGCAGTCTCTTACTTTTTCTGAAGGTACCTCTTGGAGCTGCAAACCTTTTTGCCTCCTACATTGTTTGCCTAGCCCATAGAGGTCTCTTTTTCCCAATCACATCGGTAGGCCCATCAGTAGGTTCCAAGGGCCTTCCAATCGATCATTGTCTTCCTTTGGTTCTGAAGTCTCCTTCAATCTCAGGAGTATGGTCAACTTCCATATCCTGAGGAGACTCTTCATTATCAATCTCCATATGAGTACCCTTGGATCTCCTGAATGCAACATCTTCCTCAAATGTGACATCTCTATTGATCTTGATTAACTTCTGACTTGGAATGTATATCTTGTAGGCTTTTGATGTCTCACTATAGCCCACAAATATTCCCTTCTTGCCAGAAGGCTCCAACTTTGATCTCTTTTCTTTCGGTACATGAACATAGACTTTTGGCTTCTTCCCAAGATCTTCAAATGACTCACTTCAAATGACTCACTTCTGGCTTCTTCCCAGTAAAGGCTTCTTCAGGAGTCATGTTCTCTAGGATTCGGTGAGGACTTCTATTTTGAACATAGATTGCTGTCCTAGATGCTTTTTCCCATAGGAAGGTTTGCAGATCCTGGTCATGAATCATGGCTTTTGCTGCTTCCACGATCGATCTGTTCTTGCTCTCTGCAACACTGTTCTGTTGAGGATTATAAGGGACACTGGACTCCCTCTTAATCCTAGCTTCAATGCAATAGTTTCGAAAGCTGCCGGAAGTGTACTCTCCTCCATTATTAGATCTTAGGACTTTGATCCTCTTCTTGGACAAATTTTCCACTTGAGCTTTGAATTCCTTGAACCTTTCTAATACCTCAGATTCTTTAGATTTCAAGAAATAAATCCAAGTCTTTCTAGAGTAGTCATCAATAAAATGAATGTAGTACAAGAAACCACTCGAAGAAGCAATAGGCATTTGACCACAAAAATAAGAATGAATGAGATCTAGAATACATTTGGATCTATTTTCTCTACTATGAAATGGACCTTTAGTATTCTTACCCAAAGCGTAGCCTTTGCAAGTACCTTCGTGCTCTTGGTTGAACTTTGGAAGGCCTGTGACCATCTTCTCCATGATAGGTAGAGCTCGGAAGTGAAGGTGAGCCAATCTTTGGTCCCAAAGATCACAAAAGCTTGAAGAATCATGTACTAGTGCCTGAAGTGGACGAGTGCATAGCCTGTAGAGACTCTCATGTCCAACTCCAATCACCTGAGCAGTCTTGAAGTTGAAATTCTTCGTCCACACAAGAACTTTGCCTTTAGAGAATGCTACTTGGTACCCCTTTTCTTCCAAGGCTGAAATGGAAACAAGGTTTCGCTTGATGCCTGGAACATATAGAACATCACACAACTGCAGGGTAATGCCGGAATCCAAGTGGAGAGTGGAGGTCCTAATTCCTTTCACTGAGTAACTAGCATCATCTCCAATAATGACTTGTTCACTAGAATCTTTCTCAACCAAATTTGTTAGATGCTCCTTGAATCCGGTAATGTGGCGAGAGGCACCACTATCAATCAACCAAGTGTTGGTGTCGGTAGTTACATTGCTTGACAATGCCGAATAGAATAAGTACTCACATGAGTGCTTCTGTGGAGAGGCATCATCAACATCTGCAATGGTGGCCTGTTGCTTAGGCCTGGTTGGACAATGAAAGCGTTGGACTTTGGATAGGTCCCTCTTCTTCTTGAATGCAGGAGCACCATCAGCTCCTTTATCTCGATTCCTCTTGAAGTGTCCTTCCCATATTTTCCTTTCTTCTTCGAGGATTGAGATGCGAGAACATGAATGTCTTCATTATTAGAGCTTTGACCAATTCCTCTAGCAGCCAATCTAGACTCCTCTTGAATGCAATCCACCCTCAATCAATCAAACTTGGGAAGCTTTGATCTTGCATTGATTCCTTGAATGTAGAACTCCCATGATGAAGGAAGACCATTAAGAGCAAGCATGGTGAAGTCCTTGTCATCTATCACATGACCAATTGTAGAGAGCTGATCTCTCAACTCCGAAATTTTCATGAAGTAAGCAATAACCGTTTCTCCTTTTGCCATCTTCACATGATGTAGTTGTTGCTTCAATGCAAGAGCCCGACTGGTGTTGTTGATTTCGTACATCTCCTCCAAGGTTTTGAACATATCTCTTGCTGTCTTCAACTTGGAGAGAATCGGAACAATATGATCCTTCACGGAATCAACTAACATCTTCTTCACCTTGATGTCTTTCTTCATCCATTGAACTTTCTCTTCCTCCTCCGTAGGCTCGGGGACTTTGGTCTCCACAAACTCAGCCAAGTCATTCTTTTCCAAGGTGAGCATAATTCTGAACCTCCATGATGTGTAATTTGATGCTCCCTCGAGTCTATCCTCAATTTTAAGACCGTTCACCATCTTGGCGAAGAGATAGAGATAGACAACAATGAGAAAGAGAATAAAGAGTATCGCTGTAAAAAGAAATCTGATCACGATCTTCTTCACACCCTCTCTGATCCCATGTTAGTTTTATGATGAGATGTAATGCAGAGAAAATTAATTCAAAAACAACACGAAGACACAGCAGATACCCTGGGAAAACCCTCCTCTTGAGGGAGAAAAACCCAGCAACAATATATCACTTAAATATTGAATCTCACAAGGAATGTCTCCTTTACAATGGGCCGTTAGGAAGGCCAAGAATAAGCATCACAATCTGATGCAAATACAGAAACAATATGATGCAATCTACAGATGAAAACTCAGCCTCTAACATTGTCGATCTGCCTTGAAGAGGAACTCGCACTTGCAAAGAACTCGAACTTGAGAAGGATGAAATCTATGAATGAATGAATAAACAATGAGAGATGACGAATATATATATACAAATGAAAGGTCGTCACTCTTCAAGATAAGTTGGCCCTTCATAGAAGATTGCACCCCTTCAATAAATTGCGTCCAAAGATCAATAAGTCAGCCTTCTAATAAATCGTGCCTCCTCAAAAGATCGAGCCATTTGACATTAACAAATATTAACTATCATTTATCAAATGACGTGGCCAATCTTAACAAATTGATCTCAACAATTAAATAGCCGATAGGCTCTCATTTAATTGTTCTCCTTATGCGCGATCTGGGCTGGAAGATATGACCGACGCTGTCATAAACATCAACAATTTTTACAGACTTTATTTAATAATGCCTGCTTAGCTAAAGTTTGTACTTGACAATGAAAATAGTCTTACTCTTGGAAAATATATGATGCTATGCTTTTTTTAACTTCCCCAATTTAATATGTACCTCATGGTAATACCAAAACTGATCTTAGCAGACTTGTATAGGGTTTGATTCGTGTCCCATAGACTACCTGTGTTCTATGCATCATGCTCATGACAAATTTGAACTAATAAAATATCTAGCATAGAATACATATAGTATTAATGAAGGCCAGAGATCTGTAGGTAGTCTGGAAGATCCGAAGATGCCATTCTCTCTCCAGTATGAGCTCCATTAATCCCCTAATGTATGCAAATTTAGTTTAGCACTCCAGAAACATTCTGAAACCCAAGCCTTATCCTGCTTCCAATACTTCACTATCTGCTTGCACGCAGGAAAAAGATGCACATGAAACATGCATTCATAAGTATCTGCACAAATAGGTGAATAGAAGCAAGGAAATGCATTTCAGGTTTGATATTTTTCAAGTTTTCTTATCATTACAAATAATCTTAGGAAATGAGTAATTCTGCCCATGTATTGGGTATTCAGCAAATCTTTTGATTTCATAGAATATAAATTTTAAATAGAATAGCCTTATTCAGAAAGAAACTATAGATTATCAATAAAACTTGTAAGCTATGGTAAATTTAATCAATAAAGGGACTAGTTACAGAAAATTGGTCAATGTTCTAGGGAATTTTACCTGTTGCAAATGATAAGAAATTCCCTACAAAGTTTCCAGTTTACACCAAGAGTTTTATCTATTTGTTATCATGGATTGTGAAAACCTACTGCTTCTAATCAACACTCTTCATGGAAGGGAAATATGTTGTAAGACACAGCTTCTTGAGAAGCTGAGAATTAAAATTGCTAAGAAGATTGCACATGTAAAAAACTGCTACACAGTTTACACCAAAAGTTTTCATCGTTATGACTGTGGAAACCTATTACTTCTAATTAATTAATTGACAAAATTTTACTCTCTTGTTGTTGGTGCTAAAGCTGACATGGCCCTTACTCAACTATATGTTGACCTCATTTAGTTTGTTCTGTATTGTGGTAATAAATGAGTGCTTTAAAAAAAAACAGGCTAGAAGGTTTTCTCTGATTACTATAACTTGTGTTGTAAGGCACAGCTTCTTGAGACGTTGAGAATAAAAAGTGCTAAGAAGATTGCAGATGTAAAAATCTGCTACACAGTTTACACCAAAAGTTTTCATTATTCTGGACTCTGGAAACCTATTGCTTCTGATTAGCTAATTGGCAAAATTTTATTCTCTTGTTGTTGGTGCTGAAGCTGACATGATTCTTAGTCCACTATATGTTGACCTCATGTAATTTTGTCCTTTATGGTGGCAATAAATAAGTGCTTTAAAAAAAAAAGAAAAAAAGGCTAGAAGGTTTTCTCTGATTACTATGACTTGGTGAACTCAGTTTATTCATATACATCATAACATTAAATTTGTGAACAGATGCTTCATGTTGTGAATCTTGGAGACTCTGGATTTCTTGTCATCCGAGAAGGTTCTGTTGTTGCTAAGTCATCTCCAATGACACATGGATTTAATTTTCCTTATCAAATTGAGAGAGGAGATGATCCATCATCAGTTTTGGAGGTATAGCTGAAGATGTTGATATTACTTTTGGTTGAATTTATATATTTTTTGAGAATAAAATAAAAGCTCTTCCTTCCAATAGTTTTTATGAAGTTATTTTTGGTGTTCAATATTTGAGACTTCTAAGTTTTCTCATTTGATTTCATTGCTTTGCCTGTAAGAAAGATCCACCTTGTTGAGATCATAATTAAAAGCATCTTTGAAACTATGTTGGTTGCAGAGCTATGAAGTTCACTTGAATGAAGGAGATGTGATTGTTACTGCTACAGATGGCCTTTTTGATAACATATATGATCATGAGATAGCATCAATTGTCCAAACCTCATTGCAATCAGGTTTAAGTGCAAAGGTATGAATTATTTGTGATTGTGGAAGTCTACAAAGAGTTTTTCTCACCAACTAATATGCAGGACAATTTAAAGAAAACTTCTACCAATGTGTTGTTCCAACAATTGCACAACATAAAATTTAGTGCCACATTTTAATTTCTTTTGCTAATCTAGTCTTGCATGTTATAGATTTTAAGTTCAAAAGGTAGTCTTACTTTTCATCATAAATTTAAAGTTAATGGATCTTTTTTTTGGAACAAGTGGTGTACATTCTTTTTGTGGGACCATCAAAAGTACCATCTTGTTTGGAAGTTATAGATTCTTCAATGCAAGTGTAATAAGATTTTGTGGAGTTTGTATGTTGAATGTTTACCCCTTGCACAAATTGAAGTTCATCCATTGAAGTCCATTTTGAATACAAAACACTATTGTAGGGCAGAGTGTTTTTTTTTGATTAAAAAAGATCAAGTTCCAGCAATAATTAGGAGCAAATTCTCAAAACACCCAACATTGATTTATACTGCAACCTGTTGGTGTAATAATGCATTTATTGCATATAGTTACACATTTATTACACCTTAGGTAATTTATTTACTTAGGTTTAGTAATGTAAGGTTTCAGATAATTGCATTTATTACCCATTGCACAAGTTGAAGTTCATCCATTGAAGTCCATTTTGAATACAAAAAACTATCATAGGGAAGGGACTTTTTTTTTGATTAAAAGGATCTAGCAATAATAATGAGAAAATTTTCAAAACACCCAAACATTGGTTTATACTTTATACTGCAACCTTTTGGTGTAACAATGCATTTATTATAAATGGCATGGTTGAGTTTTGTTTATTGCATATTGAGTCTATGTTAGTTCTTTGAGAAACTAGGTTAATTGTGAATAGCTTCAAATATTTATTTATGGCCAGAGATTTCATGCAATTATCTGAAACCTTACATAGTATTAGAGCAGGTTTGCACTTAGGATAGTTTCCTTTCCATTATGTAATTTTTTTTTCTGGATGTCTTAAGTGATCTTTTCATTTTTGCTCATCTGTTGATGTTGTGCCACTGTAGCTATGCCTGGACGCCACCCCTCAACAATGCTAACATAGTTGTTTGGAATATTCCTGTCTGGCACAATATCCTTGGCAAATCTTGTCCCAAAGTAATCCCACTACAAACAAAATATTCATCGCAATGTTAGTGTGATGACATCTACCTAGTGATTGACATATCATCTATGCATTCATTTGACACACCTTTAAGATTGTACAGCTAGTTAGCTATCATGTTAGAAGGTTTATACAACACAAATCATCGCCACATTAGCAATCTCTACATGACTTGTTATTCGATTGTACATGGTATGCAAAATTCTTGCATAATCACATCATGATGCCATGATGATTAGGGGCATTGTGGTGAATCTACATTGTGTTTGAAAAGATAAGAATCTGATGTAAATCGTGTATTCGACAAATAGTTGACAGTTTGTGATGAGGAAAAGTGGATGCATTTCGTCGCATTTGGAGATCAAGTGTCACAGTTTCAATGGTAGTTTTGTGTGTAAATGATTGAACTTTGATAAGTTTGGGATGATTTGAAAGAATCTGGTTTTGTGACTCAACAAATGACTGTCTATGGGCTAACAAAGATTTTCAATTGAAATTGTTGTGATTTTGCAGAAGTTTATAATGGGTTTCTGCCAAATGATAGATATTCTGGAAGGTCATTTGGACTGTTGGGAAGGTGTGTTTGGGCCATTGGAATTTATAATTTTGTTATTATAGGTTAATGACATGTTTCATTTGGGTTTGAGCTTTGTGCCATCTTGAGGCCGATGCAAATTATTTGGGGAGTTGGAGAAAGGTTTAAGTATGTACTATGGGATTTTGAGACAATTGGAAGTAAGTGAATAAGATTAAGGAAAATACAGGAGTTACAATAGGGCGATTGCTAGGAGGCATGGATTGAGAGAGGAGAGTGAGGCAACAAGGAGTATGATGTGGGGAAAAAGTAGGAGAGTGGGTCATGTAAGGATCCTATAATGTTATATGGTAGCCTATGTGGCAATTCTTGAAGTGGTTATTTATTTTTGTATGCAAGAAAAGCCATTGTGGTAATTTGTAATTGAGTTTGTGAAATTAATAAAAAACTTGAGGTCTTTTGGTGGTTGGACTTTTCCCTCATCGAGGGTTTGCCCAAGGAAAATCTGGTGTCATTTGTGACACTTCTTTTTTCTTTTGTGTGTTTTAATTGCATGGGTTGGATGGCTGGATAGTCCTTTTGAGGACCCTCTAGCCATGATTGCATCACATGATGATACACCTACTTGAGGTAGTCCTTTATTGCGAGGATTTGAAATTTTTGATTTTACACTTAATCATTGGAGGGTTCATTCTCACTCATTCAAACTTCAACCATGGTCATTTTTTTTCACTTTGGCTATTTTTTCAATGGCTAAGTGGTGGTAGTCTTATGTTTTGGTAATTGTGCCTCATATTCTTGGAGTTGGGAGTTGTACCAAACATCTAGAGAGTCATTATTATTTTAGGAACTTCTGTTTTTCATGTACTTTGCATTGGGGCTCTTGTTTTGTTCACATTTTGCCTAAGAAATGTACTTTTGACTTGTTTTTTTTCTAAACTGTCAAAGATCAACATCATTGCATGTCTATAAATAATGGAGTTTGGAACATACTATTAGATAAAGTGCCAAATTTTGAGAGGTGCATTTTAAGACTGTTTGGAGTGACTTTCGTTTTGTGTGTGCAACATGAGGCACACCGTGTTTCTATTTTTAGTGTGCATTAATATTTGCATATGAAATGGCACGATCCTTTCTTGCAATAACAGCAGATAGAATAAACTATTGCTCCTGGAGAGTGCATGTAGAGTCCAATAGGGTCTCTATCTCTATCTTTTAGAACTAGTATTGCTACCAACTAGTTTGGTTAAGCACACTAAGTGTGGCTTAATTAGTGTGACATCATTTATAGTGACCTTTGTTTGCCGCTTACTATGGAATTTTGGTATCATATCGAGGACACTTAATGCCCTTATATTGCATGGTGGACTCTTTTGCAATTATTTGTTGACATCTTGCCTGATGTTTCCATGGATGAGACATTATCGGATGATACTAATGATCTTGCTGATGATGTTGGTGATGTAATTGATAATGCATCTGTCAACACTTTGTTGCAGGATCTTCCCTTCATTAGAGAGCCACCTTTTTGGGATTCTTATTTCTGTGACACTAATCCTCTGTTTATACTTTATAGCATCTTACTTTGATGATTGTCCTCATTCTTTGAAGGACATTGCTCTTCCATTTGATGAGAGTTCCCATATGGGTGTTTGTGGAACTCTACTACTTAATCTTGTGATCCACCTTGTCTTGTGGATGCTCTTCTTTCAATGGATACATTGAGGTTACCTGTAGCAAACTCTCCCATTGTTGTGGACATTCCTCTTTTAGTGGATACATTGAGGGTACAAGTAGCAAACCTGCCAATTGTGGTGGACATTCCTCTTTTGGACGATCCATCTCCATTAATAAGTTCCTCTTTGATGACAACTTTTCCACATTTTGTTCAGGATGTCTTTGACACTGCATTTAGACTAACTTGAATCAGTTCTACACACTTGTTGCTTCCTGCATATTCTTTTTTGGATGGGAATACTTTTAACATGTATTTTCAGCCATATCTCTTCCTAAGAAAAGGAATGTTGTTTGATGCAAGTGGACCTTCTTTAGCATCTAGTATTGTTGTCATCTAGTTCTAGTTTAGATTGTTAGAGGTTCAAGAGGCTATCCTTTGGGGGTATCTTAGTATTTCTTATTTTTTGGCTCTTTTCTTTTGGGGGGTTATCTCTTTCTTTCTTTGGAGGGATTCTTTTGTAGATGGATACCTAACACAGGGTTATCTCTCTTTCTTTGAAGGGATTCTTTTTTAGATAGGTACATAACATGGCACTGTTTTGCCAGAAGTTATTTTACCTGCCTAAGTTGTGCTTAAGGAGGAGGGGGGCCTTGGTGTAGTTATGCATTTATTACACCATAGTTTAAGATTACTTGGGTAATTAGGAGAATGAGGTGTCAACCTATGTACCTTGGGGACACATCCGTTGCATTTTTGGACCCTGCACCCTATTGGAAATGTTTCAGGGACGTGGGGATGGGTCAGAGATGTCCCCCAACCATCTCCGATTTGCTGAAATATTGTAAATTCCCTTGGGTTGTCAAATTTTTTAAGGAAATGGTAGGGGATGGCTATACTAGCTGTGCCCTATGGCCCAGACTTTTACTAATGCAAATTGAAAACAAAAGAAAAAAATGCTTGATGCTTCAGGGTTTTGTGTCAACTAGTGTCTCTAATATACTTTGCTCTCTGTCAACTTGTATGACTATCATACCTATTCTATTAAATTTGCATCTTTGTACTACATAGTTCTTTGTCATACTTGTCCTTTGTCATATTTGTTCCATGTCATCTTGTTCTCTGTCAAACTAGATTCTGCTTGTTGACATCTTCACTACCAATCTTGTTAGGACAAGAAGCTGAGAATGAGGATAGAGCTATGTTTGCACCTTGTTAGGGTTATAGTGAGAATATTGAGTGAAGTCTTTATCAATGCATGTTCTTTCTCCTTTAGACTGTCTATATGGGTGGATGGATGAACCTAGGGTTGACACTTTGATGTTCTTGCAATAAAATGGATAGTCTTGGAAATTCTAATCTGATGCTGAGTATAAATAGCACAACTCACCAATGAATCGAGGGCCATTTGTAATATGTGGTATGACTGAAAACTCAAATGCATTTAAATTCTAAAGGTTGGTGCTGCCTGGAGAATTTGGAGTGTTGGGTGATTGATAACAAACCATCTACACTAGAGTTATGAAGAGTCACATTGTGTGGGGGATTCACCATTGAGGCTTTTTTGGAATTTCTGTTTCTTGGCAAGGAAAAGGTTCTTTTGGGAGGATCTTTCCAATAGGAGTTGCAGCAATGGCAGAACTAAACTACTGAATAATTGTTCTTCTGACCTGCTGAAGTCCTCCATAATGGAAAATGGATTATAGAGAAATTTGGAGGGAGTTATGGAGTTTGGTAAGGGTGGTTACTGTCTATCTCCGTTGTTATACAAGATGCAAAATGAATTTTCATGAGAATATACATCCCATATCACTAAGGAGAGTTGAACACATTTTGAAGTATTTGGCTATGCACAAAGGATGCCGGCCCTTGGGGAAAAGAATTAGGTTTTAGCTTTCATAGGATGAAGGTTTTTCCTAAAATTTTGGTTCTCAACCAATTTGATTCTAATTTCTTGTGATTTTTGGTGCAATATAAGATGCATTTTGATTTCTTTGAAAATAATTGTACAAATGTGCCTGATAGGAATAAGTGTCAAATAGCCAATAATGCAACCTCTGATCCACTTACCTGTACTTCCTAATGATCTTGTATATGGACACACCTTTACAACTATTTTGAAACCTATACATAATGGCTTAAGTCCCTGACTTGGAATAAGATCTGAATATCATATTGGAGGAGTAGAAACTACACAAACACATAACAAGTATTCAGAATACCCTATATTTAATCTGATTAGGAACATGGAAAGGAGGTTATGCTCAATCTAACATCTAGAAATGAGGGTCCTGAAGCATTATCATCTTTAGACTTTGGGTATCTCTGAGCTTCAAGTTGGACAGAGGAAGACCAGAAATCAGAAAAAAGAGGTGTTCTCTTGCAATACAAATATGCATAGTTACCAGGTTTGAAAAATTCTATTTGTTAAGAAGGGCAATTTGTTTTGGAAATCTGGTATTTTCAGAAAAAATGGGTAAAATTTTCTATAGGTATTGAGAATTCCAGACTGAATCAAACAAATCCGATCAGTCCAAAAAAAAACTGGATCTGGCTGGATTTGGTTCAAAAAATCCAAATTTGGGTATCTTTAGACTTTGGATATCTCCAAGCTTCAAGTTGGACAGAGGAACAACACAGATTAGGAAAAAAAGGGATGGTGTCTTGCAATACAAATATGCATAGTTACCAGGTTTGAAAAATTCTATTCGTTAAGGAGGTCAATTTGTTTTCAAAATTTAGTATTTTCAGGAAAAAAGGGTAAAATTTCTATAGGAATTTAGAATTCCAGACTGAATCGAACAAATGTGATCAGTCCAAGAAAATCTGGATCTGGCTGGATTTGGTTCAAAAAGTTGGAATTTAATAACTAGGCAAATATGTGAAAAGACACATTCAAACTGCTCCTGATGATGGTTAACAGGCTTTTGTTGGGAATGTCAAAAGCACAAGCAGCTAGGAAATATAAGTATAATTCTTATTCAAGAAACTAAGTTAACTTTTTCCAAATTGTGCTTCTTATTTGAGTTGAATAGGATTTTTTCTTTTAAAGGTGTTGATTGGCACGGTACTCTAGGGGCTAACATGTCTCTTGAACCCAAAAGTACTATAAATGTGCGATCCAAATGGATCATAAAAATTGTAATAAATGTGCAAAGACATGGATTTTAAAATTGAATCTAGGCAAATTAAATGTAGGTGCAGGTGTTGGACAGGTTACAGAACAAGAAAAACACAGAGACTGTACCATGTTTGTAGCCATGTCTACTGACAGTACACATGTCAGAACTTGAAATCTGAACCAAAAGGGGTCTGTTTAGCTTCTAGTGACTGTAGAAATTCTTCTTGGGCTTTGGAGGACTCTGCTGTCATAAAAAAATTATAAATAGAGGTTTTTATTAGTTTTTAAAAGGCATGGGAGGACAATTGAATATTGTGCCTTCCTGGATTGGGGGAAGAAACAATTATATGTTGAATCTTCTTCTAGAATTAAGAGCAATTATGTGTTGTAGTTCCAAGAGATGAGAGGCAAAAGGAAAGGAACATAGAAGCATAGTGTAGTTCCCCAAGCTTTCACCCAAGACATTAATGACAGAAATTAGATGAACACATTTTTCATGTTACAAATGTAACATTAGCATGCCACATTGCACACTTATTCACACAAGGTATTGTAACAACACACAATGCCATGTGAGGCAAACAATTACCAATGCACTGAGCATGGTGAGACAAGTGCAAGACTTACAAAAGTGCATGTCAAAATCACTGACAAGCTCAAGGCACAAATTTTGGTGGAAATGCAGAGCTTCCAAGTATATTTGTAACTTTGATATAACTTTGGTGTCTCCTTGCAGCTTTGCTGCCTGCAAACTGCAAGCCTGCCTCCAAACCCTGAAAGTCCTCAACACTATGGAACTTCTGAGCTCATGTGCAACTTTGTAGCTTCTGCAAATTGCATGCAGACTCTCAAAACCGGCAAACATAAGATCATGGAGTTCTAGAGCTTGTGTGCAATTTTGCAGCTTCCACAAGTTACATGTGGAGGTTTGAAACTTGCAAACATAACATTGCAGAGTTTTGAAGCTCGCATGCAACTTTGAGGCTCCTGAAAATGGCAGGGGGGGTTCCAAAACTTGCAAACATAACACTGTGGGGTTTTGGAGCTCGCATACAACTTTGTAGCTCCTGCAAATTGCGCACAGAATTTCCTACAAACATAACATTATGGAATTTCAGATCTCGCTGACAACTTCACAGCTCCTGCAAATTGCACGGGGAGTTCCAAAATCTACAAACAAACACTGCAGAGTTTTGGAGAGCTTCTGTAAACTTTGCACCTCCTACAAATTGCACGTGGAGTTCCGAAATGCGAAAACATAACATTGTAGGAATTTGGAGCTTGTGTGCAACTTGGTAGCTTTTGCAAATTGCACATGAGGTTCCAAAACCCACAAACTTCAAATTGGCAGAACTTTGGGGTTCTATTGTAGTTTTGCAAATTGCAAAATGCAAGTGGAGCTTCAAACTCCATTGGACATGCTTGCAGAACTTTGGGGTTTCGATGCAGTTTTGCATAGCCGCAAAATGCAAGTTCCAGAACAACAAACTAAAGGGTATAACTCTCATTTTGTATGCTATTAAAAAATGGCTTGGGCCAAGCACTTAAACACATATAGGCTCTTTATTGGCCAAATGAGAAAACCCCAAGAAGCCCAAAGACTATATAAACTCAATGAAAATTTTCCATACTTGCATTGATCTACTAATGCTAAGGGAATGAAAAAGCACACAAGAGAAACAAATACTCATAAAAGTAAATTTTTCAACCTCCAATTACAACACATTTATAAACAAGTAGATTAATCACAACTATCCTAATTTCATGTTTATTTTCCACTAGGCATATAAATCATGCTCTCAATTCATTTTTCTTTCACATAGCTAAGCATGAGAAAAATGATACAAAATGCCATACATGTTCAACACTGACATTGAGACATGCCAAAAGTAAAGATATAGTTCACACCAAATATGTGGGTGGATCACAATCCAAATCCCAATTGTCATTAGTCATAGTTACATGTTTATATATGAGGACCCAAATGTCTTGAATTATACATCTTCGATAAGAGCACATAATGATGAATTACTACATTTACAAGGTCATCAAATTCTTGAATACTCTCCAAGATGCTCCAAAGCATTCATGGGTCCCAATGGTTGTTCAACACTACCCAATCATGTGGAACCCTTTGGCCCACCCCTTTAAACTAGGAGACAACTTATTGGGTAGTTCAACAACACTCACGCCAAACAAAGTGATTGAACATCACATACTAACCACATCTCATACATAGAGTTGTCCAAGTAAAGCATACATGAGGTATTTACAATCACTAGTCAATGCATACACATACTAGTTAAACTCATACATAGAGTTTCCAAGCAAAGCATACAGGAGGGATTTACAATCATCAATCAATTCATACACATACTAATTACAATTCATACATAGGGTTTTCAGTTTCATGAGGGATTTATAATCACGAATCAATGCATATATATACTAATCACATCAATACATGGAACATGTATACATGAGGGTCTTCCAACTCCATCAATGCATACCCATGGGATATCAACATGTCATACAAGAGTGCAATACATATGAGATTGAGAAGTAGGCACCAATCATGTGTATGCCATGGAATCACATATAGACATTGGATTTACAATCCAATGTAAAAATAAGGAGAGGGTTATCTTAGGATTTAGTGATGGAGTCTCATCACAGGTAATAAGAACTGCATGGAGTTTGAGGAGTATGCCTCTATAACATGGGGATCCTCAACAACACTGGTAAATTAGCCAAATGTCTCTCACGATACTTCCATGTATCCTCTTGGGCACACGAAAGGGCCTCATAACTCTTGTTAATGTTTTTCATTGTGTAATTCCCATTCATTTTAATTAGTTTTTATCTTGACCTATCATTGCCTCATGATAGCTTACCATATGAGAAGATGGGCATGAGAGTCTATGCTATCCTAACCTAGAGCCCTCACATCCTATAGCTAGATAGTCAAACACCAAAAATACATGGCATGGAAATCAAGGTCTGAGCATGGCAAACATAGGCCCAAATGATTCTCCATCCCATTAGAGTTTTATTCCTGCAAAATACAATGCACAAATGAATGCAGATTTTAAATTTTTGTTATTCAAGACACTCAAGCTTTTTCCAAAACTCTCAAATTTCAATGGCAAAATTTTAAATTTTCACACATCAAAATTTTTTATTTTTCAAGAATACCCTCTTGAAGCTAAGGGTCTCAAACACACACTAAATCACATAATGGTTTTCCAAAAAAATTGCAATAGTTTTGGCATAAAATGGAAAAATCCAAAATAAGCAATTGATATTGTTAAATTGAATTCAATGAATTTAACAATCAACCAATGTACTCTTTCCTACAAAATGAAATGCCCTAAGCATCCACTTAAGGTGGGTATGGCCAAAGCATGAAGGAAAAATCCTTTGAAGCATCAAACCAAAAGAGGGATCCCTCTAATCCAAGCTGACACCATATGGAATTTGTTTGCTTGCTGCTGTCCCCACACAAAAATCAGCAAACAGCTGACAGTCTCATCCAATCCTTACAGCCAAGCTTGCAATCAAAGCAAATCCCCAAACCTTCCCAGCAAATTTCCTAGCTCCGAACACATATAGCCAGCAAGAGGAAAAATGATAGCAAAAACAAGGCAAGAGATAACATATAGAATGAATCCCTAAAAATGAACTCTCCTTTTTCATATAAGCAATTTCACTTTAAAAAAAAAATTCCTATTTTCCCATTTCACATTGCAAAAAACAATACAAGACATTTTGAAATCAAATGACTTTTGTATTTCTTTTCAATGTAAAACCTTTTTAATTTCCAAAGTAAAATTTATGAAATATATCGATTTAAATGTAATGACTGAGTCATCAAATGACATTACTGATTTCCTAAGGCATTTTCCTAATAATTGACGCTAGCCTAATTTAATAATTTCAATGAAGGTAGACAGGAAAACATGTCAACTATATTTGTACAATAATAAATCTATTTTCTGATTAAATTATATATTTCCTTTTTCCATTCAATAATATTAAATACATTGCAATGTACACAAAAGTTATAAACTTTATCCTCTAGCAACATAAACTCATTTCACAAGCACACAACAAAGGACAAAAAATGATTGAATACAAATAATTACAGAAGTTGAACAATCTAATGGAAAACACACAAATACATTTTACAAGTTACAACACAGCACAAGAATCTGGAATAGACTGATTCAGATTTAGGCTCATTGGGCCAACATGAGACTCATCTCATGACTCAGGGTCAAGTGAGATGTGAATATGGAAACAATATTTTTACCCAAGCCGATGGTCTCCAATTCATAACTGTTTGGGAAACCTGTACCTCCACACTCAATGAAAACATTAGGTGTATTTGCACGACACAAGATAGCCAAAGCACATAATATAGCAACCAACATGATAATAGCCAACAGATGATATCAATATCTACATCTAATTGAAAATCATCGAACACTAGAATTATTCAGATATAAAGATGTGTAATAATCATCTCAATGCTGAACTTAGTCATATAAGCATAATCACATACACTAGTGAAAAAAAATAGTGAAGCTGCAACATTACAGAGCTCAAGCATATAAATTCACATACGAATCCAAAGTACAATATCCATACACCCTGATGGAAAACATCATCAGCAAGCACGATATTAGTAACAAAACTCAACTGAGCAACAGAATAAGGCACAGACACCTAGGGTCTTGCATCACTAGGATGAGGCAAGAGATAACATGGGTGGGAATTACACATAGACAAACAATGGGTATATGCAGCTAATGGAGCAAGGGATAGTTTGCATCCGTAACCAAGATATTATTGAATGGAGCAAGGGATGGATTGTATCCATATCTTTTGCACACTCATTGCATTTTCCAATTTATTACATAATATTTATAGCAGGAAATTGCCATTGCCACGATCTAGTTTCTCTCTCTTTGGAGGGTTTCCAAGATAAATATGGTGTTCTTAATTCTTCTCTTCCTCTCTTAACTGTCATTTTATTTCTAATCAAGTAGCACAGTGCAGTTTCTTGTTTCGTGATTTCTATCAACTACAAGCATAGATTTTGAATAACTAGAGATCAAAGTGTGAAATTATCAATAATGCCACTGTGGATTGATTTTTTTCAATAGTTATCTTGAAGAACTAGGGGATGTTTCTTTTTCTAGTTCTCAACACAAATGTTGTCTCGAATAACTAGGGGATGATTCTTTTTCTAATTCTCAGCACAAATATTATCTTGAATATCGCCAATGTGCATTATTGAAGTTGATGCTAAGAAAAAAAATTCAACTCTATTGGATTATTGGAGGATAATTCAACATAAAGTTTCAACCAAGTGAAACCAAAGGTGGGTCTAGGGCCTTGGTATGGTTATAGATACCAGGACAAATTTCATTTCCACTCAGAAATTCAGACTTGCCTCTCTTTGTAGCTGGATTCATATGGTTAATAGAAAGATAAGAAAGCAATCCATAGGCAAAATCCTACAAGGATTTCTCTTTTAAAATATTTTTATCAATAACTAGATTTTTAGCAATCTGCAATACAATACATTCAGCTTTTTGATAAGATCTCTAGCCAATTTTATCTTAATTGGAAAGTGATAGGAAATCTCTCTTTGGCCAACACTTGGTATAAGGGGAAGTTGGATCTCATCTGAAATGACAACACTAGTGGCAGAAAAGCACAAGAAGCTTCCAACTTCTAAAGGAACTCATGATGAAGATTATGTTTGATACCATGATTGGCATGAGGATAAAAAGTGCTTGTTATTGCATGTTCTTGCTATGTTCAAGAGATGTCACAAATATTGGTATAGAGAATTTGATTTTGGTTAATTTCATTATTGGAATGCTATTCAACAAGATTTGATAATGGAATTCAAGTGAAGAGATAATAATGAGGCTTTAAGGACTTGTGAAGGAAATGTAGACTAAGCTTGGTTTAGCCTAATGCAAAGAGAAGATGAAGCTAACAGCTTTTACAATCTATTTATATATTGTGAATAGATAATTTGGAAAGTGGTGATCAAGTTGATCACACAAAAGTATCCATATTCCAAGACAACAAAGAAGCATCAATAGTTGAGGCTCTTATAGAAGGCATGGTTAAATTGAACAAGGAAATGACCAAGACGAAGATACACGATGGATTTATGATCAATTTACAGACAAGGACTTACCCAATCTGATTACCTCACATTGGTAAGATTTATTGTCATGGGACAAGTGAATACATTTATAATGTGTGGAATAAGAGTGCATAGAAGGAAGTCAATATACAAGGGAGGATTCATGAGCATCAAAAGCAAGGGATCCAACTTGAAATTTTAGTCATTCAAAGCGCCAAGATGGACCATATAGGTTGAACCATAGTAACATTCCATTTATACACTGGCAAAAGTGTAAATGGAATTCAATTACTCATGTTTAATATGGGAAAAACATGCAAAAACTTGGGAGCTAAGAAACAAAGTACTATTTGCTTTTTATATATAATAGTGGGGGTCTGTAGGGGCCCCTTCACTTGATAATAAACTCCATACTTTATATACAATAAAAATTAAAAATCATAAAGACATACAAAATGCTGCTAGTAGGCAGCTCCCAAACAAAACTGGCACCTTGACAGAGTATGACTAACACCCAAACTAAACCAGCCACCTAAAAGTCAAAACTAGAACCAGAAATTGAAGACAATCAAGCACCATAATAGTAACCAGTCTAAGGTATTCCCCATCATTCCCTAGATTCAGGAGATGCATGCATCATGTTTACCACCTCTTCCATCCATTGCTAATCCGCTTGCACTTGTCTTCCTTTTTGATGGCTTGCTAGAGTTGGGGATCTAACCTTGTAACAAATTTCCCCTGGATAATAGAATCTATGCATTGAAGGGCCATAGAACACCAGAATTGTAAATTCATTACCAATTTTGAGCCAACCACAGTGGTTATGAACATGTAAACTTGCTAATACTTTCCTCACATCTCCACAAAAAAGCCCATAGCACTCTTCACACCACAGCTCTACAATTTCATCATCACTACCATCTAGGGTTGGAGTAGAATAGAACCTTCGCCCTCAACCCCTGTTGCCATAGGTTTCTTATCTTGTCTAGTCTCCACCTCTCCATTGGCCAAAGCCATACCCTAAAGTTGGTCTATTACGAACAATTGTATTAGCCATAACCGAATGGTAGTATCTTGAAGAAAATATGCAAGATTTGTAATTAAAATCACCTTGGATTGCTGCCTTGGAGTGCCTCCTTGCTGAGAGAACTTGCTGACCTAGTATGCTTTTGACAAATCCTAGGGCTGTAGGTTTGTTGCATGAAAAAATACATTGAAGCCTTTTGTCTTAGATCATACTGTTCATTATTTGCACTCCGTTGTGCTCCCTAGGTTGCTTGTTTACCATACCTATCCAAAGGTCGACCAAGCACCTTGCCACATAGATCACCACCACCTTCTTACCATGACTATGAGAAGAAATACTTACTCTCATTTAATATTGTTGCCAATTAAATGAACTCCTACTTAACTACCTCACAGTCGACATATCTTACCTTATGTTGAAGGCCATCCCAATGGACCAACCATCTACAGCTTTGTTAATATTCTTGTACATACTTGATATGTTTATAACATGAGCCTTCACCTCCTTAATTCGAAGGGCTACATTGCCCTTGTACAACTGTTGTTGCTCAAGGGGGCTTATAGGTGAGAAGAGATTCTAAATTTTTTCATACATTCTCACCATGACTATAAGTCATTGTTATTGAGTCTTGAATAATAACTTTGTTGGCCAAATGATCTGCTGCCATATTGAGATTTCTTTTGCAATGATTGAAACCGATCAATTCAAACTGCTTTCTTAGATTTTTAACCTCCTCTACGTATCTGTTAAATTTTCATTTCAGACTTTTACCTTTATTAATGGAACTTATCACTACCATAGTAATCTTCTACTATCACTTTAATCTTTTTGAGAAGACACCACTGCTAGCCCTGTTATCAAAGCCTCCCACTCAGCTTCATTGCTTGTTTAAATACCTTAAAAAAGGGAGCCACAATATATCATGTTGCTCGAGGAATCTCTAAACACTTAAAGACACCTCCCGCAATGCTTGGGTTCCCCTTGGCTGCTCATCAAAGTTTAGTTTGATGAATCCCTTTGGAGGAGGAGATCATAACTCATCTCAGGGTCCTATTTGCTCTTGAAATTTTTGTGCTTTTCTAGAATTATTTCCACTAATCCTTAATGGGGCAACAAAGTACTAGTTGTTTTTGATTAGATAAACACTTTTGACTAGAGCTATGAACCAGAAGAGGGTTTTGAAAGGACCTCTAAACCTTGTACATCAAGAAAAGGCAACAACGGCATGAGACAAGAACCAACTAAGAAATGGGCCGAAAAACCAAAAAGCCCTCGAGAAACAAACAACAACATTACTACAAAGGGATATCCATGACAACAATCATGGAGTTTTGAATCCAAACCTCTCCGAAGAACTCTGAAGAGGAGTCACCTGACCTGTAAAGGCCATTTCGCCTTTTTTCAAAGAAGAGTCAAGGTCAACCAAATGCTGCCAAGTCATAGCATCTGGTTTTCTCTTGTCCTTAAAGGAAGACCCCAGGCTTTCCCAACTGTATCCACAATTGCAAAGTCCAAATCCTTTCCTTCATTCCTCATAACAGAGCATTCTTTAACAACATTATGAACCTGTTTCCCATGATCGAGAGAAGGAATGATACTTTTTTTTTTCTGAATATGGTGTTTTTTTTTGACATCTTGGCACGAATGGGAGAAGTGCCCACTTTATGGCAATGGAGGCAAACTTGTGAGGGCTCAAATTGGATTTTTTGCTTCGTAACACCAAATTTGCAATACAATTTTATAGCATTTGGCAACACCTTATCAATATCAACACTCACACAAAATGTGGCAAAAACCAAATGTTTCATAGATTTTATGATATTGTCAATAGATAAAAATTGACCAAGAGAATTGGCTATACCTGGTATGATCTCTTTGTCCTAGTATTCTAAAGGAAACTCTGGGAACCTAACCCAAATAGAGACCCTGTTAAAGTTTTCCTGGCAACATCAAAATCAGTAGACAAATTTGTCAAAGAAAGACCAGATTTACCAAGGAACCAAGGACCTCCCTACAAGATACAGATGCATTCCCCAAGGGTTTGGAAGGAGAATAAGAAAAATCCATTTGTCATGGCAGCCACTTGAATTTGACCAGACACGCCATTTTTTAAGAACCCAACAATGGACAACATCAATATTCAGACAAAAGCCCAAGAATCTCCCAATTAGGGGTCTACAATAGCATCAGGAATCCTTAAGTGCATGATCCATCCAAGGTGAAAGGAGCTTCATGTTGGCATAAGTCAAGAACATGCATGGTAGAATTATAAGTGAAACCACCAACCACTGGCACCTTTGAACAAGAAGGGGACTTGAAGTCCCTTGAGCGTTGGTGCCAAGAGGAGGCATCACAATAGGGGAGAAAACCTCACTAGCACCTTCCTGCAAATACCCCACACATGGCGGCATAACAAGAATCTTGATCCCTCCTGCAACCCTAACAGGGCATCTGCAACCATCGATCTTGATCCCATCATTCACCAAACCAAAAACAATGCATCCCCAAAATAGACCATGTCTAGAAGAATAGCAGGGGCATCCACTGCGGAGAGAAGAAAACCCCTACGCAACCCCAAATTGGGACCACAACTTGAAGCTTCAATGAGATTTTGTACAGAGACATTAATAACGGCCATTGGGGAGTTAGGCCACCGATCCTTCAGTTGAGCCTCAAGTAGAAAATCCAGTAGCAACTCGTCCTTGTCCTAGTAATCAGCCCAACTGTCCTCACTTCATCGTCTAATTCATCCTCAGCCTTGCCTCCATCAAAGGCCTTCGTGCCCATGGAAGATTTGAAACTTTCACTCCTGCTGCCACTCTTGCTCTAGCTCCCATTCGCCATTCTTTTTGAAGCTCAATTGTTAGCTCTTTCATGTCAATTTTTAGTGCATAGAGATAAAACAGGGGAAACAAACTAATTTCACTCTTTCATGTCAAACATAGTGTGTAGAGATAAAATTAAACATTCACATAATACCTTATAAAAATGCTAGCAATCAAAAATTCAGCAGGATTATATAAACCATTTTATTCACTTCGAGGGTTTATGTAAAAATAAACAGCTGGTCCTAAAATATTTGAACTTTTTGTCTTGTCACATAGCTTACCATTTTAGTGGGCAACCCTATATTTTTTTAACTAAATCCTTTTTAGGCTACAATTTGAAACAAAATCCTTATTATGGTTTAAAATTAACTTGTACAGAAAATCTATTCACAATAAAAAGAAATTCTAAAATACCCTACAGCCTAATTCTTAAAAAATAATTGTTCAGGATACTCATGCTCTGTATTTTTCAGCCTTTGTAAAAGAGTAAAATAAAGAAGATAGGTATGTGTGAAAGTTTATCAGAATCACTATTTGAGAGACTGGGTGAATGGCATAACATGTGGTGAGATGTGATTACTTAGGAATAACTACGAATCTTTTGAGTGTTATGCTACTATAGGTTTAACTAGAAGATGATATTTGAGTACACAAATATTTTCATTGTGGGAGCTCATTTGACTTATTGATAAAAAAATGTTTCGAGTTTTCTCTGTTTACTGGTGGATATAGAAGGAGATTTGCAGTGACTTCAAGATACAGAATTCAGCTGTATTTTAGTCTCTTTTTCACTCACAAGCACAAAAGCTTCTCTGTTATTGTTTTTCTATTGTGCTGCTCAATTAGAGACAGGAATATGATCTGTAACAATTGTGATTTCAAATTCTCATTCGACAGGATGATTTTTCTTTCATAAACCAGTTAAACGAAAATGAGCACCCACCTCCGTAATTGGAACATTGAAGTGTCTTTGTGTGTAGACATAGATGTTATATTGTCCAGGATCTCAGTTTGAAATTTATGAAGTATAAATCCTACAAGTACTCTTTTTGATTACGAGCTTCTCATTTCAGGAAATTGCAAATCTGCTGGCAAAAGAAGCACAGGATAGAGGCAAATCAACATCAGGGAACAGTCCATTTTCAGAAGCAGCTCAAGCTGCTGGTTATTATACTTACATTGGTGGGAAATTGGATGATGTCACGGTCATTGTATCAATAGTGCAAGCCAATGCCAACGAGTAAAAAGGACCGTGTATCTTGCTGGTTAGAGTGTCTGCGCCAAGAGAGAATTGTGCAATAAAATTTTGGCATTTGGCTGGCCGTTTGATATGGTTTTGGACAGATATTCGTATCTAACATTTATTTTGGACAAAAGTATATAAAAATGGCAATAAGTGATTGCTTAAGTGATCAAAAGTGCTTCTGGTAACAATTGTGTAGGTATGTTTTATATTAATGTTTTGGATCATATTCCATGATCTATTATCAGGAAGAAGAAAAGTATCAAGTAGTTGCCCAATTAAACTTGAAGCGCTAGTTGTCTAAGGAAATTTGCAATTTCCTACATGTATCAGTTGAGACACTCTTCAACAAAAATGAAATGAAATTATTTTGAATGCAGATTTTTTCTTTGGTAAAGATGGTTGCCTTAATGAGCTCTATGTAGGAAGGAAATGAACTATAATATCAAATACTAAAGAATTACAATTAAATTTTATTATGTGCTTAAGGATTCTAAACATATGCTCTCACCAGGGGTTAAACTTGACAGCCATTTACATGTTTTCTGTCTTCTTATCAGTAAAATACTTAGCGAATATTGTACTGCCGTGTCTCCCTTAGCCTACGGTTTTAAGACATGACTGCCAACCATATAGGTCTATATATAATTTATTCGTAAGACGTGGAAAACACATTAAAAACTGTAAAAATAAGTAGTAGCTGCTTTTGTTAATAGGGGAGAGGATCCAGTAGTTGAGCACCCTAACTTCGTGCTTCTAATTATCCTATGTGGAAATTTCAAATCACTCCCAATTTTTTACAGCAGCTTCCTTGGCAAGTCTCCTCCTTATAACTAAGGTTTCAGGGCCACATCATCAAATATTATGCCACATCAACATGCTTTTTATCAAGGTGTCCAAAAAGGCCCAAAAAAAAGTGAGCAATATTTGTGCATTCACAGTATGTTTTATTGAGCGCTGATGTGGCATCAGATGATTGGTTGCTTTTTAGATCAAAGGAATACATTTTGTTTAATTATTTGTAGTCATCATCAACACTAACAACTTTAAAGTCACAACTATTGATCCAATATTGATAAAAATATTGGGCATTATATAAACAAATACTATCACAACTATTAAAACATGCTCAAGTATTGGATCCTCTCCCCAATACAAGCATATTGCAGGATTACATGTGTGTGCACTACCAAGTGCATTGTTAAAAATCTACTTGATGGCCCAATGGTGTGCCCACATACCATGCACGATCTAATAAAATAAAGGCACGTGATAAGACAATTAATGTTTAATAAACACATTTATCCGATCATATAAAAATGGCCATCTAGTTTATACACATATTTGGATTGAGATCCTATATCTAGTTTACAAATATTTATATATTTCTTGGGAGCTATTCAATTCTACTAGTAATTTGTAAGATCACTTGACTTCACAAATATTTAGAAAACTAAAAGGTTTAAAAAGACTGCATATTAATTGGTTGGCTTTTAACATTTGAGATATAATGGCAAAATTTTGTATTCTATATAAAAACACAGGTTTATAGCTGGTGGGATGTCTTTTATTGAATATTATTATTATTAATTGAAAAAATCATATATATATTGAAATGGTTAATTGGAAAAAAAAAATGTATTGTATAATAAAAATTTATATAATTGGGTATGCAATAATTGATTATTAAAAAAAGTATTTTATTTAATTAAGAGTAATTTTATTTTATTTAGAACAAATTTTAATTTTGATGTTTTTATATTTAAGATATTTTATTTGAAGTTATTTTAATTTTATTATAATATTTTATTTTTAAAAATTATTTCATTTTATCTTAATTTACTTAAGAGTTATTTTATATTTTCATTTCAAAATATATGATTTCAAACATGTTTTCTACCTAACATCACCATATGATCATATTGTATTTAGGAGGATGAATTTTTTATTTTAAATTAAAAATAACCAAAGAAAAAAATACAAAAAGTAAAATAAAAATAAAATTTAAGGTTTCATTTAATCTTCTTGGATGTAAGATATTTGTACAAGTTTTTATTTATAAATTCTCTATAGTGATCTATTTGTAAGGTGAAATTAGGTTTCTCATTTTTAATATTAATATTTTGTTTATTATTAAATATTAATTATTTGACATATAAATTGTTGTCAAATTTAATTAAGAAATTTATATTTATATTTATAAGATATGAGATTCTATAATATTTTGCACAAATATTTTTAATTAGGTTTATAAAAATCAGTCTAAAAATGTTTTTTTAAAAAAAAAAAACATAATAATTTTGATTGATTCATATTGTTTAAATTATTAAAATTAAAACAAATTAATTGTCATAATAACTTAGCTTAAATATATATTAATATAAGTAAGAGGTATTTTCCACAGTGTGTCAAATTATGATATTGCTATTAGGATTCAACTGTGTAGTTTTTGAGTCAAACTCATTGACCCATGTGAAACATGGGTCAATGAGTTTGACTCAAAAATTACACGGTTGAATCCTCATAGCAATATCATATATTAATATGTTAAAAATATACTATTAAGAATTTAAATATTCAAATTGTAAATATCAATTGTAATACGTTTAAAGCACTTTTTGTGAAAGTCTTAGATATAATGTAAAATATGATAAATAGCAAATATTGTATAAATATAAAGAATGGTTGTGTTGTAGTGTACTTTCTACCAAATGTTGGTAGGACGGTTTTGGAAGGTGGAAGATGGTGTTTTAAGATTTGGTGATGACGAAGCTGGTGTAATCCATGGCAGAGGATCCATTTCTCTTGATGGTAAGCATATTACTAATGATGTTCTATATGTGGAAGGTTTGAAGCATAATCTCTTAAGTGTCAGACAAATGGTTGACAAGGGATACAATCTTCAATTCAAGAATGGAAAGTGTAGAATATTGGGGAGTTCTGGAAATGTGATTGCATCTGGCACAAAAAAAGAGAGGGTAATATCTTTCATTTGAATGCTGCTAGTAAAAGAGCTATTTACACATGGTAGTTGTATTAGTGATTGCCATTGTCACATTTACAAATTTGTTTCAAATCTTAGGAGAATTTGAACAAGATGACAAAGAGAGTACACATTGTG